>OX387384.1:6915050-8115050 GCA_947563715.1 Lycia hirtaria | reverse complement strand
TTCAAACATTATCTCAGAAAAATGCTACAAAATGCATTTTTCATTGTTACTGATTAAACAATTATATTAAGTGCGTATTTACTAATACAATTTATTTATGGGCTAGTTTAATGCATGCTGTCTCCATTTTCACCCGACTACAGCGAAGCAAAAGGGAGGGTCATGTTTTTAATTATTGTGCCAAACGTCACATTTATATATCGAAGTATATTTTTTGTATTAATGAGTTAGGTATTGTATATAATGTTGATATACATCCGAAAAACTTTAACTCCCCCTTAGCCAATAGCATAAAAGTTTACAAACACATTAGCGCGATTGTAGCACCACTATTCTAATAGAAAAGACATCAACGCGCTCCTCGTTTTTGCGCAACACCAAAATTTATTAATCCGTGATTTTATAATCATAGTTTCCTATATTTTTAATTAGATTTCAATAATTTTGAAGATGTCACTAGATCACCTTGTCACTGATGTTAATCCGATTTATTGCATACTAGTTTGATTGAAAACTGGATGGACAAGGCTGTTTGCTCTAAATTTGTCGAAAATATGCAGAAATCATTTGCTAAATCAGATTTGTGAGCCATTTTTTTAAATTAAAAATCTTATGCAATACATATTTGGTACTATTTCAATTTGCAGTGATATGCACTTTTTTTACCGACTTCAAAATAGGAAGTTGAATTTGGTTGTATTTTGCGCTGATCTGCATGATCTCATTCCCCTTTTTTTGCTATCGGAAGCATAAGAAGCATGGTAGAGCAATATTACTTTATGGTGGATATTCTAAAACCTCGAACAAAACGCTTTTGCTTCATTTTTATATTGCGTACTGGCAAAATATGGAATATGTGGATAATGAATATATGAATAAACGAAATATGGAGAATGTATAGATCGCACGAGTTAGCACCTAAGCACAAATCTATTTTCGAATAGGTAACAAAGCTAGTCAGTTCTTAGGTTTCTAGGTCTTTCAAGTCATAGAATGATTGCAACTTGAAAGGTAAAATAAGCAGCCAGGAACAATTTCTATGATCGTCACAATTGCCCTTCCTGCCTTAGGGATATTTTCTTTGAAATTACTCTAATTTTATGCTATCAAACCTATATTTTATGGAATAATGGGAAGGTGATGTTTAGCATTGCTAGGCCGAAGAATGAAGACTGAAGGCTAGATTATAATGTAAACTATAAATTCCTACAGATGTAGTTCCATGATTCCATCCATATTTATTATCAGTATTAGATCATCTCTCCACAACTGCAATGAAGTACTCTTTAGTACTTCATTGCAGTTGTGGCAGGAATTCAGAAAATACGCGTTGCTGTTCTATTTAATTTTAACCAGCTTCGAAATAGGAAGAGGTTATTAATGCGGTTGATATTTTTTATTTATTGGAACACTTGATAAATGTCATTGTAAAAACAAAATAACTGGAAAAAATATCCAAGTAAACCATATTGCGTATTTTGAAATCGGTTATTTCAGTTTTTTAAACTATAATAATAATTATCCTCTACGTACTTGTTTTTTGATGGCATTGTAATAGCTACGCAATAAAGTACGCTAATAAAGTCAAGTGTAAGTGCAATTTTAGAGCACACATATATTCTCGTATATATATGGAGAACCACCTAAAGAATGTTACACCTTATTGTACTTACCCATATATACGCAATAAATAATTATGAATTAAATCATATTATTAAAAAGCACGTCAAGATACTTGCGAATACTATTCTATAATTCTCATTACACCCAACATGTTATTAAAAAGAAATCAAATTATTGTGAGACTTTATTATACCTACACACCTACATTTCAGCAACAATTTAAAGTGACTAATAAATGTCATAAATACATTATAGTGAACTTTTTCAAACATAATAACTTGTCATAAACAGTTACAAACTTAACCCCTTTTGCGCATGCTACCCAAATGCCTCATTACAAGAATGTGACTCAGCAATCGAAATTAAAATTCAATCATTTACCCATCCCGGTATATGTACGTACAAACATATTCACAGAGAACCTCTCCAATCAATCACTTAAGACTCTTTCACATTATTTACGTCAATTACGGACAAGAAGCGAGCCGTACTTAACCCTGTGGTGGGCACGCCCTGTTGATGTAAGCGGTTGCGCGGATTTTTTCTTGATAGGTATATTCTTTAAAGAAGTAGATTAATTTATGTCCACATTGATTTTTTGTACATTAAAGCAATGTAGAGCTTTACTATGGTAACTAACGTGGTTTTCACACATTTTAAATAAAAACTACGGGAACTACGGGTCAAATTACGGGTCAAAACAGACGTGAGAGTTTTATTTACAATATAGAGCTAGTACTCTTGATTATTACAGCAATCGCCTATCGGTGGCTTAATAATTCTAACACAGGGCTGGCCACTCAGTCTATACGAACTTACTTACTTACTCTTGATTTTATTTAATTGATGTAATTTAAATTTAGAAAAGTTATTAATTAATCTTAATTGTCATTTTACTACAAAAATATAGGACCTTAAAAAATTTTGAAGTCATTTCATCATTTGCACATTCTGTTAAAAAATGAAAAATTAATATGTAAATACAAAATGCAAATGAGGATGAAACTGACGGATAACATACACAGACTACGAACCTTTGGTAGCTTCCTGTGAAATACTCGTGAGGACTTTGGAACTTCTGCTGTTTTAAGCATCTTCATTAATTATTTAACTAAGTAAATACATAATACTTGATGGGTTGATAGTGTAGGTACATATGTATATTAATCCATACAAACAAATGAGTAAATTACGTAGCTAGACGACGTGCCCACTGCAGGGTTAATTTATTTCCAAAACAGTCATCAGAAGCTTAAGATAGAGTTCGCTAAAAGGTCACAGCACATTATTGTTAGTAAATTAAAAAAATATTAATTGCACAGGTCAAAGGTTGCGTATAGGCAGTAATCAATAAGCATCAAACCCATAATCCGGAACTATGCCTACATAATGAATTGCCACAGATAAGTTTCACTTTCATAGAAAATTTTTGTGTACCGGTTCTTTGTGGAATAGAAAAGTGTTGATTTAATTTGTCTGTGGCTTAAAGGTGAATTGTTGAGACGTGCGTCTATTAATATACTAATGGGTTACAAGTCGAAGCTCTTAACGGTCTGCCACAATATCAAATTAATCGATAGTGATTAGTTTTTATTCATTTCGTTTCTGCAAAACATTTTTAGTGAAATGTAAACCTAAGGATTATTTGTTGAGATATGGAATACTTTCATTTGTTATCAATAGTTGTAATAAGCTTTATTAAATAAAATACAGGAACTTGTAAAATAAAAAAAGGAAAAAAGTTTGGATACACCCCCCACAAAAAGCATGTGTGATTTTATTTTCTCGTCTATCCTATGGTGTGAAAAAGGAAAATTTTGTGCAAATTCCCATTAAGTTTCCATTCCTTTAAGGATTCGCTCAACGCACGCAACTATCTCTTTCGCGCATCACAACCTTTTTAAACATATAAAATCATTTAGAAAAGTGAGAGCTGAATTTGTTTATTAGGACAGGAGAAATATTTAAAAACAAGTTTTTCTTCGATATATTTTAAATTGGCTGAGGAATAAGAAAATATGTTTTTTTTTCTAATTCCGTCGCTAGTATAAATGATATCTGACTAAAACTTTTTAAAATATTATTTCTCCTCTCTAAATAAACAAATTTAGCTCTTACTTTTCTAATAACTTAATGATTATATATGTTTAAAAATCTTGTGATGCGCATGAGAGATAGCTGCGCGCTTTAATCTCGACCTTAAGTTCTATTTAAATGCCGGTAGATAATTAAAATATTTATCTTATTCCTATACGAAAAACCAACTACCAATCAACTGAAATTCCTAAACGAAATACCTAGGCTAAGCAATACTAGGCTTAATCAAGGTAAAGGTCCCGTTCCACTGACACATGATCAGTTTCATTGTCAATGGACATTGTCATAGATTGTGCGTCCGTCTAGTCTGTCTGTAAACTTAGAGGTTGATCGGGAAAGTGGGTCGTCTATAACAAGCTTTTAATAATATGTATGATAAGCAAAAACTTATAATAAGAATCCGAAGCGTGACATACCGCACGCTATAAGTAACGGCAAATATGTTATTATTTGTATAGGTTGATAGATTACCGTGATGTTTTATTATAATTATCACCATTCTGTTAAATGATGTGCGCATTGATCGTGGGTTACATTTAAATAAATAATAAATATTTAAATATTTGTGGACATTTCACACAACAACATCTAGCCCAAACTAAGCAAAGCTTGTACTAAGGAACTAGATGGCTGATAGAATACATATATACTTTTTTTTGTAAATATATACATATGATACATAGAAACACCCAGACACAGAACAAAGATCCATGCTCATCACACAAATGTTTGCCCTGGGTGGGGATCGAACCCACGACCTTTCAGTTCAGCAGGTAGACGTAAACACACTACCAACTGAGCCACAAGGCCAGTCTCAGTCAGTAAATAAAAATATAGAAACAGACAAATTGCTTACTTCATCATCATCTGAGACATAAGAAGTCCACTGTTGCACTGTTGCATAGGGTAGTAATATTTTAAGTTTTGTGACTTATGCCTTCCAATGGATTTCCGAAAATACCGTGTTTTTTATAAAAAGGTGCAGCAAAAAGATAGATGGCTCGCCCGACGGTTGCAAGTAACTTGCATCCAGTGTCTTCCTGCCACTTGTATGACTTGAATGACTTAGTTGTCTGTTCATCTTGTGACTATTTTTCATACGCTGCGTGTTAAAATAAGTTGGCTGCTAATTTTTGGTCGCAATTAGCACTTTAAATTTTATGAAGAGACCTCTAGTATACAAAAATTGTTTTTAGTTTAAAATTTCTTGTTTATTTCCGAAATATGCAAGTATTTGTATGTTATGTATATTAGCAAATAAATGACTTTATTTGATTTGATTTTGACATGGCACTCGTAGTTCCAATATACTTATCTCAAACTGCCCTATAGGTAATTTCCTTATAAATATTCCCAACAAATTAAATTAAAAATCTTTAATTCATAAGTAATTAATTGATACGCATCTCTGGTACTTTACCGCTTTCGCTTTTCACCGTGTTTCCTAAGTGATGTATCAGTTAATTTATATGTTCACTATACTTTAATAACAGATGCCATAAGATTGATATTAACGGCTAATCTGTTGCCGTTAACCTACTACTCACGGCGTGACCCCTCTAAATCATGATACTATAGTATAACCACGATGCTATCAACGAGTATGGGCACAATTAAAAAAAAAACAAAATGGAAGATGTTCGGCTATATGCATTTTTTATTTTTTATTGTTCATCAATTTCTATATCAATCGTAAAGATTTTGAATTTTTTCGCGTGCAATTCAATTCCATATAGCTTCCAAGTGGTCTTTTTTTTTTTATCTATTTTGCCTCATTAGTTTAGTAGTGTGATTATTTTGTTCGAGAGTACGCTAATTGCAGCCAGTTATTTCAGTTTATTTTTTTAATTATTATACTTATTTGTTGAAATTTACGCTTGAATATGAGTAATGAATACGATCTGATACTTATCTTGAGTTTTACGACCATTTGAAATCTAAATTCACAAAAATCACATTTTTCGCTAATGCTACGAGTGTGATAATTATTAGAATAGAAATGGAACTCATTGTATTTTTTATCGATAGATTTATTGATATCGCTCTAAAGCTAAGTTATATTATTCAAACATTAATACGCGTCATTATAAAATGTAGTCTTTGCGTTCATTATCATACGCAGCAAAGCATTTTCGTCACAAAATCATGAAATGAATCTGATAATTTGGTAAAATTTTAAATATATCCACTATTAATTTGAAAATAAATGGTAATATTACTTCTCTTAGTTGCATAAATAGTAACGCTATTATGTATCTAGATATATCTTCCCCAAAGCATGCGTGTCATCGTGGTTAAACTATATGAAGCTTTTCATACACCGACAAAAAGCGTCAATTAAAACTTACAGCTTAACTGAAATATAATAAAATATAAAATATATATAACGAGTATCTATATTAAAGAAAAATAAACTTATACCAGACTGAATAGAGAGCAAATTCTGCAGAGTTATTTTACGTTCAAGTTAAGCTTCATAATAATATGATGTTGAGTGTACGTTTTTGCGAAAAAATATGTGCAAAGCCTATTTACAAAAACCAGAATGATCATTTAAGTACCATATTGTATAAATAAAGTATTTAAATGTACATTCTTTAGAATAATTATGTGAAATTGTATAATAGTTTTTGTAGAAATAAAATAAATATTGATAGACATTTCATTCAATAAAATACCATCAAACATATTATCCGGACAGAAAAACGAAAATTTTGCTATTTGATGCAGATAATTTTGACCGCTTCTCTCACTTCATCATCATCATCTCAGCCATAAGAAGTCCACTGCTGGACATAGGCCTCCCCCATGGATTTCCAAAAAGACCGATTGGAAGCAGCTTGTATCCAGCGTCTTCCCGCCTCTCTCACTTGGTTCCTTATAATACACTGGAATACAAGGTACGGCTACGAAAGGCGATTAACCTTTACAGATAGGAAATGGTTTATGAGTTGTATTTTATTGTACGATGCGTGAATATTTTAAAAGTTCAAGTTCTTATTTATGGACCTACTTTTATCTTTCACCAATAACTTTTTATTAGTGGAGTGTGGGTCAAGCTCTTAGAATTGAGGATTTTAAGCATGTTTTTAAATAAAAAATGTGATCTCACGTCGGGCGTAGTAAGATTTTAGCAAAACATACTTTAAAAGACAATTTAATTGATGATTTAAACATGCTACCAGTCATCATTACTCTGTGCCATGAGACCTAGAGTTATAAGGGACCATTTACACAAAGCGGATTGTGCCGGAACGCAGCGTATCGCTATTTTGCGCTGTTATAGAAAATTAAAGCGTACTGGGTCGGCTTAGATGGCACATTTTCATGGAAATTACACAGACTGTGATCTGAACTATTCCGGCAACAACAGCTGATGGGGTTCTGCGTAAATTCAATGCAAATATGACATCTAAATCAACTCAGTACGCTGTAATTTTATCCGACTTCCAAAAATAAAGAGGTTCTTAATTCGACTGTATGTTTTCTGTCTGTTTTGTTCAGAGATTACTCCGCCAATTGTGAATTGTGTTTGATGATTCTTTTTTTTTGATAGGTAATTCCTCAGAGGTAGTCCCATATAAATTTAATCAAAATCAATAGAGTATTTTGGTTTTTATGACAAAATAACTGTTATTTTTTATCTAAGTAAACAAATTGCGTTTTTTTTAAAGTCGGTTTTTAAACTTTAATTATCCATAACATGCGCTGCGCCACGCTTCGGCCCGCTAATGTGGAAATGGTCTCTAAGCGTAAAAGAGTACCATGTACTTAGATACGTTTTATATACTGTCGCGCCTGCAGCAAGATTATGTCTCTTATAATAATCCAATAGTTTTATAATAGTAATATTAGTTTTATCTAATATGTAAATGGTCCCTAAGCGTAAAAGAGAGTACCATGTACTCAGGTACGTTTTACTGCCGCACCTTTAGCGAGATTATGTCTCTTATAATAATCCAATAAGTTTTTACTACGTGATAATTTTGTCAACTTACCCAGTGAGACATAATGATAGTGATAGTGTAGTTTGGCTTGTTTATGGACACGTTAACAATGAATGTTATCATTCAACAACCTGTCAATGATACGAGAGGTTGTTTGGCGTGTCGATTACTTTGTTAGTACTTGGTATTCAGTGCTACTGATAGGTGAAGACTACACTTTCAATGAATATTGCTAGTAAGCGCATTTTTAACCCCCGATCTAAAGAGAGGGGTGTTATAAGTTTGACATGTATATCTGTTTATCCGTCTGTGGCATCGTAGCTCTTAAACGGGTGGACAGATTTTGATCTAGTTTTTTTTTTGTTTGAAAGCTGATCGAGAGTGTTCTTAGCTATGTTTCTTCAAAATCGGTTCAGCTATTGTTTTTTGAGGTTTTTGAATTTTTTAAACTTATTAAACGTAGTTAAAAAGTGTATTGTTCCATTTCCGCGCGTGACAAAGTTGACAAAATATTTAATAAGCTAAAATAGGTTTATGAATAAGGTTGATTGAGTTTACTAGTAGTATCGCGAGTGAATTGGTTTCTTCTAGGTAAGCGCGCTTCATCGTAGACCTCGCTGAACATCAAGCGAGTTGGCGGTCAAGCGCAAATCTTCTACTATATAGAAAAATAGTTACATTTAGCTTCATCGTAGCAGGTAGAACTGATGGGCTAGGATGAAGCTGATGGGGCCGAAAAGTTACTAGTGGAGACCACGAACTGGCAAGCGCAGCGTAGGAAGACCAGCGACAACACAGACAAATGACTTGGTACCAGTGGCACGAAGACGTTGGGTGTAAGCCGCTCCCAACCAATATTTTTGGGAATCCATAGGGGAGGCCTATGTCCAGCAGTGGACTACTTGTGGCTGAGATGATAATGATGCTGATTATGATGATATTTACGGCTTTACCGAAAAACAATACTTAACTTTAAGCATTGCTTAACATATTTTGTCAACTTCTCGATGACACGTAATGACACTTGCGGAAAGAAGACAGAGAATTTAATACGATGCCTAAAGTTAAGTAACGTTTTTCGGTAAGGCCGTTAGTCTCATAAATTTGTTCACTCGGCTCTCTGCTGAATCAAGTGAATTTGTCCCTGAGTAGAGAAGAAGGCTCAATTCTCGAGTCGCTTAGAGCGGCCACCCGTCCGTAACCACAAGGCCGCCGGTGTTTACCTTTCCAAACGAAAGTAGACTGATCTTTATTGGACTATTTCACACTGTTTTAAATAATATTTTATAAGTAAAATTTGTCTGAGTTTGTATTTAACCGGCAATTTTTGCCATGCATTTTTTTCCCATACAGGTACTTAAACTGTAGAAAACTGTTTTGTACCCCTAAATATTATTTATGGCATTTGATTTGTAAATTCATTTCACTAGTATTTTAACACTTTATTAAATTAATTAATTTACTTTATAATTGACAATTAAGTGCCTTTATTAACCACAACGAAATACTAACTAAGCAAACTACACATAACTAAACTACTACACAAAAAGTAAATAGATTACCCCAGACTAAAAAGTTCTAAAGATAATCCAATTGCTCCAAAACTGGGGTAGAAACTCTTCGACCATAGAGGCCGGGTGCTCTGGATTTTTTTAAAGATTTGTCGGGGAGGCTGAAGAATTATTTGCATGCCCAAAATGTTTGTCTTTACTTAGGATAGAAAGTGAGCATTGCCATTCAGCGAAGAAATGCGGTCAGCATTTTGAACACTGCCTGAAACTGGAGATTGTTGGAATTATCCATAGGCTTTTGATGCCTATGGATATTTTAAATAATCTCCAATTACTCAGTTTTACAAATATGTATTGATTTATATATTAGTTTTAGTATAATTTATAATTATTGCTCAAAAATTACATATAAGTGGTAGTATACTTATATTATATTTAACTTAAGCTTTGCCTACAAAGACGACGTGTACCACATCTTTCTTGATTTTTATACAACCATTTGATGCGATGTTCAGTTAAGTGTGGTTGACTTCGAAATAATGTTACTGATCTCTTGATTTTAATTGCTAAATAATCAACTTAGATATTATGTAATTTTCGTGATGATCAGTTACGTTTTGCTGCATAACTATGTATTAGATAACATTTGTATAATGAAGACTTAATAATACTATATCGTGAATTATACGACAAGCAGAAGACTGGAGTGAGTTCGTGTATCTCTGTGAATTTTAATGCATATGAAGTGTTTATATAATTAAATACATATATATTTTAGATAATTCAACAGCTTAGCATTCGAACAGCATTCAAATTTGGGACTCTAATCTTTTACGTCAGTGTTATACAATATAATAACTAAAGTTACCACCGCTTTATTTAGTTAGGATCAGGATTTATAACTGTAAGTATATAGATATATATAACAACTACGTATTTTATCTATTCTAAATCATCGCTTGTTGTCAGTTCTGTTAGTACTTCGATATCCATGTAGTATATTCTTAACTAACTTCACGAAAAGGATGAAGTTGTCAACTAGTCTTAACGTAAGGTGATTCCAGAAAAAAACAGTAGTTATATTTGATTCAGTAGTTTTTAACCGCACATTGTGATTAAATTTTGCTTCAGTTTTTTTATTTATATTATTTATATCAAAGCGCATAAATATTGGACTGTACGATCCACTTGTCAAGCTAGTTGTTAATGTCACCATACTTTATTGCCACTGTTGACAAAATGAGATGATTCGCACAACCAAGTTATTTTTCCTTTCCATTCCGTACCTTGATAAGTTTTCAAATAAGTACTTTCGTTATTTTTTGACATCGTCAAATTAAAATCATAATATATTGCGGCACGATACCCATAAAGTCTTATACAACTTCACATCTTCTCGTGACTTACCATCCGATATTTAGAATATAAACATACATAATGTTTATAAGCGATAAATCACGATCTCGGATCGGTACTCGTAATTAAAAAGATCGTAAAATTTAGCTGTCCAACTTTCTTCTATTAGTCTTAGAATATGTAAATACCAGCCAATAGCTTTGCATACACAATTCGGAATATTTTCTCTGTGTTACAACAGAGTAAAAAAATATATTTGTATGTGGTATGGTCATTTTATAACTATTTGCTTTTGTAGTCGTCGGTCACTTCAAAAGAAAGGGGGTACTAGAATGATTGATATGTTAATATATGTTCAATAAGTGCTGAAAATGAAATAATTTTGAAAATTCATTTGAACGATTCTTTTTTCTTTGTTTCCAACATTTATTTTTGCCGCATAGTATAATATATTATACTATATACATGTAATATTGTAGTTACTAAGCCACACCTCTTCGAAAGTGTTCTCACCACTGAGCGTTTATTAAAATTTATTACCCACTAATAGTGAAGTTTAAGGAGAGGGTATCAATTATGGTTGATATAGTATTATTTGGAAATAATTGGTTTGCTTATTTACGCTTGATGTTGCCGTTTGATAAATGAATCCGCGTATCAATGGAACGGCTAGGAAAACAGACACTTAGACAATGAACCTGCATAATGTTCAACGAGGACAACCGTCGAAAACTGGGCTCTACTAGTGACTGCATTCACTGAAAAAAATGGCAATTCAGTATTTAGAAATAAGGATTGTGTGTACACCTTGAGCATTCATGCTCACCATCGGAGGCTCCTTCTTGAGGCAGCGTCGTGTCCTGCCCTAACATATGGTTGAGTAAGTAAATCGATGGCTGGGCAGATTGCTGGTCTGCTCCTGATATATACGTAGGTAATTGAGTAATAAGTTACGTAAGTTTTTAAAAAACTTGTCCTCCCGTAACAATGTATTAACAATAGTTTATAAATCTGACAAAGGTCACGGACCCCGGTGTCTGTGGAGCTAAAAAGTACATTTAAAAAAAAAAACTTTTACGAAATCTAGACGTTTTCTAAAGGCAAATTTTTAACCAATCTCGTTGAATCTGCTTTCGATCAGTTAGCCATTCCACGAATAGGCGGATTCATCATTCAGCTACGACATACATTACATATCCTGTTTTAATGAACCAAGTCCAATAAAGTTAAGACTATTGATGATGTTGAGTTATTAATTAAGTGTTAATATCTTAGTTGAGTCTTAGATCTTGTGCTAGTATCAAGTGTACTAGATACTTAACAAGTATGTATTCTGTCGACTTAAGACTGGCCTTATGCGTCAGTTGGTAAGTAATATGTCTGCCTGCTGGGATGTAGGTCGTGGGTTCGATCCCCACCCAGGGCAAACATTTGTGTGATGAGCATGGATGTTTGTTCTGTGTCTGGGTGTTTCTATGTATCATATGTATATATTTACAAAAAAAAGTATATACGTATTCTATCAGCCATCTAGTTCCATAGTACAAGCTTTGCTTAGTTTGGGCTAGATGATGTTGTGTGAAATGTCCACAAATATTTATTTATTTATTTAATCAATATCACTGCTTTTGAAATGCTATTTAGTCAAATAAGATTTACATCTTGCTTTTACAGGTCGTATTTGACTAAATAGCATTTCAATAGTACATGTTATGCAACATTAGGTACTGAAATTGATGAAGAAGGCAGTTTTTCCATTAATTTTGTCGAATAATATATTGTAAAACTAGTATTTTATAATAACATCCGAGATATTTCATGAAATCAAGATTTGTCTCAAAGTGCCTAGATAAATAATAATTTATATAAATATAAACAAAACATAACAAACAGAAAATATTATGTCATCTAAACTTTCAATTGGTGACCTTATCGCTTGACGTGATCTGTTTCGATTCCCAGTTAATTAAAGTTATTAACTTTGATTACGTAAGTACATATATATTCATATAGCTGTATGTCAAAACCTGTATAAAGGTTTAAAGGTGTACAAAGTTTTTCTTCTGCTTCAAAACCCTAAATAGAAGATAATTGGTTGCAAATGTTACAATGTAACTTACCCGGTTACTGTATCTGCTATATTTTTATGTTAGCCTCACAATGTTTTTAATATGAATTATACCACAGATTTCAAAAGCTACTAAGTTTAATTTTAAGTTATTACAAAACCTGCTACGCTTAATGTCAAGTTATTACAAAAGTAGGTTTAATACTACACGAATAAAAAAATCTAGAAATTTGCTAATTTTGAATGCTAATAGTCTATCGCTGTTTATTTATTTATTGATGAAAATATTGTGCAAATTAATTATGGAAATTATTAAAATATCAGCATGCTATTTGTAATATTTTCAATGATTTCTTAATTAAATTATGTAAAAACTACCGAATGTTGATGAAATTTTACGACTTTGGAAGTTAATATAATTATAATAAGTTAATAAATCGCATTATTTTGTAATACTTTATTTTATACAGCTTAATGTTCAATAAATAGCCAAGACCATGTCTAGATGGTAGGGTCCCGTAGAAAAAGCTACAGTCTAAAATGAAGCCAAGGTGATAAGTTCACTTGAAAATTATTGTTATTTTAAGACTACTTTGCAAAATCTGTATCATAACGATTTAACCATATAAATAGGAGAAAACGATTTTCTACCCTTAAACATAAACAGATTTTGATGATTATTTTTTATCTGAATTAAATCATAAATGCCTATGCCTCTACGGTTCGCTTTTTTTTCATATTTCTTGATAGTTCCGAAGTTCAAAAACAAAAGTGTAAATTTTGACAAAAGAAAAACAAACCGTAGAGGCATATCCATTAATGGTTCCAACCATATAAATAAAATAATTTATAAATAATAAATGAATATTGGAGCATTCCATTTTGTTACGCAATTTTTATTATTTAAGAATTATTATTAAAATTTTAAATATTGTGGTAATTTAGGAGATTCTTGTTAGCTATTAATATTTAAGTCATTGAATAAAATTAGGACATTGCATATATACATTTAAATCCTTGCTACGTTATGTAACATTGAAGGCAGTTTTGTTTGTCTTAAAAACTGGAAAAACGATTTGTCGACAACAAATCTTAACTAATAGATAATATAGAAACGAAAGTAACTGTGTCACTCTGTTTATTTACTAACGTTTTTAACCGACTTCAAAAAAGGAGGCTCTCAGGTCGATTTTTTTACGTTTGTTACCTCGTAACTCCGTCATTTATGAACCGATTTGGTTTGTTTTTAATTTGAAAGAATAAATAGAATTCCATAGTGAATATACAGTTCTAGATATAATATAATTTAGATGGGGCTTTTTTTTTGTCAAAATAGTAAATTTCGTATTTGAAGTCAGTTGTTTTAAACTATAATTAAGATCAAACGGCTGACTCGATTGTTATATAAGTAGTTTGTTATAGATGAAAGCCTAGTCACGGATGCATTTCATCATCATCATAATCGACATTTTCCATCACTACACTGGTAAAACTACGAAGCACAGGATAATCTTATATTGTCGCAAACATTGTATTCACTTCCAATAGCTACTCGAGTTAGTTACGAGAACAGATTATAATTATTAATAAATAAATAATAAATATTGGAGGACATTTCACACAACACCATTTAGCCTAGCATTAAGCAAAGCTTGTACTATGGAAACCAGATGACTGATAGAATACATATATACTTTTATTTTATAAATACATACATATGATAGATACATATAAACACCCAGACACAGAACAAACATCCATTCACAGCAGAAATGTTTGCCCTGGGTAGGCGAACCCAAGACCTACAGCTCAGGGGCAGATTTACAACCACTGAGCCATGAGGCCTGTCAAATTGACTGATTTCTTAGGTTTTCACAATTATTTTTAATTTCAATCATAAAAATTGTGTAAAACTTGAATTACGTTGAACGTTAGTGTTGCCACTTAAATTCTGGTTTTTAACACAAATTAAGTTTACCGGACAGAACTAGTGCATTATAACAGTTTTATAAGTGGTACGAAAACATTGAGAGTTGCAACAAGGTCGAACAACATTGTCTCTAGAGTGAAAAGGAGGCATATTTCCGCGATAAAATCTCAGCTATGACCATGTTATGAGACCTCCGGGAAGTCGCCGGCATTCTTTAGAAAAATCCGGAATTTCCCTATAACACCAGTTATCTCTTAAAAATAACATAAAAAGCAAATTATGTCTTTTACAGGATTTTGTTCAATTTCTTTTTTCTTTTTTTTTTAAGTAATAAAGAAAATATTTAACGAAAACAGTAATATTATAACGAAATTTCATTTTATTTATGAAACCATAACGAGAAATATTACTATACGTCCAATGATCTCCGTAGGTCTTTATTATCCCGAAGCTGCTGTGTCACTATCCTTATCACTATCACTATCTTATCACATTATCCCAATGACTAACACTTAAATAAATTATTATTGTTTCTGTAGTGGACATCATGTGTCGTTTTTTTTTCAGTTTTTCAAACTATAACTATTTCTTTTTCGAGTCCAGAACCCTAAAATTACTGTTTTCACTGTATTTCATTACACAGTTAAGTGGATAGAGTAATTAAGTGAAATAGAGCGTCACAAACCTGACAAGTTCATAACTATGTAGATATAAGTGCCCGTAGTATAAGCCGATTGCATCTTTATGCAACCTACTACTCGTACAACAAACAATTATGTTGTGGAAACCACTGTTATTACGTTTACCACGTATTTACAGGTATTATTTATGATTCAGTTAGGCACACATTGGAATGTGTGCCTGAATCATAGATAACAAATAATACTTATTATTTATAATATTAATAACTGAATTATAAATAATATCTGTAAATACTTGGTAAACGTAATAACAGCGGTTTCCACAAAATACATTGAAACACACAAGCACATTGAAATGTGGTGACTGTAAACTTTATAGGGGACACCCATAAACGCTGTTTTAGGATTTGATAATATTGCACATATACGATATACATATACGATATGCTTCGAATACGAGTCGCCTCTAGCTGCTAAGTGAAGCATTAAGGGAGCTTCCACTTGAACCCCCTGCGTCGTCCCCCTAGGGGCTCCAAGTGGATTTTTTTCCTCTTCGGGACGAAGCCTGTTAGGTCACATTGACGCCGTATTTTGATAACGTTTTGGCTTTGCATATAAATGGAATTAAGTAAAATTAATCACTCTAAGATCTTGATCTTGACCACAAATCCGCCTGTGAGAGACTGACGCTGTGGTCTCCATAGATAGTGCCTGCCTAGAATAAACCTATTTAGACGTAATAATCATTTAACCCAGAAATATCAGAGATAATCCACAGGTACAGCATAGTCCAAATTTTTGAATTTCATACAATAAAAGTGGAACCAAAACACTTCGTTCGGATTTTTGGAACATCTCCTATGAAACGACGTCGCGAACTACAGGGCTGTGGTGACTTTAATAAGCAACACATATATATATATTTTTTCACCTTAGATCTCTAGATGAATTAATCTTTTAGGTATTTCGTCTGCGCAGGTTTTAAGACCGGATATACTGTTAGACCGACAAACATCTGACACAAACTGCAGATGTCGGTCAACAGAGCAATTTGTTTACTAGATCTCGAAAAAAAAATCGAATAAAAGAGGAGAAGTTGATGACACATGACATGGTCACAGTTTGATTTCAATCTAACAATTATTTTGCTGATGAACAGTTACATTGTACTGTATTTACCTACTAAAGAGTATGATATTTATCACATCGACAAATCGTTTTTGAAAAGAAATTTTTCTATATTTTTGTATGATATGTACCTATCATAGGTATCAATAAATTATGTAAAAAAATCTAATATCAAAATGCAATGCGTCTGTAGTATTAATGCGTGATAGAGTGACATACCGATGGATGGGTGGCCAATCTATTTGACTGACTTCAAAAAGGAGGAGGTTTTACGTTCGACTATAGATTCGTCGATTTCTTCGTCATTATGTATTAATTTAAATAATTATAGGTTAAAAAACCGATTACAAAATACGCAATTCGTTTACGTGGATGACATTTTTCCAGTTATATAGGTTTAAAGTACTTAAGCGATTTTGATAAAAAAAAAATATGGGACCATCTATAAAATATAGCCTACTAAACAAAAAAAATCAATTCACGGTGAACAAACATACAGTCGAATTGAGGACCTCCTTCTTTTTGGAAGTCGGTTAAAAATGGTTTCGATTGTTTGATATATCCCAGGTGGTCCCATAAATTGTTTATCAATTTCACTTCAGTAGTTTAGTAGCCTTCTCCAATTATATAATTATTTTGAGAGTGTGCTAATCGAAATCGATTGTTTTAGGTTTTAGACTTGTCGCTTAACATCTTTGAATAAGCATTTTTTTATTATCTCATGGTTTCAAGTTGTAGTATTCACCTAATCAATAGTTTCTATATGTAACACCCACGTAATTATTCTATTAAATGACTTTATCATTCCCAAACACGGCGTCTAGCCAAATATTTATCATCAATTAATGAAACGTAATTTATACGGTTTCACTTTTACGGAAACGATTTAGTTCATTTACTTCCGCATGAGAAGTTCCATTGAATATATTAATCAAGAAAAAGTGAAGATAGATATCAGAAGTTACGTATGGTTAAAATTAGCAAAATAGCGTAATAGTAGATTGTTATACAAGGGGTTGAAAAGACCCATTGTAACGAGGTAGATTTTTACTCCCGAGCTTTAGCGAGGCAGTAAATAGAAACCGAGTTACAATGGGTTTTTAGCGCCGTGTGTTACACTCTACTTTTCACTACGATTGCGAGAAAATAAAATAATCCAAGACAATAATTCAAAGTTTATTTTATTAAAAATGAAATGTACAATTTGTACACTTCTGTATATTTAATTGCAAAGAAAATATATTCCAAAGATATTATTCTACTTTTGATTAAAGACTGTTTCGTATATCTAGGCTCTTTGGTAACAGATAAAAATTAAAAAAATATATATTTTTCCCCTAGAGCTTAAAATGCTATTTTTTCCCCGCTTTACTACGCTACAATGACGGACTTTTAGAGCAAGAGGAGTGAAAAAGTACTTTTTTACATTGAACGGGCTTGCGTTTGAATTCAGAATAAATTTTGTGCATCGGCAGAAAACGAAGTTAGCTTCGTATTTCCGAACACGACAGGTTGCATTGAGATAATATTATTTAGAGCTGCTCTTATCCAACTCAAATTATGAGTGATTTTAGGATCAAAGTAGTTTCCTTAATCGTTAATTTTGTATAATTCACTTTTGCCAACTATTTTCCATCTTTGCCGATGCAAGCTCACTGTAATCCAAGGTTGTAAACTAGCCCTACAATATTCCGAAATAAGATCATAATGTTCAATAAAAATTGTGGAAAATTCAGCTGTTCCCTAAAAAGTTCGTTGACCTTTGACAAAGTTTATGAAAACAGCAGATATTTGTGGAGACATCAGATTTGTATCATATTAAAGCTAGGTATCACTAGTAGTTGTTCTTCAAGAAAAAACCCGCATGATCTTCTCTACCGCTAGAAAAACTTTAAGTCATTTTGAAATACTTCAATATGCCTGCTACTGTACCAACATGCATTTAAGAGAAACTTTGTCGCACTATCTTTTGTCAATAAATTACGCATTTTTCATACAACAGGAGAAAATGTTTTTATACCCTTAAATATTATCTGATTTTATTACTAGTTTTTTTTTAGAATTTTCAAATTTTCAAGACTAGAGTGAATAGATTTCTTCTAGATCTACGACCTCCATCCTCGGCCACACCATCACTTATATATCACGCATTATAATAAAACAGTATCTGCCATGTAAATATGAATGTATTCTAACATTGTTTGCCATGACATTTATTACGTTTAGCTCGTGATTGTATCTTAATAACCTATTTCCTTTCCCATCGGGTCGGTTGGAGTATCGAGCATGTGAAAATATTGTCAAAGAAACTGTCTCGATTATATAACTACCGCAGATTAGGCATTCATCTACATACAATACAAAATCTTTATTTTGATCGACAACGCTAAACGAGCAAGTGTCTATGCCGCGAATCTCCCGCAGCAATTCTTACGTGGTATAAGGGCGCGCAGGTGTTTATGGCCATTTGCGACAGCAAAAATCGGACGCAATGTGTCAGTGGCTCTATTCGACGGACAGTATTGTTATGTGGCTCTTTGAAAAAATTAAAAGAAGTCTTTTTTAAGGCTAATTAACGGGTTTTTAATTTTCTTTCCATGTGAATAGGTGCAAATGCAATGTTAGAACTCAAAAATGCAATAAAAACAAAAATATCTAACTGCTACTGTGACTGTCTTCGACGGATAGGGCGATATAAGTACGCAATTAACATGCCAGCGACGTAACGTGAGAGATACCTCAGTGGAAACGCACCCTAACAGTTCGAAGCCCGATGTAACAATGCACTACACTTATCGCTCTGAGATATTTGATGTATAATCTCCTTATGACCGAAAATACACTGTTTTTCAATCTAGTACACAATATTTTGCAAGCTAGGTGGTTAAATAACTGGTACAGGCGTGGTCTCCAGACCGACACTGCAATTGTCCTAATAGTGTATAATAAAACTATAAAAACTACTATAATAAATATTATATTATATCACGTCTCACTGCAGTGTCAAAAAAAAATATATATATTTGAAATACTAGAACATATTGTAAAATTGTTTATAATAGGTACGTTCAAATACTCAAGCCTGTTTTAGCTATACGCTAAAATCAAAATCGGAATAATGTCTGTAAAGCGCGTTGATGTCTTTTATACAGGGTTACTGGTAAACAGTTAGTTCGCCGTATTGGTGGCTTGAATACATTCAAGCAAACAACTTTTATTCTAAGACTTTTGGAAATTTACGATTTTTTTGCATCGCATCTCTTTTTAATGAATATCAATATATTTTTTTTGAAATTCATTAAATAGATAGAAAAGAAAGTCAATAAAATTAGATTTTATAATATTAGTCAAATTTTTGAATAACTTAAAGCTATAGTAATTTTCTAACAAGAATTTAAGCACACAATACGTGTCTGATTTGATAAAAAATCTCACCTCAATGTCAAGTGAATAAGAAGTATAAATTGAATTTAATGCTTACTGTGCAAAAAAAAAACCTGTATCCCCTTTCTCATGACATGCGGATAATAATCGATAATTGCTAATCAATCACTTCTCCCCGTTACTATCTAAGAATGGAGAACGTTACAAAATACTGTATTTGAATAAAAACCTCAGTTTATTGTAGATACATGCTTTTGAGTACGGTAATGTAGGGTGATAAGAGTGAAAAAAAAACCATTTAGTCTTGTATCCAAAAGTGGTAGTGGTTGATTACTATTTAAATCAATGTCGTTCTCATTATGATCTAAATAAATAATAATAAATAAATAAATATTGGTGGACATTTCACACAACACCATCTAGCCCAAACTAAGCAAAGCTTACTATGTGAACTAGATGGCTAATAGAATACATACATACTTTTTTGAAGTGAAAACTTCTTTAGCGGCGTTATGCATTTTTGGGATGGGTAAAAAATATTAAACTCGCGTCAGATCGTAAGACGGACAGTCAGAAACCTATTCTAACGTTCTGCATTTAAAGTTCATTATTGTATGTTCAAGTTTGTCCTTCTAGCATGACGTCATTTCGTTGCGCCGAATGCTTATTTTCGACACATGCACGTAAGTTTCATTGGCTCATTTGCTATTTTATTTTTTAGTTTTCACTTCTGCCGGTACTCCCGGAGTGCAACCCGTTGTTTTTTTGTAAATAGATACTTATGATTAATAAGGACACCCGGAGACAGAACAAACATGCACGTTCATAGTTCATCACACAAATATTTGTTCTGGGTCGGAATCCAACCCACGACCTACAGCTTAGCAGGAAGACATATTACCAACCGAGCTTTGAGGCCAGTCAGATAAAAGAAATAATATTTTATTTTTTATAAGTATCATAGGGTATAAATAAATATACGTTAAAAATGTCAGATATTCTCTGGTAGACCATAAAACTGAATTTATAATAGAAATGCAAGGAGTAAACTTTACCATAAATATTAATTGATCGAAAATACTTCTACCGTTATTCACGCTATATGAAGAGAAATCTAAGTTTCAAAGTTGAGACTGTAAAAACTAATATACAGATAAATATTTAGAAGCAAAAAACACGCAAAAGAATCTACATTAAATTCAATCTGAAACTAGATAGCGCTTAATGGCCTTAGATCTAGTGATTGGGTGTTATAAATAAAGAGATTATAATTTGAGGAGCATTAAATCAAAATTGAATTTAAGTAAATAAACAATCTAAGATAAGACGTGTAAGTAATTATGTCTTAACGCATCTATTTTGAAGTAGAGACGTACTTAATCATGCCTACTTACATACGGGTAAAACTAGTTTTTTTTAATGTCTTTTTTATCGGATCCACGGCTATGTAATTAACTGTTATTATCAGTTTGTCATTTTTTGACGTGATAACGTCTTATAAATCGGTGAACGCCGGCTGCACGCACGACAAAGTGTCACGTTCCGCCTGAGCCGAGCGTGCAAGCGAGAACGCGGAACAAGCTATAGAGAGGCACGATCGGACTAAGCGTTCGGCTTGTGACGCATCTATCTCTCTTCCACTCCATCGGCCAATGCGTCCGAATAGAAGAGAGACAGCGGCAGCACACAACCTACACGATAAAAGTATGCAATTTTTCATCAATGTTTTCTTATGACGTTATCACGTAAAATTATTGTCCGTAAACCGACTTTACAGACAACCATTAATTTACTCATTTATAAGCTTACGCTTGACCACCAACCTCCCTAATATTGAGCGGTGCAACGGTCAACGATGAAGCGCGCTTGCATAGAAGAAACTTATTAGTAATAGTTAGCGACTCCATAGACAACATTTGTGTAAGTATGCGTACTACTCGTGACATGCGCAACTACGCATATTGACGCTACCAAAATTCAATGTTCGATTTGATTTGATTTGATTCTTTATTGGCCATTTTATGACATATCTGTCGGCAAGTCATTTTACAATGGTTGTTACACAAATTTTACATTTTATAGTTACATAAGTAAGATTATTCTGTGCAATACAATTAATGAGTGTTCACAAATTTTTAATAGTTTAAAGTCCAAAAAAGAGTGTCTAATATTGAAAAAGTAATCGTATTTTGACATTTCGTGCCAATTTTTTGCCAGCGGGTAAGTGTTACATAACGGTTAAGTTGTAATAAGTAGAAGAATTTACAGGAATTTTGCAATATATTTATTTATCTAATATACCTATACCTTTAAACGAGCAATTCTTGTATATATATAATCTGAATCTCGGAAACGGCTCCAATGGTTTTAATGAAATTTGGTTTGTAGGTAGATTAGGGGACGATAAATCGATTTTGATAGGTTTTGAACCCGGGTTTGCTCGTATTTTCAGTCATAAAAATCCGAGTGGAGCTCGGTCACCCAGGTACTTATTATTTAATTTATTTATAAAATATATTTTTGAGAACTTTTGTCTAAACTAAGCCCGCTGACGTTTTTTTGAAGCTAGTAAGGTACACTTAATAAATACAAGAGGACACTTGTCTTATGGTACTAGCTAACACAATGCTACTGATAGACTACGAGCGGGCCGTATGTCTACCCACCTCATCGGATAACAAGATATGAACTATCTAGGATGACGCACATTAGTAAGGTGTCTCTATATACAGGGTTGCCTAGACTAAGCCTGGTAAGCTTTTTTTTGGGTAACAAGTAGTACATTCGAAAGTGCCTATCTAGAAGTGCCATAATCAATATTACCTTCTCTCTCAATCAGAAATAGCAATTTTTTTATAATATTTTTCTTGAACGTTTAATTGTTAGGATATTTTCCAGTTTTAGCGTGGCAGACCTTTATTAGTAAGTGAATAATTTTATATCTTCAAAAATATGTATGCGCGAGTGAGACAGAAGTTTTATTACTGCACCTTAAATGAAAATAATAAGTAAAAGCTTCGATAAGGTAACTTTATTCAAACACAAATCAATTTCTACAAATAGCTGTAAATATGAAATGTAAATCTGAGTTGGGTCATGATCTCTACCTACTTTGAATATGTAAAGATGTAAGAGGATCTTTAGGAGTACGTAACAAAACATCTGTTTATGCGTGTTTGACATGTATACATGACGTCTTGGAACTTGACAGTGTTGCTTGTCAAAAGTGACAGGTCGCTGTAGGTGGTCATTTGAATAGTGCACGGAAATAGTACAGTCTATTTAGGAAAAGTTCAATCAGATAATTATCTCATTAAAGTTTTATTAACGCCCGTAACTTTGTACATTTGTTGAAAATAAATTATGTTTGTTTTAGTAAATGTTTAAAAAAATATATACTAATGAATATATGAAAATAATAATATAAGTACCTACCTAAAAGTTTTTCATATAATTGATATAATTTATTACATTATTACAAAATAACTGTTCCATCAATTTATTGACACTTTTCGAAGTGTATAAAAGCCGTACATTAATTTAATTAAAACTAAAATAAATATAATCTTATATTTTTTAAACTCGGTTAGTTTGTTATATATTCCTATTATATTATAATTATAAAATATTAATTAAACTTGTTGTTATTATTATTTTTATATAGATATTTATTATAGCTAACTAAATAATTATCAGAAAGGGTTGAATAAAAACAAATATTTATAGTATACATAATAACGGCACATTTTTGTTCAACCCCTAAGAATACCAAAATTCTAACCCCTCCACCATAAAGACTTACCAATCGTAATCATATCCCAGTCATCCAGTCTACATCCATAAAAAACTCCACTCAAAAACCAAATATCCAGGCACAATCACATGCAAAATAAAAAAGTCACTGCCCAAGGACGGAAACGTCAGAGAAATGTCAAAGTTTTCCCGCGCAAATCGTCGCGGCAACCGCCACCGCGTTCTAATCGACGAATGTTGACTAAGCTAGAGAAGCGACTACGTTCGAACCTGCCAGTGGCATACCATTCGACCTCGGTTACGGATCATTCGGCCAGCATCGAAAAACACGGTCACTGTGCCTTATTGACGAAATATGAAAATTTACTTTTGGGACGCGTTCGAAACTCGACTTTTCGGAAGGCGGGACGGTGTTATAGGTTAATTTTATAGTTGGAAATTCAAATGTATGGGCGGAATGGCACCGGATGTGCGGAAGATGTTTTGATGGGTTTTAAAGCATTTTCACTTTCGTTGTCTTGCACCTGCATAATTATTTAATTCATTTGAGAAAAGTTTGTAAGTACCTACTTTTACTCATTTTAATTCTATAACTCTAATAACTCAGTCTAAATCGCTATTCAATATTTTTATTTTTTAGAAGACAATCAAACACAAAGCAATCCTCCTTTATAAGTTACAGAGAAAGCTTGAATTCCGATGGAGCATGTAAATCTATATAATTATTATGGTTTAAAAATCTGAAACAGCCGACTTCAAAATACGTCATTTTGTTTACATCGATTTTATTTACGACAAACTAGGCCTGCTTTTGAGCAAAATCTCACCTGATTATGATAAAATTTGTATGAAACTATTTCTTATCAATGAAAAAAACCGAATCGGCTTATAAATGACAGAGTTATGAGGTAATAAAGACTAAAAAAGATACAACCGAATTGGTGCCTGAAACTCCCTTTTTTGAAGTCCGTAAAAAAAATGCCCCCTTTCAAAATTGTAGTTGAGGTTTTTATACTTACGACTTATTTGGGTACCAAAAAAATATCTTGTCGGTATTTTTCTATCTCTAAATACAAACATAAATTAAGGAATGGCGGCCCATGATTAACATTTGAGCTTTTATTTTGAAATAATATAATCAAGCTCTTATTGGACGTCAGCCCGCCGTTATTATTTATATAGTAAGTCAGGAAAACAAACTTTAGGTAACTCTCTACATTATTATATTGTGTGTTTTCATATATGTATATCGAAACACAAGCCTTCACTGATCGCCAGCCAAAAATATTTAAATGAAATTAAACCCATTGATTTTATATTAAAGCGCACTTTCACGCATACAATTATTTTTCTAAATTTAAAACAATCTGTAGATCAATCACCATGTGCCGCTCTTCATACAAACCCTTTTGTCTTCGCTATTATTAAACATCTAGTAGCTCGCGCATTCGTGTGCCTGCCTACATTTTGTTGGCTTTTGTACTAAGGCTGCGCAAGTCTCAAAATTGCCAAAATTGTAGGGTTTACTTTAATATAAATCAACAAATACTAAAAACTGGTCAAGAAAGAGACTAGCTTGTGTAAATAATAAAAAAAATACAAATTTTTGTACGAGATACAACCTCCTTGTTGATTCCACAAAAAAAAAGAAACTGAAAATGACAAGTGACCGTTTCGATGACAGTAATTAATGTCATTGTCAATGTCATTAATGACATAAACTCAAACACTTACTTTTATTGTATTGAACTCCAAGCATATAACCTCGACAAATGTGCAAGCATGATGCCAACATCAAGCAAAAAAAAACTCCAAGCATTTCAGGCTATTCCTACTGTATAAAATGTGTGAATTTCGAGAAAAAATAAATACAAAATACCCGACTACAGAAAATAAGTATTTGTATTTCAACTCACGATTTCATTACGCTTGATACGCTGTTGAATATATGTTTTTTGTGAGAAACTGTGCGTAAAGTCGCCGTAAAATACATTTAAGCAAAGACGTGTATTTTTTTTTGCAAGAGATATATTATTATGATTACAAAAAAATATAACCTATGACATTCCAGAAGTGAATACAAATTTAATGGCCCCTCGCACATCAAAATCGGTCAAGCCCTTTATATAGTCTGAAGGCGATCCTATAGAAACATACATACATACATATATGCATACATACAAACATACACAAAATCGAAAAACATAACCCACCTTCTTACGCAGTCGGGTAAAAATACAGATATTGATATAGTCTGATAGAGGTATATCATTAGAAGATTTTATCTTTGTCGTTATTAACGATTTTGTTATTTGCAATGGTATAAAAAAGAAACAACTAGGCATATTACTTATATAACCTGTCATAACGATTTGGACTATTACATTTGGTTGTGATTTATGAAAATAGCATGCCTAATAATTTCCGGAGACTGGAGATTATCTTATTCTATGATTTATCAATAAATTCTCCGATGATTTCTAGTTATATTTTTTTAAGATTTTAATTAAATTTACGCGTTATTATATAAAGGTAAAAGGTCAAACCCGTGGAATTGATATTGAGATAATTTTACAAGTTTAATTACCTACGTTAATATTTAAAAAAAAAACTTAAGTAATATATACATAGGTTCTAAATTTTTAAATATTCAAATTAATGTCTTCTGAGATAGTAGGTGCCCCAGGACTAGACTGAACTAAAAAAGCTCTTGACCGATTGATAAAAAGGAAAGAGGGAAAAGGCCTTTACCTGCAGTGGGACAGTAACTGTTGAAAAAAGTCATAAATCACAAGTATAATAAACATTTCTAAATAATCCGAAGCATAAAATATATGAGAGGTCGTATGAAATATAGATTTATAACTAACGCAATGGTATCCCCGTTCTAGCGGCATAACAATTAATAGTAGTGATAAATATCAAACCTCATTCTACTTACAATATTATAACGTACAACCACGTAACAATAATCCTAGAGTCGCACTTACATAAAACACTTTTATGTACATTGCTGTACTGTACTTGTGCTAGTGTAGTAAATTGGTGTAGGTACACTAATTTACTAGCACAGAATACATTAACAATATAATATTACATATAGTACTATTGTACATTAAGGAATAAGTACAAGGTAAGTCCAACACGAGCCGCAGATCGCAGCCGCAGGCGACAGACAGTGCGGCCTGCAGCCTGCAGTCGCGGCAGTTTCTGTTCCGAGATACACTGCAGACGGTACATCCCTCGACAATCGATCTCACTCTTTTCCGTGCCTTCGCGCGAGACAGACAGATCGCGGCACGTGTGAGCCAATGAGCACTTTGCAGTCTGCGTCACTACCGGCCGCTAAGTACCGTGACTGCAGGCTGCACGTCGAGGTCGCAGACAATGTCGCTCTACACGGAATCATTTTCAGAGAAATCCATTGAAACCAGTAGTGTCGCTTGCGACTTGCAGCTGCAGTTTGTGACTTGCGGGCCGTCTCGGACTTGTACCTTTATTGCAGTAAGTTCGTAAATGTTTTATTTCGTTTCGAGGAATCAAGTGTTCAATTCAATGTAGTTGTCGGAGGATTTATAAAATCAGAACTTTAATCGAAAGTCGGGATATGGTAAACTGTAATATGATTTTGTAATGTAAATTCATCATCATCTCAGCCCCAAGAAATACATTGCTGAACATAGGCTCTCCGCTTTGGATTTCTAAAACGACTGGTTGTGCGCGGCCTGCCAACTTCTTCAACGCAAAAGCTTAATACGGTTCCAGCTCATTATCACTTCTGCTGGGCTAGTTTACTAGTTTGTTCAAATACCTTGATGGGTTTGTATACAATTGTAATATAAATATTTTAATATTTCAATATGTTTTACAGATTGATTAAGATCATGAAATGAGTTTTTCAACTACTTATTTTTTGCTATTACAATTTTTAGAAATCATTAATTTAGCATTTAGCTAAGTACATTAGTTTTCGACACACATACATTTCCATGTGTAAAAAGTATATTCCACATATTTTTATAGTGAAAGTAACTCTGAATGTTTGTCTGTTTGTTTCCTTTTTACAACTAAATGGCTGAACCGATTGTTATGATATTCGAATTAGATAGATGTATTCATTATAACTGTGAACCTAGAGACGGACGTAAGCTACATTTTATTACATAATCATCACCTTTTCAAGATCAATGATCAACCACTACGCGGGTGAAACTGCACACAGTTTATAACCTACATGTAGATTAACTTAAAAGATTTACTATAGTCACCCAAGTTAGGATTATTATCAAAATCCTGGTTTTATCAAAATTCTGCAACGTTGAAGACTTGAAACTGTAGAACTCTATCATTATAACTTTTCTATAACCTCATTCGTCAACGAAAATAACTCAAATATTTTCCTAAAGCGATAAGGTTCTATAACGCTAGCTCTCCTTATAAGTGGACATACTTATACACATCTCATAGTGGAAGTGTGTCAATGAGACAGGATCTTCATTATAATAAGTTTTCCTGATATTACTTTGTTTGTAGGATAATGGGAAGATATGGTCAAATTGCGAATATTGTACATTGCAATATCTCTTTACATAATCCACATTTTGTGTATAACGTCTAACTTTAATCTAGCTGTAGGAGATTACTATTTTGTAATATTTTTGAGATTTTGAGATTAGTATTTTGTAATATTTTTAAAATGAAATAACACTACAATATTAAATTCTCTTTAGTATAAGCTCTCAGATCATAAGCCCGGTATTTTGAACATCAGTGGGGGTGAAGCCCACACTGTGAGAGGTCCTCTTTATAATATATATTACAGAAACTGGGTACATGGATGGAAAATAAAACTATTATAAAATATGGAATTTCACAAATCTTGAATATCGAGATAAAATTTTGTGGCTTATAAAACTAGACTATGGGCTGATGCTACTAGGTACTCGTACCACTAGGTAGGTATGCTACCACAGTACGTACTATTCGATACTTTTGTCTGTATTTATTTTAAACGTTAATAAGCAGCGTTAGTCACTAACTCGCCTGTTGAAAACCGACGATGTGGTCGAAGATGAAGCACGCAGACTTAGAAGACTAGGTATCGTCACTCTGACCTTGACCTTTTTTTCTTGATCTGTCTAAATAGTGATGATTTTTAACCTAACTGCACTAAGTTACTACCACTGCAAGGAAACCTAGACCTGGGAGAATAAAGGTTAAAATAACAAGTTCTTTAATAAAATAATAAACGACACCTCGCACATCAAAATCGGTCAAGCTGTGTAGGCTGCATGGGGTAATATAGAAATAAACACATACACGAATAACTTAGCCCTCCTTCTTGCGCAGTCGGCTAAAAACTGACTGGCAAGCATATAGCTCGTCTGTTGTTAAAGCGTCACGCTTGCTCATAATAGCCTAGTAAAAATAAATCCGTTTGCATCGAGCAGATATTATTGATAAGTGTAAAATTGTGTGAAATGTGAAATCCTGCAGATTTATTTCCTACATCTTATAATCTGAGTGTCTTCAAACGAAGAGTGACTAGGTACCTTTTGGGCAAGCGTGCTCCACCTTAGACTTAGTCTTCGCTCTAGTGAGACAAAGTCAAACGCAAGCCCATTCCATGTAAAAAAATATATATAAACGTGAATAAAACAGTGATCTGGCGCTATTTAGTATCGGAGGTCAAGACATATTTTGGGTCATTGCACTAAGCCGCTAACTTTTTATGGAAGTTTGGAATTTCGTTTTTCGTTGATAGGATTCAATTTTGACGTGATAACGTCTTATAAATCGATGAGCGCTGGCTGCACGTATGAAAAAGCATGACTCATTGTCACGTTCCGCTTGAGCCGAGCGTGCAAACGAGAGCGCGGAACGAGCGATAGAGAGGCACGATCGGCCTAACCGTTCGGCTTGTGACGCATCGTTATCACGTAAAATTATCGTCCGTAAACCGACTTCACAGACAACCATTTTTTACAAGCCCTTAGGCCCTTAGATTCAGTAAAACTGACAATACTTATGGCAAATTTAATGAGCCGAGAGCTTGTAATCAAAATCATCTAAATTATCATCCGACAATTTAACCACCGATCACATCTTGACTGTAATATAAAAGTAATAGACACGGGTTAAGTGTTCTTAGAGGAGAGGTCAAAGAAAGTGGATATTGGTCCTACCATAGCTTGTAAAGTGATATGTTTTAAAATAAATACATATTTATCGTAGAACCCGTGCGAGCTAACACGGATTGGTGCCTGTTGAATATGGATGACATCTACGCATATTAAGCTATTTATACACTGGTGAAAATCTTACTATTTCATTTGCTAAAATTATAATGAAAATACGTAGACATTTTACCCGACTGTGCAAGAAGAAGTATATTATACATATACATACATTCCCATAGTTTTGGTTACTTTTTTTGCCAGCGTAATTGCTAGCCCTATTTAGTATCCTAGTTTAGTATTACGTATACAGGGGCTTGAGCCTATGAGTGTTACCCCAGACCGATAACGGCTTCAAGAAAATTGCTCAAGCCCACTACCAGTTGACAGCGTACCCAGGATGCTAGCTGCATTGCCACATAGAGTGGTAGTAAAGTGTACAAAAATATGTCAAAAAAAAAATGTACTTTTACCGAGACTCTTATGATTAATTAGTGATTTCATAAGAATTATTTATTCATAAATTGGACAGCAACCCAGCGCAGCGCATACTTTTTCGTGAAAACTTACACTCAACGTCATATCAAACGTCACATTTACACCAAGAAAATCTCTCTTGTGCAGTTGAATTTATTCTTTTATATAGATATTTATTAATCGATTCTAGTTTCGCTTTTTAGGGTTCCGTTCCCAAAGGGTAAAACGGGACCCTATTACTGAGACTTCGCTGTCTGTCTGTCTGTCTGTCTCCAGGCTGTATCTCATAAACCGTGATAGCTAGAAAGCTGAAATTTTTACAAATGATGTATTTCCGTTGCCACTATAACAACAAATACTAAAAATTAAAAAAAAAAATATTAAGGGGGATCCCCATACAATAAACGCTTCAAATTTTCACAAATATTTACTTGTATATTACCTTTCAAAATAAATAATTAAATAACAATAAAGTAAATACTAAAGGGGGGCTCCCATACAACAAACGTAATTTTTAAGCAATTTTTACTCGATCTTAATTAACAGGTAGAAACTCGAATAGTTGTAAGTATTTATTTAGAAATATATGAACTATAAAAATAAATACTTAATCTAATACATAAATACTCACAAAATGAAAATAATCCGTGCATCTAAACGCGGTGCGAGCGCCGCGCCGCGGTGTGGTGGCGCGAGCGCGAGGCAGTTGCTAAGCAATGGCCGCGCGGGTAGCGGGGGAGGTAACTTCACGGAGCGAGCCATAGCCACGCGTATTCGCGCGAGCGTCGTAATTCTGCCTGGATGTGTATCGAAAACCTACCTATAAGTTTGCAATTTACTACTTAGAATTTCGTTGATTTCTCGTTATTTTATAAACAGAACTAAACTTTGTAGTATCTAGGTGATATTATTTGCAAAATTAACTAGGTTCTTAAGTTAGTAGACTGTGCAATTTGTACCTACGCTAAATAAAATAACTTCTTCTCTTAACTTTTTATCATAAGCACCTACTAAGTAGACTGGTGTACCTACAGGTAATCTTATTAGGTATGTAAAGGTCCTACTTACCAATAGTACGGAATCCTTCGTGCGCGAGTCCGACTCGCACTTGGCCGATTTTTTTTAGAGCGCTGAGCATGTGAAAGGCATAATTCCATATTTTATGAATACAGCGACAGAAAGAGACCAAGTTTTATATATTTTTTTTTTATATATACATTATAGATCTACAACTAGTATTGTAGGCAGCTAGTTTAGGTATAAAGATTTTTTTAATCAAATGAGTTAATCAATCGCAATTTTCTGAATGTCGTTTTCGTGCATGAATTTATGCTTTTTGAGTTTTTTTTTGCGAATTGGTCCACGATTTACCACCAACTCGCCTGTTGGAAATCAACGATGTGGTCGAAGATGAAGAACGCAGACCCAGAAGATACCTATTTCACTCTGATCTTAAAAAGTCCCAAAAATTTTTTTTTTATACATTATTGATCTTGATCACGATTGACCACCAACTCGCCTCATGTTAAGCGACGGTGTGGCCGAGGATGGACCTCGTCGATCTAGAAGATATCTATTCACTATAGCCTTGAAAATTCCAAGATTGTAGGTATCAGGAAACAGAGATGGCGGCAAAGAATTCCATTCTTGTGCAGTACGCAACAAGAATGTGGATCAATATCGTTGAGTACAGATTTTTGGCATTTCCACATTCCCCGAAATGAATCCTGTAGAAAATAGACAGACATGCTACTTTACGGCGGTGCTCGAGACCAAGTAGCTTCTTGGCAGCTATTTATCATCACCGATTAACCTCACAGCTCGCTGGTCTACTGATTCCAAAGCTTCCAGCTGGTAATTGGCTGATCCATCAAAAAGGTGGCAGCAGTACTCCATGCACGATCGGACCTGTGCTCGATACAGATGAAGCAGTTGTCCCGGTGAGAAGTATCACCTAACCTTAATAATGATGCCAAGCTTTTTACTAGCCAGTTTAGCCTTACATTCAAGGTAGCCCATAAAGTTCATTGTTGAGGTTAACGTGAGTCCAAGCAGTTCAAGACGGTATGTCAATAATAAGGATACATTTTGGAAAGTAGGAGACATAAGAAACTCACTCTTTTTGGCGGAGAAAAGGCAGGCTTGAGTCTTGTTGGCGTTCCAAGTCGCTTTACCTCCCATATGCCAAACTTGTATGAACGATTTTCTATGGAATCTGGCATAATATCTAAACACCACTAATTTTTTTCCCAAGTATCTGTGTACAATGAAAGTACCTAGTATAATTATTTAGGTAGTGGATATTTTATAGAACTAAACATGTCAAGTAACATGGCACGCTAATTGTAATTTTCCCGACATACTTGGACATAAAGATTTTCATTGTCCTTATTATTATGTTCTCAGTAAAGTGACTTTAGCTGTGACTTGAGGGTACCATATTACTTGACATTTTCATAGTGTGCGAAAACTTTAAAAAGAGAAAAATAAGATTACAACTGGTCAATACACCAAAGATTTTACTCCCTTTTGAATAAACTCCAAGATACTATACTATTGTAGATGGTGTATTCTTTGCCTAGTAATATATATATATTTCACACTTAAGACATTTATGTATGATAAAAATAATATAAATTTACATTGCAATAATGTATTCTAAGAAAGTTGACATCACTGTGGGTGAGGCGCACGCGCCATTAAACGTCGCGACGGACGGACAGTCTTACCAAACAACGAATACAATATATATTAAAATCTTCTGTGACAATATGTAAATTTAAATTTGGAAATATACTTATTACTATTATACTCTTTGTCTCTGAAATTTCAGACAAGCTTTATCTACAACAAAGTTACAGGGGGGTCGAAAGTGCTCTGAATGGCTTCGGGAAAAGGATGGTACGGCGTGGCCTTGCTGCTCGACATGGCCGGGGCCACTGCCGTGCCCCCAGATTTATATAAGTTTATATAAGTACCGTTAACTGCGAATGCCAATATTCTGTCAAACTCAGATTATGCCGTTGCTTGCACGAAACGTGATGTCATACGGTTTGTCAATGTCGCATCAATCATCAGCATCTAACCCTCTAGAAGTCCACTTGATGGATATAGGCATTCGACATAGATTTCCAAAAAGAGCAGTTGAGCAGTTGACGTGTGGTCGTCTGTCTACCTGTCTACCTTTTTCTACGCTGTGCTTGCCAGTGCGTGGTCTCCAATAGAGAACTTTCGCCCTCATCGGCCGTCAGTTCTAAGTGCTACGTGCCTGCCCACGGCCATTTGAAATTGTTAGTCTGCTGTCAATATCTCATGTTAATGATAATTATTAATAATTAATTATCATAAATTGCATTATAATGCAAACAATAGTGTAAAGATAGGTAAACTTTTAGACATAAAATTAATAATTTTGAAAATTAGAACCTTAATTAGTATGTGTTTCTATTGATATTTGACACTATTTTACTCCATAAAGGCTTTTGTTTAATACCTACAATACCTACATACAAAACAAATAACGTCTTTTTCTCCAACTTTTAAAAACTCACGGGAAAAAATAATTGAAACAATAAGTATAGTTTAAAAATATTAAAAAACCTGACTTAAAAAAAACGCAATTCGCTTACTTGAACAACATTTTTTCAGTAATTTTGTTATAAAAAACCAAAGTACTGAACCAATTTTGATAAAATTTATATGGGACCACCTCTGAACTATTACTTACCAAACATCAAAGAATCATCAAAAACAATACATCATTGGCGGAGTAATTAATTGCAGAACAAACATACAATAAAAAACATGTAGTTGAATTGATAACCTCCTTCTTTTCGGAAGTCGATTAAAAAGCTTCAAGCGCAAGCTTCAAGTGCTTCAAGCTAAAAGTTCCTTGACCAACGTCTATATGTACAAATCAGTTGTATTTTTTGTGAATCTTCAAAAGGCGTAAAACAATCTATTTTTGTTAGGTACATTGTTTGAAAGCTAAGCACCCTTAAGAAGTTGTTCATTACATGAATTGTGTGATACTGTTTTCGTTCCTAAATATAGTCCAAATCTAAATTCTCACACGCAAATCAAACAAAAATAATAAACAGACAGGTTTTCCTCCTTATTTCGAAAATGTTTCAATTAATCCTCTCCATTGTTATAATAGAGTATGCATATGTTACTGACAGTCCATCAACTGTCAGCTAGAGGAGACTATAGGCAAATGACTTCGAACAAAAACTCGGCACTGAGTTTAACGGCATATGAAAATATGTACAATGTACATGTCTTAATGCCCTTCCAATCTGAATAGATATGTATGTACTGTGCTAGGAAGGAATGATATTGAAAATAGTAATTGTATTTTTTGCTTCTTGATCGAGCAAGCAAAGCGATTTAATCTTTATTTAAATGTCTCTGCATCAACTAGCAAATATTTCATAATTATATAAGTATTTGAATGATTTATGCCTATTGTTTCTACATATATATATTTGCATGCAGAATCTATTGCGTAAACAATATAAATACCATCAAAATACAGGTATCGGCGTATAACTTGAGGCCAATTAAGACTTTTACAACTTTCATAATTGCATGGTGATTTCGCATGTATGAGAAACCCTGTGGAGAAACCCGTATAAACCGAATCTAAGCCCGTATAACGCTATCTCTTCCGAAGAAATTCCTTCCAAGTTTTCTACACACATGATGCGTAACGCAGGTATTTTTACAAGCAAATCATTAAAATTAAGTAGTCATTATATAAAATACCTGGTAATGACACATACTTAATTAAGTATGCTTAGGCAATGTATAAAATTATTGATTTATTGATACTCATTACATACATTAATTAGGTGTTGTATGTAATATCTAGGTTACAAAACGTAGACTATATACAAATAGAAAGCCATAAAAAGGACAGTTAAAGTATAAAATTAGAAAGATATTGTGTACAATAAACCAAAACCTAACGATATATCGATATATCTGATAACCGGACCTTTTTAAATACCGCGTACACTGCCAGTTAAACATTCGATATTGTATAAATTGCTAGGTAAAATATAAAATTAATATTTTTTTATACATTGCCTGAATGTTTTAGGCATTATATAGAATGCGTAGGTATTATATACAATGCCGGACTACAAAGGTTGCCGATGACATTTACACTGATATAGCACGTAGGCACGTAGAACTGACGGCCGATGGGGCCGAAAAGTTCTCGAATGGAGACCACGAACCAGCAAGCGCAGCGTAGGAAGACCAGCCACAAGGTGGACAGAAGATATCACACAAATGGCAGGAAGACGCTGGATGCAGGCCGCTTTCAACCGGTCTTTCTGGAAATCCATGGGGGAGGCCTGTGTCCAGCAGTGGACTTCTAGTAGCTGAGATGATGATGATGATGAGATACCGTGAATCACGTAATAGGATGCTAACCGTGCAACAATTTCGCCGAAGTTTCGATGCTAGAACAATGGCACGGTTCCATCGATGCCTCACTTCCCGGACGGGTACCATTTCTCACAACATCAATACGATTTCCTCGTACTACTAGATCTATAAAAAGTTAATAACGACAAAACGATGAAGGAAGTGCGTAGAATGTAGCTAAGTTTTGGTTTTAATATTTAATGTTTTATCCGTGAATTAATTACATTGTGTACTTTAGATCTGTGTAATGAAATTGAACGCTATAAGGGAGACCGGATTACATACATTTGCATATTTACCACATTTTCAGCGATCATTGCATATTTTGTCTGAAATTTAGTGATCATGCATATTTTCGGTGTATTTACTAAAGTTTTCGGTAGGTTACCATAAAAGTGTAAAATTATGTCTTACAAAAATGTTCTCTTTATACCTAGGTACACTAAAAATGTTTTTTTTTTTTTTTTTTTTTTTTTATAATTGTTCGTTTAATTGTATTGAGTATTAATCACATTTATTTATTTCGATTCTTAATTTTAATTTTTTTACAATACAAATATAAACATATAAAAATAACATAAATATTGTAAAAACTTAAAACTAGTGTGCCGCCGGCAGCGGGGCAAGGCTCAAGCTGTCGACGGTAAGAGCTACAAGCTGAGGAATCTCCTGAGTATTAATATTATTATAGATTATAATTTATAGTCTACAAGTTAAATTTTGAACAAATACGTAATTTACTGATTTAATGCTGATTTAGAAGTAAAAAAAAAAAATATGGCACATTTTCCCTCTTTTACTTTTCTAATATTCATAATTTATGTTGCATATTTTAACAATTTTCATGCATATGAAATATGCATTTAATCCTTTTTATGTTGCATATAATCCGGTCTCTAGCTATAAGCAATCAGTAACCTCTCTTTTCTGCCTGAATGGATCTGCGGTAGATTTAATGTCCGTGTCTTTTATTGTGTATTGTGAATAAGGTTTCAAGCAAGATGTGAATTTTGGGTAGCATAACCGGTACCTATTGTTGTTTGATAGAAAAAATATTGGTAATTACTATACGTAAATAGAAAATTTTATCAAAATATCTAGAACTCTTTTTATTTAATTTTTGCTGAAATATGCACATAATGCACATAATGCACATAATGCACATAATGCACATAATGCACATAATCGTATCTGTATCTGTACTGAGCAAACATGGAGCGAACTGTTGAAATTATGCAGAGTAAATATGCTTTCTTTTTGAGAGTGCGCTGAAGTCGACTGGTACATTTGATTAGCGGTTTTCTGTGACGTCACTGCACAGGTTTGCTCAACAGGCAACTTTTTCTACGATCTAGAAAAATATTAGTACTTCATTAAGTTTCTATAAAAAAATAATGATGTAATTGTAATGAAACCTATATAAGTATCTATTCATTTGTTATTATGTTCTTTGCCAATAAAAAATATAAATATATTATTAGTTAATTCTTTCTTTTTTTTTCTCGCCTTCTGGTACTTAATAAACTAATGTCTGTGTTAATAAAAGTAATCTAATAAAGAAAAACTTTGTTGTTCTACGATACCGGTCTTAGATAGCCGATAGCCATTTCCAATACCATACCTATACCCCAATAAAACCCTGGGCTTAAGGACATACAAGAAACATGTAATCTAGCAAGTAATATAGTAATGTTAATTACGACCAATTACAGTAGGTAATAGTAGATATAATTTTCAAAGTGGCACCTGCATCATCCTCATAAAGTTTCACTTATGGAAATCAAACATCTAACGCATGAAGAACCTGCTAGCGCTTAACATAGTATTAAACATTAAAATTTAATTAGTTAAAGTGTAAAATTGAGATTCACACTAACTAATTAATAAATGAAAAATAGATTATTTAAAATATCCATAGGCAACAAAGCTTATGGATATTTCAAAAATCTCCAGTTTCAGGCAGAGTGCCCAAAATGCTGGCGGCATTTCCTCTCTGAATGGCAATGCTTATTTTTTGTCTAAAAGTAAAGGCCAGCATTTTGGTCATGCAAATATTTTTTTTACCTCCCCGACAAATCTTTAAAAAATCTCAAAGCACCAGGTCCCCACGGTCCAAGGGTTTCTACCCCTAAAGGCACAAATATGTAACCTTTATCAAGGTTACTGTAAATTAATAATTTTATAAATTCCAAAATGTAAGTATGAAAATGCAAGTCGAAATATCGCAGGACAAGTAAAACGTCGGCACAGTAACACTTATTTCTAATTGAAATACCAAAAATAATAAAAATATTATCAATTATGTTGATATCTACGGATATTCTCGTATCTACGGTTCGGCGTACGGAAATAAAAACGTGGATCGAAATCCGTATTACATTCGTTTATTTCATTCGTTTACATTCTTGATGAGTATTGTAAGTGCATGAGTGGAACTCCTTGCCGTCTGCCCTATATCCTAAGAACCGTAATCTCAGAATTTTCAACGCAATTCGAATGTAATAGATATCTTGTAGATCGATGTGCTTCATCCTCAGACACCTTTGCTTAATAGGTATTAGATGAGTTTGTGATCAAACATAAATCGATTTCAGGTGATAAAATATTGGTTTTTCACACCACTTACCTACATAGCATAGTGAATTTGAAATAAATATTTAATATATATCAAGAAAAAACTTTCTTTTGAAAGCCATAGTAGGTGCAATCGTAAAATCGTGGTATATTTAGTTCTGTTTCTAGGGTTTGCTAAACTCTAGATGTGGGTAATTTTATAGTTTTAAGTTAATTAATTTCAAGGTATGCATTGTAAATAAACCTACATCCGGCCATAGACTCATTTTTATGCCCATAACTAACGATGATGATGAAATGGGAAATGTGATAGGCCGCGTACTGGCCTTCATGTAGTAAAACACATGATTGATTCAATCTAGTAGCAATTAGCAACTATATAAAACTTATTTATGACCATTCTTGCATCACAGCTTCTGCGTTAATTTACAGCTCTCACTGTCCAAACATAAATGAAATCTAAACTGCCTATCTGCTTTAATATGAACGGGAAGTAGCATATTATATATGGCTGGCCTTGTGGCTCAGTTGGTAGTGTGTCTACGTCTACCTGCTGAACTGAAAGGTCGTGGGTTCAATCCCCACCCAGGGCAAACATTTGTGTGATGAGCATGGATGTTTGTTCTGTGTCTGGGTGTTTCTATGTATCATATGTATATATTTAGAAAAAAAAAGTATATATGTATTTTATCAGCCATCTAGTTCCATAGTACAAGCTTTGCTTAGTTTGGGCTAGATGGTGTTGTGTGAAATGTCCACAAATATTTATTTATTACTAAGTTGGTTCTTTTGGTATTTTATTAATTGAGACCTTCATTTGTTCACCAACTTGCCTGATGGTAAGCGATGATGTGAATAAAAATAGAGCAAACCGATCTCTCTTAACCGATTAAAAAAAACGGAAGAGGTTATCAATTCAGTTGAGTTTTTTATGTTTGTTATATCATTACTACGTCATCTATAAATCCATTTGGTAAATTCTTTTTTTTTACTTGAAAGAATATACTAGCTTTCAGTTTGGTCCGAAATACATTTTTCAATTTCATCAAAATCGATTCAGTAGTTGAAAATAAATGGATAATAATGGTAAATTTACTACTATAGCCTTGAAAATTGCAAGGTACCTTGGAGTAATTTTTCTGGAAACAGAGAAGGTCTCAGGAAGTTCCATTCATGTACAATACTCATAAAAATATGGACCAATTTTTTTTGTACGGGTTTTGGTATATCAATAAAAAATAGATGGTAATGTGCCAACTTTCTCCTTGTTATTGAAATGGAGAGGGTGTAATGAGGTTGTGAAGCTCTTGCATACACTCGCCAAAAAGGATCCAATAGAATATTGCTAGATATGTTCCTTTTCAGGCGATGCAAAATCCTTTAATAATAAATCCTTAATAATAAAAACTTCAGTCACAAATTCTGTTTCATGATTTTCAATCTTTTGGTTTGTTTTTCTTTTAATACAGAAAGTGAGTTAATTAAAAAAAAAAAATTACATTTGTGATATTTTATAACTTGATTTAAATTTGTGATATTTTATAACACAAGTTATAAAGTATCACAAAATTAATAATTATTTTTATCAACGTTTTGATTTTTGCGAACGGAATCCTAAAACAACCACCCACCCATTATTATTACAATTTTACGATCTGATAGACAGGCCGACAGATCAATCGTAAAAATGCAAATATATAATAATTAATAGGTACCAACTAAAAAATAATTGGGATCTAGTTTCAAAAGCTCGTAAAAGCTAGATTAGTTACTTTCTTGATGGTCGTAAATAGAATAGATGTCTAAATTTTGTTTTTATGCAAAACATTTCAATAGAGAAACCACACATTCACCAGATTAGATGTCTTTCGGCGGCTTAATAACTCTGACACTAGGGCTGGCCACTGAGTTTATACGAACTTACTTACTTTTTACCAGATTACCCGAATTGAACAGCTTTTGTAAGAATTACGAAATACTAGACTTCAAAATGTAACCCGTGACTTTCATGATTTAAAGGCCATTCATTTGGAATTATATGTCCAAAAGGTGGACAGAATACCTCATACGAGTGGCAGGGAGACGCTGGATGCAGGCCGCTTCAAACCGGTCTTTTTGGAATTCAGTGGACTTCTTGTGCCTGAGATGATATCCAAAATTTGTAAATGACGATTTTAGACCACATTCTTCATGCGTATTGCACATAATGAGAGTCTGAATTTGGAGCCGATATTGCCACTACTGGATCTCACTGCCGGAAATTGCTAAGATAATTGAGTTTCGATGATTCCCGTTGTCTTCCACCTCCGTGCCCACCACTGATGGACATCGAAATCTGTTTCAAAAAGTTGTGCTCATATCTGCCAGTGGGGGACAACGCAATAACTTTTTACATGGTTCCCGTTGTCCACCACTGGTGGACACTGACACGCGTTTTATAAGCCTTTCCCATTGTCCGCTACTGGTGGACAGTGTGATACATTTTCAAAAAGTTTTCCTTCAGACTCACAAGGTCTAGTGGGCCAAAAGATCCAACGGGCAAAAATGACAAGATCCAAAAGGTTTAGTCTGAAATTCAGTTGTGAATCAAAGCCGCGCATAAATCTTAAAGTTGCATAATTCATACCAGTGGTAATTTTAGTTTAGGGCCTTTCGTTGCATTAATAAAAGCTAGTATTTTTTAGATTATCTTGTTTTATTTGTTTTGTTTCTGTAGAACTTCAACACATTCATACGCGTCGTAACAGCTAGACGTCTCGCTTGACAGCCACCTGCGCAATCACCGAAGTTCGATTGACGAATGAGCGCTTCAGTCGCATTCTGACCATACAACAGACAACGCCAGGCCTGTCAAAATTAGTTCCAAAATTTCGCCATCGGACTCCAGTAATGGCGCGACTCTAATTCCAATGCTCTCTGAACCCAGCGAGCTGATGATGTGCATGATCATAATATGATTATACTAATGTATGTTAGGTAACACAATCGTTAGCATTAGGTATGTTTCTTTTTATGTAACCGCTTATTTGCAAGTTCGGTTTGATTACGTCTATTTCCTACAAGTTTTAGAACTGACGGACATTTAATTAAATTTATACATTAAGTATAGTAATAATTCAATAGACTAGACTGAGGTTTTTCTCAAAGACTATCTGTGCTAGTAAAGCTGCTATTTCGTATATACAGCTATACCTTCTTAATAATTATAGTCCAATAAAAATAAAATTTGTAACAATATAAAATACGACTATCTATCTATCGATTCAGTCTGTATCCACCCACTCCTATGTATAGGCCTCATCTTGTTCACGCCATCATTTCCCTCTTAAAAACAACTTGTTAAATATATAAAAAAATAAAATATAGGTACAACGTCTTAAATACAAGTCTCATAATAAATGTTGTCAAAGTTGACATATAATAAAGTTTACATAGTCAGTCAAACAACCCACCCCTGACTGTAACCGACGCAAAGGTGCCCATGACACTCGCCGCATTACCTCGTTGAATGGCGATGGACAACCTTTGCATCAGGTAAAATCCGGAGCGGGGGTCGCCACAAGTCTCCCTTATCCGCTGCCCAACTCCAAAACCAAGCTTTTGGCTTCAGCACCCCAGCTGCCCATGGTCTCCACGGCGATGGGTACAAAATTATATCGCGTCACTAGCGCCGCGTACTTCTCCCGCTTTTTACTTGCAGCATCTTCTGCAGCAGCTGCTGGCGACCGGATGGATCGACTCAAGTGACAGGTGGCGAAAGTGCTCACGCAAGTGGCGTTGCCAAATTAAGCACATGCCATTTTTCCACGGCACCAGAGTCAACCCATCTGGACGCTTGCCGTCCGACCTGCTCAGGTCTGGCGGCTCCAATACGCAGGGAATATTGGCCGAGACAAATGCCCTACGGACTATGTCGTTGAGGCCATGGTGACGCGGAAACCTACCAATTGTTGTGTCAAATTTTTTTCATAATAATCCTAACTAATACTAATATAAAAACTGATGTTTATTACCTTTTCATAAACAAATGGCTGTACTGATTGTTATGAAATTTAGTACGGAGAAAACTGTAGATCTGGAGACGGACATAAGATACTTGTCATCACCGTATTTAATAACTACGTAAAACTGCGGGACGCAGCTAGTTTATTAATTGATAATTATTGTGAATCTGTGTTTTAGGTATTTACCCATCAGGTATATTAAATATGATTTGCTCCATACAGACGGATTTTTTTGACTGTACTATAAACCGTAAACTGTACCTAATATGCTACTTCTGTACTAACAATACATCTCGTCATCATCATCTCAGCCATAATCAGCCGTAAGAATTCCACTGCTGGACATGGGCCTCCCCCATGGATTTCTGAAAACCGACCAATTGGAAGCGGCTTGCATCCAGCGTCTTCCCGCCAGTTGTATGAGGTCATCTGTCCATCTCGTGGCTGGTCTTCCTATACCTTGCGCTTGCCGGTGCGTGGTCTCCACTCGAGACAATCACAATACATCTAGGAACATAAAAATATCCACCATCATATACTTCAGTTTTCTCTGACACAACGTAATTGGGGTCAAACTGTATTAATGTAGAGCTTATTATAATTTCCAATAAAATTTCCAACCGTAGGCCACAAACTGCGGATTTCTCAGCAACTTTCCCTTTATAAAATTCTTCCTAAGAAGTTCATTACTTAATTTAATGGATTTCGAATATTTTAAACGGACGTTTACGAGTTGTCAACGATGAATGAAAAACTAGCTTGTTGACGTTCACTTTCTGTTTAGGTGGCTTCCTATAATTCGAATGGCTTTATTAAAACTTTCCTTAACATTAATAATTAATAAATGTAGGTTGCTGATGGAATACGTTGCGCTGGATGGCATAGAAAATGCTGGCGTGACGATCTTGACGCATTCCAGGAAGATTGTCAGGAAACAGCGATGGACCGCGATTTGTGGTCCCCCACTTCCCTTTGCCCAGGAGTTCCTGGAATTCCTTGGCAAAGGAATTGCAATTCCTAACCTAACCTACACTGTACAAAATAAAAATATGTATAAAAACTTTCCGCACAAAACTGATAATAATGGAACATTCGGGTGAGGCCTTTGTCCATTAGTGGGATATATAAAGGTTGAAATAACAACAACATGTAAGTATGTGTCTGGGAAAAACTCTCAATGAGATACATGCACATCGGAGTTATTTGATTTTTATATGCATTAAGTATATGCTTATAAAATTCAAATAGCCGTGTACACTACACTATTATCTATTACTATTTATTATTATCTAGTGTATCTACTACACTATTATAAAATGTTTTTATTATTAAATTATTTTTTTTATATTTATTCTTTTCGAGGAGTCCGGTAAGCAATAATAATAATAAAGCTATTGAAATTTTCTTTTCGTCTTGCTTAAAATTCGACCGCTTTGCTATTATGTTCAGTGACGTCGGAACGTGACAGCGCACTCACTCAACCTACGTTGAAGTCACATAAAATATCATGTTCCAGGTTTTTTCCTCAGAATACAGAAAAATATTTTTCTGTATTCTGAGGTTTTTTCACTAATCAACAATGGTGGCCGCGATATGGAACGAACGAATGCAGAGCGAATACCTGGCAGACCTCCAGCTCGTTGGTCGGATGATATCGACAAGGCTATAGCCATATATACTGTCATAGGGCCGGAAAGAGTGACGAGTTTATGAGGGACCTATACCCAGCAATGGGTATATAGATAATGATTGATGATGATGATGATGATGATGAATCAACAACAGGCTTGCGCTTGATCGCTATCTTGGTCTGGTCATGCGCGTTCGCCTCGAAGCAAACCATTGTATCGTGATTAGGAGACACTCAAATTATACCTATTCATAGAGCATTTTCCAAATTTTGGCGGTATGCATTAAAAAGCGTTTCATTCCGATTTTCGGAATGTATAACTAGAAACGAAGTCGCTTTTCCTTGCCGATAGAAAAAAGGCAGGTGGGTAAAATTATGCAGATCAGATGCACACCAAAATAGAAAACCGATAAACTAATAAATTTACGACAATGTTTCACAATAGTATTTGGACATTCACATCGTTTCATATTAAAGTATGGATAAATAAATAATAACTAATAATTATTATAAAAAAAAAATACAACAGATAAAGTTAAAAAAACTGAAAAAAACCGACTATAAAATACGCAATACATGCATACGCGATTTACTGTTCACTTTTCGACAGGCAATTGGATGATATTTTACCAGTTATTGTTATAAAAAGCAAAGTACTGCATCGATTTTGATAAAATTTATATGGAACCACGTCTGAAGTATGATCTACTAAATACAAAAAGAATCATCAAAATCAATGCACAATTGGCTGAGTAATCGGTTAACAGACATACAGACCGAATTGATAACCTCCTTTTTTTTGGAAGTCGGTTAAAAATAAAAATAAAACATAGGTACACACAAAATAACTAACAAAATAATGTTTTTGTCACAATCCGGCCCCACCTCAGCATAATGCTAGTTGTAAACAACCAGCGCTGGTCTTCCGCTGGGACCGGAATTCATATTTTCTTTTTCCTTATTACGTATGATATACAGAAACACTCAGACACCGCAAATACCGATGTTTATCACACAAGTTTTTGTCCTGGGTGGAGATCGAACCTACGACCAACAGCTTAGAAGACAGGTGTACTGGCGTACTACCAACTGATCTCAGAGGCCTAAATGATATTATGTAGCTACCATTTCACAGTATAATATTATCGTGTATTAAAACCCCCTGTTTTAATACACGATAATATTATACTGTGTGTCTGTGGAAACATTCCTCAAACGCGATACAAGCCGCTTCCTAATAAAGGTGGGTACTGACCGACGTTACAGAATGTAATTTACCATTCGATTAGAGCATGTTACGGTACGCCATGTGAGTAAATCCCGTGACCATGCTCGTTGCGAGCACCTCGCTTCCCCGTACTGACTTCACGAATGCTCGCTATGTAACATGTTACATTACGGCCCGTAACACCAGTCAGTACCCACCTTAAATGTGGGAACTACGCAACATTGTTATCGTTGCAAATGAGACCGTGTCATTTGGTATTCTAAAACATGAAAAACATGTGGAACTTATTCATTCCTCTTTTTCTGTAGGAAATTTGTATTCAAAACAGATGAATAATTGACAAAGTGATTGATTTATCTAATTTATTTAAATGAGCAATTCTTGTAATAAATTTATTTATTGATTAATTTGTTGTCATATTTATTTATTACTTTTGTTGTTATTAAGCTATTGCATAGCTTCTATCGCGGGCCTTGAGCGTGGAGACCGAATCCAGAAATTCCGTAACGAAAATAACCTAATACACCGCGCGTAAAGCTATTATGCAATAGCTTTACCGCGGCAGTCTCCGAGTGCCACACGTCTTTTTTTTTTGTTTTTGTGTTGATCTATATGTCTTTAAATCGCGTTTTTTTTTTTCTAGACAAGTGTGTTCCATCGAGTTGTTCGCGTGCTCGGCCGCTATAAATTCGTCCGCGTGGACGAATCGTTGCTTTCAATTTTAATATTATTTTCGTGTCGGTAACTCGACCGCTATCGAAAATTTGTACAGCCAAAGAAAAAATTGTTTGACAAAAATAAATTAATCCAAACTACTATGGAAACTAACGTGGTTTTCACACATTTTAAATAAAAAACATTTATTTAAGGAGACCGCCGAATGCGGTTGAAACTATAGTCGGATTTTTCGACACAAAACAGACGTGAGTGACGTAATTTCTATTAAAAATAATCAAACTGATATTAAAGCGAAAGAAACACTGTAAGTACCTATCTCTGTCTGTTTGTTACTCTTTCACGGCTAAATGGCTAAGCCAATCGTTATGAAACTTGGCACAGAGATGCCTTACTACTTGGTGAAGGATATCCAATCGAATATTGTAAAAGCGAAAGTAACTCTATCTCTCTTATCGGTTAATTTATATTTTACAACTAACTGCCTCACCGAAAAACGTTACTTAACTTTAAGCAATGCAAATCATATTTTGTCAACTTCTGGCTGACACGTAATTACACTTGCGGAAAGAAGACAGAGAACTTAAGACGTTGGTTAAAGTTAAGTAACGTTTTTCGGTAAGGCCCTAAACTGCTAAACCAATGGTTATGAAACTTGGTACAGAGATTTATAATGCGAGAAAATTTTTTTGCAGACCAAAAAATCGTACAGATGGTGTAATATTTGTAACAAACGATGAAACCAAATGTTTCATATTTATATGAATGTTTATAGAAATCTAATAATCTAGACTAATGATATTCATGATAGTAAAACAGATATAAAATATGTAAAACGCAATAAGTCTAGATGTGGCACAACGGTCGCGAGAACCGCCGAAATTATGTATGCCGTCTACATAATTATAGTTTAAAAAACTGAAGCAACCGACTTCTGATGGATGCCATTGTCAGAACTGGACCAAACTGAAATGGGACCACACGGGAAGCACCAGCTTTCAAATAAAAAAATAATCATCAAAATCGGTTCACCCAGTCGAAAGTTATGAGGTAACAAACAAAAAAATACAGTCGAATTGATAACTTCCTCCTTTTTGGAAGTCGGTTGAAAAATAACTAGCTATGCTTAAACTTTTTTACCCAACTGGTCAAGAAGAGGTGGATTTTTTATATTCCCAAATATATTTTCATTGGTTGAAAAGACGCATTCACATAACTTCTAAAATAAAGTTTCACTCGAACAATTATAATAGTTTCACCTATAATATCTATCTTCTTAAAACACTATAATAACCGACTTCAATTACAGGAAAACAAAATACGCAAAATTGTTTACTTATATATTTTTTGCATTGAACAGCTGATCTGATGGACTGATGGCCGATGGGGCCGAAAGGTTCTCGAGTGGAGACCACGCACCGGCAAGCGCAGCGTAGGAAGACCAGCCACGAGATGGACAGATGACCTCATACAAGTGGCGGGAAGACGCTGGATGCAAGCCGCTTCCAATCGTTTTTTTTTTTTAGATATACATGGGGGAGGCCTATGTCCAGCAGTGGATTTCTTTTGGCTGAGATGATGATGATGATAAAGAGAAGTTGCGTAAAAAAAATATCAAACTCGGTTTTATTCTGTGACCATGGAATACAGACCATGGAATAAATAATAGTTACATATATAAACTGGATAGTCTACGATATGAATAAAACTACTTCAACTTTGAGTTTTGAACAAATCTGATTAATCAGGTTGATATTTTAGTGCCCAAAACGACTTTCTTCAGCTTTATCGTTGAGAGTTGAGACGAAAACATTAGACATATCAACAAGAAGTAATATAATAAGATAGTAAGCAATTAAATATGAATAAATTCATCTTTGGTCGCGAATATAGGTACCTATTCTAAAATCCAGCATCACCACGTTTTATGTCACCATAACAGACAGACCAATTTGTAATATTACAGCGAATTTAATAGCAAATTAATAATTACATAAATCCGGCCAAGTACGAGTTTCAATCGCACACCGAGTACCCCATATTCATATACGAGTACCACCCAGGTTTTGATTCCCTTGTGAGTGTCGAAATGTGCATTTTTTACGACATATTCGGCTGTAACTTTTTTTTACGAAAACTTAGAAATGTTATTTTTCTTTCTGCAGCATGAGACTATGAATCTGCGTATTGGTTTTAATTTTAGCACGATACCTTCACGCTTTCCCGAGATAAAGATCTTGACACCCGGACAGACGGACAGACAGACAGACGGACAACAAAGTGATCCTATAAGGGTTCCGTTTTATCATTATGAATTGATTTCAAAATATGCAAATTTGTTTACTCGGACGATGTTTTTTTCCAGTTATTTTGTTTAAAAAACGAAACTAAACCGATTTTGATAAAATTTTATGGGAACCATCTGAAAGTATTTCCTTTCAAAAATGTTTTTTAATTGGTTAATAAATTACGGAGTTATACTACTATACGGTAACAAACAAAGAAAAAAATACAACTGAATTGACATCCTCCTCCTTTATTGAAATCGGTTAAAACTGTACGTCCCTTTATCTTTAGAAATTGTTCTCTCTCGCTCTGTCTTTCGGAACGATCGTTCCGAATTTCCCAAAATGCTGTTAAGAAGAATACACAAAATGAGACGGCAATCATGAATTTGTGACGTATTCATCTTCTCGCTCGCTCATTTTAATTAACTTAGTTCTACACTACTAGAACTAGAACTACATAAGTTCCTGAGGTGAGGAAGATTTCCGAATTTTAATAAATACCAGCAGTTTTTTTTTTTTTTTTTTCGTTTCGATATTATATTTTGAAGCGGTTTTGAAATCTGTTTAATTTGAATAAGTACATGGTTATCTTAAAGTTAAATAAAATGTTGTGAACCTAAATTCAATATAAATTATTCACAATCTAGAATACCTTGAAAGTTCTCTATGCGTGTTATGTAAAGCCTGTAAACTATGCAGAACTCGTCTCCAAAATGGTAACGTAATGTATCTATAATATAGGTAAGATTTTTTTTTAGTATTGTTTTATAGTAATATGCTAAATTTCTCGTATTTGTGAAATCACAGTACTTCTATGTCAAAATAGTAATAATGCGCGAGCGCGAAAATTTTTGTGGTGTTTTTATAGTATTATGCTTTATTTCTCGTACAGTACCCCATGTAATGTCCAAATAGAAATAGGCATAAAAAAAAACCAAACTTGTTATATTTACCAAAATTAGAATAAACTTACATATTTAAATCATATATTTGCTATCCGGAAGTAAAACTTTTAATATAAACATTACTTAATAACCATAGTTTTATTAAAAGTGTGGCAATAAATACCTACTGAGGGAAAACAGAAAAAAATCCAAATTGTAATGGAGTTATGAGGTTCAAATCAAATATAAAATAAAATATAACCGAATTGATAATATTCTCCTTTTTAAAGTCGGTTAAAACATACAACTGCAAATTTATGTTATTTTTAATCGACTTCAAAAAAGAGGAGGTTATCAATTCAGTTGTATATTTGTTCAGTGATTAATCCGCCAATTATGAATTGTTTTTGATGTTTTTTTTTGTTTTATAGGTATTATCAGAGGTGGCCCCGTATCAATTTTAACAAAATCGGTTCAGAATTTTGGTTTTTATAACAAAATAAAAGAAAAAAATATCATCTAAGTAAACGAATTGCGTATATCGAAGTCGTTTTTTTCAGTTTTTTCTTAAATAATAATGATTTTATGTTTGTTACTTAATTTCCTGTGAAAATAAAACAGAGCAATGACATATCTTTCCCACGTTCCCGCCAAAAACCCTATCTCCCTATCTGAAACAAATCTCATCCCACGGCAGTGAGCAGCCGTCCCGGTTACCAATCAGAGCGTCCCAATAATGAGTGGTACGTGTCGGTGACAGCAAGTTTAGTGAGATGCTGGTGAAGTTTATATTGATAGCTTTCTTTGGCAACCAAGGGCCGCACCGCATAGCTCTAGGGCATGCTTTAATAATATTTTAAACCGACTTCAAAAAAGGAGAGGTTCTATGTTCGACTGTTCAGATAAGTTGGTTTTTCAGTTTTTTTTTTAACTTTAACAATTACAAATACTGCACGTAAGGTGTATAATTTTCAGCGTACTTATCTGTAATTGGTAAGTAAGTATGTAAGTAACATTTTGCTTCTATTCGCCAAACCAAAGATATTGTTATATAAAAGCTTTTAAAAACAAACATCGTATCGTTACGGGGTTAATCGTGTCCATTCGTCCATTTACCGTAAATATACCGTGCTTACCGTATATCTACACTTTCACCATTACATAACGTCTGACCTAATCAAGCCTTAATTGAACAGATCACCGATGAGTTAGAACATAAATGCAGTCCGGATAACATGGCTATTAACTTGTTATTTTTACTACTGTTAATTGCTCTCATTCGATGAAAGTCAAGCACAGTGCGATTGTGGAGTTTCCGCCCAGACAATGCAGCACCTACTCTCTCACCTACACTTGCCCTCACCCTCCTACCCCTACTCCTGCACATCACGAGATCTAAGTATAAAGTGCTTCTTCTTGCGGGGTCGCAGTAGCCCAACACTGGGAGAAAACGACAACATTCCAACATTTTTAACTGTAGAAATTCAGGATCATCGACAAGACGAAGAAGAATGCATGGTTGGTTTCATAAGTTTTAGTAAAATTAAATTTTAATAACACGCCTCTTTGCTTCGATAGTGTGTTTATCTTGATATAAAGCTTTCCGCAGAAAGAGACAACATGATATTGCTGACGCAACACATACACAGCAGTTTCTTTCACTTGCAGTTTCGCTGGCAAATAAAATCGATTGCGGCGGTTTTAATTATCAAATAATAAAAAAATGATTGCCAAATTTACCAGGTTATTGAAGCAAATATGAAATGCTCTCCTGTACCACTCCTGAAGCAATTATTAGTCTAGTAAAAATAAGATTTGTGACAACATAAAATACAACTAAGTATATTGTTATTTAAATGAATGTACTGGTGGTTTGAAATACATTTGACACGATTTCATAATGATATTATAAAAGCTAATTTTGTTACCTTTACACGCTCAAACAGCTGAACCGATCGTTATGAAAATTAGTATAGAAAATTATAAAAATTATATTAGTTTTAAATTAGTAGCTTTGGACCTGGAGACGGACATAATCTACTTATCATCATCATTATCATCACCGTTTTTCATAACTACGCGAGTGAAACCGCGGAACGCAGCTAGTCTATAAATCGGGGATTATTGTTGATCTATGATTTTTAGCTATTTTCCTATCATAATTTCAAAGAATCCCTCCAGTTGCAAATACTGTGATGTGCTCCATACAAACGGATTTATTTTTACTAGACTATATAGCTCAGTCGGATGTGCGATGGACTTACGTCCCGCAAGACTGGGCCCAAAAATTAGCTTTTCAGGCCAGCAGCCATACTCTTAAGTTTTATAGCGATGCAAAGTTCGCTCAGCGCTCGTTTTTATCTTGCTTTTTATGCAATTAAGAGAGTGACACAAAAGTTGAGGCGATTATAAAAATATCACAATTAAAGTAGGCTCATTTGAACTTTTGTCTCACACTTAGGTAATTACTGAAAAATTAAGATAAAAACGGGCGCTGAATAAAGTTTGCATCGCTAATAAAATAACACAAGATCTGCCGGCTCAACTGATGAAGTTTTATATAGTGCCATTTACTGACCAATTTTTATAATCTACTAGAGACTTTTTGTACTCAATTTAAAACAAACTAGAAAACATGAGCAAAATCGTTCAAAAAGTTGTCGAGACAAAAGTTGTGAAATCTAGATTAAAACCTCTTTTTATTAACATATAGTAATAGTTTGCTACGAAACTATTTTGTTAGCTGATGTTGACGCAATGTTTGACGCAGAGTCAAAGTTACCCACGTTGACAGTACTCAATTCATATCAAGAATTTTGAATATGCGTAGTAGATCTCGAGAGCACAGACTATTTTCCATACAGCCAAATATTGTTGAAAAAATTATGTGCTCGCGAGGTCTACTGTTCGTAGAACGACTAGTTTTACATGGTTTAAATATTTAAAAAATATGCGAACCGGCAAGTAAATAATGCTAACTAAACCTTGTGGTAGGTAAGGTAGCGTTGTGGTTTTGGAGTTAACGAGTAATCATATTTTATTGTTTATTGTTTGTCTATATTTACCGAATTATTGTGTTACGTTGAAGCAAATAGGAATATTAGGTAGATATATTTGTGAATTTTGTGGTGAATAACGGTTGAATTTTCAAATGTAGAGCAAAAGTTGAGTGAACTGTGCGAATGCATTATGCCGCTATGCATAATATGAAAAATGCGGGTTTGCGAATAATTTACATTGTAAATAACATTTTATACATACGTTTATACTTAACTAATATATACGTTTCAAACATTTTGCAATGTTTGTGGTTACAGCCATACTAGACGACAGATATTTCATTTGTAAATTAGTATAATGTTTGACACACAGTTAAAGTTGAAAGTATTAAAAATAATATTAATTTTGTAAAATAATAAATAGACAAGTGCGTGTCGTGTCACGCGCAATGTAGGGTTCCGTAATTACATATCATAATTTCTGTGACCTTAAAACAGGGTATCTTGTTTGATACTACGAAAATAATGAGTTAACTTTATGTTAATTTAAAAGTAATAATTTATTTACAACCGATAAATTTATTTCTATAAATGACCTAAATAACTAAAGATATTATTATAAATAAAAAAACATATTACAGATAAAAAACAGAACTCAGGTCACAGTCCCAAGGCAACGTTCCCAAAAGGCTGGCGACATTGCCTCGTTGGATAGCAATACTAATCCGCTGACCGAGGTAAGCGCCAGCCCTTTGGTCATTTGTTCTCTCTATCAGTCGCATAGCAATTTCATTATAAAGTGTTAATTTAAATGAAATATTTATTTAAATTAACATAAAGTTAACTCATTACTTAACATAAAGTTACTACTTAGCCCGTGTAACAAAAATCATCACTTCAAAGCTTAATATTTCTCAAATGGGTCCCTAAATTGAAAAATGATTTTCACACGCTCAATGTATTTTGATTACCTATCCAACGATAGCTCACATGATGGGGTAGATTAGAAAAAATAATTTATCCCACCTTTCCGTGCATTTTATTTTGTTTACCTCCCCGGTAAACAAAAAAAATTGCAACCAAAGCAAAGCCGCGGACGGATAGACAGACGGATTTACGTACTTGGTATATCAAGTGTGGCAAGTTACTTAAAAGGTTGCTAGGCACACTTCGAAACGTAAAATATTGCATATAAAAATAATGATCCTTTTGTAACAGTCATGCCTAATATGAAATCAATTAATGTACCGTTACACACAATTCTGATTGAATGATTGCTCATTTACCTAGTAATTTCAAAATTAATTTTTGAGTTAGGATAACATACAATGCAACGCATAAGCATTGCCATTCAACGTGGCAATATGGTTAGCATGCTGGGCACGCTGCCAACTGTTAGTGGGTTTGAGTATTTGGATTGACTTTAGATCTTTATCGGACTGGGGTAATCAGTTTGCTTTTTTGTGTAGTAGTTTAATTTGTTAAATATGTGTATTTTGTATATTGTTTTGTTTTAGTTAATAACTGCACTTGCCCAAAAAAAAAACTACAGTGCATAGTGCATTTGTTTTTCTATCATAGATAGGTATTTTACAAGCTTTTTATTACTTTTACGTGTCCCGGTATCGAAATATTGTGAGTTAAATTTAACTCACTTCCCGGTTTCCGATTGAGTTAAAATTTTCCATGCACAAGTAAATAGGATAACAATGTATTGTGGTTATGATTTGGAGCTGATCTGATAATGGAACCGGAATTTAGACTAAGTTTATTTTATATGTTTTAGGTTATCTTGTTTTATTGAGTACATGTGGAGTTGTAGACGATAAATTTCTGTTAGAGTGCCGAAAAATGAGCATAGAAACGTTCAAATAGCAAACCTTTGTGTTTGGACTTGTTATTTCCGAAAAACAAAATTAATGTAGTCTGTTCACCTAGAGAACTAATGCAGCATTGAGGGCACTGCTGTCCTTATTTCATAATTTTGTTCAGTCTAAGCCACAGAATACCATAGTTGTATAAAGACTTCGAGACGTTAGTTCCTCTTTTTTGCCACGATAGAAATTAAACAGACCCTATATCACCTATATGTTACACAAAATAATTACTGAGGGCTTTGATAATGATCATTAATTGAGAGCTACCGTTTTTATGCTCACAAGTTGGCGCCACCGACGAGTAAGGTCTTGAAAAGGCTGTCAAAATAAGTTATAAATAATTTCCTAGTAACGTGAAAGTGCAATTTTAGAAAATATATATAATGCCACAGTGCCGTGCAGTTTCGTTTTGTTCGAAAAAAAAAAAGAACATAGGTTTCCGAAAGAAGTGGTTAGGCGAAATTCGCATTATTAAATACCTTCAAAACATTCACTTGTTTGTGAAAAACATTTCAACCTGACAATTATGCGTTACCTAAAGAACCAACTACTGAAAATCGGAAGTAATAAGTCATTTCGGAGACCTCACTAAACACAAACAAACCAGCGCTTCTAGTCGGAAATTCAAACGCGGTAACCCTCTATACATAACAGATAACTATGTAATCTCTCGATGTATTCTGTGATATAACGTTAGAACTGCTATTTTTTAACAAAATTCCGAAAAACAAAATAAAGTTAGCTGTTCTATACAAATTCACTGGCTGGCTACAAAACAAAACATCAGAGCTGTTTTCTTTAATTTTCAAAATTACTACCGACACATTACTCTTCTTTCAGGCTGCAAAACAAAACATTAGAGCTGTTTTCTTTAATTTTTAAAATTACCACCGACACATTACTCTTCTTCCAGGCTGCAAAACAAAACAATAGAGCTGTATTCTTTAATTTTCAACCGACTTCAAAAAAGAAGGAGGTTCCTAATTCGACTGTATTTTTTGTTTGTTATCTCAGAACTTTCGACTGGGTGAACCGATTTTGATGATTATTTTTTTATTTGAAAGCTGGTATTTTGTGGTGCAATGTCAATTTGGTCCAGTTTTGACAATGCTATCCATGAGAAGTCGGTTGCTTCAGTTTTTTAAAACTATAATTATAAAAATGACCACTGACACATTACTCTTTTTCCAGAGCAGTGGGTAAAAAGTTAACCCACCATAACTATTACGGTACCTGTCATAACAGCAGTGATCCTCAGAACCGTACGACACGTTTTTTGTTGGTCATATTTACAAAACTGTTAGGTGTCTACACTATGTCATTATGCAGCGTGAATCGTCTGTTTCTCTCAATACTTATTATAATTATGTTTAAGTCACAATAATAGTACACACACGCTTCTGGCAATAGGTTATTAGTAATAACATCTAGTACACTGTCAAATGGACGACAAGTTTAAGTAGTAGGTAGATACCTACTTAGGTACAAGTTGTACAATATCTAGCAATGGAAAATAGGCTGTGTTTCGTATTTTTGAGGACATACACATACCTACATATTTGCTCAGTTTTCAAAGATCCGTAGTAATTACAAGAAATACTTTTATTCTCGTGATATCCATCTATCTGTCTGTCCGTATGTCACCAGTCATTTTACTCACTAGGTACAATACATACTACATAAACTAATTTTGGCTTTTTAATTTAGTTAAATAGCACAAAAGTCAAAAATACGGGTGACGTACGGTACGTATAAAGAAGAACTTCCCCCCTGCATTTCTAATCTATGACACCCTAGAAATTGTTATTTTAAGTAAATATTAGTTTATTTACCATAATATAAAAATAGAACATTGTGATTATAACTTTTTGAGATATTAATAAGACGATAAATATGTAAATACTACAGTTACAAACAATACTCGCCAAGTGGATTTCTTTTATATTTCTTTTTTACCCGACTGCGTAAGAAGGAGGGTTATGTTTTTCGAGTGTATGTATGTATATTTCTTTGACACGCCCTAGAGCCTAAACGGCTTGACCGATTTTGATGTGAGTGGTGTCAATATATTCGTCTTAGTTGTGAGAGTGACACTGGGTACATCAAAATTAAAAAAAATCATAAGTTAGGCTGCAAAAACCTCTTTTCTGCAGTCGGGTATTTTGTTTTTCTTTTAACATTGATACTTGTTATGATGGTAATCGTCGAGACATGCAATCGTAGGGTATATGTAATGCTGTAAGTAATATAAAAGAATAAACAAGGTCTTGTTCTTGATTGTTTAAGTAGTTTTTCTATAAATAATAATTCTTCTTTCATTTGCTTTATTTACTCTGAAAATTTATAAACAGGCATTTCAAATTTAAAAAAAAAAATAAAAATAATCAAAACATTTAAAGTAATGCAAAGGAAACCGGTATAAAATACTTGGATTTTTTCCCATAAATTAAAACATTCAGATTTAAGAGCAAAACACCATTAAGGTTTGCAAAATATAAAGTAGATCATCAAAGAAACTTCTTTGTTTACATAACACTTCTATGAAACCATAACTAGTTAAGATTTTTTTATACCTGCCATTTATAGATAGAGCCATAAATCTTTGTCTTAAGTTGACAGATCTAACGGACGAGAATTGTTCTCCGTTTACGAGCGTGAAAAATAGAAATATAAAGTACTGGTATGGCCAACTCGATGTTCCGAGCAACTCCGAGTATTGCCGAATGAATCCGACAAACGAGAACCAAAACGACACGAGTGACGTTATCACCGCATTGACAGTCGAGAGTAAAATTTGTAATTATATATTATATGTTTAGAATTTATGTAAGTATTTTTAATCGACTTAAAAAAAAGGACATAATCAATTTGATATTATGTATTTATATAATATTGTTAGAATTGCACAATTTTCACGTATGTTAGTCTATGTGGGCTTTTGAGCACGTGTACCAAATTTCATAAGTGCATGTATGTATGTACATAATTATGTATGTATGTTTGTCCACGTATTGCGCAGAAACTAGAGATTGTATTGCAATAATTATTTTTTTGTTGAATAAATTATCTTCCAGATTATGGAGCATTGTAAGTTTTATCAAAATCGGTTCAGTACTTTTCATGATACAGACTTTTAAAATTTTAAGATATAAACGTTTCAACGACGCAATTCACATTACTGGGCGAATTTGACCGAAATTTGGTGGGTTTATTATACAATTTATTATACATTATTATACATACATACTACGGTTTATTATACATACTACGAGAAGGATCTGGTATACTTTTTATCCCAAAAGTTAGGTTTTAGGTTTAACTATATAGTAAAGTGTGTTTGAAGATAAAACGAACCCAGTTAAGTTTGATGAATCAAATTTTTAGTTTAATAAAATTTGTAAATACTTTTTTTTTATATGAGTTATTAAAAAATTAAATCGACTCAAAACCATCCAATAAACTGAAAAGGGAGAAATAACAACTGTTACATACTTATTACCGAAAAATTAAATCAAAACTGGGCGTCTACCTTAGTAGGCCTGTACGTACCCCAACTCTTTTTTTGAGCTTAGCGCCTGTTTAGGTCTTAAAGTTGGTAACAGTTTAGGACCTAGTACCGACCTCAAAAAATAGTTGGGGTACGTAACTACTTTTAAATATTTCTCCTGTCTAAATAAACTAATTCATTTCACACTGTTCTAATACCCCTAAACAATGATTTTGCATGTTGGTTGTAATGCGCGAGAGAGATAGCTGCGCGCGTTATCTCCACCTTAAAACATGTCCGTCCGTTTTCCGAATCACGCCAGTGTAGCATACCTCAAGTGATATTTCAACCACAGACTTTAATAAATCCCACATTCTAAATTGTCAACTATAATATTTCGAAAATATTTCAAGCCGAGAGATAATCGCATTAGTGTAATTTTCAATGATTTAAGAGCACTTGCATGTAAAAATTAAAGTGTAGGCCCGAAAAGAGTTTTTGTGACTGAATAAATACCTAGCGTTTGATTAATGCTATTTGGGCTAGATGGTGTTGTGTGATAACGTTCACTAATATATTAAGCACACCTAAGTTAAAAGTCTCTCACTTTAAAAAATGGTATAAATAATAGCTGTAGAAAATGGTAAACGCACACAGCCTGTAATGAGAACTGGGTGTCAAGTGAAAATACCATAATAATATATTAGTTTTTCATCATTATCAACAACAATTATTATATGTAGGTATATGTAATGTAATCCTTAATTCATATTTTAACCGACTTTCAAAAAGAAGGAAGAGCTCGATTCGACTGTATGTTTGTTTGTATGTGATTACTCTGCCAATTATAAATTGTTTTTGATGATTCTTTTTTGTTTGGTAGATAATAAATACCTCAGGAAAGTTGGTGGATGAAATTTTATCAAAATCAGTATTTAGGTTTTTCTAACAAAATAACTGAAAAAGATGTTTCATCCAAGTTAAACGAATTGCGTATTTTGAAGTCGGTTTTTTTTTCAGTTTTTTAAACTAGAATTATGTTAATTAGTATAATAATTTCAGTTCGCATGCCGATGATGCCAATAAGGTTAGAATTGTGTACTATTGTTATTTAATTTGTGGAATTCTGAGAAAGGTAAGATCTTAGGATTCCACAATACACACACGATGGTTAGACCTTACCATAAGGTAAGACCTTAGAATTCTATTTATTTCAAATAGATGACTTAGAACTTTGAACATTTTCTATCCATTTCTGGGGATAGGTCACCTTGTTAGTGCGTAAGGCCCAACACTAGACATGCGACGGTAACTTTAAATTACAAACAGTTATTGACCTTGTAGCTAGCCTGTATTTATATTTATTTGTGTAATATTTATTGTCAAGATTATTTAACTAAATGATTGAAAGTTTTTTTTTCCAGTAGATGGGTTATGCTAATTTCGTTACTCTAAAATTTTAGTCAGAATTCGATTAATCAATATGAGAAAGTTCAAAGCAAAATGTGACTCTGACGCCTTGAGCGTTTTATTCCATGCAACATTTGGATAGAACAGTTCTATCCAAATGTTGCATGGATTTGTTTTGGATGATTATTGGACATGGATTGATTATTGTTGATAAAATTCACATTAACATTAAAATATAAATCTACTAATTAATGTGAAAAAGTTACGAAAAGATAAAAAATATTGTTAAGTAATTAATATGTTTTTGAAGTAACTTTCATAAATTTTTATGAAAACTTTAAAATATTAAATAGGTATTTGATACTACCACAAAAGTATAAGTCGTGCAACATTTTCTCAAGTCCCAGGAAGGAAAATAGACCTTAGAGAAACAGAAAAGTACTTACTGTACCTTCTGTTTCCTCAAAGCTACAATCTTGGAATTTTCAAGGCTAGAGTGAATTGAAATCTTCTAGATCGACGAGCTCCATCCTCGGCCACACCGTCGCTTAATATCAGTCGATTTGATGGTAAACGTAGATCTTATTAGTAAAAAATTAAATATCCTCGAGAAAAAAAAAACTAAATCAAAATCAGTCTATCAATTTGAGAGCTAGGATGCCTCAGACACGTCAAACTTATAACACTTACTTTTTGCGTCGGGAGTTAGAAACTTTTCATTGCGCTCTGATGAATGCATTTATTATTTAAAAACAAAACAAGCGTTAGAGATATCAAAGCTTAAATCGGCATTAAGATAATTAAATAAAGAGTTTATCTATCTATCTAATCTAGTAAAAGTAGTTTCAACAAATCATTAGACACATGTCATGTGTTATGATTTAAATCGTTTGATTTATGACACTTAGCAGGTGCAATAAAGATATCAATCAGAACTCTAGTTATGCGAAAGATGCTACCGGATTGTAAAACGATTACACTCAAATTAGCGCTGATTAAAAATTTGCATCGATTGATTGGATTGGTGAATGTGAGAAATCTTGGTATAATATCGCTATTTCATAAACGCCTGCGAATCCTAATATTATAAAAGCGAAAGTAATTCTATCTGTCTCTATGTCTTTTACTTTTTCATGACCAAACGGGTGAACCAATTTTTATTATGAAAACTAACGTGGTTATTAGGTAGATAGATATATAAACTCTTACACATTTTTATTTGAACAAACGGGTTACTCACATCTATTTTTGAGCCGTATTCGAGACCAGACAAGACCTCCTTCAAGAGCGACGCCTGCGCTGCTCCTTTTGAAAAAGACCGCGAGTATTGTTTGTTAAGACCATTATGCAAAAGGGTCAATGACCTCTCTACCATAACAGCATAAGCATTGCCATTCAACGTGGCAATGTGGTCAGCATGCTGGGTACGCTGCCAACTGCTAGTGGGTTTGAGCATTTCGATTATCTTTAGACCTTTATCGGTCTGGGGTAATCTTTATGCTTTTCGTGTAGTAGTTTAGTTAGTTGAGTCTGTATATTGTTGTGTTGTAGTTAATAAAAAAGGCACTTGCCTGTAAAAAAAACACAACTTAATTGTTATACATATATATCTCGCAATATCTCGAAAAGCTGAAATTACAGAGTGCTCAATACAATTTTCATTGAAAGCATTTGGTATTGTCCACTCTACTACTATGGTTAATCATAAGTTACAAGGTCTAATAGTTTAGAAATACAGGGGGAGGGACTTATCTTTTTCACCTTTGCATGGCATTCTAAATGTCACACATATCACATTTAAGAAGAAAATTATACATGAATCCTACGCCTTATATAAAACAATTATCTACAAGATAGGGTGCGGTTGAAATAAAAAAAATCACCCCTTCTTATACAGTTCAGTAACATAATATAGGTACTGTTACTGAACTGTTATATCATAATATATAACAGTTCACTGAACACGTCTACCTGCCAAATTCCATTTATGTAAAGCTTAGCCTCTGAGTAAAATGGTTTTGACATACATACAGACAGACAAACGGACGTGGTGAGTTTATACTTAGGTATATATATACTTACCATAGATACTCATAATTACTATGGAATTCTTAAAATGTGTTAAAAGAACAGAAAATAATTAATATTGCGAAACCTATGGTTTATTGAAAATAACGCATCAAACACCACGCATGAAAATCAGTCAAGCTGTTCAAACCACAGCTTATTATAATATGGAAACTTGCATACCTTATGCACTTGTACATATCCAAAAACCAAAACCCACCTCAGGCAGTCAATAAAAAACAATAATTTAGATATAAAAACACAGACAATATGAATTAATGATCATAGGTCACCTCTGGTTAATAAATCAAGAGCCGACGAAGCGTTCCCATGACTAAACATTTTATGACGGCATGATAGCTGGCCGCAGTTTTCACCATTCCAATCATAATACCACAAACAATCGCGCACGCAAGGTACTCGTATTATTAATCATACCGACGTAACTAATGCTTGGAGGCGACTACTGTTTCACTTATATATAATAAGGTAGTGGAAACTCATCCTAGATAGAGATAATTAATTATTTGTTGTGCCGGTTGGAAAGTTACCGCAGAGCCTGACAGACAGTTAAGTTGAATCCTGATCGTAGCGATGGGTTTGAGTAAAATACCTATTAAACCACCCAATTTCTCGAGCTCTGTCACCAGGGACAGAGTGGTCTAATATGAGATAGGGAGTCACCCATCTCACTAGATGACGCAACTATCTAAGCATGTACGCTGTGTCGTAGAAGAAGAAATAGACTGTAAGGTAGCTGGTACGGTTTTAATATGGCTTTTACCAAATAACTTAAATACGTATGCTGTTCATACCCTTCAGATGAAATTGGGGCATTTTTGCGGCAGCGACTAAGACAAAATAATATAGAAATCCGTCTTATATATCTCCCTTAAAAATAAAGACTAAACTTGGTAAGTTGGCTTAAATTACTAATAGTTTGTCTATAAGTATTATGATTAAGAAAACTATTACGAAGAAATTACACACGAAGCGAATTGCACATTCCAAAAGGCGGTTTATCCATTGGAGCTTCAGTTTCACTTGCTATGTTCGTAACTCACTAGCACACGGGAAATTTAAGTTTAATTACTTCAAAACATTCGCTAGAAGGCAATCCGCGCAAGCCGTTTTTAACGGTCAATTTGCATATTCGAGAAATCACTTCCCTACATTTACACATTTATTTCCTTGGTTGCGTTTCGGAAACCGGTCGAATTTAAATATTTATGTAGCAACATCAAATTCGTGGATATCACCGTTTTTACACACTTTCTAATTCCTATGATTTGACCGATTGGTGCTCATCCTACGGTCCACGCTAAGGTTTTCCAAAACTGTGAAAGTTATTTTGCATTTAACCATTATAGGTGACCTTGTGAAGGCCACTACAATAGTGTGGTGTTTTCACTATATGGATGATTTCTCCATCAAATTAATGCTAAAGACAGATTATTATTATCTATGTTTCTTAGTTATACCTAATATTGAACTTGCTTACTGAACCTTCTACCTATTAAACATACTTTACAGAATCAGGCTTCTTAGAAAGATATTATGTACTTTAAAAAGTTGACATACCACGGTTTTCTTTATTAACCGTGTCTGGTGGTTTCACCTGTGAAGTAAAAAAATCGATGATGCGTGATGATTAAATTTAGTCACAAGTGATATTATTAAAACAACAAGTATTTATGTAGGTATATTATATTAAAAGGAAAACAAAATACCCGATTGCATAAGAATGATTTTTGTACTGTAACTTAGCACGTTTCCGTTAAGCTTAATATGCTGTTGAGTGTACGTTTTTGTGAGAAAGTGAGCGCATAGCTACTGTAAAATATATTTAAACATTATTTAGAAAAGTATTTGTAAAATGATTTGTTACGAAAAAGTTCGTTGGAGGTTACGGAACAAACGCATTTTTTTATATTTTCAACCGGCCTTAAAAAAGGAGGAAGTTCTCATTTCGCCTGTATTTTTTTTAATGTTTGTTACCTCATAACTTTCGACTGGGTGAACCGATTTTGATGATTCTTTTTATATTTGAAAGCTGGTGCTTCCCGTGTGATCCAACTTGTCCAGTTCTGACAATGACATCCATGAGAAGTCGGTTGCTTCAGTTTTTTAAACTATAATTATTGAGAGTTGCGTTATTGTTATTTGAAATATCTTACGGTCTACTCACGTTTATTTTTGAACCGAAATCTCTGACTATAGTTTCAACCGCATACGGTGGCCTTTTTCAAAAGTAGCAGCACAGACGTCACTCCCGAAGGACGTCTCGTCTGATGTAAATAGAATACAATAACTACGGTCTGGTACTGCGAGCTAAAGCCCGCGCCGTGTGTGACGTCATCGGTTGCATTGCAAGAGTTAGTCATCCTGCGCCGGTTCCTCCGAAAGATTTTCCTCGCTGAAATACTCTTGCATGATGGGAATATTCCAGCACACAGAACTCACGATATCACCACTAAACTCCCAAGGAAGCCAAAGATGTGTAAAGAACTATCACGTTAATTTCCATAACAAAATTGCGTTATTATTTGCGTTAACCAATATAGCCTATACTTAGGGAGCGAAGACAAATCTAAACGACACCTTGCGTGCGAGGATCGCACATCAAAATCCGTCAAGTGGTTTAGGCTGTAGGAGGTAATATAGAAACATACTTACATTCAAAAGAAATAACCCTTCTTTTCGCGCAGTCGTATAAAATTAAATTTCACGATTGCTAAATGTACTTTATGACAGATGAACATTGTATCAACAACAATTTGTACATTATATATTTACAAAAAAAAAGTATATATGTATTCTAATATCAGCCATCAAGTTCCATAGTACAAGCTTTGCTTAGTTTGGGCTAGATGGTGTTGTGTGAAATGTCCACAAATATTTATTATTATTATTTATTAAATAATAAGTAGTAAGTCCATAATAGCTACACACCTACATACGCCCGAAGAATATCCCTCTCCTTCTAGAGCAATGGGATAAAAATAAAAGTAATAAATGCAAACTTACCGACCTCCATGCAAAGAAAGACGCCTCGATATTTCGACAACTGTTCCAATTTGGATCAAATTGCACCGAACACTTTCCGTTTCTCACGCTTCCTTACGCAAAACTCACGAAATCGAAAGGTAAACCATATTCACATGGCGACTCTACGGATTTTGCAATCCGACATTCGATTCTGGTAAATGTCATCTACATATGTTTTATGGGATAACAAGAACCGATATAATTAGCATAATAAATGTGAGCCTAATTCAAAATATTGGAAAACCTATCCTGTTTTCCTATATAATCAAAATTTAGCATACCTACCTATCTAAACCTACCTAAACGCGGACTTAAATTCGTGTTAAAAAAATCTACAAAATAATGTGCAAATTATCTCTACATCTATACGACTAGATAAAAATAGTTTTCTAAGTGTCAAACTTAGGTATGCCTTAGACATTAAAACCAAATTGTTAAAGTTATTGTTATTTCGTAATAACTACGAGAGACCTTATCATTTCGCTATGCTCATCTGTCTATATGTCAGTATGTCACAGTAGGTAATCTTACTCAGAAACGTTTCATTGCTTTATTTCACTTTTTTTTATACAAGATAGATCTATGATTGCCCACCAACTCGTCTGATGTTAAGTGACGGTGTGGTCGAGGATGGAGCTCGTCGATCTAGAAGATATCTATTCAGTCTAGCCTTGAAAATTCCAAGATTGTAGGTCTCAGGAAACAGAGATGGCAGCAAAGAATTCCATTCTTGTACAGTACGCAACAGGAATGTAGATCGATATCGCTGAGTACGGATTTTTGGCATTTCAACGAGAAATGGGTCGTAATTCGCCGACTTTCTGCTAGTTCTGTAGTGAAATGGGGAGGGTGGAATTAGGTCGTGAAGCTCTTGCGCACATTTCCCGTCCAAATGAATCCTGTAGAAAATATTCAGACATGCTACTTTACGGCGGTGCTCGAGACTAAGTAGCTTCTTGGCAGCTACTTTATCGTCACCGATTAACCTCACAGCTCGCCGGTCCACTGATTCCAGCTGATACTTGTCTGATCCATCAAAAAGGTGGCAGCAGTACTCCATACACGATCGGACCTGTGCTTGATACAGATGAAGCAGTTGTCCCGGTAAGAAGTATCGCCTAACCTTATTGATGTTGCCAAGCTTTTTCCTAGCCAGTTTAGCCCTAGATTCAAGGTAGCCCTTAAAGTTCATTGCCCACACTCACGCACTTGATCGAACACTCACCACCATTTTTATCGCATTACTATTCCAAATAACATAAGTTTATGAATATAAAACAGAGCAACAACATGTTTAAAAGACGTTCCCGCCAAAACTGAGACTTATTACCTACTTACCTAGCCTTAACTTAACCCTTACCTGACCCTTAACTTGGATCAAATTGAATTTTTTGTCGAATATCTATAGGTATTTTCTAGTTTTACAAACGAAGAGTTTTTTATAAGTTCATACAGATGCAGATTTAATATCTTCAAAAATGTGGGTATGCGCGAGCGAGACGGACGATGGTCGTACTATGGACTCTTGAGGCTACATTTATGGTTATGGTCAAATATTCGAAAACATTCAAACATAGGTAGGCACATACAAATATAAGTAAGTAAGTATATCTATGATCAAGAACATTACGTACCCTTCGTTATAGTTAACTAAAACGTAAGGGTATGGGCAAAGGTGGGTCCCGATTAATCGGGTAAGAAATACGCCAAAGATTAGTGTATAATAATCGGAATTTATGTCCAATGTGTCGCGTCACTCGTGGTCTCAACGCATTCTTAAAAAAGTACCCGGATTGTGATATTTTTTGCGATAAGTGGCCTGACCTAATGCAATTTTTATTATTATTTTGTGAAAAACATTCCTTTTAATGAATTTAATTTTTCCTTATTAATTTGAGTAGGACTGACATGTTATATTTTACTTTTAATATTTGAATTTTATAAATATGACTAAGTAGGTATATGCAATATGTAATTGGTGTCAACCGTTCATTGTAAATAAATAAATAAATAATACGAAATAGGTAATGTAACTTATATTTTTTTAATATCTACCTACTCATAAAAAGCGTAGTGAAAAATATTTTATTTATGGTGAAAAACTTTTCAGCCTATTTATCGAATAAAAGACCTGACACATATTATAGAAGCTTGCGCATTTAAAACTCTTGTTTTTAAGCTTACATACAAAACGATAGCCCATCTATATCTATCTACCTATATATTGCACAGCAGTCTCTGAATAATCGCGTGTCTTACTTGCATGATGTTGTATGAAAGTTATGGCACTGTAAGCATTTGTTTGTATGGGAGCGTAATTGGTCATGTTATACTAACGATAGTATAGGGCGGAACGGGTAATGTTCAGACTACGCTACATAAGACAATAAAACATTACCAACTAATTAAGCATCTACAGCTGGGTACTCACTTAGTAGTGTTGCATGTAACGTATCATATACTGTATCAACCTGCAAGTGGGTACGGCTCGTCCACGGTCCACCGCGTATCTAGCTACTACGAGCTGCCGGATCCTGCGAGCCGCCTTTGTGTTCGCAGTGATACCGCCACTCGGCGGGTCACTGCGAGCTTACAGGCTCCACGCGCGAGCGGCTCGCAGCGGGCTCGTGCCTACGTACTCACTTGATAAGCAAGGGCGTCCCCAAGGGGGGGCAGAGGGGGCAGCACCCCCCCCCCCCCCTAGAGATTTGAAAAATGTTGCCAACTGCAAAGAAACTAAAGTCCTAAGGCCGTGCAATTGTACCTGTAGCTACAATTCATATTTTTTTTCTCCATAATATTAACTTGCCCCCATATGCTCCATATAATCCCCCCCTGCCCCCCCTGGGCCATGGGCTGGCGACGCCCTTGTTGATAGGTATCGTATCTGATACATTACATGCTACACTGCTAAGTGAGTACCTACCCAGCTTAATACAGTGGCACGCCTTGGGGGAAAAAACAATTGCAATCTCGAACTGTTTATCGAAAGTGACTCGAGGTAGGTCCAAACCTACGTCATCGCGTTTCGATGGATTGTATCAAAATCGCAAATGACCAGTTACGCGAATGACCATGTTTTTAATTCATAAATGACCAGAAACGCTAACGACCGTAATATTATAAATTCGAAAAGTACACCGTTACTGCAAATATAAATAATTAGGGTACCTACTTAGATGGACGCCCAGTATTGATCTCTAATTTTATTTTTCTATATTTTACAACAATGATGTTTCTCCCTTTTCAGTTAATTGGATTGTTTGATTGATTGAAGTTTTTTTTTTAACTAGGTAAGTAGGTAGGTTTGTACTTTTATTTCACAGGCTGACTGAAAAAAGTTCCAAATCCATGCAAGCCGGATTAAAAAATATCCAGTTAAAAATAAATAGGTACCTACTTATGAAGGTAATACAATATCCCGTGAACGATAATATACATTTTGGAATTTATTTTGTTTACTCCTTCTTGTTTTATGGTAGAAATTTAATTTTTTTAACGTTTTGTATGGTGTAATCTGAAAAGGCATACGGCGCCGGCGGCTCCGCCGGTGATATGGGCATTGAGCAAGCGTGAGCTGTGATGAGTTCACGGTACGATTAGAGTAGAGGCGTAATACGAATTTTGTCGTAAGATTACTTTAACTTTCGCTTCGTAAAACGATTGTAGAATCACTTTTTATGAAATGATGGAAACAGCAGAACGCTCGACAATATTTCATTGTCGTATATATATGATTGTGAGTAGGTTACTAATACCCATTATAAAAGTGAAAGTAACTCTCATGGTTTTTGGGATTAAGCGACTGAAACAATTGTTACAAAATTTGCTAAGTACACAGATAGCTTTAAAATATATATTTTGTATTACCAGCCAGTTCCAAAAATATGATCAGTAAGTAGGTACCTACTCTATTATGTACATAAACGAAATATTTCGGCAATAAATCCTGGATACGGACATAGCTTACATTTTATCATCACTACACGTGTGTAACCGCGAGGCACTATAACTAACTGTTATGAATAAATTTCCATTGTTTAAGATATTTTGGTATTTTTTTGAAGGGCAGATATTACATTTATACAGACCAAAATAGGTACATATTTCTACAACATAAAGTAAAAATATCGCAAATGTCGGATAGGTTTATATTAATAACTAAGTTTTAAAAAACTGAAAAAAAACTGACTTTAAAATACGTAATTCGTTTACTTGGACATTTTTTCATTTTGTTATAAAAACCAAAGTCCAGAATCGATTTTGACAAAATTTATATGGGACCACCTCTGAGGTATTAGGTAGGTACTACCAAACAAAAAAAAAGAATCATCAAAAACAATTCATAATTGGCAGAGTAGGTAATCGCTGAACAAACATATAAAAAAAACCTACAGTCGAATTGAGAACCTTTTTCTTTTTGGAAGTCGGTTAAAAATCAAGGACGCCGAGGAGGATAAGTACAAACAAAAATATCGTAAAATAAGAATGTATTTTGTAATCCTATGCTAACAAACTAATCTATAAGAAATGTATCTTCCCGCAGTCTCTGATGATCTGATGATTTTGACCACCTGAAACAATATTTTTAATTGTAGATATTTTAAACAAGAAAACGTTGTTGATTTACAAGAGTAAGAATTGGTTTAGAAATACAAGGAACATTTCCAAACCAATTCTTTATTTCTTCTTTCGTTCTCTTGCAAATTACATCATTCCGGATACTATCTCATAGAAAAACTCTGAGCTGTATCCAAGGGCGTCGCCAACCCATGGCCCAGAGGGGGGCAAGTTAATATTATGAAGGATGAGAAAAATATGAATTGTAGGTACAGGTACAATTGCACGGCCTTAGGACTTTTACTTTGCAGTTGCTACATTTTTTAAATCTCTAGGGGGGGGGGGGGGGGGGGCAGCTGCCCCTCTGCCCCCCCTTGGCGACGCCCTTGGCTGTATCCATATACGACTGGATGTAGATTGAGTCAAGGAGTCAAGTAATAAATAATATTTTACAAAAACAACCAAATAGAAAAGCATGTTTATATCCACCTGTCTAAGCCTGACACTTTAACGCTAAAAGATTAAAATTTAAATATAAAAAAACATAAAAATCATTTCGTATATAACGTCGTATTTTTTAAAGAAAGTGTTACGCAATTAGCATATCAGTTATGTCATCTATTAGCATAAATTTGTCTATAATCAATTTCCATAAATCATTTTTTATTTTGTTTCCATACACACACGAGCGTGGCTTACATTTTTACGCAATGACAAATAAAAAATAAAAAAATTATTTGTGAAACAATTATGATTCTTATATGTTCACCAACATTTATCCATATTAAGAGAAAAACAAAATACAGCACCATAGCAGAAGCCGGCACCTTGGAGGCCACTTGATCTCACCCGATGAGATAAAAACCTCCTCCCCCAAGGCTATCACTGAACACTGACTACATGATCAGCATTGGACTTGAAGAGGTGCTGTAATATATCAGGGGATGTCACAATAGATCTGCAAAGGTCGCAGTGACTAGACGGGGCTGTTAAAGCCCGTGTGGCCCCCTATGCTTTGAATAAAAAAAAAACTCGACTGCATAAGAGCGATAATCGAAGTGTGTCGTCTTCTGTTACGCTAGATATAATGTTGAGTGTACGTTTTCGCGAGAAAGAATGCGCAAAACCGCAGCAAAAGAGTTATATTATATTTATATTATATTTATAAATGAGCGTTCTTTAGGATAATTCCTGTGAAATCAGTTGTTGTTACGAAAGAGTTCGTTAGAGGTTAAGAAAAAGTGTTTTATTTTTATTTTTGGCAGAGTTGTTATTATTACAAAAAAGAAAAAAAGCCTATAACACTCGGGATGTAGAAAAGAATCTACCAACACCTTCTACATCAAAATCGGTCAAGCCGTTTAGGTTTAGATACATGGGTATATAATGGCTGGCATACCAATTTTAGTGAATTCATGGGGGAGGCCTATGTCCAGTGGTGGACTTCTTATGGCTGAGATGATGTTGATTATGATTAAAACTAAGTCTATACTGACCTGTCCTCTCTTCAGTCCAAAATATCTAGCCACAGGGTCGCCTGCCTGAATTCTCATTAACATGTTTTCCTTCAATTTACTGAGTAGCTAGTCAAGAGAAATTAGTTAAAAGTATGTATAAATAAATGCTTATTATATAATGAAATTTTTAAATAGACTTTGAAATCGAGAATCGAGAAAGATTTAAAAAAAAAATATCTTCAAAAACAAGAATTTCATGTTAGACAGAGAGCACACCATCGCGGTAGATGACGTTGTAATACATCACGTGCGCCGTACAAATTGTCGTTTCGCGGGAGAGGGACAGAACATCCCCCACCAAAAAAAAAATTTTTGATATCTCGGAAGTTTTAACCGATTATTTATTTTTTCTTGTAGTAGTGTGTATTTTTGTTTTCGTATAGTATTCACTTAAACTAGTATTATAAAATTCCCAACAAATATACCATTTATCGACCAGCCAGTGATGCCATCTAGCGATTGTAGTAAGAACTTTATTGATAGTAGCCCATTGAACAGCATGGCAAGAACTTTCCAAGTTTGGGCTAAAATAATACAACAGTACGGTTTCATATAGACAAGCGTGTCTCCATTGTAGACCACAATGATTGCTTAAAATCAGGCCAGTTAACGGTCAATCGTTTATATTAAAGCATTAAGTGTTATAGTATTAGTATACCCGTCGAACTTAACATAATTATAAAAAAAAAACATCCCTGTTTGTGTCAATTGTCCCTGCTAGCTGACCAAGTGCGGGTTGGTCGACTTCCCACACTATCAATAACGTTAAAACTCGGACATGCAGGTTGCCTCACAATGTTATCATTCACTTTTGAATTTGGCAGCAATTAACAAAATGCAATATTAGGTTGCCTGGAAGAGATCGCTCTAAGCAATAAGGCCGCCAATTAGAACACCTAGCTGTAATATTATTCACTGTATAAACTGTATTTAATGTTTCTGTATCATGGTCTTTTAATAAAATGTTATCTATCTATCTATGCACATGCCTTAAAAAAGACAGAGTTGCATTAGGATTTGAAGCCAGGTCCTGCCAATTGTAAGTCAGATGGTGTCCTAACTAGGCTGCCGAAAACTAAACACATAATTTACATTCCTAACCCTAGATCTATTTGAAAGGATACTATCTAGCGAGCAGCTCCTGCTTCTCATCAGGAGTGAGCACAATATGCTCAGGCACCAGCTCGTGTTCCGTGATGTTGATTAACAGTTCTGACTCCAAGAACTGCTCCAGGATGTACTTCGGAGCCATGTCGACCAGGGACTGCTTAGCGGATGGAGTCATACCTGAATGGAACATTAAGAATCATGGTACAAAAATGTAAAATTATTTTGTGGTGGATATTCTAAAAACTACAAGTTTTTTTAATAAAATCTAATACTTAAATAGCTATTGAATTAGTTTCTTATGATCACTTCTTTATTAATTATGAAAGACCTATTCAAAAATATCCTATATGATGTGAGATTTAAAAAAACAATCCTTTCTTTGCAATTACGTAGTGCCCCCTATTTTTCATTAGTTTGACAATTTTACTACAGCATTTACGCCATCTAGCGTCACTCGTTTGTCTTACGACAACGTGAATTAGTTTTAATGTTTGTTATTTAATTATTATTTGTTTATTTACATTAAAGTGATGCTGTTATGATATAACCTTGCCAATTTTGAGATTTGTATCAATTACCATTAATAAATACAGTTGTTTCAGTGTACAGACAAACAGACAGACACTGTAGCCTCATGAATAGACTCCCGCACCCTTAGTATGGAAGCCTAAAATTGGATTTCTAGGTTTATATAAGAAACACAATGTATTATTAGTAAACAAGGATGATGTTATACATATTTTAAAGGAAATCTTAGATTGTCATACATTTCCTGGTAATTCAACTTCCAACCTAGTGACCTAGTATTACTGATCTTAATTGTTAGGCAATTTTTCTAATGAAAGTTCTGGGCATAATAATTATTTAAGATCTAATCTGGTTGACAAGCACAGTGCATTCATTATCCAGTACTTCAATAGTCGGCCATCCAATGTTTTAGGTTGTATTGGATTGTTAAGCTGCAAGCTTCATCAGACATGCCACTTGCTTGTCTTGTAACTGAGCTTCATAGATAAAACTATGATCCCATTGCAACAAAATTTTTAATTTGTTCAGATAGATAACTAATATAGAATATTGAGGGCACTGCTGTATTTGTTTCATTATTTTGTTTTACTATAGAAACTAATGTGGTTTTCACACTTGGTTTAACATGGTTTTGTTTTATACTTCGAAAAATTCCGCCGAATGCGGTTGAAACTAGTCGTTTTTTTAAAACTCAAAACAGACATGAGTATCCCATACATAGTTTTTATTTTAAAAAATATATTAATTCCCATTTTTTACCACAACAGCTCTTTATCCAAATCTATCTCTACATACTTTCTTCTTGGACTATAAAATACCTGCTTGTACGACAACAATAGCCCTATGGATGTTTTCTTCCTGCATCCTGGTGCAATATGTTTTAATGGTTTTAATTCCGATTTTAGCTTCGTCAGGGAAGAAGACAAACATCTGGTCTGTGGGGTCATCATTGTGGGCTACGAGGACGATAAGATCACTTCGTGCTGGACGCTTCTCACTGGAAAGTTCAATAAAAAAATATTAAAAAGCTTTTAATTTTGTATAAAATAAATTATGAATAAGCTTTTGTTAAACTTAACCTTTAGTAAGCCTAAATTAGTTGCATTTTCCCGATAGTTGCAATTACCTCCCCGTACCTTACTTAACTTTAACCGTCTCCTTAATTTCTCTGTCTCCGCAAGTGTCATTTACGTATCAGCGAGAAGTTGTCAAAATATGTTAAGCAATGCTTAAAGTTAAGTAACGTTTTTCAGTAAGGCCATAAATGTCTAGAATCTTGGAAACAATATAAGGTCATTATGTTACTTTGAGGATAATGTGATAATAATTATTGGCACTGGAAGTTTTTGATTAAGTAAATAGGTATGTCAAGTTAGAGATTATTTGTTAATTATATCATATTTTTGTGTGTGTTCTTAAGGTCCCAATTATCAAATTGGGCTGAAAAATGTAATGTAAATATTTTATACATGTATTACTCGCTCAAACACCATTTGAAAACCTAAATTTGTATTTATATATTGATAAATTGCACCCTATACACATAGGTATTTATGTTTTGAAATTACCATTATTTAAGACACAAATAAAACAAAAAATAGGTAATGTTCACTTATTTATATCGGCAGGTTGTAATCAGACCAAAATTTTCTCAAGGAATAGACAAGGGCTATTATAATACGCCTCTATGTAATGTTAGTAGAGCAGAGATCTCATTGGTTCAAAATTATTGCAAAGACAGGCCACCAACAATCGAGTAACTGTTGAAATACAGTTGTCAATATATGACAATTCAGTATTTGTTGACTTTTTTTATAATAAATATTAACTGAGTGAAAGGATTCTAATAAAACAATGCTCCAAGTGATAGATGAGAATATCAAGAAAAACGTATTGGATAAGACATTTTCAGAAAACACTAAATTACATCTTGGTAAGATAATTATTACATTTAATACATACCTAGGTTTATCACCAAACTGTTCTTTAAATTGTTCCAAAGTCTGGTCCAACTCATCTTGTGTTACTAGATATCCACGGTCATGGCATAACTAGAAAAATATAGAGAATTTTAAGCCACCTGTGAATCATAACCGGGATGCAAAACAGTGGTTGTGTTCTTTACCTGCATTACAGTTTTACGAATTCGCCATAGCTTGTACGTTTCTGCGTCATCATCCATACTTGTTTATAATTATTGGGGGATTTAAAATTTACTGGAATTTTGCAGTTTCATGGACAAAACTACTATTAAAATTATTTATAACCTTAAAACAGAATTATCACAACAACTTTACTTTTTTTTAATTCATGACTATGGAAACAAGTCCTATAGATCAAACATTCTCTTTGCGAATGCTTTACAACACAACAATATTGTCGTTTATAAGGTACGGCAATTGGATACTAATAATGTATGCCTCTTGCAACGATGACGGTTTCATTATAGCCCCCGACAAATAAAAGAGAAATGTTATAAACATGGGTGTACCAATAAGTTTTTCATGGGGGTCCGCAATCTATCTCGGGACAAGATAGATTGCGGACAGATAAAATATAGATAGATAAAACTCAGAAGAAATTCAAACTCTATGCGTTGTCATTGCTTGATCTATTTGCTTTTACTCAAATGGTTGAAACCGAACAAAAATATTGTTGTCAAAGTCAAAACTTTAAAATGTAAGTGCCAAAATCAATTGTCTTTTTTATTCTATTTTCATGACAATCATTTGTGTGTACTTCAGTGCTGCCAGTTAAGCATTTTTAAAACTATGCTTAGCTTATTTTATTGTTATTCATTATATTGTTTTTTTATACCATAAATATAAATTCTTTTGCATAATTATTAAATTATCATTATTTCTCACTTTCTCTCACTCACGGACACTTACTAGAAGAGCTATCCACTTCTAATAATCATTTTAATAATTGTGAGGAAATGAATACGAATGCGCATTGTGGAAAAGAAACCCTGCTGCTGAAGTTTAGCTTAAGATAGCATAGCAACACCGCTCTGTCTGCTTTTATCTGCGAATGAAATTGCTAAATTGTGATTAGATTTTATTGATAATTAACTTAATAACTGCATTGTATTGTGCTTTTCATGCAATTATTTAGTATTTGGTGAATTCAGCGATGGCCGGAATCAAAGGTAACCAACACCACAACTGTTCTAAGTATTTGTGCAACAAAAAGTCTTACTTACGTACTAGAAATCTGGTCTTTAGTAGTGACTCATATTTATTTACAAATCCTGATAAATCGTTATCGTTGTTTAATTTAGCATTATTTTCTTTTCATGTTACCTTCCCGGATGCAACTATGAACAGGGTAAGTCCATAAGTACAAGTATTACCTATCCAAGTTATTAAAACTAGTGCTTTGTTACATTCATGAGCATCTACAAACAACAATGATCATATGTTTTCTAGAAATTATTCAAGAATAAATCTTAGCAAGGCTCAAATGATTCTAATTTCAAGTACTATTCAAAAGAGAAAGTAGCAAAGAGTGATTATGAAATGTCATATCAAACTTATCTAGCGTCAGTATGAGTGGCCACATAGATCTTGGACGAATTTAATATTAAGTAATTTAACAAAATTTAATTTGATGTAATTTACTTGCATTTTTAAATAAAATTCAATGTTGTTAGTGATTTAGTAAGCCACAAAAATACATTATTTAACTAGCTTAGTGTTGAAAATATTGTTTAAGTTCATAGGTTAAAAGTATGTATTAGCATAAATTATTTTTCTTAAGCTTATTAGATATACCTTCACCACCAATCAGATAGTAAATAAGTGTAGTAGACAATGGAATGAGTGAATTTAATAACTCTAGCTTTGACTATAAACTTCCAAGCTTATCAATTATCAGGAAACAAGAGAGACAGTAAGGTGCTTAATAATATTCAAGAAAACTAGTGTAAAATCATAGCATATGTGCAGCATACATATTTTTTTTCTGATTATCCTATACTGAAAGGAAGAGGATGGAATAAGCTTTTAAAGTCAATTACCAATATATTACCATAATAGGGAAATATGCATGATTTATTTTTATTTGTTCATAAAAAAGCTAAACACAAATAGATTTTCAAACCATTGCACAAATAAAAACACCTTCAAAATTAAGAAAGTTACAAGCATTTTAATTTCATGTTAGACAGAGAGCACATAATAGTGTCATGATTCAAGTTTAGCCTACAAATTCAATACAAACAGTTGTTACATAAGAGAGGTACGGAGCATCCATAGAGGGATCCCCTAAAATTAAAATCTCAGAAGCTTATAGACTCATTGAAATATTTTTTTAGTAAGTATATGTAGGTATTACATTTTTGTATGTTATCAATTAAAACTATTTTCCTATTCATGCATATTCCCTATTCCAATAATATGTGTGGTTAATTGTAGATTTTTGCTTTCAGTTTGGTGTCCCTGGCATTTGCTGGAAGTATTGGAATGACATTTCTCATATTAGCATGTGCCTTACCACAGTACAAGTAAGTATTATTTTAATACCATTAGGCGTATCTATGTCTAGAATGCCTGATTTTTTAAAGGGTTGTTGTACTCATCAAGACCTATTTTTAATCTGGATCACTTTAAAATTGCAATTACTAATTTCTGTTAATGGTTTCATCTTAAAATGTTTATAGATCTTTAAAAAAATTTAAAAGTATACTGTAACCTTGCACCTAAACAGCCTTAATCAAAAAAACATTATTTTGATCAATGTCTCATCTTAGATTGTATTTATTTCTGCAATATTGTCTGCATTTCATTTCATACCAGCAGGAATTTAACAGAATTTTTAGGCATTGATCTATTTTTAGTAATGGTTTTAGGTAAGATGTTTAGTTAAAAGGGTCTATATTTTTGTGCTAGTTAAAAGGGTCTCACCTTTAGGCGTAGCCGTCGCTGAATACTGGTCAAAACACTTACAAGTGTTACACATACAAACAGATAAAAAAAACTTATGAATGAATGAAGAGTGAATGCGAATAAAAATATATGACAATTCCAGAGTATGGTGGCCGTTCTTCGTGGTCCTCTTCTACCTACTGAGCCCCATCCCAACGATGATAGCTCGCAGACACGCAGACGCCAGCGGTGGAACCAGCTCTCCTTGCATGGAGCTTGCTGTGTTCATCACCATGGGATTCCTCATCAGCTCCTTTGGTTTGCCCATTGTGCTAGCTAGATCTGCTGTGGTATGTATTTTATCAGGGATTACTTCTAGTTTTACCGGACTGTAGTTTTTGGTTGTATGTATATGTATATATATTTGTGTGGGTATGTAAGTGTTTCTTATAATTTTATGTAATACGATTTTAATGTGCAGTATAATTTGATGTTTGCTTTCTGTTATTAGGATTTATTGCTATTAATTACATTACAACATTAATCGCCAAAGTGAAAAAATGAAATTCACATTTTATCAACTTTCTGCTCCGTGGCATAGTTTACCGATTTTTCTAGTTTTTAGGGTTCCGTACCCCAAAAGGAAAATCTACGAATTTTCGATCAGGTCACGTGACACCTGACTCGAGTTTAACATTTTTTACCCATCCATCCCAAAAATGCCCAACGCCACTAAAGAAGTTTTCACTTCGAAAACACGCTTAATCTTATCAATTGATTGTATTGTCAGCATAGCGATCCTCGATAAGTCTACAAAGTTTGAATGAAATCTGACCGTTACAAACAAACAAACATGCATACAGGTGAAGCTAATAAAAGCGTGTTAAAAACCCTTATAGGATCACTTTTTTTGTCAAGACCTATCTCGGGAACGCGTGAAGGTATCGAGTTGTAAACTATATACGCAGATTGAGATTTGCTTACATTATTTTCTACGAAAAATTGTCGTCATTTTGTTATGGGGCTAACTCGTTATTAATAGTTGCTCTTAAGTTTTATAGTTCTGACGATTTACCCATGAAAAGTTAACAACAAAGAAAGTCTCTCACTCTCTCTCTCTCTCATCACCTGTACTCAAAGGTACACTGTACTGTAATTATAATATATCAAGTTGAATAGTTTCTGAATATTATTTCATTAATACCTTTATGTAAACAAAACAAACATCCTTAAAAATTTAATTGAAAATGGGAAAATTTGCATGCAGCAAATTTTTGCATAAAATCAACATCAAAATTCATAAATTCAACCTTCAACTTCACAGGTCAAATAACGGCTATACACTGCTGATTTTGCAATAAAATGTCAAATCAAGACCTTCAACTTTACAGACCAAATAACATGTAAAACCCTGTGTAAGGGTGGATTTCATTGTATTATAATAACGCACATTTTTTCCTCTCTTGTATTTGTTTTCGGTTGTATAAAACATTTGTCCTTGATAAAACGATGAATGATGTAATTGTTTTACTTTATAATTTCAAGCGATAACATTATCCCATCAAAGGAAGCAGTTATGATTATGAGTAATAGAAGTAGTGCTAACAGCTTATTGATTATGCGGCCTAACCACAAACTGAGAACGAGAGGGAAGGGTTGCATTCTCTTTCTCGCTAGTTTGGAGATGGTATGTTGTACCGTATTGAATCTGTCTAGCTATTAGGACTTTAATGGTTAAAATTATTGCTAATAATAGCTAACTCAAATGGAATATAATTATTATTAATAGACTGGACAGACTTCCATACCTGTGCCGATTTCTGACATACCAATTAGTGGTCAAACATTTTAAAGCTTTTTAGATAAGGCACGTGCGATTGTCCTCGGAAATAAATTGAAGTACGTATGTATATTCCAAACGGTTACTGCAAAAAACAAACAAATAAATATTGGTGGACATTTCACATAACACCATCTAGCCCAAACTAAGCAAAGCTTGTACTGTGGGAACTAAATGAAGAGTGAATGGGTTTTTTCTAGTCAAGCGCGCTCCATCGTAGACCGTAACTGTAGCTTAACACCAGGTGAGTTGATGGTCAAGCGCAAGTCTATCGTCGAATAAAAAAAAATGGCTGATAGAATACATATATACTTTTTTTTTGTAAATACATACTTATGATACATAGAAACACCCAGACACAGAACAAACATCCATGCGCATCACACAAATGTTTGCCCTGGCTAGGGATTGAACCCACGACCTCCTCACGGCTCAGGAGGCATTCGAATATCACAGACACGACTGCGCGGATTGTTGCTGTTATTAGTTCCATGGACACCCACATATTATAGGCATGTGTTGTAAGACAACTATCAGTCAGTGTCTTGGGATTTACCTAGACACTAGATATAGATAATATTTTTTGGGAATGGTTCTTGATGGAGACACGCACCGGTAAGCGCAGCGTAGAAAGAAAAGGCACGAGATGGACAGATGACCTTATACAAGTGGCGGGAAGACGCTGGATGCAAGCCGCTTCCAATAGATCATTTTTGAAGTCTATAGGGGAGGCTATTATGTCCAGCTGTGGACTAGTTATCGCTAATATGATGATGATGATTTTTTGGGAAAAAAACTCGAATAAAAGCCATGTACAATGTTTGACACAGAGTCAGTTACCCACGTTGGAATTATTTGATTAAATTTTAAATATTGACAGACATTTTAAACTTTTCAGATACAGTGGGGCGCATGCTACCTCACTCTGGCGGGTAACATTATAGTCTATCTGACAATCATTGGCTTCTTCACAATCTTCGACATGGACGACTCGGACTACACGATGTGGTGAGAGATCTAAACTGCTGCAAAGCAACGGACAATTCTAATTATAATCACTATACAAGATGCTGTGGTTATGTCCATGTTTAATTTAAGTCTGATATTTTATTGATACTGATTAGAAACTGCAAGTGTTGTTCATGTAAGGCTGAAGACTCGTGGGGCAATGCAATTGTGACATAAAAGTTATTATAACAAGGTAACATCGTGTGGCGTAGTAGTATATATTTCCTCTTTATATACAAAGGTACATATATGAACGAACGCATATTTTCTCCTACTGAGTACACACAGCATTAAAGACCATGAGACTGACCATTTGACACATTTTAACACAATAACTGCTGAGGCATTTTTTTAAATGGTCACCAATAATGCGTGTTATTTCGCATTGTTGTAATGAAACTTGGGCCCAACACGCCTGGAGTGTGTAGCCGCACTTGCGTGGGAGTAGAAAAAACACAAGGTGTGTGTTATCAGCAGTTATTGTGTTAAGTTCCTTGGTGGATAAAAAAAATATATATATATAGGTATTCTGCCTGTCAAACTTTCTTGCTTCCTTAATTTCCTATATAATATTGTCCTATAGAGTTGCCTTCACTTTCTTATATATTAGGAATGATAATGGACTGGTATTAGTCAGTGAGAACTCTGATTTTATGAAATACCTACGACTTTTCATTGTTAACCAGTCTGTATTTGTCATTTTTTTTTATAAGACAGGTATGATGACTTATGATAATGTTGCCTTATAAAAAAAAAACTTCATATACTGCATTTTAAGATTTTCTTTTTGAGACAGGCACAAAGCCATAAAAATGTAAACCTTTGGATATGTGTCCTTTATAATTTTTTTTTTTTTTTAATTCAATTGCTTTATAGGCAATATAAAGTGCAGTTTGTGACGATCGAGATTGGTACAAATAATTATCTGGGGAAAGAGTGAATCGAGATTTCTGGTTTCGACAAGCAATTCACCGACGTTAGTGATTTTTATGGTATGGTAGAGTGTTCAGCTAGAGAACTAATGTGGAGGGCGCTGCTGTCCTTATTTCATTATTTTGTTCAGTGGAGACTACAATACTATAGTAGTATATACCTACTTTGAGATGTTAGTTTCCGTGTTTTCTCACGATAGTATTGTATTTGAACAGACTCTGTGTATAATAATTTTCATTACCACCGATTAAAACAATAGAACCGTACCAATTCTCTCTGTTTGATGGTTGATGTACGTGTATGGGTTGGCGGAGTTGTGAAACGTCTATATACAAGAGCCACAAACAAAAGGTTGAAGTATGATAATTTGAGCAAGATTCAACAAGTAAAGGAAACCATGAGGAAGTCTACAACCATGAAATTCTTTGATTATATGTGAAGTCTGACCCGCACTTGACCAGCGTGATGGACCTTCAGCCAAATGGATGACGATGATTATAAAATGTAACTACTAGTATGTATATCTTCTAGTCTTCTTAAATATCTCTGTACCAAATGTTATAGCCTTGTGGTTGTGGAAAGGTAGCAATCAGACAGAGACACAGAGTTAATTTAGCCTTTTTTTTAATTTGTTAGGATGGGTATGGAGTGCAAGTCTCTACAAAACTCACAGTTTGAATATACAAATGATACAATATAACGTAACAAAATTGGCAAAGATTGAATTGACTACCACATTGAGGCCTCAATACACATATAAATGGTAAACACTGACTCTGGGGTCCTGCATAAACGAATTTCATATCTAGATTAGTTCAAATGATTCCGCTAATTTCTTTTTTTTAATTATTTTTAGATAATGACGGGACAGTTTGCGCAGCGCCATCTAGCACCAAACTAAGCAAAGCTTGTGCTATGAAAACCAGTTGGCTGATAGAATACTTATGTAATTTTTTCTTATTGTAAATATATGCTTATCATACATCGAAACATCCAGACACAAGATAAACATGCATGCTCATCACACAAATATTTGTCATGAGTGGGGATCGAACCCACGACTTACAGCTTACAAGGAAGTTAAGTTTATTTTTTATTAGAAAATAGGGTTGCGCCATCTGTCGGTACTATCAACTGAGCTGTAAGATCAGTCTTTCGGTTGTAAAATCGTCTACCTTTTTTTATGCATACTGTACAGGAGTGGCACTCCCTGTCGGTCTCCGAGTTTGTACTATTTTAGAATTTCCAAGGCTATAGAATGGATAGTTAAAGATCGACGAGCTTCATCCTCCGCCACAACGTCGTTTATCTTTAGGTGAATTATGTAAAAAAGAGAAACAGATGAACAGACAGCGTAGGTACAGGGTTGGGTTGTGTACAGAAGCCTAGAAGCTAGGTTGTAAAACCATAATAGATTTACGCGTGTTTTTACTTTTAGGTACCTTTACTACTACTAACGACACAACAACAGACACAACAACTAACAGTTAACGACAATTCACGTTACTTTTTCTATTCTGTTAGGAAATCGATAGTGTTATTTTGTACCTTTATTGATTGAATTCAGTAAATACAGTAAATAGTCAGTTGAGTAGAATTTCGACGCACTACTGATAAAAATAAATAAATTAATTTGGATGGACATTTTCACACAACGCCATCTAACCTCAACCTTTCATACTTGCTTTAGGGGAATGTTGAAATATGGTTAATCATCATCATCATCATCATCTCAGCCACAAAAAGTCCTTTTGCTGGTCCCCCATATATTGTTTTTCAAAAAGACAGATTAACGAACGGCCTAGAAACAGCGCAGCGTCTTCCTGTCACATGTAAGAAGTCGTCGGTTTAGCTCTGGTCGTCTTTCGCTGTCCTTACTGGTGCGTGGTCTCCACTCCAGAACTTTTCGGCTCCATCGGCCATCAGTTCATTATTTGAAATACACTAAAATTTTATGAAAAATTACTGTTTTGTTTAGTTATTGACTACGCAAGAATGAGAGGTATGCTTAAAAAAAATGAAATGGTTTTAAATATTGTTTGCATCATATTTTATAGCATACCACAATACCACACGATGTTCATGACGCCTTGATTCAATAACTCTAATATTGTTACATTTAAGATTCATTTCGTAGTTAAATTTTATACAAATCCTTTGAAGTATGAAGAATAAAAACATGTACTTTGAGCTGAATTTGTATAGATCAGTGTTTTCTAGCTTTGTGTGTGTTTTTTTATTAGAGGTAGCTGCCAGAACAAGGGTTTACGGATTTTATATATTTCATCACACCAATATTTAATTGTAATTAACCCCTTATTTTCAGCTTCACATGTTATTAGAGATCAGACTAACGGCGGTTTCGATATTTTGTGAAAACCAGTTTTCTCCTCCCAGAGATAGGTAGATGTTATATTGCCAACCACAGAATTCGCCCTATTACATTTGCCAACAATTTTATGATATAATCATTCCACAGAAAACGACTTTGATGACGTTTTTTAATTATCGTTTACGTATCTCATGTAGGGGAAAACTGGATTTCATAGTGTATTGGAAAAACTATTTTATGCCTGTCTAACCGAAAATAAACCATCTTGCATGACATTGATGTGAAAGCATATACATTATAATACCTATCAAAAGTATCTGAATAAGGAGAAAGCATGTATGCCTCTTTTTTATATTATGCTTTTAAAATGTCTTTATAAAGTCAGTGGAATTCTCAGACTAGAGAAAAGGCGAACGGAACACAGAACATTTTTAGTTACATCTCTACAAACTTTGAGCTCAATACGATTTATATTTCGCAAAAGTTGGCTTCGCTTTCGTATTCTGTGCGATCTGTTTGCATCTTTTGTAGTCTGTGATTAAATTACAAATGTAATTATAATTTAATTAAACTAAGAATGCTGATGACAGCTGCAATAATACTGTATGAAATGAATATGTAAAAGAAGGTAAAATGTGACTTAGGTGTGATGGTACTCTGCCGTGTGAAATTATGTTAGAATGTTTAACATACCTGCGGAATTAGTTATTGCGTGATCAACGAGAGAAATGTAATTTTGACCGATATAAAAAAGACGCGGTTAGCAACTTATTTTATGCATGTTTTATTATGTTCGAATAATATAATGTTATAGGTATACATTACCCTTTTCACAATGAGAAGATGGCCCGCTTCCAGCAGTGGGACAGTTTGTACAAAACTGATGAAAAAAAAATTAAGAGAGGTTCCATAAATAATCCAGTAATATGGTTCGGCCACCAGAACAAATGATTTTTACCCACGATACAGTATTTCTTTAATCTTATTTGTATAGTGAAATGTTTATAGAACTTTTTTATAAATGATGGGTTCTATTAAACATTAAATGTGTGGTTTTACCACACGTCGGCCACTCCATACAACGGCGCGCTAATCAGTAACACATAGGCAAGTTGACGTCTGTGTATAATACACACACACACACACACATACGTATGAGGCTATGGTCGTCGCCTAATTGCCGCTTGCTCGTGCCGTCAAGTGGGATTCGAGCGCTTAAAGCCCACAACCCTTATCTCGACTGACAAATGAATAATGCATTCAGTCGAGATAAGGGTTACTGACAAACTCCGACAAACGACATGGCTATCGCGGGGGGCAGGTGAGGAACCCGAGATTGGGGGGAGGCGGAGTGTCCGTTCTGTATGTAATGTCGTCTGTGGCTTTACTAAAAATTACACTAAGATTTCTTCTCTCGCTGATTTGTTAAAGGTAAAATTTTAATTTATTTATAGTTATTCTAATTATACAAAAAAATAATCCATATTTGAACATTAATTAACAATGTTAACATTCTTATATTTTATAATATGAAAAATTGTAGTGTAAGGAAATTGTTATAGAAATATTTTTATAATACCAAGAAAGTAGTTGATTTCTTAGTATAAAAGTTGTGTCGGATTGCAATGCTAGAGAAATTTAGGTATTTAGATGCATACATAATGTGAAACAAGTTTATAAGGCTTTATTTATGTGATTTATCCATTGACCATTGAAGTAGCGCACCTTACTTTGTTTACCTTGTAACATATTCGCAACGATTGTCTACTTTAGGCTTGAATATTTTGTTCTACCCATACGTAAATATGTGGTATAAATTACGATAATAGAATAGATAGTTCTTGTTCAAAGATCAGAATGGAAGAATAACTTTGATGTTGTTAACTGAGATAATATTTATACGTATATTTTATTTGATTCACGGGAGGTAACCTGCTATTATGATTGGTCATTAACATTGTTTGACTAAGGGTTTGGCCAAATGAGCGTAATTTATTGAGCTGTGTGTGAGTCGCATTTCTTCGGTTGCGTTATGCAGTTAGGTTCAATTGAAATTCATCAACTCATTTTATGTTACCTTGTGTCAGAAACAGGACTTTTCAAATGAATAGAACTCAGCGTAACTTACGCCACTCATTTTACGCGACTCGCATTAACTCAAAAAATTGCCCCAGTCTTTGGATTTCGATGGTTAAAATCAAATTTTCAATGTTAATTTTTACATTTTACCTGGGCGATAAGAAATCGATATGTAATAGTAGCTATAGCTTGTTATATAAAATAACTAAATAGGTTATTTGTGAACCACAAAGTGTATACCCAAAAGTCTGACTGACAGAACTATTGTAATGTAAAAAAAGTTTCATTTTGTTTACTATTCTATAATGGATAATTTTACAAATAGTTTGCGATAATGACAGTCCCATTACATCATACTCTTTTAGTTAGATACACGTGGTGTTCTGTGTTTTACATTTAACTAAAAGAACTGTTGTCACGTGATCTCCCATACAAATAAGAGAAAACTATTTTCTATCCGTTTAGGGGCTACTATCCTATTTCGAAGTTTTTTTTTATCTCATTAAAATCATGGCTATGCCTCTACTGATTGCTATTTTCATATTTCGTATTTCCGAAGTTCAAGAATTAAAAGTGGAAATTTAGAAAAAAAGCAAATCGTAGAGATATTGATTGTTACAACCATATATAAAAGAATTATCAAAATCGGATAAAATGTAGGGGTAGAAACAGTTTTTTCTTGTTGTATGTAAAACGAGTAATACCTATGCCGGCAAAAGATCGCGCGACAACGATTCTCTTAACTCTGCAAGCTACTGTGAAGTGTATGTAATAAGCTTTATTGAGGTAATGTTCTGGCTATGTTAACCAAACAACCAAAATTAATGATATTTAAACAATAATTGTTATTTTATTGCAACATTTTACATTTAATTTTAAATTGATCAACTTTGTGGTAAATAAACGGCTCGGTACGAATGTTACATTCCTGCGATGTAAATTGTGTAAATATTGCATAGAATCAGGTCACAATAAAGTATTGCCTGCTTTATATCTGGTATTTTCATTTGTGTTTTTGAGATTCCCAAACAATTATGCAAATAAAAAAATTATCGATGCTGACGAAATGGCTCACACTTCAGAGTGGCAAGTACTCATACGTATTCTGTTGCTTTTTGCATCTTTATATTTTAATTCCGGAGAATGCTATCTCAGAGGGGGTCTGTTTTTTTTTAGTTCAGCAGAAGCTTTTAATTTTGCTGAGGAAATACGACGGTAGCGCTAATTGAAACAAGCACAAATGGAAGCGTTGCCGTCCGTCAGAACAAATTCGTAAGTAGGGACTTGATTGTTAGCATTACGTATTGTGAAGATCCATCGTTTCTTTAAATCACTAAATAAATCGAAAAGGGAAATAATATCACATCACGTAAATTTTTCTTCAGTAAAACGGAACGTAATTATTAATCATCTTCCGCTGTTTTGACGTTTCTTGATTGTCAAACAAACGTCAAAATTCAGTGAAATTCGTCAAGATAAAATACCGCACCCACAAAAATTTATATTTTCCTGTATATTTCTCGTGATTTGAGTGAATTAAAATCATGGGGGACCACCTGCCAGCGTGTGTGATTGATGTCGGCACCGGATACACGAAGCTGGGCTTTGCTGGCAACAAGGAACCGCAGTTTATTATTCCTTCTGCAATAGCGATAAAAGAGACTGCAAAAGTCGGCGATCAAAGCACTCGTCGTATGACTAAGGCCGTCGAAGACTTAGATTTCTTTATCGGCGATGAAGCGTTCGATGCTACCGGGTATTCCGTCAAGTACCCTGTGCGACATGGTCTTGTCGAAGACTGGGACCTAATGGAGAGGTACATAGAGCAGTGTATCTTCAAATACTTGCGAGCCGAGCCAGAAGATCATCACTTCCTGCTGACAGAGCCACCTCTAAACACGCCTGAAAATAGAGAGTACTTAGCTGAGATTATGTTTGAGTCATTCAATGTGCCAGGGTTGTACATTGCTGTGCAAGCGGTTCTAGCGCTAGCTGCGTCATGGAAGTCTCGTACATCTGCTGAACGCACGTTTACGGGCATTGTAGTTGATAGCGGCGACGGTGTTACACATATTGTGCCAGTTGCAGAAGGATATGTCATTGGTTCTTGCATCAAACACATCCCCATAGCAGGACGTAACATCACTTCCTTCATACAGTCCTTACTTCGTGAACGTGAAGTAGGTATCCCACCTGAACAGAGTTTGGAGACTGCGAAAGCAATTAAAGAAAGATACAGTTACATTTGCCCCGATATTGCCAAAGAGTTTGGCAAATATGACACAGATCCAGGAAAATGGATGAAAAAATACACTGGAGTTAATGCTATTACAAAAAATCCGTTTACTGTTGATGTTGGGTATGAAAGGTTTTTGGGGCCAGAGATTTTCTTCCATCCGGAGTTTTCTAATGCTGATTTCACTGTGCCGTTGAATGAAATGGTGGATGATGTTATACAGTCATGCCCGATTGATGTGAGGAGAGGGTTGTATGGAAATATTGTTTTGTCTGGAGGGTCGACAATGTTCCGTGATTTTGGCAGGCGGCTGCAGAGAGACATTAAGCGTAGTGTAGATGCAAGACTAAAGCTGTCGACGCAGTTGTCTGAGGGGCGTATCACTCCTAAACCAATTGATGTGCAAGTGATCTCGCACAACATGCAGCGTTATGCTGTATGGTTTGGAGGCAGTATGTTGGCTTCAACCCCTGAGTTCTACCAAGTGTGCCACACTAAAAAGGCTTACATGGAGTACGGACCTAGCATCTGCAGGCACAACCCTGTTTTTGGAACCATGACATAAACCGGCAAAATGCCAGTATTATTTTTAAAGTCATCTTTACTGCCTTTAGTTTATAAACCACTGGAGGTTTTTAATGAAATTAATAATTAAGAATAATAGAGACTTATCATGTATTTCTAAGGATTCCAAATGATTTACTTTTTATATATTCTAGAGCACAATGCCGTTTTTTTATTTTAATTATATAATTGTCAAGGTAATTTCAATATCAATAATGTTAACAGGACATGTAAAAATAGCACAGTGTAATAATAAATTAAATTTGTTTTGTGTGAAATATAATTATTAGCATTTAACAATGCATTCCAAAATATTTTACCTAATAAAAGCTCAAAATATATAATGTGCTATACCAGTGTTTTTATCACCACCACATTTAGTTTATAATTATTTTATAAGTACCTATATTAAAAAAAAATACCTGACTGCAGGAAAGCGGTCTTTACATTCTAACTTACGATTTTGTTATGCTTGATACGCTGTTAAGTGTACTTTTTTGTGAGAATTTATGAATAAAATCGCTGTAAATGATTTTAAATGCGCATTCTTTATAATAATTCTAGTAAAATCCCCTATTTATTAGGAAAAAATTGGTTGGTAAGGTAACGAAATATCGCGTTATTTTATTTTTGCGAGCGATACTTAAATATAGCATATGACACTCGAGAAGTGACGACGAATCTAACGACATCTCGCACATCAAAATCGGTCAAGCCGGCTTACCTATGGTAGTGACACGTTTTTTCTACATACCTTAATAGCCTACGTAGATATGTAAAATTATACTTCATACCCAATGGTTATATTTGTAGAAATGCAGAGTTGTAGGTAAGTTAGGTTCTACGCATGTTCATGCATCCAATTCAAAAAGTCCTCGATGCTTTTTTCATTCGTTAATTAAAGTCTAGCAAGCAAGCTAGCTAGTTGCTAGTTCTGTGTTAAGCTCGTACATTTTTAATTCTTGAGTCAGGGCTACCATAAACTGCAATTTCTGATATTATATTGAAATCTTAGAACATTTTTAAGGCTCTGTAGATCGCATCCATCTTGCTCGTACTTATCGTACTTACATAATAATTTTTAATGATATAAAATGACTGGACCTAGAAAATAACATCACAAATGATCGGCACAAATTGTGTTTCGTTACAAATAAATTTTCATGAATTTAAAACGTAAAAATGCCACTTACCCGATTTCATCTAAGAAGAATTTGTTTGCATCAAAATTAAATTGTTATCGAACATTTAACGATTGACCTCTCACAAAGCTAGTCCTGTCTAGTGGTTATCCAAGATAAGCATATTCGTCCATAACTTTGAGAGTCGATTTCCTCAAGACATCGGAACGTAGAATTAATGATTTTATTATATATATAATAAATATATATATATTATATAAAAAAAACAACGAAAATCCACGCTAGCCAGGCAGCCCTACACCACCGCAGATTGAACAGTCGAAGCCTAGCTTATTACTTGAACACCTAAGTACCTATATACTAACCAGTAGCGGTTACAAAGCGCCTCTAATTAGTCCTCCTGCGCGGCGTACCGCCTAATTGTGGTGGCGTCGGTATCGCGGCTACCAACCAGGAATTCTATAGCCTTTTTGGTGCATCACAGAAGCTGATTTCAATTTACGATATGCTTGGATGACGGCTGTAAATGTAGGATTTTTACCTTTTACTAATAGTTGCCTATGTTAGTCATATAAGTAGACGCACTTGCGTCTGACACTACCCACGATTTTATTAGGGCCACAATTCTGAAATCACGAATTATTTAGAAACATTGCTTAATGGACGCTGCAAAATGTATGGAACAGGTGATATAACATCATTAGATATTTATTATTTGTGATTTTTTAATTAGATGTGGCTTTAATAAAAGTTTTTTATATAATGAGCATTTAAAAGAATCTTATAGCTTAGGATACCCTATTGCAGTTTATTGCACTTATGAGTCTGGGTTTAATAAATATAGGTGTTACCTGAACAATATTAACCTCTATCTTGAGCAGTCTGATAAATATGGACTACCATAACACATACAAATAAATCTCAGTCCGCCTACCGGAGTTAAACATCTGTAGGTTATTAGGCCGCTAGCACACGGCGTATTTTAAAAACGCAATTTTTGCGTTTTTATAGATTCGAACGCGCGTAAAACGCGATACAAACGCGCGTGTGAAGCACGTTCGAAACTCGTTTGATGCGCGCAAAGAGAATGTAGATGCGCGTACAAAGGGGCGGAGGAGGGGTAGAGGATGGGCGCACACTCACGCCACGGCTCCGCCCGCCCGCGCCGCAGATAAAGCGCGTCTGTATCGCTGTATCTACGCGTATACGCACAGTAGACGCACGTTTCACGATCACCCCGTATGCTTAGGTTACACGGTTGCGTTCAAATCTCGTTTGAAGCGGGTATACGTGCGTTAGCAGCGGATCGTCTGTGCGTTTCTACGCGTTTAAAATACGCCGTGTGCTTGCGGCTTTACCGCTTATTTCAGAAAACAAAAGAAAACGACGTTCTCCCATTTTGTACTATCTTTCTAAGACGTCGCGAGCCCTTACTGATATCGATGTAGCGTGTTAATCACGATGCAGCAGGAGTAGACCGTTATCTCCTCGGCTCATTGGCAGGCTGCCTTAAATAAAGCAGGCTCTAACATCCCTCTGCGCCTATAACCGTACCCTGCCAGGCCGTTACGCTCAACCCTGAAATGTACTACTAGTGTTGTTCCGATCTACACATGTATGCTACACTCAATCTTTTTTTTATCTTTTCTACAAAAAGTCCCACTACTGGACATGGGCAATCTTCTCATTGTGAGAAGGGTAGGGCCATAGTCTACCACGCTGGCCACGAAACAAACTTATTAATTATGGCAACAAATGAATGTATGTAATAATAGGTATTTTTTCTGGAATAAATATTTTTTTTATTAGTCGCTCGGAAAGTGGCTTGAAAAACTGTGATATTGTGGGCAGCGGCTATTGATTATCATAATATTCTATTTCTCTCGAAGAAACTCGATCGCTCTGAGGGTATGCTAAAAGCCGTTTTGATAGGTAGCTTATTTATATAGGTAAGGGTGTTACCCTATCCCATATCAATATCATTTATTCAAACACAAGTATTATACTTATATGACTTTTTCGTAGAAACAAAGACTAACAACAAATTTTTACCAGTGGATAATATTTATAATAAATTTTTGATTGACTTTCTACATAAAAGACAATAAAATGAAATAATAAACAACAAAAATATGTCAAAGTAAAGTTTAAATAGAACATATTAAACTAATTCAACTTCTATTTACTAATTTGCCCAACTTGGACTGGTGAAATTTTCTACGGCACATCACTACCAACTATGCGATGGGATGGAGCAAACGGGTCATTATAAATTGGGGTACAACAATGGCGAAGGTCGTGAGTTACGCCATAGTGTGTTAGAAGGTCTATGGATGGCCAGTAATGGAACAGGAAAATGGGTACCAGGACACGCGGTACCTAATTGAGTGTGCTGAGTTTTTTTTTTGCTACAGATTGTTGATTTTTTTACATAGCATCATGTTTTTACTCTGTGATAGCTTGGCGCTTGACCGCCAACTCATCTGATGTTGCGGTCTACGATGCAGCACGCTTACCTAAAATAAATAGATCCACTCGTGACTTATAGACACCTAAATTATACCCATTAGTCCATTTACGATTTTGTTTTTTTGTGAAGTCTTAAAGTCCTTCCAAGAAAACTTAAAATGATAATAAAAAAAAATTAGGTTTAGTCTTCCCTTTTGTAATAGAACATAATATAATGTTTTCTAAGGTTATCGCGATTGTTACTAATGTAAAACATACGCGATAAATCCGTTATAATTTGTTTAATTTCAATGAGAACATAATATGTTCTGTAAGCAGAAATAAAGCAGAATAAATAAATAAATATTTGTGGACATTTCACACAACAACATCTAGCCCAAACTAAGCAAAGCTTGTACTATGGAACTAGATGGCTTATAGAATACAATACTTATTTATTTTTTTAATATATACATATGATACATAGAAACACCCAGACACAGAACAAACATCCGTGCTCATCACACAAATGTTTGCCCTGGGTGGGGATCGAACCCACGACCTACGGCACAGCAGGCAGACATACTACCAGCTGAGACACAAGGCCAGTCAGTCAATAGTTTGTAGTATTACATTATTATTGTAAACGTACTATTCCGACGTACTATGTACTATTCTGCATGCTGAAGGAACCTCTCAGATTCCAACGTAGAAATTAATTGCAAAGTTGTCGGAAAAAAAAAACATAAATAAGCCATAGAATAAGTTACACTACATAATGCAGTATAATTAATTTAATATTTGAATCTATTGTACAAGTGCATACTTATATTGATACCCCGTTTGGTTCGTTGCGCCGTAGCTGCTTTAAATGCAGAAAGTTTCGGATTCGATTCTTGCTCAGGAGCTAGGTATTATTTTTATATAGGTTATTATTATATGACAGAGCGTTAGATTTCCACGAATTATGAACAGGAACCTTTGTATGCTTTTCCCTTTTCATAAAACCCTAGTTCCCATGCGTAGTGTCATATCTCATGAAAGTAGTCCATTTCCTTATACAACGCTTCTTTATTTAGGCACTATCGCGTTATCTTTATTATTTTCCTTTGTGTCAAGGAATTTATAGGGCCAGAAATGTAAATCAAGTCGTTGAACCGAGCTCTTTTGTACATGCTTTACGGTCACATTACCATATCTACATACTGGGCCACCTGAAAATCTTGGTGCTAAGAGCTGTGAATCAGTAATTTTACGTGCCTGGTGAAGAAACCTACTCCAGGGAACAAGTTTTGCCTAGTCTGGGCAGAGGGTACTCGAGCGTACGTGCAATTTTTTGTGGGCTTAGAGGAGTTAGTAAGTAGTTACCTCACAGATGTAGCCCGACTGACTAGCTTTATTTTATTTCAAGAGATTCATTTCCACCTTTTTTATGATCAGAACTCGGACTTGGAAAGTCTTATTTCCATTTATTCAAAACTTTTTTTAATAAAAAAATAGGCTTGTTTTTAACCGTCAATTCACCTGGTGTTAAGCGACAGTTACAGTAATCTATCTAAGTATTCCCAAACCACATCATTGGTATTATAAAGTAAATAGTTGGCTGTACTTTCTTGTCTTGTATTTATTTATGACCACAGATCATCATCATCATCATCATCATCATCAACCTACTTTACCACTGCTGGACATAGGCCTCTTCCATTGAACGCCACTCAGCTCAATCCCCAGCTTTCCGTTTCCAACTACTGCCAGTTGATAATAACCACAGATAATATAAAAAAAAAACGTAATTATAAATATTTTTCTGTCTGTTCGTTATCTTTTCCTACCTAAATGTCTGAACGGAACTTTATGAAACAGTATACAGATAGCTAGAAACCCGACGGACTATGCTAAATTTTCTACTCATCATCAGCGTTTTCATTACTATGCGGGTGAAACCGTGCAGCACAGCTAGTTTTACATAATAGTACGCTTGCGGTTTTATCAGCATAATAATTCAGCATCAACGCATATTATGTTACTTTCGAATTTTTTATTGTCTATAATTATGTTGGTATACGGGTTCTGATTCGTATAGCAACATAATTAAAACTGAAAACTGAGGTTATCACATATATGTCACGATTATCACGTCTATATTTTACACACGTTTCAAGCAGTTTGCACCGTGTTATGTAAAATACGCGATCGTATCCGATAACCAATATATTAGATCACAGGTTCGACAAGTCGCGTGTATCGATCCGGTCGAGGAAGATATTTCTGACCGGCTAAAATGAGATACTGAGGTGAGTCAGGTCAGCCGAGCAGAACTAGCTTCAGACTTCAGACTGCTGAAACCTGATCGTGACATTTAGTTGCTGCGGTGGAAAAGTATTTGTTACTTAGTAAAAAATTACTGCATCAACTGGCGAAGTTTGATGTCATTAGTCCGGACTCCGGATGTTTGTTTGGATGTTGCTACTCGCTCGCGTACAGGTCGTACTTTACAATTAATCTGACTGGCCTTGTGGCTCAGTTGGTAGTGTGTTTACGTCTACCTGCTGAAGGTCGTGGGTTCAATCCCCACCCAGGGCAAACATTTGTGTGATGAGCATGGATGTTTGTTCTGTGTCTGGGTGTTTCTATGTATCTTAAGTATATATTTACAACAAAAAAAAAGTATATATGTATTATATCAGCCATCTAGTTTCACAGTACAAGCTTTGCTTAGTTTGGGCTAGATGGTGTTGTGTGAAATGTCCACAAATATTTATTTATTTATTTATTTATTTATCTTAAGTAGTAAAGAGTTTTCTAAACTTATACTTTTTATATATAATAATAGCTCTACGTTTAACCACCAGCTCGCCTGATGGAAAGCGACGTTGTGGCTGGAGATGAAGCACGTAGACCTAAAAATAGTAAATATTGTGTGAAAATTTAAACTTCCTACCTTTTACGGTTAAAAAATATTGCGGTTTAAGTCAGACAGACACCATAGCATCACAAAGAACGCGTTCTTAATATGGAAGCCTAAAAACGTAGTAATGCTTCAATATATGTCTTTCTACATACTCGACAATATTTCAACAATAATGTCTCACACATTTTAATGATTGTCACACTTCCGTATTTTCAACAATAATGTCTCACACATATGAATGATTTGTATTTTGTCAGCGAGAAAAAATGATGCACTCTCCCAAATTTGGGCACAGAGGAATGCCCGACACGGGTGAATGTTTACGCATCGTTTGTTACTCAAATGCCATTGGACAGGGCTCTGGTTGCGACTTGATAGATTAACAATACTCTTAACCGGACACGAGATGTATCGTGGGGAAAGGCGAGGAAATAAGTTTTCGTATTATTTTGTGGTGTTTTCTCTGTGCGAAGTGCCGACGTGGTGTTGACGTCTACAAGAATAAGTGGCGATGTTTTCCTGTTTTCTGTGGATTAAATAATATAATAATTTTACTATGGAAACTGATGTGGTTTTCACGCATTTTTTAATAAAAACTACGGGTCACTCACACAGACGGTTCACCTACGGGTCAACAGACGTGAGTGATCCTTAGTTTTTATTTAAAAATATAATAATTTGCCATATTAGATGGTATCATCTTTATAAATCAGTAGTTGTGCCGTGGTTTCATAAATGATCTATTGAAACATGCAAATAAATTAAAATACAAAGTAAATATTTTTTTTTTTTTTTTTTTTTATCAGCCCTGTTTTGTACAAACTGTCCCACTGCTGGGTACGGGCCATCTTCTCATTGTGAGAAGGGTTAGGCCATAGTCTGCCACGCTGGCCAAGTGCGGGTTGGCAGACTAGCCAACTAGGCAAGTAAATAATTAATTATTAAGTATTGTTTTACATTTATCACTATTTAGGCTTCCGTATATCCCGGTGGATATGCAATAGCTTATTACCAAATCTAAGATTATCTGTACGTCTGTCTGTTGTTTTGTAAGTCCTAGAGTGGTAGACAAATGTAGAGTCTGTTTGAAAAGAGAACTAACGTGCTAATAACAAGTATCTGTATTAAAAGAAAAAGAATAAAAAAAAAAAAAAAAACTATGTCTTAGGTACCCGTTGTCCGTTCCTGACAAATTGAACAAATATCTAGGTAGCCTGTAGGCTCGTTCTATTGATCGGAACAAAGAGGACGTGAATAGAGCACGTACTCGTAGATAACTTCCGTTTCGGGGACTCGTGACTCTGCGACTTAAGTAAGTGAGAATGTCTTAGGCGGTCGAGTTTTAGATTTTATTTTTCAAGGTATACTTTTTTAAATTTAATTTCTTGTTCCACAGACACATCGGGGTACGTGACCTTTATCAGAGTTACAAATTATTGTTAAATACATTGACAAAGGGAAGACAAGCTTTTTTTAACTTATCTAATTTATATTACAATATTGTGTGTATACCAATAGCAGACCAGCGACCCGCAAGCAACACCCGATCACGAGTGCAATGTGTCGTTACATTCGTTTTCTTTCGTATCATATGAAATTTGTTAAGTAATAATTATAATACATCTCTCGTAAAAATTGAAAAAAAAAGAGTTTTTCGTAACCTCCAACAAACTTTATCATTAATAAACAAGTTTCACTAGAATTATTGTAAAGCATGAGCATTTATAATCTTTTACGGCGATTTTACGCACACTTTCTCACCAAAACGTATACTCAACAGCGTATCAAACGTAACGAAATCGTAAATTAAAAACAAACACACAAAATAAACAGAAACAAACCAACAGCAGTTGCTTTTGTCACAAGCCGGTTTCATCTTAGCATTAGCTGGTTGAATTAACCATTGGTCGATGGTTCGATGTGTAAGTCTGTTATTTAGTATGGAAATTTTCCTGGATTTGTCGTCTTCTTCATCTTCAGCTGATTGCTAATTGAACTGTCTACAATTTTGTTAAATTTTGAATTTTTCTAGGAAAGATAGTGCCCCTATTTTTTGAGTAGGTTTTACAGTTCATTTTCAGATTATCAGTAGTCAGATAACAACATTTTACTACACCTAGGTACTTATGTCTATGATTATGAGGTAAATATATATGAGCTCCGAAGTTGGAAACTTCCTGTACCAGCTGCCAAATGGAAGTAAGTAGCAAGTAATTTGGGAACTGTCCACCTCACGGTGATTGATGTGACTCAGATGTTTGCTAAGTTATGCCTCTAACGATTACTAATGATTTTATTTATGGAGGCGGGAACGCTGCTTTTACTATCATTGAAGTTTCCTCCTACTTTTCGAATATAAATCAGAACTGATCTAGATAGATCGTGTTCTAGATTTTAGGAAGCTTTGTAAATGTTCTGGATATTCATTTTATTTTATTTTATTTTATTTTATTCAGGAAACACACAGTATATATTATCTAAATAACTTACCCAGAACTATTTACGTGTCTCCGCATATGTGAAACTACGAAAAACCGCTTGTTATCTTGAGTAATGCATAAGTTAATTTAATTTAAATTCAAGTTAAGTAATTTAAAGTTATCGAATAAAAAAAAAAAAAGGATTTAGATTTCGTCAAACCAGTTTTTGGAAAATTCCGATTTAATTTTATGGGGGGATGTGTTGAATAAATCAAAATTGAAATTGGGACATTCTTCTAGGTTGTTGATAAAATTAGCCGATCTCAAGAAAAAAGAATTTTGTCTGTTTTAGGAAGCTTTGTAAATAGTGGTTTAATGTTAAATATTTTAGAGCCCAGTGCTTTTCCGTCTAATGATTTGAAATGTTCCAGATATTTTAGGAAGCTTTGTAAATATTGATATTGCCATCCCCTTTCTTTTACAGGACAAGTAGAAAGTCGGCCCACTATCACCCATACATTGTGGATTTTCCTAAAGTACGAACCAAACGGTTTAATTCTACGTTTTTAATCCGTACAGCTAAGGAATGGAACAAATTGCCGGCTTCTCTGTTCCCTGAGAGATACAATTTGGGACTTTTTAAGGTCAGAGTGAATAGGTATCTTCTGGGTCTTCGTGCTCCATCTTCGACCACATCGTCGCTTTCCAACAGGCGAGTTGGTGGTCAAACGTGGACCTATTCGCAATATAAAAAAAAATAGTGGTTTAATGTTAAATATTTTAGAGCCCAGTGCTTTTTCGCCTAATGATTTGAACAGTTGAAGTTTTGTATAGGAGATAGATCTACGTTTGACCACCAACTCGCGTAATGATAAGAGATGGTGTGACCGAGGTTGGAGCTCGTCAATCTAGAAGATAATCAAAATCACACCCTTTTATCTCGACAACCTCTTGACCGATTTTGCTCATTTTACAATTTTTGTTTAGAATTGACTACCAAGTATGTAGCCAAATATATAACATTTGCTAGAAACGTTTTATTACATACTGCCACAACAAAATCATTTATTTCCCCCAAAAAGGGTGGATCAAGATCCCTCATAATAAAAAAATCACAAAAACTAAATATTCTATAAAATTATACATTTTTATATTTTATTTAGATATATTTATTTATTTCAAGCTATCATCAAATTTCCAAAGATTAATTGGAAAAACCTGTACGCGCACCAACAAACATTCGGACAGACAAAACATGTTATCAGTTGATGCAGTGATTTTTATTCTCGCTTCGCTCACTTGTCATTAAAATACATAGAGAAACAGAAAACGAACAGAATTATATAGAAACACGGAGTCATGCAGCACGTTCATTCGAATACGCGAAAGTTCTAACTTTTAATATTGTTACGTAGAAAATGCCCAAACCGTACCCTTTGAGAGCTGTCCTTTCACATGGAACCTTTAAGGGTGACAGGCGTGACCTGGCGTTCTGCACTCACCTGCGTCAGAACAATGGAATCTCCCCCTCTCCCCACCCTTTAGGATTGACGTTCACCGTGTCTGCGAGACGAATTTGATATGATCAAAGGAAATATTGCGATTACTTTATATCCGGTTCCATCTCGGTGTCTGTTCAATCCTTTTTGTTATCACATAAAATATCTTTTGTAGAGTTGTTGTTTTTGCTGTGTTGTGTAAAAATCACAGGTCGAACCCGGGCGACATACGCACAGATGTTTATATCGGTCAGGTTTTTATTGACTAAGATAGTCTTAGAGACTCAGGTATACTATACTCAGAGATTGAGACTTTTTATGAAGTAGTTGATGTAGTTAAATTTAACAAATATGTATATTGTAGTTGTTAAAAGCACTTGCTCATTCTAAAAAAAACATAAGCTATGGTCAAACACCTGTTGACTAAAAGAATTACGTAAATTATTATTTTTTACTAGGTTCAGTGGTGATAGAGCCAGACAGAGCGTTAATATGTGTCGATGTAGTTCGCAAACATAGGCGGATGTGCCACGTTTTCAGCGTCTCTGCCATTGTGCGCCTTTTAACATTCATGGGGAATAGATTTTCTAGATTTAGATCGGTCTTTTTGGAAATCCATGGGGGAGGCCTATGTCCAGCAGTGGACTTCTTATGGCTGAGATGATGGTGATGATAAGATTTCCGCAGTGGACAGCTATTATAGTTGCAATAAATTTATTATTATTATATCTGTCCTGTCCTAGAAATATTTTGTAACGTTTCACAATAACAGATACTATTACATATTGATTTGTTTGAAAGGTCACTTTTTTTTTTAAATTTAGATTAGGGCCTACCTACTTCAAATTTTTTAACCCCGACCCCAGATGAGGGGTGTTCTAAGTTTGACGTATGTATCTGTATATCTGTGTTTCAATGTGTCTGTTTATGGTATCGTAGTTCTTATTCGGATGGACCGATATTGATCTAGTTTTTTGTTTTAAAGAGGATTTTGTCGAGTGTTCTTAACTATGTTTCATCAAAATAGGTTTATCATATTTTTTGTCAGGGATTTTTGAATTTTATAAACTTATACTTGTTTATATGGCACTCGTATAGGTCAGTAATGTTGCTACTCTTTTTTTAGAAACTTTCTAAACATGTAACAGTGTAACTCTTTGAGATCTCGTCTTACGTTAGGAACCAACCCGTACGTACCAATTATGGCGAAGTTTTCATATTCAATATTTTGATGTCCACCGTCGAACCATATAAACACTTAAAATCTAAATAACAAAAATATATTTAGGTACGTCATAGTTATTAAATATGACATTTTACCATTACCATACGTCAAAAACTTCTATCTCTCTAACCACATTTCGCTTTACTCCCAAAAGTCACAGCAAAAAGTTGGTAAAATTCCGGCTAAACGGCTCAACAACAGCCAGAAAAAGTTTTGTATATTTCCCCCAACTCTCGAGGGAAAAGTTCCATGTTGCTTTATGCTAATATTCAGAAGCTAGACTGCCCCAACGACGCTGGGTCAGCATCCGAAATTATCTCGACGACCAATATTCACACCATTTTGTACCCTGAGATTATCATCGTAGGTTTCATAACTGTTTGCATAACACAGATCGATTTTGGATTAGATGTTATATACAGCGAACGTAGCACCAATATTTCGTATCGAGCAAGTGTTTATTAGCACTAAAATAGTGTTATATTTGATAGTTTATCTGAGGCAGGCACTTCATTATATCTACCGCAAATTTTGTGTACAGATCCTCCCCTCCCCCGACACACACACACACACCGACATTCACACACAAATCCACACATTCTATTAGAGATTCCAACTGTCCATCATTTATAAGAGTAACTATTTATTATTAACTTAAATTCGTTGCCACTTGAATGTTTTGCTAAACAAATATGCTTGCATGCATTTTTTCTACTTATATTGAGTTTTTTCTTTTTTGCTATTTAAAGTCTGTCCTCAATGTAATTCGTCAAATAATACGCCCGCGATATTGGTCTTCTAGTGCGGGGTTCATCGTGTTTGTAATTTGGCCAAATGAATTGTTTGTTAATAAAGATAATTTGTATTTCAAATAATACGCCCGCGATACTGGTCTTCTAGTGCGGGGTTCATCGTGTTTGTAATTTGCCAAATGAATTGTTTGTTAATAAAGATAATTTGTATTTCAAATAATACGCCCGCGATACTGGTCTTCTAGTGCGGGGTTCATCGTGTTTGTAATTTGCCAAATGAATTGTTTGTTAATAAAGATAATTTGTATTGTAGTAAAGCATGTAGGTATATAGTAAACTATATATGAAAAGAATAACAAAATATACAAGTGCAAAATATGAAATCACTAAATTCCACCTCACTTTTTTCACTGAGGCCCTATTGAACTTGAGGCTATAAGACTTACAAAAAAACATAATAATACCTACTATTTGACGATTACCCTTCTCACAATGAGAAGATAGCCCACGCCCAGCAGTGGGACAGTTTGTACAAGCAGGGGTGATAAACAAAATAAAAAATTGACGATTATTGATGACGATGTGTAATTTCGTGTTTGAAATATTAGCTACATACTTTAAAAATACATGTTTTATTTTTAGATTATATCCGTAGTACTAAGTTATTTCCTCCTTTCTTTGCCTTAGCAACAACTACCAGGTTGCAGTCAAAGTTTTCCAATTAAGTACTTAACGTGATAATAGCTTTCCCGTTGTAAAAGTTTACAAGGAGATAAGTGAAATGCACTACACCATACCTACAACCTTTATTCTGAAATGTTCAGGGTTTTCATCGAGCATTTACTCAATGAGTTTCTTCCTCATTTTTAACCGACTTCCAAAAAGAAGGAAGTTTTCAATTTGACTGTATTTTTTATGAATGTTCCCCGATTACTCCGTCAATTGTGCATTGATTTTGATGATTCTTTTTTTGTTTGGTAATTTATACTTTAGGAGTGATTCCATATAAATTTTATCAAAATCGGTTCAGTACTTTGGTTTTTATAACAAAATGACTGGTTAAACATCATCCAAGTAAACAAATCATGTATTTTGAAGTCGGTTTTTTCAGATTTTTAAATATTAATTGTTTTTTAAATAATCTATATTTTTATGCTAGACGGACTGAAGTAACCCGAAAGTTTTTTTTTTTATTTACAAGATTTTACTTAAACTTATAACTTACATATTACACCATATTTTAAGCAATAGACATTTAACATTACATAGATACGTTGGTACCAAAGAACTATGGATAACAGTATCCATACTGGCTTTATTGATCGACTTATCGATTGTATCGTCCAATCGGACGACACTATTATATTATATAAATCGTTGTAAATGTCAATATCAAGACTTATGACAATGACCATTGACCAAAATCCTCATAAAAAGAAACTAAGTGAGAAAAGCGCATAGTAACCAGGAATAGGGACACTATTTTCACGAACCGATCGTATCATTAGTGGCTAGATTATGGCCACAATCAAATATAAAACCTAAGTCAGGCTGCACCGCTCCCGGGAACCTAGGATATTTGTAGGTGGTACGTTTATTTAGGGTTTTTAGGATGAATAGAAAATAGATGCGAATTTTATCCAATATAATATGTTCCAACAGAGAAAATGGTGAAAAAAATGGTCATTACACGATGACTCTGAAAATTAAACATTACACTGAAGTTTAGTAGGTAGGTACATACTTATAATGTAGGTAGACGGTTATATTAATGAAAATTCCCTTCAATTTGGTTCATATTTTTAACCCCCGATCCAAAAAGAGAGGTGTTATAAATAAATTTAAACATGGTTTAAGTCTTTAAGTTTAAGTGATGTTACGAGTATTTAAGTTTTTGTCACAATAAAAACATTTCCTACTGTCTATTGTTTATTTATAAGGCGTCGTTTCTATCTGTGTATCTGTATAACTATCTATCTTGTGTATATATGTATGTTCTGTATGTGGCATCGTAGCTTTCAAACGGATAGACCAATTTTGAAATTTTTTTTTTGTTTGAGCGAGGATTATATATTATATCGTTTGTTCTTAGCTGTGTTTCATCAAAATCGATTCAGCTGTGTTTTTTTTGTCGAGGGTTTTTATGCCATTTTATATACCGTGTCTATGGAGGAGGACGGATTATCGAGGTGAAGTTAGACACAGGTCGTTGACTAAGTTCACGGCACTTGGACCGGTCACGTGACCTGCGCGCATGCGCATTGTGTGAAAACCGCCGCCGTGCGCGCCAGCATCTTTTCGTTTCCTCAACTATCACCGCTAAAATAACTTTATACTCCGCACCATTAACCAAGAAGACCGAGCAGACAAGCAGCCGAAGTATGTACAACCCTCCCCGGGGAAGAGCAGTGATGATATGAAAATACATGCACGCGCACTGTGCAGTGCGTGACGTCACCTGCCGGATCCAGCGGAAGACCAGCGTCGGTTGGCATCAACCGGCACCATGCTGAGCTGGAGCCGGCTTGTGGCAAAAATTTAGTTTTAGTCTTTAGCTTTAAGTTATGTAAATATTTAAGTTTTTGTCACAATAAAAACATTGTCTATTGTCTATTGTCAGTATCCGCCAAGGAGCTGGTCGACGATCAGGTCAGTGCTTCTCTCGTTTGACTGTTTTCCTCCAGTGACACGGTATCTTCTTTTATTTCTCTCTTTTCTTGTATATAGCCCGCATCCGTATCACCATAATAATTAATGGCCACTTCGACCGGACAAAACCATAGAAATCTTAGCTATCGTTGGAAAACCCGCATTTTTGTCATCCCTATTTCACGTTATGTGATGATATAACGCATGATAGTAACCCTAAATCACCCTATTTACCTACTTATCCCTTTATTGTATCTTATGAATGGATTTATAGCTGTATTTTGAATGTTCAATTGTGATTACACGCAGTACCTAAGTACTTACGCGGTAAAAGATTTACTTTTAAGTCCTTATTTTTACTGTATTTTCACGCTAATATTTTGGCACTATAGTAGACAAATATCAGGTATCAGGTACAATCATTGTCTTTGGAAAGTGTTAATTGTGATTTAATTGCATTTTTTCTACTCGCATTTAAAAACGTAAGTAGATAGTTGCACGTAAGAAACGGAACAACCTTTCGTAACCTTTCGTGACCTTTAATAAAACAAAATAAATAAATAATAAAATTGACGTATTCTGGTAAGCAAAATATTGTTGGTAATAGGTATATTATAAACATTCAATTACTTTTTATTTTTCTTAATATTTGAGATTACGAAATTGTTGTTAGGAATAAAATCGAGTTATTTTCGAACAATTTTTTTTTTGTGAGTTCTGAATATCATTTCACGCTTTTAGTAAAAGTAAACGGACATTTCGCTCCATAATCATTAATTTGCGCATTACCCTATATTTCTGTGATAATTGTTCGGTTAACCGACTGTCATAAGATGTCGTTACAAGCAAAACTAAAAAAGAAGCTATTTTCGCTCATGTTATCGCTTTATATGACTAGTCTAAGAAAATAGTTAAGACAGATATTATTATAAGTGTGTTTACATTAGAAATAAACAAAATAAGATGTATTGAAAATTTTATATTGAAAAACTGTACAAATTATTTAATGATCTCTGCGACCAATATAATGAGTTAATGCTAGAAAATAATCCTGATTATACATTAAACTTTTGTAACTGGGGCCCAATTCAGTTATCCAAGACCGCTCCATAGCCGAACCATATGTGGAGCGTTTCCCGTCGGCCGCCATAGTTTTTTTGATTCAGTCATTTTTATGTCATACAATTGACATATTTGATAAAACGTAACACGTCCTTCGATCGTTACTAAATCAAAAAATGATAGCAGCCGACAGGAAATGATTCGCAAAAGGTTCAATAACTGAATTGCCCCCCTGGTCGGCTTTTGAGGCGTTACTTTCACATATACAGCATACCCGCTCAAATTTGTTGTCGAGATATACCTACTTCATCTTCGACCACACAAAATAAATCAACACTTCAATCTCCACGGAATAAATACAAATTCCTTCCTACACTAAGGTAAGCTCAAAAATCAAAACGGTCCCATTGAATAATTAAATCAGCAAATCATCAACCGCGGCCCAACGTACCATGAACGATCCGCCCTCAGAGGTATCAACCCGATAGAGATTCCCACAGATTATCGCTCCCCAAGACGCCTATCACTGCTTCACTAATTTACAATCCGCAAATGAATATTTAACCATGTGCCAGCCCTGGAACCTTTGTGGATCACAGACTACGAACATTCCATTTAAGCCTGTAACTTACACATTTGTTGAGAGAGTAGGGTAAGTTTCAACTTTAAGCCCCTTTTATACATGTGAACAGCTTAGTACCTGAATAGTGAACTTTTTTTGGAAATGCGTGCCGTTGTAAAAAAATGAGCCATCATTGTAACGCCTTTCATAATTATGTGGAACATCGAAACTACTTATTTTGTACAAAAAAAGCATACGTCTTTGTTATTTTTTTGTAGAGCACTTTCTTTATTTTAAGGCGCCGTCGTCAGATTAGTAACTTCTCTCTCTCTCGCTCGCACATAGTTAGTAACATTTTCGAAAATAAAAAGTTACTGAACTGATTTTGATGAAATATAGCTAAGAATCTTGCTAACACTCTCGATGAAATCCTCTTTCAAACAAAAAGATTGATCAAACTCGGTCCATCCATTTGAGAATTACGATGCCACAGACAGACACATACACACATACACAGATACACACGCCAAAATTATAACACCCCTCTTTTTGGGGGGGTTTAAAAAAAAAATTGATTTATTAGAAAATTGATACAAGTGCTTTTAAGCTATTGCATAGCTTCTATCGCGGGCCTTGAGCGTGGAGACCGAATCCAGAAATTCCGTAACGAAAATAACCTAACGCAGTAACGCCGATACAACCAATGCCACCTAGAGGCGATTTGCAGAACTAAAGAGACAAGCGTGATATTTCAAAAAGTCATTAAAAGTTCTGCTATTCATCGATAGATGGCAAAACTAAAAACTAAAAAGTATCACCGCAGTGCCGGTCGGAGTGGGGGTTGTTAGGAATACTGCATAAATAAAATAAATAAATAATTATAATTACATAAGTTGATAAAAAGCTTTACCTCGGCAGTCTCCGAGTGCCACACGTCTTTTTTTTATTTTTAAATCTACGATTATATATGCATTAATAATAATAATATAAATAGGAAAGTTTTGTTGAAGGTTTTTATATGCTAGTCTCAAGTTTTGTACGTACCCGATATTCCATAAATCTATTAAGTAATTTTATATCTTCGAAAATATGAAAATTTACTGCAGATAGCGCCTTAATTTTCCTGCAACACACAAGATCCTTTGACCTATATTCTGTTTCGGAGTTCCACCATCGCACTACACAACACCGCCAAAAATCTCACCTCCACATTTTGCATAACTGGAAATCCCATACAGTCAGAATTTCCCGCTCTTTTCTCCAGCAGACAAGCAAAATGTGGAATGTCCCCAGGTTTTCCCAACGAGCTTCAACAAAGAGCGTTTTAAAAAGAGCGTCTATAAGCACTAGCAAAGCAACAGCATCGCCACTGATGTTGCAGATGGACATCTACAGTCAGTGGTAAACGATTTGCCATCAGGATAGGCTAACAAAGAGTACTGGAGAACCTAAATTGATGAACATAGACGTGGAAAAAGCCCTCTTTATGAGGCTTACTAAGAAAGACCGGTCATAAAATTAAGTAAAATATACGCGATAGGTCCGTTATAATTTGTTTTCATTTTAATCTAAATTTTAAAATTCAAGTATCAATCGTGAAGATCTTAGAAAACATTATGGATTACAAAATCATGGGTCAAACTGAGATGTTGCTAGTTAACGCTATAGAACACTTTATGGTAAAATTTGAAAAACTCATTTCGTGACAACAATACATAAATACTTTCTGCCTACGGTCGCTCAAAAGTAAAATGAAAGTTTAAACTACTATCAGCCCTTTTCTTTGAAATGTTTCTTGAAAAATGTTTGTTATCTTGTATTATGTTTTTTACAGTATTGACTATATATATTTTTGTAAAAATATACTTACATTATAGGTACTAGCCATTATATCTGTACCTTTCATAACAATTGGTGTAGTCGTTTAGAGAAAGAATTACTGTTGCTTTTATACTATTAGCACAGAAGTCTTTAATAGTGCTAGTAATATTATTAAAAAAAAAAAAAACAGACATAGACATTTATATTTTTTGACTGGCCTTGTGGCTCAGTTGGTAGTGTGTTTACGTCTACCTGCTGAACTGAAAGGTCGTGGGTTCAATCCCCACCCAGGGCAAACATTTGTGTGATGAGCATGGATGTTTGTTCTGTGTCTGGGTGTTTCTATGTATCTTAAGTATATATTTACAAAAAAAAAAAGTATATATGTATTCTATCAGCCATCTAGTTCCATAGTACAAGCTTTGCTTAGTTTGGGCTAGATGGTGTTGTGTGAAATGTCCACAAATATTTATTTATTTATTTATATTATTGTGACAAAAAATAAACATCACAACAACACATTTATAAAATAAATGAAACAAAAAGGTTTTTTGTCACAACACGACTGAGAAGACCAAGTACCTAATTTTTAATATGTAGATAAAAGAAAACAAACAACATCTTACAAAACATTTATTTGTAATAGAAGATGAAAATAATTGTTTACTAAACAATAAGATGTTGTGCGTTTTGTTTTTCCGATAAACAAAAATATTTGATTTTCTTTCTAATTGTATTGACGTTGCGTAACAAAAAAAAAAACAATAGTCAATGAGGAAAGAGGAGTACGCAACATTTTCGGGTTTCGTCCGTATCCGTACTACGAGGGGTCCAGGGGGGAGTGTCGGCGGCGGGGCGCGGAGGGGGGAGCGGTAGGGGAAGTCGGGGTGAGAGCGACGCAGCCTCCACCCGGCAACGATTACTGATTAGTGTGGCTGTGGCGGTGGGCGAGCGAGGGCTCGTGTTTGAACTCGAGTTATGCCGCCACCGGTGGCCCTCGGAGGCTTTGCTCCGCGCGTCTACACTCCTTCCAGTACGGTCCCGTGAGTCCCCAAGACTCTCCAGTCTTGGTCTTGTCCGCGTTACCGTCACGCTAGATCAGCTGATCGCGCCGGCAGACACGCCTCGTGTACTACACGTACTACGTTTGTGCGATCATGTATATGAATGTATTCGGTGGTTGACTCGTATTTTCAGTGAATGTGCTGTGTTTCGTATGGACGGTTGTTAAAGGTAAGTGTTTTGTTTTGACGTTTATTTATATTATGAAGCGCTTATTTTGTTTATAAGATCCATTGAAGAGTTTCTTGGAATTCCTGTAATAGAACCATTTATACAGACACCTCAGTAGTTAAGCTCTGTGACAATAACAGGTGGTTTATACGTATATTACGTAAGTGAACTGGTTATGTCTTATACTTGATGGGAGAAATTCTCAAGGCACCCCTAAACTAAAAATAACTAACTAACTTAAAATAACTATATTAATGAACTATAATCTACTGCTGGATCCAATAAAAGGCGGAAACATGAATCTCTTGGCGATGGTTACATATTTCCGCCTTTTGGTGTGGAAACTTTAGGTCCATGGGGTCCAAGTGCGTGGCAGCTTTATAATGAAATTGCTATGCGACTGATAGAGAGAACAAATGACCAAAGGGCTGGCGCTTACCTCGGTCAGCGGATTAGCATTGCTATCCAACGAGGCAATGTCGCCAGCGTTTTGGGAACGTTGCCTTGGGACTGTGACCTGAGTTCTGTTTTTTATCTGTAATATGTTTTTTATTTATAATAATATCTTTAGTTATTTAGGTCATTTATAGAAATAAAAGTTTAACATATAAATAACTTTTACATGTAACATTAAGAGAGTCATCGTAATCAACTCAAATTTACGGAATTATCATATAATTTTCTTTTGTTACTTTTTTTTAATTAGTGAGTTTAGGAATTTTATTTAGTTTAGCGGTATTTACAGAATTGACCACATTGTTTTGCAATAAATATGTGCAAATATATATTTCAATGTGACATTATTGTAAATACACCTTTAAAATAAGCGATTTAAGAGCTTATATTAAATTTATCCACAATAATAACAAAATAATCTCTTAATTCATAAAAAAAAACTGTGCGATATTTCTTTTCAACGTAGTAATGCGGAAAGCATGGTGGGTACGCTACTAACAGCTAACGTGTTTGAACATTTGTATTATCTTTAGATTTATATTGTTCTGGGATAATTCACATGGTTTTGTGTAGTACTAAGTAATATTACTTACCTACTACGCAGTTTATTTCTTGTTTAAGTTATTTTAAAGAATATCATATTAAATTATTGTAAGTACCTATTTGTAAATTCCTACCGGAAATAAAATAGTTGTGTTGTGTAAAAGGTGAATATCACTTTTTTATTCATATAAAATTTTTAGTACCGGATTTTTTATGACTGAAAATACGAGCAAACCCGGGTTCACTAAAAATGAAACCTAGCAAGATCGATTTATCGTCCCCTAATCTACCGAGAAACCAAATTTCATTAAAATCGTTGCAGCCATTTCCGAGATTCAAATTATATAATATACATTTAAACAAGAATTGCTCGTTTAAATGTATTAGATTATATATAATGCAAGCGTGTAGTTTATTATTAGGCGAATGATTTGCTCGTCACTAGCCTAAAGTCCGATTTACACCAAACGAACAAAGAGCTAAAGCTAGAACAAGAGCATCTTTTGATATTTTAGTGTAAACGAAAGCTCGTTTTCAGCATTTATACCAAACGAGCAAAAACGAGAACCAAGAACTACAATGCTGAACGAGCAAGAATGGATAGAACACAAGAACGCTTTGAAGAGACCGCTCCGGGGAGCGAGCACGTCCGAACATGCAAGAACGCTATAAGCAACTGTTTGCACGTTTTGGTCCCGTTTATATCAAGAGAGCGAGCGTTCTTAGAATATTCCATAGAATGCTCTTGAATGCAGACAGAACAACGAAATAATGCTTTAATTTTGTTTACACTAAAATTATTTGATAGAGTGTGGATAGAATGAGCATTCGTTCGTCTGATGTAAATCTGCCTTGACACGAATTTAATTTCTATGCTTAAAGTTTTTTTAAATAAAATATAACAATATATTCTAATAACAGTCAGATACAAGTTTTCATCATCATCATAATCCACAGCCTCCTTTATCCCACTGTTGGATTTAGGCCTCTCTCATATAATGCTATCTGCCTCCGTCCTGTATCAGTTGAGTTCAGGTACAAGTTTCATGCAAAATTTATTATTAATTAGACAAAATCAAAGTTAAACTACGAGTACTTACTTATTGCGACTAAAAAAGTAAGCTGAAGCTCGACTATCTTAGCACTTTTCGTCAAGGATTTCCTGGATGTAAAGGATCCTAAAGAATTATTATTATTATTTTGATTCTGTTCCGTCCCACTGCTGGGCAAAGGCCTCCCTATCCTCCTTCTATTCTTCTCGGTTCAATGATTTTTGAGTCCAATTCTTACAATAGGAGTCCAGTTCATCCCGCCATCTCCTTCTGGGCCTACCAAGTGGTCTGACGACTTGTGGAACCCACTGTGTAGTGAGCTTAGCCCACAAATCGTCCGACATACGGCAGACATGACCTGCCTAAAGAAAGGATAGAAAATATAAAATAAAATTAAAAGTACCTACTTACAAGCCGTGTACAAATGAAGAGCATTACATACTTTTACTTCGTACGTGTTGTTTGCGGTAGACATTTGAAATATAAGGTCAATTAGTTTCGAGAGCACTCGCGTTTCATCCTGGCGCGTCAATAACTGACAATTTTTTTGGTAAAAATTTGTCCAGTTCTTATAGAAATAAAATCGAGGTCAGTGTTTTAATCAAATAAAATTTTGCCGAAAATATTGCTGGAATTTGTTCTGACGGATATTTAATGGAAGGGATCGAAAAATGCGACATAGCTATGTACATAACTCTACAAAATGCAAAGCAACAGCCCAACATTTCTGTTAAGAAGATTGTTGATTATGCTATTAGCGCCAGTACATCTTGTATTTTTCCAAAAAACTGTATTCTACCTCTAAAATTACAATGATTTTAGTTGTTATTTTCTTTGTTTTTTTTTTCACTAGGTATAAGGCTGAATCTAGGAATACCTATTAAGGCCTTTGATAACGTGATGGGAATGTCATTGATTAAGACTGCTTTTATTAATGCTTTGAAAAGTGCTTATGGGGACCGACAAAATGAGCACAATTTCGAGTATCTTAGCACTTTTCGTCAGAGAGTTCCAGTGGTATAGGTACTCTATCGGTTTCATCTTCAGACCTACTTTATCATGCGTAATGGAAGGGGACCAATACAACAAAGCTAACAAGCCCAAACTCAACTATCTTAGCACTTCCCAATCTCTACATCCTGGTTACATCATCAGATCAGCTCCATGTCATTATAATATTGCATTGTCATTCGATTTACATACACATTATACATGCAACATTTCAGCTCAATGAGGGTTTTTTATAACAATCCTTAGTTCTTACGTTATTTACTAGGTGGCGCGTCGATCGGTCTAAAAGTCAAGTCGAACAACTTGTGTAGATTTCATTCAAAAACATCTGTTACAATTTGTTGTCAGATGAACAAATCGGACGTATGAAAATATAAATGATAAAAATGTCAGAATATTAAAAAAAATAGAAATTTGCACTCAAACATTATTTTTATTGTGTATTAATAGAAAAACGCATATTAAAAATATAATGTCCTGTTTAGAAACCAACTTTCATAGAGTATAATAAATTGAATGTCATGTTTATGAGTGCCATCTATCGTCAATTTTCATTTTTTTAAGCCCTGATTGAAAACCGGGAGGCTTATCAAATTTAATTTGACTTTCAATAACACACGTGTAATCCATTGCACACATAAATTGGCAAATGTCAGAGGGAAAAAATTGTATTTACGGTTGGCTTAGGTATCTAGCACATATCTACAGCTGAATCCACCAAATGATTGATTTCCCAATGGAGTAGTAGCAAAAAAATTAGAGACCTGGATATCATGATCTCCGTGCTCTTCTGGGATGAATTGATAAAAAAACTTTAAGTAATAATGTTATTACAAATAGTTGGCTGAATGTACATATAATCAGTTAGATACATAAAAATAAGGAGCTCATCTCATTTTCAAAACTTTATCTAAGCGTCTGATCGAAGCGACGAGTGACCGAAATGCTGGTGAGTATATCTGGCCCAATGCATAAGCATTGCCATTCAATGTGACAATGCTGCAGTATGCTGAGTACGCTGCAAGCTGGTAGTAGGTTTGAGCAATTGGATTGTCTTTAGATCTTTATCGGTCTGGGATAATCGATTTGCTTTTTGTGTAGTAGTTTAGTTAGTATATTGTTTTGTTGTTGTTAATTTTGTTAAAGTTATCACAAAAAGTTAAATTATGGGTCAGTCACATTCATTTTGACTCAAAATCTCCATTTATAGTTTTAATCGCATTTGGTGATCTTTTTCAGAGCATTAGCTCACACGTCATTGTCCGTTGGTGTCACGCTTTACATATTTATGCTTCTTTGAAAAAGACAACTAAAAGTAGTTGAAACTATAGTTGCGACAGAGAGACATAATAAACAAATTTATCGGGTTATCTACTCTCGCTTTTATAATACTAGTGTGGCAATATTGGGGATATTGCCAGAAGCTTGATCAAGTGAAATTACGTGTTTATTCCTTCGAAATTCGGTTGCGAGAAAAAATCAGAGAAAACGTTACAGGGAACCCAAGCAGTGCTGTTTTATGAGGCAGTATTTTTTCTACAGGCGGCGTAGCTACCCGCTGTTTATCTTCCATATTTCACGTTCTTCATTTCAATTTCCTTTATTTATGTTGTTGAGTATGAATTTAAGAATTTATAGACGCAGGTACTTACTGCGTAGATTGAGGCAGTTATGAAAATATTTCTGTTAAAATTTTCTATTATTTTATATAAACTGTATATTTAGGTGATGCCAATATGAATGTACATACACAAAAATACTCCTTTAGTTAACTAACCCTTCGCAAATAAAAAAACTATATCTAGTAAGTTACACATTAAGCGTTCCGTAACCAAAGGGTGTAAAACAGGACTATATTACTAAGCGTTTGGTCCGTCCGGTGTTTTATAGGTAAGACAGTAGTAGGCAACAGTACTACTGTCTTACCTATAAAACACCGGAATAGATTCATTGAAATAAAAAATAATAAAAAAATACCACGGACTCGCAAAGTGTTCGAAACGACAGGTCGAAAAATATGTAAATTATACGCGATAAATCCGTTAAAAATTGTTTAATTTCAATGAGTAGCAATCTCGACAACTTTAGAAAACATTACCCGAATAGATTATCTAATTCATTCATCATCATCATCTCAGACATAAGAAGTCTACTGATGGACATAGGCCTCCCCCATGGATTTCTAAAAAGACCGATTGGAAGCGGCTTGCATCCAGCGTCTTCCCGCCACTTGTATGAGGTCATCTGTCCATCTCGTGGCTGGTCTTCCTACGCTGCGCTTGCCGGTACGTGGTCTCCACTCGAGAACCTTTCGGCCCCATCGGCCATCAGTTCTACGTGCTATGTGCCCTGCCCACTGCCACTTCAACTTGCTAATCCGCTGTGCTATATCGGTGACTCCTGTACTTCTACGTATCTCTTCATTTCTGATTCGATCTCGATTATCTAATATTGATTGTTTTTGACGATTTTTCTTTGCATTTGCACTATTGAAGAAACAGAGACACACATATTTTTAAATATTATACATATTCTTGAAATTAAAACGGTAAAGTTTGTACACATAAAGGACGTTATAGAGCCTTAGATAAAAAAATGTAAGTGTGTTTCTTTAAATTCTTGAATGAAAACGCGCTATCGACTATATGGATAGGTATAGGTGGAATTAACTTACGTACCTGATGTTTGGTACGTAATTAACATTTTGATAAATACATAAGATAATTGACTGACCTTCTGGCTCAGTTGGTAGTATGCTGCCTGCTAAGCTGTAGGTCGTGGGTTCGATCCCCACCCAGGGCAAACATTTGTGTGATAAGCATGGATGTTTGTTATGTGTCTGGGTGTTTCTATGTATCATATGTATATATTTACACAAAAAGAAGTTTATAATATGTATTCTATCAGATATCTAGTTTCATAGTACAAGCTTTGCTTAGTTTGGGTTAGATGGTGTTGTGTGAAATGTCCACAAATATTTATTTATTTATTTAAATAAATTGATATAATGGAGTAGTTTGCCCAGTTTTTAGGCCGTGTAAACTGTGTGGAACCTTTGTTGTAGTTCAAACTGCACTTGACCGTTTTTATTATATTATCCTAAAAATACAGGTCCATAAAGTCTTAATAGCTTGCTGAGCTGGGGCTGGGTTGTGATAAAGAACTTTGTGTAATATTTTCTTTTTTATTTGATTGTTTTTCGTTTTATTTATACATATGTTTTGTTTTTGTTACAACAAAGTCTATTGCCTAATACTTGTTAACACACCAGAAAAAATTCGCGCAAATACTGGTGCGTCAGAGGAAGGCCTTTGCTCAGGAGTGGGAGATTTCAGGCTGAAAACAACAATAACAACAACTGGAGCGTTAAAATTGGCGCACTAGGGTCTAACTGAGACTGTTTTATGAAATAGAACAGATTTATGAATTCGCCTTATTTATGTTCAAGCTTTGGGCAGTAGATTCGGATAAACGAAGGGTTTATGTTAAACAGCTACGTGGAGCCGGACCGAGCTGGAAATATGTTGCTTATCGTTCGGAAATACGAAACGATAAACGAAGAATAGTTCGCGTTGTTATGTTTTATATGTTTTGGGTATTCTAGTTGCGTACACGTGGGTAGAGGCCTGTTGAACCTGTTCCATAGTGGCAGTGTTGCTGGTAGAGCAGTAGCTGACAGTATTTTGTATGTCAATTTTGTAGTTATCACCAATGATAGTTATCATGGTATTTCTTTAGAAAATACCTCATTTTCCAGTCTACTGTTGCATATAGACCTCTACAATAAATTCTCAAAAAAACGGGCAGAAGCGGCTTGCATCCAGTGTCTTCCTGCCATTTGTATGAACTCGTTTGTCCACCTTGTGGCTGATCTTCCTATGCTGCCCTTACTGGTGCGTCGTCCGCAATCTCGCACTTGCGTCGCCTCATTTGCCTCCTACATTTTAAAGAGTGTCTTTATGGGATTACAAATAGTTCTTCTATTCTAGAATTTCACGTGCATAAGGAGTGTGATAAAACCAATAAAAGCGTTGCTGACCAATAGGTACCTCTTTCTTCTATCTGATCCAGTTACAGCTACTTAACGCGACTTTAAATTCCAAGATTCCAAAAATGTAAATTTCCCAGATCTAAAAACTGAACCTGGGTCCAGTTCTTGAATCTGGGATTTTTTTCGCTGGGGATTTTGTAAACGTTTTGATCGTAAATGTGTTCCATAAGGCTATTCTTACATTACAATACTTTTAGACGACGAGAGACTCGGACAAGAGTTGCCGAGGAGTTTCTCACACTACATTTTTGTATTGTGAGTCGTACACTTCGATACCGGTATGCTACTAGTCTCTCGACACTCGCCTGTCAGTCGCACGTGTGTCACGTTAACTACGAGTCTCGGCGGACCATATTGTCGTATATTCAATTGTTTGAAAAAATTGGAATGACATTTTTTAATGCTTTCAGTAGTGTAATGTACGAGTTTCGAGTAGCGAACAAGTATTTTACAGGTATGCGATTGAAGTATCGTTTCTAGAGTGTCATAGTGTTTGAAGTGCCAGAGGAAGATATTGAAGAGAACTGTGACGTTGCCTTCACCGCGAATAGTTATTTGCTATTGTGCGTTTTATGTGAGACGTCTATTGCAGCTTCTGTGTGCATAATTGGACATCTGAAAAGAGCTAGGACAGCACCACGTAAAACAACATATTTCTGTTCTGTTCTGTCTTTGTAAATACAGGTAAAACGTACATCATAGCATTTTAGGTAAAATATGCAATAATCAGGAAGTTTTAACGCAAATTGCAAATGCGTGTTTCAGTCTCAATTCAAACATAACGAATCATCTATTTTCACTTTCCTAGTCAATAAAAAATGATCTGAGTTAGCTAACCCCAGTCCTTATTCACACTTGAGAAAGGATAAGTAGTGGGACGCAGGGTAAAGGGATAATTGGCCAACATTAAGCGCGCCTGCCCTGGACATTGACTTGTGCCTCGCTGGCTCAATCTTCGTTAAGCGCCTGCTTATCAGTTTTTTTGGGTTCATGAATGTGGAGCTCTTGAAAACAGAGAGATAGTTTCTGTCATTGAAGAGCAGAAAGAAACAGATGTGTAGTGTATATTAGTTGCTAATGAATTTGCATGATGTGTTATACGTGTTAAAAAGTCTAGAAATTAGCCTCAAACAAGATTTATATCTAATACTTTAGAGTGACAGTGAATTCCTGAACCGTCATGCCATGTCTGTCCGTCTGTCCGTCCGTGGCTTAACCCTTATTCGTACACGCCTGTGCGCACGCCTTGTGCGCACATACGCACTTCAGCTTTTCTTTTCCTTTATTACCTATTCAATTCTGTAGTATACTCAGAGAAGCTTTGTTTTATAATCTTACTTTGTTTTGTTACTTTACTTATCTACCCGTAATATAATTATCAAGTTACGCTACTTTAGAAAGGAACTCTCACTTAAACCAACCCTGTTTTCTCATAAATAACTTCCGTGACTTAAAATGCTTTAAATCACCACTTTTGACTTAGTATTTATTACCAACGACAAAGGCCACGGGAGCCTCATGAATATTGCTTGCAAAAATGTTTCGTTCATTAAAAAAAATGGAAATAGGTCAAGTGAGAAATGGGTGAGCCCGCGGAGGGTTCAGTACAAGGCGTAATTAGTGAATCAAAGCTGGTATCATATGGAATGTATGGGTGAAGTGCCCACACACTTGTAATACTTTTGCATTTTAAGAGGGATGGGAAACTGGAAAATGAGGAGGATATTTCAGTAGGTAAAAGATATATATTTTTTATCGTACATGAGCATGATTGTATACTTGATTCTATACTTGACCTCCTCAGTCCTGGCCAGAGTGATTTCTATCCATGTTACTTAAGGGAGTTTTTTATACACTGATGATGGTTTGGGGTTAACCACGAACTCGCCTGTTTAGTGACGATGTAGCGTACTTCTATAAAATAAACCTCGATACTTGCAATTTAAAGACACCTAAATTACTTACATCTATCGAACAATACCTACGCCATTGCACAATTTAAAGTGTTGACTTAAACGGCCTTACCGAAAAAGGTTACTTAACCATCTCTTCATTTCTGATTCGATCTCGTAGAGAGACTCCGAGCATAGTTAGCGTACGTACATACCTAATTAGGTAGACGCCCAGTTTTGATCTAATTTTTCGGTATTATGTAACAGCAGCTGTTGTTATTTCTCCCTTTTCAGTTCGTTGAATAGTTTTGAAGTCGATTAAGAAGTCGTTAAATTATGTACTTTAATTCATAAAGATATTATGCTGATTTGTTTGGAAAGTTTTAATACAGAAAACGTGTAAGTAGGTGAAGTTCGAAGTTGAAACTACTTCCCGCCTTAGTAACATGCAGTTTTTCACGCTGGATTTTCTGCGATAGAGTGAATTTTACGATCTAGTGAGGAGAAAATAACTATTTATCATCAATCTGTGGCTTTATAAGTAATTAATTAATAATAAATACATACAAAAAATTGCGTTTAGTTCCCTTACAGGATATGCAGAGCAATAAAGACCATAAGGCCGCATGACGCCACATTTAAAAGTAATTAAAGGGTTAAAGGTTAAATGAAAGATATGATACCCCCTGTATTGGAGGTTAACCAGATAAAATAAAGGTATTTATAAAATGTTTGCTTGCAGTGACAGGGGGTCAGCCCATCGCCTACATAAACGCCAATTTCCCTCAAGTCTCTTAACTGACTTTTACAGTATGCCCGGGAAGAGAAGTATCTAGTAAATCTATTTTTTTTCTCTTTTCCCCAGTTCCGTATAGAATAATGTGAAGGGATATTGATAACTGCTTTAATTTATAATAAATATTTAATTGCAAAAACCTAGGAAGTCATCATATTACGTTACATGCTTACATATATATTTTTCATAGCTAAGCTTGCAAGTAAATTACCAAAACCTATCTTTCCTTTTGCTCTCATCTTTATTCATTGCAAAATTTTAGTTTCAAGTTCATATTCTCGAAATAAGCTCTCAGTTTAATACCGGCGCTCCTTCTCGCTACACAGTTAATCTACACTAGTTATTCATTAATCTAAATATTAATGTGAAACAGTAGTTCTCAGTTCTCAAGCCAGCGCTTAGCTCCGACGTGCAAATAAATAACTTAGCTACAAAGCTCCAAGTTAAACTAAGTGTGCTTGAGAAAACGTCAGAAACAGATGTTGTTTGAATTTAATATAGGCACCGAAGGTGGAGAGTTATTTCTTTTTTGTTTACACGCTCACAAAGCAGTCTTGCAAGCGTCCAGTCGTCCACGCCACTATCCAAAGAAAATCAGAAAAATAAACATCCACATTCATAATGCAGTAACAATACGTCCTTTAAATAAATAAATATCCTGGCATAAAATAGGTAGCAAATAAAGAGGGCGGATTTGAAAAAAGAACGTATTTGAATAGCGAAGCGTCAGGGCTCGTCACGGTGCCGCGTCAGCATCACGTTTCAAGATGGCGTCCTCACGACACAGCCGCCACTTTAGGCGGGAAACGTGACAGGAGTTGCGTCCCGTAATGCCTTTTTAATTGTGGTGAATTATTGGTTCCTTTGTAATAGAATTAGGTTTACGGATAGGGCGGAGTGGTAACGGATTGATTTACAATTCATTTAACAATATTTGAAGAGACGTTTACATACAATAGACAATAATAGCAACCATAGACAACAACAAATCTTCTGTTAACAAGGTGTTTGAAATCTCTTTGATAGTACCTAAATGAGACTGCAAAAACGTGTGTTAAGAAAATTGTTTAGCGTGTATTTGCTTAGTCAAAACGACAAAACTGATTTCTACCACTTAATTAGATGATTTTGATGTTTTTTCTGATTGAAATTATGAATGGAAGGGTTTGTATTCTACTCATTTTCCAAATAAAATAAAAATAAAAGAAGCTATAATCATGTTCCGAAGAAAAACAAACGAGATCGGATAATGTTTATGACTGGAAAAACAGTTTCCTGGTTGACGCGTCGTGTAACCAAAGTGCTGGTGCGTATCTGGCCCAACGCATAATCATTGCCATTCAACGTGACAATGTTGCAGCATGCTGGTCAAGCTGCGAAATGATAGTGGGTTCGAGCAATTGGATTGTCTTTAGACCTATATCGGTCTAGAGTAATCGATTTGCTTTTTGTGTAGTAATTTAGTTATGTGGAGTAATGTGTGGTGTGAGATAGTGGTGTGTAGTTTGTATATTGTTTTGTTGTAGTTAATAAAGGCACTTGTCCATTAAAAAAAACTTTAAGATAAGTATGGAAACTCTTTATCTGTTTACCTGCTTTTCTTACATAAGACACTTACCTACTAGTGTATTTTTGTACACTAAGTACTTACGACAAAATGCACATAAATTTCTCGTTAGTTTTATTATGATGGATTGGTAATTAATATTTTGTTACCACCCGTAGCTATTCATTTATGCCTTATTCGCCATATTGTGAAAGTGTACTTAATTAATCTACCTTTACATGTTTTTCATAAATAGGTAAGTGGTAAAAAACAACATTTTTCAGTTTCATATTAGATGTTATATAAAATCTGTAGTGCGAGTGTGCGAGTAAGTCTGCTTGCCGAGCTGTAGGTCGTGGGTTCGATCTCCACCCAAGGAAAACATTTTGTTTTGTGTCTGGCTGTTTCTATGTATCATATGTATATATTTACAACAAAAAAAGTATATATGTATTCTATTAGCCAATTAGTTCCATAGTACAAGCTTTGCTTAGCTTGGGCTAGATGGTGTTGTGTGAAATGTCCACAAATATTTATTATTTATATAAAAAAGTTTCATTTGCACAAGCTAAAACAGGTTCAGGTGTAATTTTCGGTTTATGATGAAAAATGTAAAGAAAAATATATACTGTCCCCTTTTTATTATCATATAATATAATATAAGTTATTTATATGGGAACAGATTTTCAGGAAAAGCTCGAAAAACTTTAACATTCGATTCCCGAACTATTTTTCATACATACTAATTTGTACAGAACCCTCGGTCGGCGAGTCTGACTTGCACTTGTCCGGTTTTTTACTAAGTATTTGTATTGATTTCATATACTTTATACATACATTAAACTTATAATTTGTATTAGATAGAGTTCATTCATATTTCCTACAATAAGAGAGACCTTTGTAGAGCAGTTTGTTTAACCCAGTATAAGCCCCTTTGAAAGAACAATTATCTCATGTTTCTATATGATATGGGAGCTAACAATATCCCGGAGTGCTTAGCTGCTTATCTTCCCATCTTAACTACTTTCATCGCAATTTATATGACATTAATTGCTAGTATGTTTATTATTATGCTATATTTGGGTTTAAGCATACATATAGAGGGAAATTGGTGTTGGGAATCGTGGAATATTCTCAAAAAAGGTATTTTTTTATTTTTATAGAAATAGGTTCGCGCTTGACTGCCAACTCGCCTGATGTTAAGCAACGTTGCGGTCTACGATGGACTTGGCTATAATCCGAATTCCATTCGTTTGAATACAATACAAAAACACTTTATTGACACCAAAATAAAAATAATATTGGGTACATGATTAGGGCGTTAGAAAGGTACAAAAGGCGGCCTTATCGCTTGTAGCGATCTCTTCCAGACAACCTTTAGATGATAAAAGAGAAACAAAAAGTAAACGCTGACGAAATCTTGCTTGTCCACATCAGTATCATAGTAGGTACTATCTGATTCCATGTTTTTTTTTTTTTTTTTTTTTTTTTTTTTCCATGTTTTAATTGACATCAGTTTCTTATTTTTTAAGTTTATAGCATTTTATGGAATAATTGCATCTCGCATTTTAATCATTTTGTTGTAAAAATAAACTACTGCGTGTTAATAAGATTGTGCCATCCGATTGATGTACCTTATTATTGATAGCTAAATAATTATACATCTCGCTGGAATACACTGTCCTCCTCACTTCTCTCAGCTCTCCTTAGTAGTTATTATACGACTTTCTATAGAGTTGTTGTCAATTTGTTAATTTTCGTACGTTCAGTGATTTATCTTTAACTTAACTGATATGTAGAAATTGTCGAATCCTGTACACACGGACGTTATTTATAACTTTCCACATTCGGATCTTTCTTTGTTACCTATATTTTAAGACATCGGAACTTCAGTTTTTTAAGCCTCAAGTAAGTACTAATAAGTAGATATGTATTTAAATAGATATATTTATTAGTTTGTCATTTTTGTTTTAATCTGTCTATAATCTTATATATTCTAGTAACAATGTATGTATATTAGCAATATTTAGTAAAATTTACAAAGGTCACGGACCCCGGTGTTTGTGGAGCTAAAAATAAATAAATTAAAAATAACCGTCACACATTTTTTTTACTATTTTTATTTATTTAAATATATACATATGATACATAGAAACACCCAGACACAGGACAAACATCCATGCTCATCACACAAATGTTTGCCCTGGGTGGGGATTGAACCCACGACCTTTCAGCTCAGCAGGTAGACGTAGACACACTACCAACTGAGCCACAAGGCCTGTAAAATCTAAACATATTATGTTTCTCTTCTGTGATGTTGACGTACGGAAGCACATAGTATGTGTAAAATTAGTACTCGTCCGTTTTTGACGTGACAACGTCTAATAAATCGATGAACGCCGGCTGCACGCACGAAAAGTATGACTCATTGTCCCGTTACGGTCATTGTCCCGTTATATCATCATCATCATCATTTCATCAATGTTTTTTATGACGTTGTCACGTTAAACTATCGTCCGTAAACCGACTTTACAGACAACCAATTTTTTTCATCTTTCAACAGAACTTCAAACAACCTTGTTCTATCTTTGATGACGTTCACAAACAAAGTCCCAGAATTAGGTACTTTCATTGAATGAAACTATGTTCGACATTACTAAACAGTGTCCGTTCCCGAACATGTCAAATGACCTTCCTAACTGAAAAGGGTCATGCACTACTACTGAAAATATAACTTCCCTAACTTTAGGGATAGAAAAACTTTTACGTCGCTTTTAGACACCAACCAACCTAATTCTGATGCTGGGCTAAATATTGAACTGAAATATTTCTCGATATATTTGCTAGTTCTGTATAGGATTGGGATAGTGGCGTCATTTAGTCAACTGTACGAATAAGTTTGTCGTACTGTACAACGATACAATGTTTATTGGTAGTTTGGGGCCCACGAAGTCGCTCTGTAATGCTTAGACGGGTTTTAAGTCTTTGAAGCTGTGAAGAGTCGCACAGAAAATTCTATTCTTCGAGCTTATAAATTCTATTCTGCGAGCTTATAAATTCTATTCTGCGAACTTATAAATTTTACTCTGCGAGCTTATAAATTCTATTCTGCGAGCTTATAAATTCTATTCTGCGAGCTTATAATTCTATTCTGCGAGCTTATAAATTCTATTCTGCGAGCTTATAAATTTTACAGCGACGAATATAAAAAAGCTTTTATACTGAAAATAGTTGTATTATTTTAAAAATACTGTGATTGGCTTAGTTGTTGTGATTGCTGAACAAGTATCTATGTTAAAAGAAAAACAAAATACCCGACTGCAGAAAAGTAGTTTTTGCAGTCTAACTTATGATTTCATTACGCTTGATATGCTGGGGCCCAATTCAGTTATTCAAGACCGCTCCATAGCCGAACCATATGTGGAGCGTTTCCCGTCGGCCGCCATAGTTTTTTTGATTCAGTCACTTTTATGTCATACAATTGACACATTTGATGAAACGTAACACGTCCTTCGCTCGTTACTAAATCAAAAAATGATAGCAGCCGACAGGAAATGCTTCGCAAAAGGTTCAGCTACGGATCGGTTTTGAATAACTGAATTGCCCCCCTGTTAAGTGTACGTTTTTTGAGAAAAAGTATGCGTAAAATCGTTGTAAAAGTTTATAAATCCGCATTCTTAAGAATAATTCTAGTAAAACCACTTGTTTATTACGAAAAAGTTCATTGGAGATTACGACAAAATGCATTTCTTTTAATATGCAAAATAGGTTTTATCCCGTTTAACCGTTCCCGCGGGAATACCGGGATAAAAAGTAGTTTATGGTTAATCGAGGTTATAAACTACCTGTGTGCCAAATTTCAGCCAAACCCGTCAAACTGTTTTACCGTGAAGAAGTAACAAACTAACACAAACTTCGCATTTATATTATTAGTGTGAAGTGTGATGTGATTTATTAGCATTTCCAATTCCAAACTCCAATAAAACATATAAGTTATATATATATTCGTAATCACCGTTAAAAATTCTTCATTTTGATACCACACTCGATGTATTTTGAAAACATTTTTTTTTTAGATTACTTTTTGTCGCCAAAAATCCTAATTTTTTTTATTTTTTTTAATTTTGATGTAAGTACCCAGTGTCACTCTCACGACTAAGAAGAATCTATTGACACCACTCACATAAAAATACGACAAACCGTTTAAGCTCTAGGGCGTGCCAAAGAAATATACATACATACACTAGAAAAACATAACCCTCCTTCTTTTGCAGTCGGGTAAAAAACAACCCGATTTGGTACATAAGTCAAAAATGTCGTTTTAATGACACTTTTAATACGGAATGTGCTTTCCGGGTGGGCTTACTCTGAAAGATTTCATGAATCGTGAATATAGGTATACGTTTTCTTGTATGTATGACATATTAAAAATCAACGAAAAAACCTAATTTTTTAACCTACATACGTACAGAGACATTTTCATCTCGTACAGTAACGGCGGCAAAATACTGATGTGTCCGGTCGAGTTAACTAGCGAGTGTTATGAAAACACTGCTTTTCGTCCCTATAGAAATTATTAAATTATTATAAAAAAAACTCATTTTGTTTTGAAATTTCTTTATTATTTCATCATCAATAGTATATTTTTTTAGCTACTGGCTTGTAGAATTACACAGATAAAAAAAAAACATAAAAAGACGGGAAAGCGGCATTTCGATCTTCGATTGTTATGTGGAGTGCTAATTATTTACGTATAACCTTGTAATACTATTAATATATTCTGTGGTTTAACACAGTTTGTATAAAATGGCTTCATCAGATTCAGATACGGATATTGTTTACCTAATCAAGTTTTCATGTTTACCCTTTTACCTGATTTTTATTATGTTTACCCTAGGCGAAATGCCTATTTAGGTACTCGGACTATTACCTAAGCCACCTTGGGCCTAAATAGGTTCGTTTTGACCCTTGTGTAACAATTTACTATTTGTACCCAGAATTTGAGAGCACTTTTTAAAAATTAGATTTTTTTAATAATTTGACAGCACAGAAAAACGATTTTCCCTTGGGATGAAAAGTAGTATTTTCGTCCATGTGTACAGATAATTTCAAGCGTACTGTAACGGACCAACTGTCCTGTTAACAATCGAATATAAGATTTCGCTTGCATTCAACAAATAATGATCCTTATTTTGAATATTTGTAAAGAAATGATAATATGGATTTTAAATTAACTGAAACAATCAATTGAGTGGGTTGGACAGTGTATTTTATATAAATTAAATACTTTTTGAAACTTATTAAATAATCTCTTGTTCTTTGCCTTTTTGCATATTAGCATAGCAAGTACAGGCAAGAAAACGCTTGTCAGAATTAAGTTTTAAAAGCAAATTTTGTTCTAAAAATCTATTTATTTTAAAATCTTTGAGATCGAAAATCAAGTTCGAGGGTAATTGTGGAGGTTTTGTTTTGATCGAGATGGTTTGTCTTTTCGTATCTTGTCTAATAATGAAAGTTCGAGAGAGATGGAACGAAGACTTGATAGAGATTTGATTTTACAGAATAGACCTGCGTTTGAATCTGAAAGTTCTTGGCCTTTATGCAGATTAAGAAAACGCGAGCTGGAAATTTAGGGGTTTTAAAAATAAATATTATTCTAGATTAAATCAAAAATGTAAATCAAATCTGATGGTGTCAAAGTTGTGGAAGAGGGAAGTCTTTAAAAGGGCTGTCAAAAGATGATCAGGGGTTATTTCGCAGTTAGCTAGGGTGCTTGAAACTGACCTGTTTCCTAAAGGTAATTATTTTGAAATATAAACGATCAAATAAACCTAAAATACAAAATAATAAAGGTTATAAGTGAAAAAAATGTATTGATTACATTTTATAAGGATCGTTTAAACTCAGTCTAAGAAGCGTTTTTATCATGATATTGATTGGTATTCTCGCAACCTAGACTTTTGAGTTGAGTGAAGGTGTTAATATACTGCGGAGAAACAGGAACAGACGATAGCACTATCACACACGGTTGTGAGCTTGTGGCTGGAGAACTTAGTGTGTATACATACTTAGTTCAAAGGTTGTGAGTAAAGTTGTTTACAGCTTAAGCCTGGACTTTACTGAAGCTATCCAGGGGTTGATTTTGCTCCTAGAACGGAGATCAACTGAGTTTCCTTTGTGCGAGGAAGGTAGTGTGCGGTCAGGGTAGCGCCTCTAGCTCCGCTATATAAAAAGGTGGTTGCAGCTTAGCGGGCAGCGGTTTGATGTATATCATAACTCAGACCGCAACTAAACTCCTCGTTCACTGTCTTTCGGTTAGGTGGAAAGTGTTCTTATCCTTGCCTTTGCTGGCTTTGGGACACCTCCCTTAGGGTGGGATAGGGTCCTTTAGGCTTTGAATTGGACATTCCGTAGAGACAGGCTTAATTGAGATTAGTAAGGGTAGTGAATCACCTCACAGCACTCAAAACCCTTAGTAGTTGGGCGGGGATAGTTAAATGAGATCCGCGTGTCTCTTGTTTACTTTTAGCTTAGAGTAGGGAACTTAGGGACTTCTCAGGTGTAGGATTCAATTAGGATAGGTTTAGGAGTATCAAAATGTTCGGATGTGTTCAAAGAATGAGAATACTTCTGTTCATGGAGATATGCTGAAGGGATAGAGAGGTTTATTTCTTTCAGGTATTGTTTCAGGTTCTTCTGGAGGTTGGTATAAATTACAAAATTCATTTCCATAAAATTTAGATAAAGTTGTTCGGTAATTAATAAAATCTTATTACAAACAATATTCCAATAATTATAGTGTCTTATATTTACATATCATGTTCTTTGACTAAAGAAAGTCTAGACTTTGTATCATTTCCAAATTAATAAAGACATAGTGTCTTGTTTCTGGGTTTTCTGTATTTGGCGAAGCAAAGCAGTGCCGAAAGGAAGCGTCTAACTAATAGAGGACAAACCCTTTCTTTTATAGAAAATCTCTAGAAATTATTACGTTTTCGAATTATTACATTTATAGAATTATATTGCCGAACAGGGTTATCTAAAGACCATTCAAGTATGATATCATTTAGTTTCTTTAATAGTAGATAGCTCCAAGGGTTATCTCCTTCCCGGGATTGAGAAGCTCGCTTTTCGGCCTATTAGGGACAATAGCCTAAACAGACAAACGGAATATAATGATTTCTAAGAGGACAGTAGCTTGTATTAGTACTACAGACATACTGAACCTTTCCTACCTGATAGGGTCGCGGACCTCTTTGTCTTTTGCAGTTGCTTCTTCCAAGTTTCAACTTCATTTATAAGTTGAAGTAGAAGTAAATCAGTGAGTCGAAGCTCACTTCCCTATGGTAGAGCTCTGACCTGTTGAACGGATGATGGGCATAGGAATATGCGAGAGTCGGGGCATATTCCCCACGCCACTTTTCAAAATTTTTAATCTTTCTTTTCAGCTACAATTTTACACTATATTTTCATAAATACTTATTTTACTGAAAGGATAGGAGGGAGTAAAATATAAAAATAGGTTTTCTGTAGGTTTATTCATAATTTATAACAGCTCTTACACATAACCAAGGTTATTATAGCACAACTAAGGGTCCTATATTAGATTATCACGAGCCAAATTTTATATTTTAAATTATTATATCTCTTATTATTTAGGGTTATTCTAACATCTTTGAGGTTATAATATGAGTAAATGAACTAAATTAGGCATATTATTATACGACTATCTACTTTATCATATATCTGCTTAGGTTTATCAAAATCTAGACTATATTAAGTTCAAGTTATAAATTAGGAAGTAGGTCGTTACAATTTGGTGCCGTGACCAGGATCAGTGTAGCTGTAGGATAGTCCGGAGTCATCCGGACAATTTGTTGCCGTAAAATGGGTGCGAGTGTAAGAGCTGTTTAGTATTTCGATTGTATTGCTAGAGTTTAGAACAGTAAAACGAACGAGTACGAATGGTTTATTTTATGGTAGTCAGTACATCACGGAAAGGTTCGTTTCAGGTTTTTCTTTGTAGTGGAATTCTTGTTCGGTATTTCTTTCTTTTTCCAAGCTATCATGTTGCTAGCACATAGATTTTTTAGGACACCATCCAGCAGCAACAGCAGTAATAGCACTCAGAAGGTTTAGACAATTCAGCAGCAACAGCAGTAATAGCACTCAGAAGGTCTAGACAATTCAGCAGCAACAGCAGTAATAGCACTCAGAAGGTCTAGACAATTCTTTTCAGGTCGAGGTTTTCGTTTTCATTATTGTGCAGATATCTTCACGAATTGTAAGGGTGGTCTGGTGGTCGTTATTGTTGTTGATAATATTTTGTCTATATAATCTTTAGAAGTAGGGAGCACTAGGTATTTATTAATTTATTTCATGCATTTAACTATATTTTTGAATTAAAATGTTTTGACATGAATTGTTTGACTTATGTTTGAACTGTCAAAAAATAGACAATAAAAAAATATTTTAAAAAGGTTTGTATGTTTGTTCCGGTATACTGTTATTTGTGGCCTCTTTAGAGTATTGGCCAAACAACGAATTGCAAGGATATTAAAAAACAGGGTTATACTTAAATAAATATCAGTTTACGACTTGTATGAATGCAGTTATAACGCCACCTTGCAAGAAAAGATAGTTCAAACATTTTCAAATGGTTTATTTCATATAAATATAGGTCGATGATGAATAATAATAATATTCAGAAAGAATGTAGTGATTTAGGATTCCGTAATATTTTTGAGAAACCCTTATAATTTTATCATGTCCGCCTGTCAAACTGTCAGTCTATTAGCGCTACATACTAGTGGATAAATTGTGAAACTTCATTAAATTAAATTAAAAAAAATAGCTACGGAATCCTACCATATGCAAGTCACCACACGGTTTTGGTTAATTAATTTTTATTCTGAAAAGAAACAACGTAGGTAAAGTTCAACTGAATAAAAAGTGATATTTACTAGGAAGGTGGCGGTTCGATTCCGGCCAGGTAAATTTTGATTGTGAGGCTTATTATAGGAATATTTTCTATATGAAACAGAGACGGTTCGAAACCAGCCTGAATATTTGAATTATAGAATGCTATACTTTTATGATGTTATTGCATAAATACTTAATTCTTTTCCCAACTATGCAAAAAGAGGGTTATGTTTTCGAAGTGTATGGTACAAGACCAGTCACTGTACTTTGTTTGATTGTAGAATTCTTTACATAAATGTTTTTTTTTTAAATAAAAAAATCTATTTTACCTAATTAAGCAAAAGAAGGGCAGTGTTCTGAGTTTTGTGTGTAATTTTGCTAGTGCTTAAATGGGAATATTCAAATATAATTTATTCACTGTTTCTGTGTTCTACAATCTAAATGACTTAACCGATTTTGATAATAAAAGGGTCATAAGAAGTATGTAGATGATTTATTTTTATTTTATCATGTTTTAATTCATTCATAACCACATATGAGAGGTGCGGAAAATAGATAGATTTTTAGGAATATTTTGATGAGTAGGAATATCGAATTGAAGGGGTGAGAAATTGCTTTATTTATAATACGTATCATTTTAAGTTAGTAAGGTTTGAAGTCTAGGTTGTTATTTATGTACAAACATACATCCAATTAAAAAAAAATATACATTCATACTTATTTTCTATTATTACATATAAGTAAGAAGCATTTCATAGTATCGAAGTTTCAAGAGAAAGAAGAGAGGGAGAATTCAAAAAGAAAATACAAGAACAATTAGAGAAGAAAAGGAATAGTTACATATAGGTAGCTGAAGTGGAGTAGTTAGCCAAGAAATGCAGTAGTTTTGTTTAAGAACTTTTATAAAGATAATTTGACGGGAACCCTTGGATTGAATATATTTATAGTACTCTGACAATGTAATTAAATAAAAAAGAATCAAAGTTTCTCGTCAGATTTATTTTGGATCTGGTTAATTAATCTTATATTTGAGTTTGCATTTATGTGGCAATAATTCTATTTATATTAATTATTACATTTATTATAAATTAAAAAAAATATTTACTTCCTTAATTACGGATAAGAATTATTTAAAAAAAAAGTTAAAAAACACAAACTTTATTCACGCGTCAGAAGTTTTGCGGAAGTGCCTTTCAGGAAATGACAACGAGTTTCGCGGCATTTTATTATTGGCGGAAATCTAATTGATATTTTGATGTTTAGTTAGGGTTCATCTAGCGGTTCATGTTGGAACTTTTTTATACTTTAAGTTGCTGGAGTGACGTCTTTTGAAAAAGAACTCGGTGACAAATTAGTGTAGTAGTCTGATAAGAGATGGCGTTGAGTGTTTGAAAAGGCGATTAATTTAAAAAAGATAGAATTCTGTAGGAATGTTTTACTTCTGTTTTCCTAAATATAATGCGAAATTGCTGCAACAGATTTTAAAGAACTAAGGGGTGAGGAATTTAATTAGTAAATTATTTATGTAAAAAAAAAATAATAATATAGAACCTTACTGATAGATTAATTTGTTAGTTTTTTTTTTTTAAAGTAGTTTGTTTATTTATTTTGATAATATAATATTAGGTATAGATATGCAGTACACCTTTGTTTTTTTTTTTAACTTAAAGTTAAATAATGTACAGAAAAATAGATAATAAAAAAGTAGTAATTTTAAACTTTATTTAAACGTTATTCTAAAATGAATATAATTAGATATAGAATTTAGTAGTTTAATTTTATTTTTATTAGGGTTTCGGTAAGAAAACTAGTAGTTCAGTAGAATTATTTGGGTTTTAGAAATATTAAGATTGTTCAACGTTGACAGATTTGCGTAGGTTTTTAAAATTAAAATAGTAAATATTGCCTAAAGTTTGTTGTGTTTTTCCAAAGATTCATATAGTAAAAAAAAAAAAACAATAATAATAACGCTACGGAGCAATATTTGTTGAGAGTGAGCGAGCCTTATTTTTCTTTTTGTTTGGGATTAAGGGGTGTGTAAAACTTGTTCGAATTATTACAGAAATTGTGACATTTCGTAGAATCGGCAATACCAGGGGTTTGCAAGATGTGAAAAATTGGGATTATATATGGAGAGAGTGTGATAATTTGTAGATAGATTATTTCCGGAGTCATTTTGTAAGATTGTTGAAGAGAGTTTACGTATGTATTTATTTCTAGAAAGGGATTTGCAAAATGGCACAGTTGAATTTTGATTCGGTTTGACAGAGTTTGAGTTTTAACTTCACACAATTTTCAATGGGATGCTTTGGATTCTTTGGGATGCTTGGTGTTAGGTTAAGAACAGCGTCAATTTTTAAATGTTTCCAAAGCATTCTTCACTATACAAAGTTTCGGAAAAAGCACACTTCACATGCTCCGAATCAAGGAATTCGAATTATATTCTTTGTCTTACTGTGGGATATAGCGGCTAAGCGGTTTATTTTTCATTTGGGCCTTTGGGTGTTCCATCGATTTGCAGGGAGGGAGCGAGGAACCTTTATTATACAACAAAGAGATTGATATTTGAAGGAGTTTCGTTTTCTTGGGGTAGCCATGATTACGATTCACAACCGGAATTTCCCTCGCAGGAAGTTGGAATGATCTGCCAAAATGAGAATATTCTTTTTAGCTAAAATATTGCGAATTCTAAGTGCAAGGAATTAATGACAATTATCTGAGTTCGGTTTAAAAATAAAACGTTTACTTATAGTATTAGGATGAACATATTTACATTTTGACATATAATTTAAAATAGTTGAAATTCTAACTCTGACAAATAAAGTTTGCACTTGCAGTAAATTTTATAAGTATTTTTAAATCTCATTATTTGTTTTGTTTTTTTTTTTTTGGGTAAAAATTACTCCGGTTTAAAAACAAAACCTATGTAATATTTTAAAGGGGTGCTGTAACGGACCAACTGTCCTGTTAGCAATCGAATATAAGATTTCGCTTGCATTCAACAAATAATGATCCTTATTTTGAATATTTGTAAAGAAATGATAATATGGATTTTAAATTAACTGAAACAATCAATTGAGTGGGTTGGACAGTGTATTTTATATAAATTAAATACTTTTTGAAACTTATTAAATAATCTCTTGTTCTTTGCCTTTTTGCATATTAGCATAGCAAGTACAGGCAAGAAAACGCTTGTCAGAATTAAGTTTTAAAAGCAAATTTTGTTCTAAAAATCTATTTATTTTAAAATCTTTGAGATCGAAAATCAAGTTCGAGGGTAATTGTGGAGGTTTTGTTTTGATCGAGATGGTTTGTCTTTTCGTATCTTGTCTAATAATGAAAGTTCGAGAGAGATGGAACGAAGACTTGATAGAGATTTGATTTTACAGAATAGACCTGCGTTTGAATCTGAAAAGTTCTTGGCCTTTATGCAGATTAAGAAAACGCGAGCTGGAAATTTAGGGGTTTTAAAAATAAATATTATTCTAGATTAAATCAAAAATGTAAATCAAATCTGATGGTGTCAAAGTTGTGGAAGAGGGAAGTCTTTAAAAGGGCTGTCAAAAGATGATCAGGGGTTATTTCGCAGTTAGCTAGGGTGCTTGAAACTGACCTGTTTCCTAAAGGTAATTATTTTGAAATATAAACGATCAAATAAACCTAAAATACAAAATAATAAAGGTTATAAGTGAAAAAAATGTATTGATTACATTTTATAAGGATCGTTTAAACTCAGTCTAAGAAGCGTTTTTATCATGATATTGATTGGTATTCTCGCAACCTAGACTTTTGAGTTGAGTGAAGGTGTTAATATACTGCGGAGAAACAGGAACAGACGATAGCACTATCACACACGGTTGTGAGCTTGTGGCTGGAGAACTTAGTGTGTATACATACTTAGTTCAAAGGTTGTGAGTAAAGTTGTTTACAGCTTAAGCCTGGACTTTACTGAAGCTATCCAGGGGTTGATTTTGCTCCTAGAACGGAGATCAACTGAGTTTCCTTTGTGCGAGGAAGGTAGTGTGCGGTCAGGGTAGCGCCTCTAGCTCCGCTATATAAAAAGGTGGTTGCAGCTTAGCGGGCAGCGGTTTGATGTATATCATAACTCAGACCGCAACTAAACTCCTCGTTCACTGTCTTTCGGTTAGGTGGAAAGTGTTCTTATCCTTGCCTTTGCTGGCTTTGGGACACCTCCCTTAGGGTGGGATAGGGTCCTTTAGGCTTTGAATTGGACATTCCGTAGGGACAGGCTTAATTGAGATTAGTAAGGGTAGTGAATCACCTCACAGCACTCAAAACCCTTAGTAGTTGGGCGGGGATAGTTAAATGAGATCCGCGTGTCTCTTGTTTACTTTTAGCTTAGAGTAGGGAACTTAGGGACTTCTCAGGTGTAGGATTCAATTAGGATAGGTTTAGGAGTATCAAAATGTTCGGATGTGTTCAAAGAATGAGAATACTTCTGTTCATGGAGATATGCTGAAGGGATAGAGAGGTTTATTTCTTTCAGGTATTGTTTCAGGTTCTTCTGGAGGTTGGTATAAATTACAACATTCATTTCCATAAAATTTAGATAAAGTTGTTCGGTAATTAATAAAATCTTATTACAAACAATATTCCAATAATTATTGTGTCTTATATTTACATATCATGTTCTTTGACTAAAGAAAGTCTAGACTTTGTATCATTTCCAAATTAATAAAGACATAGTGTCTTGTTTCTGGGTTTTCTGTATTTGGCGAAGCAAAGCAGTGCCGAAAGGAAGCGTCTAACTAATAGAGGACAAACCCTTTCTTTTATAGAAAATCTCTAGAAATTATTACGTTTTCGAATTATTACATTTATAGAATTATATTGCCGAACAGGGTTATCTAAAGACCATTCAAGTATGATATCATTTAGTTTCTTTAATAGTAGATAGCTCCAAGGGTTATCTCCTTCCCGGGATTGAGAAGCTCGCTTTTCGGCCTATTAGGGACAATAGCCTAAACAGACAAACGGAATATAATGATTTCTAAGAGGACAGTAGCTTGTATTAGTACTACAGACATACTGAACCTTTCCTACCTGATAGGGTCGCGGACCTCTTTGTCTTTTGCAGTTGCTTCTTCCAAGTTTCAACTTCATTTATAAGTTGAAGTAGAAGTAAATCAGTGAGTCGAAGCTCACTTCCCTATGGTAGAGCTCTGACCTGTTGAACGGATGATGGGCATAGGAATATGCGAGAGTCGGGGCATATTCCCCACGCCACTTTTCAAAATTTTTAATCTTTCTTTTCAGCTACAATTTTACACTATATTTTCATAAATACTTATTTTACTGAAAGGATAGGAGGGAGTAAAATATAAAAATAGGTTTTCTGTAGGTTTATTCATAATTTATAACAGCTCTTACACATAACCAAGGTTATTATAGCACAACTAAGGGTCCTATATTAGATTATCACGAGCCAAATTTTATATTTTAAATTATTATATCTCTTATTATTTAGGGTTATTCTAACATCTTTGAGGTTATAATATGAGTAAATGAACTAAATTAGGCATATTATTATACGACTATCTACTTTATCATATATCTGCTTAGGTTTATCAAAATCTAGACTATATTAAGTTCAAGTTATAAATTAGGAAGTAGGTCGTTACAGTACTGAGTATGAGGAATTTAAAAAAATAGCAATTATGTTACAGTACGGTCTCTTATCTGCCTATGACACCTGACTGCACTGTGAAAAATTACCGCACAGTCTCGTGGTAAATTCCGCGCCCCTAGTTTATGCACGGCCCCCGAGCCATTTACCCCTTTGTTCGACCTAATGAAAATAGGTTAATGAGCAGACGCGAGCCAGGTAGCCGCAACCGAAGTACGCCTGCCGACAGAGACAAATTGAACACGCCTATCAACTCCGCAAACTATGGAATTTATCACTTAAAACTGACGGTTCAATATTTGTTATTTCAATTAATTGCTTCGAATGTTTCAGAAAGATTTTGTCGATTAATAGATAGTTTGAAATGTATTTATCATTCCAATTATTTACTTCAAATATTTCAGAATTATTTTATCCAATAACAGGTGATCATCATCATCATCATCTCAGCCATAAGAAGTCCACTGCTGGACATAGGCCTCCCCCATGGATTTCCAAAAAGACCGATTGGAAGCGGCTTGCATCCAGCGTCTTCCCGCCACTTGTATGAGGACTTGTATAACAGGTGATCATTCAAATGATTTGATTACTTTGCTATTTTTTTTATTATCAAATCCAAAAAGAAGGAGGTTAACAAAATGTCGCCATATTTTTAATAAGTATTTATTTAATTATTTTATTGTAACACCAACAAAGCCACCACCAAGACAAATTAAATAAAAATAAGGTACAAAAGTAAGATACATATTGAGTGCTACTTCAATTACAGGTATAAACTACAAGCAAGAATTTATACAGCACATATACTTATAATAAAACTTAATTATGATTTAATTGAATTTACACAAAAAAAAAAAAAAAAATTACCAATTGTTTCTAAAAGTTCTAATTTTTTGAAACAAAATTTTGACGAACGTTTTTTTTTTTTGAAGTATGACTCTGTTTTTCATTAACTATTTCAATACTAAGCTCTTTTTGCGTTAGACAATAGCTTTTAAGTGGTCCCAATTAAATTTCCTTGACTTTAGTTTAGTAACCAGTGTCAATTATATTAACCACTCAAGGCCGTGCTGACTAAAGTGGCTTATTTCAGTTTTTTACCGACTTCCAAAAAGAAAGAGGTTCTCAATTCGATTGTATGTTTTTTTTAATGATTGTTCAGCGTATTTATATATCCATAATTGGTGAAGTAATACCAATTATGAATTGTTATTGATGATTATTTTTTGTTTGGTAGGTAATATTTCAGAGGTGGTTTCATATCAATTTTATCAAAATCGGTTCAGTAATTTAGTTATCTGAAGTATGAAAAAAAAATTTATAAATCAATTCAATAAGTTGACAACAAACTCTATTTCAAGTTACTAGTTACTTACTATTTGGGATCGTAACGTTACTTAAGATCATGTAAGCTGTAGTCGAACGCCTAGCCTGTTGATCATATAAAACGTGACATTACAACAAAGTTTTGCTTATTAAACTGTCTGAGATCGACTAGAGTGCTTAGAAATGTATGCGAAAAGCTTTTTGTACACGCACATTACATCCACAGACCCGTAATTCAGTCCGCCAGGTGCAGATGCCGCCTCTGACTCCAAGCGATTAACCCATTTGAGGGCCAGCACCACCCAGCATAAACAGATCCTCAGATATCCTCGAAACATCTTCAAATCCACACAAATAGAAAGAGACTAGAAATCACGAGGGCTCAAGATATAATAGCGACACTTCAGTTAGAAATGGAATGTTTGCGCCGATACTTGAATATTATTGGTATAACACTCAATATTAGAATATTGAAATCCCTCCCGTTAGAGACAGATGTCGTAAATAGGGGGTTAATATTTGTTTTTTATGAGGCAGCAGCTAATTGCCTACGAAATTGCACTGGTTATATGAGAGTAAACAAAGGTTCGAGCAAATTTTCACGAGTTATATATCTATGACATGGTTACGACCTTAATTATTTTTCATGACCTTTTCGTGTCCTTTGGGAAGAAAAATTAGTGAAAAATACGAAAATATTATTTCAGTTAGCAATAGTGAAATACTGTTATTGTAGAAGTTTGAAATGTTATTTTAGATCTAGTTTTAACTAATTAAGCGTAGTTTAGAATCAGATTCAAATATTTAAATCATTTCATATTGAAAGTATCATTTCATATTGAAATTAGTAAGAATATTTTTAACCGACTTCAAAAAAAGGAGGTTATCGATTCGACCTGTTTAACCGAATTCAAAAAAAAGAAGGCTATTAAAAATAATTACGAGTAAATACTATTAAAAATGAATAAATAAAAAAAAAAACAAAAAAAAAACATTACCGACTTCAAACTGAAAAGAGAGAAATAACATTAATCAAATCAATACTGGGTGTATACCTAAGTAAACCAACTATGTTTGAGATGTTTGAGGACCTCAAAAATAGTTGGTATACGTACCTACTTAGGTAGACGCCCAGTATTAATTTTATCGTGTTATATCTCTCTTTTCAGTTCGAAGTCGTTTTTTTTTTTTTTAAATTACTTTTATTTATTTTACCTACATAAAACACTGTAGTCTGACACAAACAATAAAAAAAAGTTTTATCTGCATATGTAATAGATAATTTATGATAAGGCTCCAGTCGTGCATATACTTAATTATTTTGTCGCATAGGATTTTTTTCCATAGCTTTAATACTACAAACATTTAAAATTTTCAATTTTTAAGAGCTCTTAACAATAAAACATCTATTAAAAGTGTAATGAACGATCGAAAGACAAATGATATTTTATTACGTACAATTTACAATATAAACGGTAGGTACAAAAAATAAATTTATATAATCATTCTATGAAGAAGACGTCTCTTTCTGACCAGCATATAGAACTGATGGCCGATGGGACCGAAAAGTTCTCGAGAAAGGCCACGCACCAGCAAGCGCAACGTAGGATGACCAGCCACGAGATGGGCAGGTGACTTCATACAAGTGGCGGGAAGACGCTGGATGCAAGCCACTTCCAATCGGTTTTTTGGAAGTCCATAGGCCTATCTCCAGCAGTGGACTTTTTATGGCTAAGATGATGATAATGATGATAAATAGAATACCTGAAATGTTCTCTTTGGAGGGTTGGTTAACTAAAATAATTAAAATAAATCGATTTTAATCCATTCTACCAATATTGTGAAACAGATAGATACTAAAGAATGTATCCTTTTCCAATGTTTGTAACAAAGACTAGGGCCTTTGAATACCGTGTTTCATAATAATTCAATAGAATGCTACGCGGCGTAGATACGCGCTACGTGAGTCTACGCGTCTACCTGGCCGCGTAGCCGCGTACACTTCGTAGACGAATCAAAGGACTCGAAGATTCTAAATGGTTAATATATAGAACTACAAATCAACTCTAAGATTGAATAAAACCTTGTTATTGTCAATGTCAATTGTATTTCGTTTCCGTGAACGTTTCTCTGTCAGCCCTTTGTCCGACACAGATATTGATGGCGTCCGAAGACAACACTCTAATCGTGATGTATGAGGAGCGCGTGCCCTGTAGAAACCAGTGACAAAGGTCAAAGATTGCCATTATATGTTGGCACGTCGACCCAAACTATCATACATTAGCTGTTAACTTATCTGATCACTAGAGACCGGATTATATGCATTTGCATATTTACCACATTTTTAGCGATATTTTGTCTGAAATTTAGTGATCATGCATATTTTCGCTGTATTTCCTACATCTTTCGGTAGGTTACCCTATAAGAGTAAAATTATGTCAAGCAATATCGATTGTTGTTACCATATCACATTTAAACTTAAGCCTGTGGACGTATTAAATAAGCTATAGGTTGAATCTACGAGTATGTTGTCCTGATTTATTTTTTACTTCATTATAAGAATACTAGCATTTATTTCAAAATTATTTTCACACTGCATACAGGTATCAAAATATGAGAAAAAACTGTTAAGTTTTGCTCTAATACTTTATCTTTGTCCCTCTGTAGTCTGTGTCTATCAGTTTGTCCCTCTCGCAATTTATATTTATAAGTCTTTCTTTTATTTATTTATGTTATATATTCACGTTACTGATTTTTTTTGTCGGTTTCATAATTCTTTTTAAATTTGTGTACAGTCAACGAAAACATGAGAAAAAATAGATTAACCTGTTACCGTAATGTGATTATATACCGTTACGTAAGTAAACATCTGTGTGTGTCTTTATTTAGCTACTTATAAATGCTTACAACACGTCTCGCAGTACGCGTTCCCCATTCGGCGTTCTTTTTATCCCTGAGATACATTTTACTGGATATTCATATAAAACAAGGTATATTTATTATATTTGGTAGATTTATTACTCATACTATGTAAAAGGATCTAGCTTACTTGTTATCTCACAAATTAGGCGTTACAATAGTAGTGAAGTGTGTTTGAAAATTAAACGAACTCACCCGGTGAAGTTTGGTGAATAAAATTTTTAGTTTAAGCAAAATGTATCAATAAAGTGAATAAATAAGAGTAATTAAAAAAATATTAAACCGACTTCAAAACAATCCAATAAACTGAAAAGGGAGAAATCAAAACTGGACGTTTGCCTAAAGTAAGTACGTACACCAATTTTTTTTTGAGATCGGTATGTATATGACTTAGTGACATTTAAGGCCTGACACCGACCTCAAAAAATAGTTAATGTACGTACCTACTTAGGTAGACGATTACAGTTGTTATTTCTTCCTTATCAGTTAATTGGATTGTTTTGAAGCCGTTTTTTTTTAAATTATATTTATCGATCTTTCTATTCCACACTTTCTATTTATGTCAATTCACTTTATTGTAACCATCTCTTCGCGTCCGTGTCATAATTTTTCTACCAATTGCGTACAGTCAACAAGAAAATATTATGAACCTGTTCCTGTCGTATGCTTACACACTGTTACATAAGTATACATCGGTATGTGTCTTTATTTACCTAGATTACGTGCTTACGACACGTCTCGGGCTGTTTGCTTCCCATTCGGCGTTCTCTTTGTTAGGAGATACCTTTTACTGTGTGGTACTCGTACGTGTTCGTGAGAGAGTTACGTATTGATTTAGATTTAGATACTGAAATTTTGTACCAAATTACGTCAGGGCAGTATATTTTTAATACGCTTTTAATAGCTTCACTTGTAACTACGTAAACATGTCTTGGAAGTCGAATTTAACCAAGTCATATTGTTGTCTATGGACTGGAGTGGACTTGTTATGTCGATGACTTTCGTAAGTCAACGGATCTCTTAAATATCTAAAATTGTGTACATTGGTTTAGTTTTTATAGCTAAACATTATACATTAGATATTGTACCATCACCAATAATATAAAAGCTAATTAGGTACTTTCTAATTTATTTATCAGGTTTTCTTTAGTAAACATTGTACTACTAAAATTTGCATTAGATAACATGTCTCTCTTATCCCATATGCGCTGCAGCGCTTTTAAACTAAACTAAATGAAAGCACTAGAGCGCATTACATTTGAAGAACGGAAACATTCACATAAATCAAGTCGGCCGCAACAAGTGCTCGCAATGGGACATTTCGACTGGAAATAGGACATCTTGGGCTTACCCTGGGATAAGCGGTTGTAATTATTCTTTCACAGAGTCCACCGGTAAAGTTACCTCAGAATAAATTTCGTTATTCCCTAAAATTTCATAAAAAACTTCCAATCCAAGAGACAATAATGCGTACACACTACTGCTAGTATTTTTTTAAGGTGTAGTACTCACGCACAATTATAGACTATAAAAAATAATCTTAGTACAAAAAGTAAAATACTAAATTCTCTAAAAATATCAACGAAATTGGCAAAAATCAAGTTCCATATAACCAAGAATAAATCTATATATATATATATATATATATATATATATATGTATTTCCTTTTTTCATCACATCGCTCTTTCGTAGGATATCCGTACCTAACCCTATAATAAGTTTACAGCACATGAGGGTAGATTTCCATACAAACGGGTTTAAATCTGTCAAATACCCCCATCTGCGCAGCGGAAAGGCTCTATACGATCAAATATTTACACCCTACAACGCGGGTCTGACGTTTTTCTCCCATTGAAATTGTCAATAATGTATGTTTATGTCCTAAAGTTGACGGCACCCGCGTCGGTCCTGAATGGACGCTGGCTTGGGAGCTTAGATATTATTTGTTACTTGATGTAAATAGAGGCTTTCAAAGTCACGTTTGTGAGCTCGGACGCAGCTGTACCTAAAGACCTTTACAGAATACGCTAGCAATTTTTAGACTAAAATGGCTTGAGCGTTTTAGGACTTGCTAATAATTTTTCGTAACTATAAAATTAATTGATCTACTTTACTTTTTATATACCATTTAGCTGGGCAAAGGGGCAATTTTTTGGGCCTTTGCCCAGCTGTGGGACAATTCAGGCTAAAAACAAACAAACAAACAACACAATTTAGCTGTTACGACAACGATATTATATAACGTCTTTGGGCGTCGTGATATTTTTTTATTTTTGTTGTTATATGGATCATTTGAGTTTTTTTTATCGTGATAAAGTAATAAACAAACAAAGAAAGAAAGTAAACTTAGCATTCTTTAGAGTCTGTTCAGTTAGAGAACTAATGCGGCATTGGGGGCGCTGCTGTACTTATTTCATTATATTGTTCAAACGAGATCACAGAATAGCATAGTAGTATAAACTTCGACGTTAGTTCTTTTTTTTCAACTTTAAGTTAACAGACTTTATAAATCATTAATATTTCATATTAAATTGTTTTCCGAAATATTACAATTAAATATATACGTCTGTGTTTCAAGTGTACCTAATAATTATTGAAAATGTATTCAACTCAACACAGTAATATACTTTCGTAATCTTAATCTAGAATTATCTGACTTGCTGACAAATAATCGCCAGTAATATTCCCAAAGATGAAGAAATAAACATCCAGGGGCTTTTGTCAATATCGTAGATCTCTTCTTACAGGGAAAAGACATACAACGTACCACGTGACCTAAAAATTTATAAATATTTGGAGCCATTTCACACAATACCATTTAGCCCAAACTAAGCAAAGTTTGTATTATGGAACTAGATGGCTAATAGAATACACACTATACTTTTTTTAGAAATATAAATCAACAACGCTATACGACTTTTTATTGCAATGTTGATTTAATTAAAATCTTGCGTCATATAATTCGTCAAATAGCAAGGAAATTAAAATACTTATATGGCTAACATATTGTGAAAATCCACTAAAAAGTCCAACAACGTCGAGTAGGTACCTATTCAATAACGTGATACAAAAGAGATCCTAAACATAACATTTTATTGAACCAGAGACAAGATAAAATTCACGATGTCAAAGTCATATGATGCGAACAGAATAGAAGCTGATAACGTTTAATATACTTACCCCACTTGTGGGGTGAAATTCCAGTATTTGGGGGAAAATTCCGGCCCCAATATGTGAGTATGTGAGAATTTAAGCCACATCTAACATGATTAGATATAATACTGTAGGCGTCGTTATAATGAGAATTCAAACTGTTAGAAGATAGTAACATTTTAATTATGAATATTCAATTATACAGGGTTAAGTTTAGCTAGCGACTCCTAATAGGTGCTTCTGTACAGCATAACAAACTTTTGTGCTATGTATTTTAGAAATTAGAGAATAAAAAAAATAGTACTCAGTAAATTTTGCCCATTGTATGTATGTATTAAATTTTTATACGGAACTGCTGATAGTTTATGCTATATTACCTATATAGCAATATAATTATGTTTGTACATGTGGTATACCTACTAATATAGTATATTTTTCTAATAAGTATTTGTAGTAAATTCATTAGCCGTTGTTCGGTATGATGTATTGAAAGACGACGATGAGATGATGAAAGTTCCCTTGTTTTATGAATATTTCATAAAACAAGTTTAGTTGAGTTTTTTTTTTCTTGTTTTTTTTCTTCTTCTTGTTTTTGTTCTTGTCTATTTCAATAAAAATATATTTTAATTTACTAATATAAGTTGAAGTATATCAAGTATGCTTCGATATGAATCTGCGGTTACGATCCATATTAGGCGATTCTGCTTGTTCCCAAAACCTTAAATGTATTTACCAAGATTAATTACATAAACTCAAACAACCTTATAACCAGTTTAATATTGAAAAAGATATGTATGATATCATGGTGGTCAGGTCTACTCGACAAACATACGAAAGATTTAACTTACCATCAAAATGAAATGAAATATTCTTTATTTGGAACTAAAATAAAGGGTTACAATAACAGTAAGGGCACGATGCTACCCGCAGTAGTTTAGAAAACTGTGTCGCGGGGAACATCGCCCACCTCCGGGGTAATATTACATTTTATATTACAGTTATGAATGTAAAGTAGAAATTTAATTAAACAACTATGATTTAGATCGAAGCATAAAAATTTTACGAATTTTAGAATTACGTATAATTGTAATTAAATATCGTAATTATTGGATCAACACGAGAATATTTCATACGGGTCCAATTTTCCACAGAGTATTATGATGACCAGATCAACGCGATCAACCATGGATGATTGAGGACTTGTCATCAATATATCATAATGATTGGATCAACATCGGAAGATTTGATATGTGTTCATTAAATATCATTATGATCAGAGTAACGTGATCGAAAAACGGCTGATTAGGTACTTGTTATCAATATAACATAATAATTTGATCAATAGAAGAAGAATGAACAGATTTGATACGTGTCTGTTAAAATGAGCTGATTTTAATGGACACGTATAAGCTATTGGACATTATCATTATAAACATATCAACGTGAGTGTAAGCATGATGACCGTAAAGAAGATCAGGTACAAACTTACTTAGTTGCTTAAAAAGTAGCTAGGAACATTGGATACTTCATAATTATGCAAATAGTAAAGATACCAAGCAGAGTAGGACCGCGCGATATAAGCAGTATCGAACCACAAGGGGGGAGAGGGAAGTGAAAAATGTAAGTAATAAACCGTCTGATGCGGCGGCACGTCGCTTGTTACGTGGGGACGTGCACTCTGCATAACGGGGATAGGGTTGACTCGGTTCCGTTCACTTAAGGGTTTTGAAGTAAAAACTTCTTTAGGCATCTAAAAAGTTTTCACTTCACTTTCATAGAGCATTTGATTTTGTCGGTACTGAGCTGTCACGCTCGGTCTATGTAACGCTCGTTCGGGTAAAGTTGGCTCGAGGTCAATAAGAGCGAGAGAGATATAGTAAACGCGTCACTGCTATACTGCTATTTCGTATTATTAACGTCGTGTTGATGAAGTTTTCACTTCTATTGTGTGGTCGTGCATCTTTTTTAGCTTAATCGGTTTAGTTTTGTGTTCCGGGTGGAAGGGTGAAATTACAGCACACCTACTAAAAAGTACTCTTGGATTAAAATTAAAAGGCTTCTGCCTTTTCGAAGTTATGTGCGTTCTTTTTTTTTTGCTCATAAAAATGGTAATTCCACATAAATATGTTCTTTAAAACGAAATTCTAATATTTCTTAATGTAAGAAAGCTATATGAATTATGTTTTATTTGAAAAGGTATGTTTTCAAATTGGTCTCATAACAATCATCAAAATCGGTTTGTTTTAAGTATATGTATTTTATTTTATTTATTTATCCAACAGTATACATATTTAAAACCAAATAACTATAAAAAATATATCGTCCAAATAAACGAAATAGTGAAGTCTATTGTTTCAGTTGCTTAAAACTATATAAATAGTTATTCTGATGGATGTTGCAGTCGCGTCAAAAATACCTTGTTCAGTATGTATCAGTCCTTAGTATAAATAACAAAAAGTGCCAACCCTATAACGCTGTGCATACAGTAGGCTACGTTGCTGATAGTAATGGCTGCACGCTGGAAGTGCGACGCTAATTATTCTGAACACTTGCATTTTATAAAACAAATTTATTTCTGGATGTAGTAGCTATTTTTTATGATGTTATATCTACTAGATCCAATAGAAGCTTAACCGATGTTACGGTAGCAAACGTTTACACTTGGAAATATAAGAAAATATGTCGTGCCGTCATGTGATATTCGCTAGCTATCGTCAGTCCCATACATCAATTTTTCTAATCACTACTAGTTCTACAAACAGTAGACCTCGCGAGAGAGCTTATTTGTAGCTTATCTTGGGTCATATGTACATGACCCTACATAAAGTTGGCTCAATCGCAGTCGCAAGTTGGTTGTCATATCTCAACAACCACTTGACCAATTCTATTCATTTTTACCACAAGTTGTAATATTTATGTACTTTATCTACCTACGAAATATAATTAAAATCGGTTTGTAACTAGCGCCGCAATAAACTTCCCTCTTTTTTTGGGAACCAGCCCTCCTATCAAAAAACGCGACGTCATAAAATTTAAGTAATCTATAGAAGAAAGATTACTATAGTTATTACTATAGAACCAAGTTTCATCAAAATTACGCCCTGTATGCGAGTACGAAAATACAAATAAACACACAAACTCGTCAACAAACTGACAGACGAAAGAAAATTTGACCAGTTAGTGCAGACACGCTTCGCTCGCTCGGTCAATTATAATCAATTTTTATTTGAAAACGTATAACCGTTTCATTTATTTTTTTATAAAATAAATAAATAAAAATTTCACGACATTGTTATTCTGTTTCACTTGTACACGAATATTGAGTCATGTAGTTTGTAGTCATTAGTCTATGTCTGTGAAGCCAGAGTAGGTATAATATCAATGTATAGTGAAATATACAACTAACTCTAGAACGCTACCCTCAGTTTTGTACACACTACTACTACCGTGGGGTACAGGCCTACCCCACAGACATTTTGTGGAATAAAAATAAAACCATTTAGTAAATAATCAAAATGTTGTATTCCTTATAATCACTAATTTAGATAGCATGCAAAAATTATCATTCTGGAACATTTTCTTTACTTTTCGTGACACATTTGTCATATTTTAATCATATGTTCCGCACAGATATATCGCCGACAGGAGCCACACACATTTCTTGATTTTCGCTCTTTGGCACGTGAACAGAAGCAGCAGCGCCTGATTCGGAAGTCAGACTGAACCGGCTCAGTGATGTTTCTATCAATGTTTAGGATACCACTGATGGATTCTCGGATATCCCGGGGCAATGTTGGCCATGTCAATTTCTCTTGCAATTGAGGTGTTATGAGGGACATTCCCAAATACTTCAGAAATTGAGGCTTTTTTTTAATTGCTTTATTTTCGGCCATTGGAGACATGGTGTACAGAATCCAAGAGTTCACTCCAACCGTATTTAGCAGCATAAAGAAGATGCAAAGTGGTCATCTTCTCGTTATTATTCTGTTATTCTTGCCGTTACCATACATAACCAACGGACCATATATTACCTTTACGGGATCCCTTCCACTTACATTTTGTTCTGACACCTCATACTCAAAGGCATCTTCATCAGCATTAAGACCCTCATCTACAGTGCCAGTAGTAGATGGATCGTTTTGGGAGCTTACACTGGCGGCGTCGTCTATAAGGCGAAAGTCCTCAATGATGCCATCAGGTTCATCATCCAAAATGTCACCAATGCTCAGCTCGTCATCATCTAAATCCTCTAAGTGTGCCGCTATTTCATCATCACCCGATTAGGCCCACCAGAAGTCATTATAGCTTGTAAGTGCTTTTGAAATAATATTTAAACATGTAGGTATTAAAACACATTTTATATCTTCATGCATAATACAGGTAGGTACTGTACAATATGTTACGCAATGTTTTATGTATAATGCAATTGAAACTAGCCAGTAAATATCTGAAATTCATAAACAATCACTCGTACAAAACTTTGGTTACTACTACCGTGGGGTCCACCTGTACCCCGGAACACCTGCGCTGACGTTTGCACTTACACGAGTCCTGCGTTCGATTGACCTATTTACGCGGCAATGATCTAATATAGATTAGCTTGAGCGGCAAACCAGTGGTTGCAATACTTTTGAAAATATTGCCGTTTGAAGAGTGGGTGGGGTACGCCTGTACCCATGGTAGCGCTTAAGAGCTAATTGATGTCTGCATTCATCCGATACTCTACTTGGAACGCAAGTGTTAATTTGATATTAATTAATACAGCTATAAATAGATTATCAATCAAGGTATGCTTTGATCACTATTCAGCGATACACAAGCTATTCAGCGAACTACTTGGCGAACATTCTGGAATGTAGCACTAAGTAGTAAATACATATACGATATACGAGTACTTAGTGCTTCTTAGTAGGTACTATCCAAGAATGTTCCAAATGAAAAAAAAAAACAGTTTTATTATGTTTAGGGTTTCACGCCTTAAAATAAAGGAATCCGTACTCAGCGATATCGATCCACATTCTTGTTGCGTACTGCGCAAGAATGGAATTCTGTGCCGCCGTCTCTGTTTCCTGAGACCTACAATCTTGGAATTTTCAAGGCTAGAGTGAAAAGATATCTTCTAGATCGACGAGCTCCATCCTCGGCCACACCGTCGCTTAACTTCAGGCGAGTTGGTCAATCTTGTAAAAAAATCTTTACGATCTCACTTCGTTTTAAGCTTGCCTTAGTTTCATGGCATTCAGACGTTTTTCTTGTGAATTTATGGAGGTATATATATTAAAATAATAATAAATAATAAATAAATAATATTAAAATTATATTGAAAGGCCTAAAACAACAGAGCATTTGACCGGTTTTTCAAAAGTTTTTATGCACTGAGCCACTCTCTAAAAATATTCAATCCTAAGTAGGTAGCGCTTGCGACATAAACTTATTACCTAAATTAATTTCAAGATTCAATAAACTCAACGATATATGAAATTAACTTCTAATTTTGCACATTGAGAGTATTTTAGCGAGCGCAAGGTGTACCAAACTTGGCGTACCACTTTGCATTGAGCTTCAAAGGCTGTCAGATGCATTTGTACGTGATTTCCCGATAGGTTTCGGTTGAATTCCGAAATGCTCGAGTTTCCAGATGTTTCAAGTCTGCACTCGAGGGTTCAGTTGGCTGTCCTCACAATATTTGATGCGTATTCCAACGTTGTGAATAGACCAGGGTTGATAGTAAATTTTGTAAATGTAAGTATCTTTTTGTGTCAATACTGGCTTAGACTGTGTAAGAAGAATGTTTTTCGGATATGTATGTTAGTAGGTACGTACGTATGTATTTGTGTATTTTGTGTCTGTCATCGGCTTCGTAGCTCTCAACGGATGGACCAATTTAGATCTAGTTTTATTATTATTTGAATAATAAAACTAGAGTTTTCATAGCTGTGTTTCATAATTTTGTTTTTATGCATGATAGATAGACGACCACCAACTCGCCTGATGTTAAGCGACGGTGTGGCCGTTCACTCTAGCCTTGAACATTTTAAGATTGTAGGTCTCAGGAAACAGAAATGACGGTAAATAATTCCATTCCTGTGCAGTAATGTGTTTATAGTGGTGAGACCGTCTGACTTGCGATCCGCAGGTCCTGGGTTCAAATCCCACGGCACGCACCTCTATCTTTTCGAAGTTATGTGCGTATTGTTGATTGCCGCTAAGTTCAAACGGTGAAGGAAAACATCGTGAGGAAACCTACATGTCTGAGAGTTCACAATGATCTTGAAGATGTGTGAAGTCTGCCAACCCGCACTTGGCCAGCGTGGCAGACTATGGTTTAACCCTTCTCACAATCAGAAGATAGCCCGTTCCCAGCAGTGGGACAGTTTGTACAAAAAAGGGCTGATAAAAAAAAATGTGTTTATGTAGGTATTGTATTAATTACATACTCGTCCCACATTTCAAAACTATTGATCTATGTATATTACATTCCTATGTATGCATGTATATTCTAGATCTAAGTTTTATATTATTGTACGCTCGAAATGGGCAGACTGACGATACTATACCTATTTTAAAAATTTTACATCTTTGTACACACTAAATGCAATGAATATTTTCTTATTCATATAGTACGCAACAAGAATGTGGATCGATATCGCTGAGTGAGTTCGAAATGGGGAGGGTGGAATTAGGTTGTGAAGCTCTTGCGCACATTCCCCGAAATGAATCCTGTAGAAAATAGACAGACGTGCTACTTTACGGCGGTGCTCGAAACTAAGTTTTTTTTTTTTTTTTAACACTAATAAGTCCCCGTTTGACCACCAACTCGCCTGTTGGAAAGCGAAAAAGTGGTCGAAGATGAAGCACGCAGACTTAGAAAATACCTATTCACTCTGACCTTGAAAGAACAATGTTGTAAATAGCTAAGTAAAATCGGTTCAACCGTCTCTTTATGCGTGACTTTTAAATTTTTCTTAACTTACTTTTAATTATACATTAACTGCTTATATTTATATACTACTATTTGGTATTCGATAGGAAATAAAATTTACCTTCATCTCACTCCATATTGTTTATTTCATTAACTCGTTTTGAGTAGAATAAGAGGAGTAGGAGAAAAAATAGACATACACACATTCATATCATACGCTTCTTTATTGATTTCCGTGTTTCAGGCTCTGTGAAACGAATGGGATAAGGATAACGGAACCAAATATCAAATAAAAATGGAGACATATCGGAGAAAACGTTATCCAATACGGACAGAAAAGTAAAGCGCGGAGCTCGTTCAAAGGACATTATTTTTAACCAATTTCTCAACAAAAAAAACTTTTTTTTTTTCTAAATCTTTCTTTTTCTTTGTTACTGCGTAACTCCGTTATTTACATTTATGATTTGTTTTTGCTTGAAAGGGTTTACTTTCAGATTGACCCTATAGAAATTTCCAAAAAATCGGTCCAGTGAATTGTGCATTTTGAAGTCGGTTGTTACAATTTTTTTAACTATAATAATTATATAGAATTATGAAGACGTTGTTAGAGATCAAATTCAAATTTATTTATTTAATTAAAGTTTTCACAACAAAAAAAAACGCTTTCTATTAGATAGTGTAAATAATGCAACAATAACAATAACAACAAAGTATGGAAACCCAAATTCGTATGCAAGAAAGAAAATGTTTTTTAATGTTTGAAAAAAAATTCAACTTTTTAGGATTTATCTTATAACTCTGGCTTATATAGTAATTATTTGTTTTAGCTAGCAATGTATTGTTAAATATTATAAACATTTAGTTGGCTTTTTTTAGGGTTCCGTACCTCAAAAGAAAAAACGGAACCCTTATAGGATCACTTTGTTGTCCGTCTGTCTGTTTGTCTATCTGTCTGTCTGTCTGCCCGTCCGTCCGGGTTTCAAGACCTTTATCTCGGGAACGTGTGAAGGTATCGTGTTGAAATTAAAACCATATACGCAGATCCATAGTCTTGCTGCAGAAAGAAAAATCAGCTTTCTCAGTTTTCGTAAAAAAAAGTTACAGCCGAATATGTCGTAAAAAAAGGAAATCAAAACCTATGCGGTACTTCTCGTTGACCTAGAACTATGAAATTTGGCAAGAAGCATTGTGTTAGAGTACACATACCTATAGGAAATAATCCGAAAACTGGACATTTTTAATTTAATCACAAAAAATAGTGTCTTTACGTAAGGAATGAGGGTCCAAATTTTAAAGTTTTTTAACCGTATCATGTGGGGTATCATATGAAAGAACTTAATTAGCATAAGTTAAAACAGGTTTTTAAATATTTTTACGATGTATTTTTTGATATAAGAAGGCAAATATAAAAAAATATGATTTCGCCCTTTTATCTACTAGTTTGTACGAAACCCTCGGTGGGCGAGTCTGACTCGCACTTGTCCAGTTTTATTTTTTTAACACCGCATCAAAATCAAGCCGCTTGGGCTTTAGGAGGTAATAAAATACAATAAATAGTCTAAATAACTGTCTTCAATCGCTTTCATACAAAATATTCACGTATATTTAGACTTAGTTACTACACCGCTGTTAATAGCAATATTAAAATCTTGAAACTACCAAATATCGGTGAAAATATAAAATAAAATAACAGCCGAACCTCCTTGAGAGCCTCTTTTTTAAGTCGGTTAAAATATATACTTACATACATTTCGATCGTCAGTCGAATATTAGAAGACATAAAAAGTTGAAGACGATAAACTTGAGAGAGTTTTACGACCTCTTTGCTCAGCTGTAGTACACCTAGTCTGCCTGGAAAGCTAATTATTATTAGCTTTATAATTATAATAATATATATTTTTTTATTTTTTTTATTTCATATATTTTTTATTATTATTTTGCTAATTATTATTTATATTGAGATATTTCTCAATTGATGAAATGAAATAGTTTTCTAACTCAAATTAACGTGCTGGGTACTGTAGCCCTTTTTTCTCGCACAGTTTTTTAACGACTTCAAAAAGAAGGAGGTTAACAATACGACTGTATTTTTCCTTTTATCTTTGTTGCCGCATAACTTCGTCAATTATAAATCAATTTGAATATATTATTTTATTGAGAGGAAGAAAGATTAGAGATTACCTACTAAGTCGTAATATATACTGTTGGTGTTCCTAATTAAATAAATAAAGATAGAAAGAAAGAAGAAGAAAGAATGAAAGACATTCCAGCCTTGTACAACAATTAACTATCAAACCTAGGCTTCTGTAACCCTGTATAATAAATAACGAGTAATCACACATAACTTAGATTGGAGCTATTTATTCCATCACGCTTTTACGAGTACGTAGGCATTCCAGTGTTGTTGGTGTAATGTGCTAATGAAAGAGAGTGTTAACCGTCAAAAACTAAATACGAAGAGGGAAGGATGCCTAGCAAACGTTATTCCCTAGTAAAGGAAATGTGTAACAATTAAAAAGAGTTTTCGACGGAAAACATTTATTTTGGTACTATCCTGTAACAAAATTATATATAATATATTATAACAACAAAACCAAACTGCTTATTTATTATTTGTAAGCCTAAGTTTTTACAATATTTCTATAAGATAATTACAGTTTAAAAAACTGAAACAACCGAATTCAAAGTATGCAATTCGTTTACTTGGATGACATAATATATTTTTCCAGGTATTTTGTTAGAATACAATAAAGTAGGTAAGTAATGAACCGATTTCGATAAAAAAAAAACGGACCACTTCTGAAGTATGTCCTTTCAAATAAATGAAATAACAAAATCAATTCATAATTAGCAAACTAATCGCGCTTAATAAAAAAATAAAATAAAATGAGGTTAATGCGAGGTCTTAGGATTTAGGAGGATTTAAGTCCAATACAAAAAAGAAGAAGAAACTAATATACATACAAAAAAACATAATCAAATTGAGAACCTCCTTTTTAAAAGTCTGTGTTATCTTGAAACAAAGCTCTCCGCAAAAAGAGACAATAATGATATAGCGAACTGACACATCAGTGCTGTCTCTTTCAATTTCAGCTTCGCTATTTCACGCGTAACAAATACCAAGTTTTTTTTTATAAATAGAATCGAATGCGGTGGTTTTTATTATCAAATAATTAAAAAAAAAATGTTTGCGTCTCGGGACGCCCGACAGAAGTGATAACTTAAACTAGCCAGACTGGCGCCGTAACACGTTACGTAACGAAGCGGTTTACCCTCCCATAACAAGTTATCACTTCAAAATGATTTGTCGGACTTACCTTACTTACTTAATATTGAAGTAAAGAGACGATATACATTACCTCAACTACCCCAACGTCTGACCACCATGAACACTGCATGCAAGTAGGGTTTTAATGTCGCTCGTTTTCGACGCGTCTTCGCGAGGCATACGCAGTGTTTTTGTAGCGCCAGAGCACAATGCTTTAGAGTGGCATTCTAATTTAGTGAACGTCAGTAGAGTAGAAAAATACATCTATGGGATTGACATTAGCTAACGAAATGTCACGGGGCAGCACGTCACAGTTTCTTAGCATTTTGAAGCGTAAGCGTTTGTAGAAATAGAAACGGTTGCATTTGTCTAATCTGGGCTCTTATTCCGTATGACCATCGGCCGCGTTACGTGAATTTGACGTAGGTGCGTCTACAATGAAAATTAGACTTATGGCTTCTTAAACTTACAGGCTAATTTTCGTTGTCAATGCTGGGTGCATAACGTTGCGTAACGTGAACGTGACGTGGCCGCCACGTGGTCGCCAACGCGGCCTATGGTCATACGGAATAAGGACCCTGGTTGTGCCCAAAACGCGCAGCTGAAATAGGAATATTACAGTGCCATAATTACCAGTTGTATTTAGTTTTTTTTTTAATTCAAACTTCAATTCCGTCAAATGAATTGAACCAGACGAAGACGGTGGAAACAACAAGCAGGTTATAAAGTGGGTAACATTCAGCGAAGCATATAAAAGAGAGCTAACGTTATCCCGTTAATTGCCTGAAGGAATGCGGGTGCTTTTATTATGGGGGCTATTCGTCGAACTGAGCCTAAATTTGTCTTCGGAAATGTTTCCATCATCCATCCTGTACCAGTTTGTCCGTCAAGCGCTTTGTCGTTAAAGAAATAAGGGCATTACTAAATATAGAACAAAAAACTGTACAAAAATCATTCTTATATAATGGTGGAAAACTTTTGCAGATCCCGCCTAGGGGAAGCTTCACGTTTTTGTTTACTATTGAATTTCAGAGTCAAGTTTTGGCGAGAACACGGAAAAATCATATCACTGCTTTATTTTATTTTTCAGAATTATTTTTTATTCGTTAAGCCTTTGACTAACATGAGTGTGGGCAGGGGTAATTTTTTTGCGTTGTCGGCAAAACACCACGCAGAAGCTTCCCGTAAGGATAAATACCACATTACTAAGACATGACAAGGAATTATATGTAAACATTACTGTGTCTCAAATTTATGGAAAATGTTTTTTATTATGTTATCAAAGTTTCTTTAAGTTTCTGAATTTAAAAAAACTTTTATCACAACAGCAACATTTTCTTTCGCCCCCTTCCATAGTTCGAAAGTAATTTAAGAAAAATCAAAAACCTACGACAAAAAAAACGACTGATCAAATTTTGATGAAACATAGCTAAGAACACTCCCGATAAAATCCTCTTTCACACAAGAAAAAACTAGACTAAAATCGGTCCATCCAATTGAGAGCTGCAAAAGCCACACACACACATACAGATACATACACACGTCAAACTTACTAAACCCCTCTTTTTGGTTCGGGGGTTAAAATGAGGTCATTATTAAATTTATTGCTTTACCGTGTATAATTTTCAAATTAAATTTAGTAGGTAAATATAAATTCAGCCGGTTCAATGCAAATAAATTTTAATATCCGAAACCGTGCTGTCATTAGTCGAATTAATGTTATCAAACGTGCGCAGACGACCCGAATAGTAAATTACGATCATTTGAATAATAACTAACAAATTATTGTGACGATTCCATTATAGGGACATATTTGCTTACTTATTGAATTCAGTAGCTATTTTATTTAAGAGGGCTATGAATAGTTTTTGAAGTGAAAACTTGTTTAGCGGCGTTGGGCATTTTTGGGATGGGTAAAAGTGTTAAGCTCGCGTCAGATGGTTGGATCGTCAGACGGACAGTCAGAAACCTATTCTAACGTTCTGCATTTAAAGTTCATTATTGTATGAACAAGCGCCGTACACGAAGGCGTTGGCGTGTTTTAAGAGTATACAGCGCCATCTAGTACGTTGTTATAGAACTAACTTTATTATAATTATGAAGTGTTCATACAATAAAGTTAGTTTCAGACTAACGTACTAGATGGCGCTGTATAGTCTTAAAACAAGCTAACGCTTCGCGTACAGTGATAAGTAGGAGTTATTTATACACCCCCTACACATTAATATTTACCTACGAATACTGTCTACACATTAATATAAGTGGTATCAACGAGTCTGTCTGTCAATATCAGAAGACTTGGCTTCAAATCGTACGTCAATTTTTCCTCTCGATAAATCTCTAAGCACCAATCAAGGTAATTTTATTCCTTTAATTTCGACAGTGAACAAAATAGTCTAGTTTGCGTACGTCGTTTAAATCAAAACGTGGAGCTTTAAGCCAGGGTACACTAGTCTAGAGCGCTTCGCCTCCATGACTTTTCCATGGTCTAGCAAACCAATTATATTATGATAGCAAACCAATTATAATCAAATAAATCATCGTCCAGTAATTTTATAATCGAATATAATGTCAAAACAAAGCATATAAAAAACAAATGTCTAATGCAAATGTAAAGACTCTATGTAGATTTTAAGAACTAAGTATTCGATCAGCTATCTGGTATTGGATTAGCTATTGGATTGCTTTGTTAACTAAAGAGATATACCCCCTAACGTGATCATCACCTATTTTCCATTCAGTGCCAAATATAGGCTGTTATTTGAATTGTCACTCATTCACCACTTGCTGATACAATGTATCGACTATTGTGACAAATTGATAGTTTATTACAAACTATTTTACTAGTAACTTGTCGCAATACTCGCTGATCCGTATCAGCGATTGAACAAATGAACGTTCAAATGGCAGCCTTGGCTGTTGTTTTTTTTTTATGTTAGATTTACGATTGAACATCAAAACCAACTCGCCTGATGCTTAGTGACGATGTGACCGAGAATAGAGCTTGTGGCCTCAAGTAAGTATATTTTTTTTTTTTTTTTTTTTTATCAGCCCTGTTTGTACAAACTGTCCCACTGCTGGGAACGGGCCATCTTCTCATTGTGAGAAGGGTTAGGCCATAGTCTGCCACGCTGGCCAAGTGCGGGTTGGCAGACTTCACACATCTTCAAGATCATTGAGAACTCTCAGACATGTAGGTTTCCTCACGATGTTTTCCTTCACCGTTTGAAGTTGGCGGCAATCAACAATACGCACATAACTTCGAAAAGACAGAGGTGCGTGCCGTGGGATACGAACTCAGGACCTGCGGATTGCAAGTCAGACGGTCTCACCACTAAGCTGCCGGGAAGTAAGTATATAAAACACACAAATGAAGAACAATCCAGAACCTAATATTTTTGGGTTTTCAATTTTTGAATAACGGGGCCAGTGCTAAATAGTACAAAGGAGGCCACATTCTCATCAATTTAGAAAATATTACATTCTAGCCTTTGAAATCCAAGATTGTAGTTCTCAGGAGACAGAGATGGCGGCAAAGAATTACATTCCCGTGCAGTACGCATCAAGAAAGTGGACTGACCTTTATCATTAATTATTTTCAGTTCTGTATATAAAAAACAATATTCAACGAAAATTAATAACAAATACGTGAATGATTAAAAAAACACTAAGCAGTCTCAAAACCTAAAAGGTCGCGTCGGTACTCTTTGAATACCCTAAAATGCCAATAAAACTAGGCAACCTCTTAAGGCTACATAGGTAACAGACCCTTCTACTGAACCGTTTAACGATCAAAATGCCTATGTAAAGTAAAAATTCTTACCGTTGGAACTTCCAAAGCGTGTATATGGTAATGCGTGTGTGTTCAAACGTGAACGCCAAGCTAGCTTTGTGTGATGGTGAGTGATTGATTTACTTGATTTGAGATCGAGGTTTACGGTTACAAAGGAGTATTAAACAGCGTTTACGCATATATTGGGTAATAGGTATATTGCTCTATATATTGGTACAATCTGGGGATCTTCTAACGAGTGAATAAATATCTTCTGCGCTAGCCTGTTTCGTTTTAGACTTTGTCTTCATCAAATCATGTCGTTTACCGATATACCCAGGTGTCTTTAAATCGTGAATGACTAGGTTACTTCTAGTCAAGCGTGCTCCATCGTTGACCGTAGCGTGTCATTAAATCGGACAAATTGGCGTTCAAGCACAAATCTACAAATGAATAAAAAAAAACTTCAACAGTTACTAACAGCCGATTAACGGGCAAAAAGAGTTTGGTCACAATTAAATGTTCGTCGTTATTCGCGACATTCACGGGACTAGATAACTTTTTTTTGACGTGATAACGTCTTATAAATCGATGAACGCCGGCTGCACGCACGAAAAATCATGACTCATTGTCACGTTCCGCCTTAGCCGAGCGTGCAAGCGAGAGCACGGAACAAGCGATAGAGAGGCACGATCGACCTAAGCGTTCGGCTTGTGACGCATCGTTATCACGTAAAATTATTGTCCGTAAACCGACTTTACAGACAACCATTTTTTTTATAAATGAATAATATTCTTTCAAGCAATACTTCATACGGAATACGCGATAACAACACTATATCTAGAAAGGCCACAATTTTTTAACGGACTCTAAAAATATTTTTACTGAACGAGATCGGCTGTGGCATTTTGGCATTTACGAATTTCTGACGTAATGGTCGACACGGTCGAGCAGCACACATACGGTCAAACGTCGATAGGTACGCTATTAACGAGTCGATCGGACCTTTCTCCCAGCTGCCGAAGTATTTACTTTTATTATCAAACAAACGTGTTTCATTTCGGGAATTGCCCGAATATCGGATGACTTTTACTTTTTTCAAAGGTAATTTCGTAAACAAACCGTGTGTAATGGAATCTGACTCGACACGTGTAGGTAGGAGTTACCTCCTACTTTATTTTAAGAGTCATCGTCGTTATGAATAACTTTTACTATACGACCAATTATAAAATGATAATTAAGTGTGGTGACCCCCGCACTGGCCTTGTGGCTCAGTTGGTAGTATGTCTGTCTGCTGTGCTGTAGGTCGTGGGTTCGATCCCCATCCAGGGCAAACATTTGTGTGATGAGCATGGATGTTTGTTCTGTGTATATATTTACAAAAAAAAAAGTATATATGTATTCCATCAGCCATGTAGCTCTATAGTACAAGCTTTGTTTAGTTTGGGCTAGATGGTGTTGTGTGAAATGTCCACAAATATTTATTTATTTAAAAAAAAACTGGCTCCTACCTAGTGCAAAGGTTGTCCAATATGTCCATCGCTATTTAACGCGGTAATGCGGCTAGCGTCATGGGTACTTTTGCATCTGGTACAGTTTGGGGTGTGCTTTTTGACTGAGCTTCGTTTTTTTTTTAACTTCACGAGTATTATTAATGAAATTGAATTGAATTTAAATTAACTTAATTATAATTATTGATTAAACATTTTAGATTGATTAATGACTAGTTTGTGAGGATTTGTACCTTTGTTTAATAACACGTAACGTCCATGTTTATCCTAAAAATATTTTCCTGGGTGAGGATCGAGCCCGGAATACCTATAGCTTAGAAGACAAGTATACTACCAATTGAACTCTGACGACAAGATACAGAAACCTAAAAGTAGGCACGATACTATTACCATTTTCTATTCAACCCTTATCTATTAATCTCCAATATACAACAGATTAAAAACCACCAATAAAGGTGATTATACATCATCCAGTTAGTAGAAGCCTGACAGGGGCCCCTGTATCGAGGTATAATATCGGGCAAGTCACGCCTCTAATCATTATTTGGTGACGTGGGGCCCGGGTTCGGGGCTCCGCTCGCATTTGGCAATCAATTAAAGACTTAACGCGGGTTTTGTTAGGATTTCTCTCTTTGATCATGTGAGGATTGTTAAATGCCGACACGTATTTTTGGAAGTAGATCGTGTTGTAAGAATGAATCCTGAGTGAAACGTACGGCCCTTACGGCCCCTTGAAACACACACACAAACATAATAATTATAGTTTAAATAATTACAGTTAAAAAATATTCAACAAACCAACATAAAAATACGCAATTCGTTTACATGTATGATATTTTTTCAGTTATTTTGTTATGAAAACCAAACCACAAAACCGATTTTGATAACATTTGTTTAGGACTATCTCTGAACTATTTTATTATCTATCAAACAAAAAAGAATGATCTAAAACATTGAGAACCCTTCATTTTGGAAGTCGGTTAAAAACTGAAACAACCGACTTCAAACACAACAATTTAGCTGGATGATATATTTTTCCAGTTATTTTATTACAAAAAGTAAAACACTATACAATATATCTGAAGTATAACCTACAAAACAAAATAAGAATCATCAAAATCATTTCATAACAGGAAAAGGAATCTCGTAACATACATAAAAAAATATTGAGAACCTCAGCCTTTTTGGAAGTCGGTCAAAAACGTTGTTCTACACACATGCTCCACAAGTATGGCGTCGCTTTGTTTGAAAATGTAGACGGATATATTTAATGCAGCATTTGCAGCAAATATATGTATAGAAAGCTGTGTAGCGTTTCGATCTACCCACCCACTATAAAATAGTTTTTGATTCTCAGAAGTTATTTTATTTTACCGAAATTGAAACAAAAACAACAAATTGATCAAAGTACGTTCTAGCAAGAGAGTCTAGACACAACATCTTTTTAAACTAAAAACAACACGAATTCTTGTTACTAGACCTTGTAAATACTTTTGGTAGGTACTAGGCTAGATAAATTACGAAAATTTTGATGCTTCTAAAGTTGATAGTGTAGAAAATAAAAGGTAACTGTATTATATCTAATAATTCTGCGAACAGTATATATCGCGTGCATATTTATTCGTTCGTTCAAGATTTGAGTTCCCACATTTTCTAGCACTATTTCAAAATCTAAGTTGGTAGTTGGATATAATTATTTTTTATAATAACATGTTATTAAACGAAGCATAGGAAGGTCAGCCATAAGATGGACAGAAGACCTCATACAAGTGGCAGGAAAAAGCTGGACGCAGGCCGCTTCCAACCGATCCTTTTGGAAATCCATTGGGAGCCTTATGTCCATCAGTGGCTTTTTGTGGCTGAGATGATGATGATGATATAATGTTATTATAGAAGTTCATTTGAAACTGGGACTTACTCTAAAATCTTGATAACTTCTTGCCAACTTTGCTCATGTTCAAAATTCTTGTATAAAATTGTATCGGATGCTCCTGCCATTTTTTATCAAAATCAGTCCATCGTCTTTGTAGCAAACTTCTGACTTTTTTATTTGAGAATTTATTTCTGAAGTTGAAATGTTACCTAAGTATATAGGTAATAAGATTTCAAGTTTTTTGTGTTTTGTGATAACAGAAAGCCTACTACAAAAACAAGAATTGAACATTAATTGGCAAAAAGAGACATAACTACACATAAATAAGTAAAACTTAATAAATAAAAACGATTTATCGGAAGCACAGATATTGTTTTTTTTTTTTACTACATCGGTGGTGATTTCCACTAAAGTATTATGCATAATATTTATGTAAATACCTTGACGTATCCTTCACAGAAATCTACGCCTATTACGTAGTACTTATCTCAAAAAAAAAAGTACATATTTAAGCCGGTATTTGTTTGAGGTGATTTTATGACTTTTTTATTATATTTTAATAAATTATGGTTATTTTATGATCGTAGAGCTTATTGTATACGTTACGATTGCAATTAAATAGTTCCCTAATTTAAAAGAAAATACATTTCGTCATTGGCCGTAACTATAAGAAAAAAATTGTTTAAGTGAAGCCTATTTGACTCCATCCTGTCAGTCTCTTAAACGTACCGGGAATAATTAATTTTTGGTAACGCTCAAATATTTAACGTTTACTCAGCTTTACCTTCAAAGAGCATTTAATATTCGTAATTGTGGTGATAGTAGCTAAGCGGTTGGCAAGTTTGAATCGTAATCAGCAGAGTGTGGGTTGAAATTCCAACAACACACTTTGAAAAAATAACATGAATAAACTATAGCAGTACGATAAGTATATTGATGATTGGTGTTGAACATTTTAAACTAAAAATCAATTTCGTTTGCATTTTATTGTTTTCAATTTCAAAATATTTATTTTTGGGGTTGCTACAAGACTTTAAACATGACCTAAATGGGCAGCATTTAGGTCATGTGAATAAGAAACAGCGGAGATGAAAAAAAAAACCTTTTTAAACGGTTTTATTTAGCTTGACCTAAACAGGTCAAGCAAACAAACAAACAAACGTTTATTTGTTTGTTTGGGTCAAATTTAGTAATTGAAATTTTACCCCCTTGCAGTTGACGGATCGATCTGAAATTTGGTATACTTACACCTTTAGTCCTGATGACAATACAATTTAGTATATTCTGTATTATTGTAAATCCAAGATGGCCGCCGCCACAAAATGGCGGATTTCATATTTTAACACAACCTCCACAATATGGGTATCATATGAAAGGGCTTTTCTAGTAAAATACAATAAATACATTACCTACATCATTCATTATCTTTCTTTTCAATAAGACCGTTTAACTTAAAAAGTTTTTTTAAGTAAGTACTTGTTACATGTAGTATGGAGTGTTTTAACGTTTTTACCCAACTGCGTAAGACTGGTAATGGTAATGGTAATCTTAAATCTTAATTCTTGGTTATGAATATGTATGTAGATATGTTTCTATATGATTGCCTACAGCCTATACTGCTCATCTGATTTTGATTTGTCGTTAGATTAGTCTTCACTTCCTGAGTGTCATAGGCTATTTTTGTGTAATAATAATAATACATCTCATGTAAAAATAAATGCGTTGAATTGTTGAAAAAGAGAATGCGTTTTTTCGTAACCTCAAGCGCACTTTTTCTTAATAAACAAGTGATTTTACTAGAACTATTCTAAAGATTGCACATATATAATCTTCTATAGCGATTTTACGGATATTTTTCACAAAAAACGTACACTCAATAGCGTATCAAGCATAAAAATCGAAACTTAGACAGCAAAATAAGCTTTCTGCAGTCGGGTATTTTGTTTATCTTGTGATATAGATACTTGTTGCTTATTTGATGATTTTACTATAGAACTTTGTAGCGACGAACAGAACTCCACAGACAGACACACACACAGACACGTCAAACTTTTAGCACCCCGTCGCAGACAAACATCTCCTCTTTTTTTTGAAGACAGTTAAAAATACTTTTCTCCTATTGTATAGAAAAATATGCAATTTACTGGTGAACATTTAATTCTTAACAATTCTCTTAAGCTGTAACATTATTTACTAGAAAAGCAGTTTTGTATAAAGAGAAGTCTGAGCATGCAGCCTGCTAACGACACAGCCACTTCGAAGTTGCCAACTTGAAACATGTTAGGTTAGTTCTGCTAACTCACTGCCATGGAAATTCACTGCTGGCATTATGTACCTTGTAAACTTAGTTATTATGTACTTAAATATTACCGACTCAGTTTATTGTTTCGCCCTGTTTGTGTTATGTGTAGATTACACATTCAATCTTATATTATGCACTAGGATGTTTGAGCATAGTGTTTTTTTTAAGAATGTCACAATGAAATCTATTACAAAAATAAATAATAAATTGTAAACAAATACTTATGACATTAATGAAATCTCCTCAATTTTAACACTTTGCAATTAAATAATGTGATAGTTTAAATAAGTAAAACATTTAATCTGCATTGTTTTTTCAGTCATCTTTTGAATCAATAACTACTTTTGAATAAAATGGCTAACATGAAAAATTGTATACACATTTCAAACCTGTTTTTATATTTCTGTCTCTATCACTATCTCTTTTCCACTAGTGTGATGTACCAGACATTTTACTCGTAAGCTTAGTGGGTGTGTTTGTGATAAAAGTTTTATCGAAGTTTCATAATTGGATGCTATTTTTAAAGAGCTTTGGTACAAGACTTTGCTACCCCGCTCCTATGTTACACATTTTCAAAGAAATAAATTGGCTGAATACTTGCGGAAATCATAAGGATACAATATACTTAAGTATTCTCGATTATATATTGCATAATTAATTATGTATTACAGAAATTCCATTACCACGTGTGAACTCAATTGACATATTTTACTATGGAAACTAACGTGGTTTTCACACATTTTAAATAAAAACTACGGGTCACTCATGTCTGTTTTAAGGCGAAAAATCCGACTATAGTTTCAACCGCATTTTCTCTAGAAACATTGTCCTTCAATCTGGAACTCGTTTTTTTTATGCAAGATAGTTCTACGATTGACCACCAACTCGCCTGATGTTATGCGACGGTGTGGCCGAGAATGGATCTCGTCGATCTACAAGATATCTATTCACTCTAGCCTTGAACATTCCAAGATTGTATATCGATAATATTTGCACACTACTGCTTGGTGGTGAAATAACTAGCAAAAGCGTAGTACATTTCCAGGCGTACTCAGCAAAAGTCCGCTACAAAACGAGATAGCTCCATTTCCACTGCCCCATTACAGCTGACATCAATAACAATCAGGCGCTTTTCCGACCGTAGACCGTAGACCGTTTTAGACCGTAGCCATCAAGAGATAGACGAAAACCGTACCGTAGGTACTCTGCGTTCATTATCGTTAATGTTAATTCGAAAGATCCCGCCGCAGTCTGCGGACGCTTGCAATTATCGAGCAATAATTATACCTAACGATTATGATGGTCGCGGTGAAGCACATAATGACTGAATTGCAACTGAATAGGACTGCTGACGATTATAGGTTAAGTTCTTTTTTAAGCTTCCGTGCTAAGTGTGCTATTCTTGAGGCTGTCTGTCTGTCCTTGTTTGCAGGGCCGTAGCCAGGAATACATTTCGGTGGGGGTTCAGCAATGGACATGGGCGAAGGGGAGCCTGCGGCCATGTTTTCCCATCTTTCTTATAATGTGCGAGCGTAGCGAGCGGGAACAAAAATTGAATCATTTTATAAAATTATGGAAGCCTGGTTGAACCCACCAACCCCCCCCCCCCCCCTGCCTACGGCCTTGCTTGTTTGTATCTATCGTAATTGGTAGGATGTTGATATTTTTCCAGAATAGTATGTATAATTACGGTGGATTTTTCAACAAATAACCGTAATATAAGTTTTTATTGTTTTTTTTTACTTGACAACTTCTAATAAAACGATGAACGCCGGCTGCACGCACAAAAAAGGATGACTCATTGTCCCGTTACGCTCATTGTAACGTTTACATTTCATCAATGTTTTGTTATGACGTTGTCACGTTAAACTATCATCCTTAAACCGACTTTACAGACAACCAATTTTGACGTGACAACGTCTAATAAATCGATGAACGCCGGCTACACGCACGAAAAAGGATGACTCATTGTCCCGTTACGCTCATAATCCCGTTACACCATCATCATCATCATTTAATCAATGTTTTATTATGACGTTGTCACAACCATTTTTTTTAGAAATATTGGTTAAAATGGTTAAATAAATACGTGAATAATAATATTAAATGATTTTTATGCTTTATGTTCTGTATAGATTTATTGTAAAAAACTAAAAAATTAAGAAATTAAATAAAAAATTATTAATAATTATAATAAAAAGTTACAAATTCAGAGGTATTATGATGGGGGGCACAATTTTATGGATTTGAAAACGGCATAACTTTTACAAGACTATTGAACTATAATATTTTATGTGAACATCTAGCATTTCAGGCCATTTCTATTGTGTAAAAATATGTGATCTTACAAACATACTTACATAGATATGAAGCAGATTATGCTGAGGGTCTAGTTTAATATCAGTGTCCATGGTGCAAAGGAGTACGGAAGCCGCGGTACGCGAGTGCAATTCGTGCTTTGCCCGATTTATTAGCAGCCACGAAGTAGATGGCTCACCTAATAGTAAGCAAAAACATAGTATTCCTTCCTCCTTACGCAATCGGGTAAATATACATTTGTACCGAAATACCATACTAAGAATATTTGATCAAGTTTATCTGTACAAATAAAAAATATTTCCCCAAATCTTTTTCCAACAACACGTGATCATTTTACGGTCTACTCATGTATTTTACTTTAGGCGCAGGTGTTCTGAACCGAGCCAACTTTTGGGGAGGGTTCCTCGTAAATCTACTCTCAGAGATTCTCAGCCAACAAAACACCCTTAATGTCTGCTAAAGTGATAGCTAGCGCACCCCACCCTTAAGGTGAAATACACGCGCTGTGAAATAAAAAAAGATTATTTTTGTTTCAAGTCTATTCTTTGTACTTTCTTATGCAGGGTTTGCTAGGTGCCCTGTTAGTAACCGAACGAATGTCAAGGTTTTCATAATTTTACAATTGTGCCAATAAAATTAGTTGTTCCTTAGAAAACGTTTGCTTATCTCTTCTTCTTCTTCTTGTGTATTGGACCACGCGATTAGTGATTTGCCAGCGTCAAGTATTGAAATATCTTCAAGTCTAAGTCACGTAAATAGTCATTCGACAGTTCAGATAGAATACTTAATGAACCACCAATTTTATCGCATTAATATTCAAAATAACATAAGTTTAGGAAAATAAAACAGATCGCCGCCAAAAACTCCTTTGTTTATATCTGACATAATATTATGTTATTTTTATGTTATCGGAAGTGTGCTTATGGTTAAAAAAACCGGCAGGCTCCGGTACTCCCATTTACAAGTGTTGTAGAATCTGTTTAAATATAGAACAATCGTGGCAAAACATGGGAACTTACGTCTGGAAGTACATACTTACTATGGAATTATGTGGTATCGACTGAACAGTTTTTGCAGTCTAATTTACGATTTTGTTACGCTTGATACGTTGTTGAGTGTACGTTTTTTGAGAGAAAGTATGCATTATATTAAGTTTCCGGCAGCCTAGTGGTGAGACCGTGTGACTTGCGATCCGCAGGTCCTGGGTTCGAATCCCACGGCTCGCACCTCTGTCTTTTCGGAGTTATGTGCGTATTGTTGATTGCCGCCAACTTCAAACGGTGAAGAAAAACATCGTGAGGAAACCTACATGTCTGAGAGTTCTCAATGATCTTGAAGATGTGTGAAGTCTGCCAACCCGCACTTGGCCAGCATGGCAGACTATGGCCTAACCCTTTACATAATGAGAAGATGGCCCGTTCCCAGCAGTGGGACAGTTTGTACAAAACAGGGCTGATAAAAAAATGCATAAAATCGCTGTAAAAGATTATAAATGTGCATTCTTTAGAATTATTCTAGTAAAATCACTTGTTTATTACAAAACAGTTCGTTAGAAGTTACGAAAAAAAAAAAAATTGCAAGAGATATATATTATTATTAATACAAAAAATATAGCCTATGACACTCTGGAAGTGAATATGAATCTAATTACACCTCGCACATCGAAATCGGTCAAGCCGTTTAGGATGTAGGCTGTCATATAGAAACATACATACGTACACTCGAAAAACATAATGCTCTTTCTTACGCAGTCGGCTAAAAAGTAGTTTTTTTAACTTGTTATATCCCATAAAACTTAGTAGTTGAAGGATAAAACCTTGAGTACATAATATATTTCATATATAACTAGTTACTAGTAATACAAATAATAATAATAAATATGCGTTGAATTTACACCCTTAAGCAAATGGATTTAAAATTATGAGTCATAAATTCCGCGACTAAATTTTTATTGATTTGGAAATGGATGTTAAGATCGTTGGGCTAGAATAAAATCGGATCGTAAGTGATGTTTTATGACTTGACTCTGATTTTATATATTTTTATATCATCTTGTAGAAGAGATAAAATTAAAGATAATATTTTGAATTTATTATATTAGGCTCCTTCGCTCGCTGTTTTCAGAAAATACGTTATTTTAAATACTACACTTTCGGATAATGCTAAATTCGTCAATCCCCATTTTATGCTACGTAGTTCTCTTTCGAAACATACCCTAAAAGCTTTATGTATTTGATAAAGTATTACAGTCTCCATATTTATACCAAGAATCGAAAATTGTGTAGAATTAAAAAGTTTTCCACCTTTTACTTTGACATTTCAAAACTTTCTATAATAAAAGTTACGTTCTACGAAATATCTCCCTAGAAATCGTTTGTAGTATTAAGTAAGAATATCGTAGAATTCCTTCGAGAAAATCTGAAAAATACCTTGATAGCTACATCCGGTGCTGAAGTATGAAAGGCGTGAAAATCCGTTAGATACGAATACCTATAAAGTAACTACATACCTACTTGTTAGTACCATTATTTATTCTGAGAAATTATATTACAGCAGGTTCCATTTAGATGACCACTATTTTTCTATTGTTAAACACTTTTTTAAACTATCACAGTCATAACGCGAACCACGGTAAATATCCCGTTAATAATAATGGTGTTTTTTCTATTGTTTTTTTATGCAAGGTAGTTCTACAATTGACCACCAACTCGCCAGATGTTAAGTGACGGTGTGGCCGAGGATGGAGCTCGTCGATCTAGAATATATCTATTCACTCTAGCCTTGAATATTCCAAGATTGTAGGCTCAGGAAATAGAGATGGTGACAAAGAATTCCATTCCTGTGCAGTACGCGTCAAGAACGTGGATCGATAGCTGAGTACGGATTTTTGATTTTTACAAGAAATGGGTGGTAATTCGCCGACTTTCTGCTAGTCCTGTAGTGAAATGGGGAGGGTGGAATTAGGTCGAGAAGTTCTTGTGCACATTCCCCGAAATAAATCCTGTAGAGTATAGATAGACATGCTACTTTACGGCGGTGCTCGACACTAAGTAGCTTTTTGGCAACTAGTTTATCGTCACCGGTTAACCTCATAGCTCACCAGTCCAGTGATTCTAAAGCTTCCAGCTGATACTTGGCTGATTCATCAAAAAGGTGGCAGCAGTTCTCCATACACGATCGGACCTGTGCTCGATACAGATGAACCACGATCAATTATGTCATCATCATAATCATTTCAGCCATAAAAAGTCCACTGCTGGACATAGGCCTCCCCTATGGATTTCCAAAAAGACCGATTGGAAGCGGCTTGCATCCAGCGTCTTCCTGCCACTTGTATGAGTCATCTGCCCATCTCGTGGCTGGTCTTCCTACGCTGCGCTTGCCGGTGCGTGGTCTCCACTCGAGAACCTTTCGGCCCCATCGGCCATCAGTTCTACGTGCTATGTGGCCTGCCCACTGCCACTTCAACTTGCTTATCCTCTGTGCTATATCGGTGACTTTCGTACGTCTACGTATCTCTTACCAGACCTGTGCCTGATACAAATGAAACAGTTCTCCCGGTGAGAAGTATCGTTTAGCCTTTGGTCAGTAGCTGCGGCTTGAAGTTGCATTCTACGGTTGTCTACAGCCAGAATACAACCTGAACCTTGTAAGGGATTAATGCCCCTTCATTTCTCACTTCACGCGCACGTGTGCGCCAGACTGCCACACACACACCTACGAATTCTATGAATTTGTGTTTCAATGCGGAAAATCTGTTGCAAAATGTAGGTATACCAGGAACACGTGAGATTGCATTGGACGTTGGAAGTTCAATTCGTGGAACAGGGGCGTTTATATTTTGTTTACAGTATTTTTCAGCATATGTATACAGAATATTGATTCAGTACAGTTTTGTTATGCGAGATGGCTTACATATCTGTGTGGTATTGTAGCTCTCCAACGGATAGGATTTGATCGAGTGATCTTATCTATGTTTCATCAATATCGGTTCTGCCTTTTATTATGTCGGAGGTTTTTATGTTTTCTAAATTTGTCCATATTATCTTCACCAGCCCTATTTTTGTATGCAAGATATCGTTAGATTTTTCTTTATCGCCAGGGTTTTTTTTGATTTTATTTTTTGTTGCGTTAAAAATAGAAAGCGCTTTGAAAATGGAGGAGATGTTCAAGAAGCGGGCGGGGGATGGCAATTATTTACCATTCAGCTCCACGACAAGACTGGAAAGCAGACCCGGAAATTAACTTTGCACATTCAATGTCAGTTTTTATTAGCATCAGGTTAGGTATAGTTTTTATTTATTCATCATCCGTCCACCATTGTGCATAACTAGTCGCATTATTTGCAACTGGGGGGGATTCTTTGAAATTATGATAGGAAAATAACTAAAAATCATAGATCAACAATAATCCCCGATTTATAGACTAGCTGCGTTCCGCGGTTTCATTCGCGTAGATATGAAAAACGGTGATGATTATGATGATGATAAGTAGCTTATGTCCAAATCTATCTCTATACTAATTTTCATAACGATCGGTTTAGACGTTTGAGCGTGTAAAAGGTAACAAAATTTGCTTTTATAATAGCATTATGAAATTGTGTCAAATACTTATATTTCAAAACACCAGTACATTCATTTAAATAACAACATACTTATGTGTCTTTTAAGTTGTCACAAATCTTATTTTACTAGACTATATCTTATATTTAAAGTCGTATGTGGTGTAAAGTGTGTAAGTAAGTGTGTAGTGTGTCTCAGAGGTTACAACATGAAATCTTTCAAAATCGCAATACCTGGATAAAGTTAAGGCAGTTATAAAAATTTTTCGTTCTTTTGTTGCAGAAAACTTGGAAAGATGAAGATCTGCACGTACTTGCTGCTAAGTTTTTTAGGTAAGTTTTTCAAGATTTACGCTCGCCGTTACTCATATTCTGAGAATGCGACTTAACTTTAACATAATCTTTAGTTTCGAGACTGTTTATTACTGTGAACCGTCTGCGCTAAGAATTTACATACGTAGAAAACTTTTACTTCTATATCACCCACATATCATTTTATGGTACTTATTAAAATATAGGTATAGTTATAATATCACTTAACATTGGGCGAGTTGGTGGTCAATCGTAGATCAATCTTGCACAAAAAAAAACATTATAAGCAAAAACGCTAAATTCATACTTATCGGATTCAATGATTGGGAGTCACAGTTGACGTGGCTATACTATATATTGATTTTTGTAAAACTTTGAGAACTAGTAGCGACCTTAGGAGTTGCTATCTTGTACAAAAATTAAGAAAACCAAATACTGTTTCATATTTTGTAGTAGAGAAGACAAGATGCCATGACAAAACTAGTAGTTCTATGAACAGTAGACTTCGTGAGCCCAAACTTTTGCAAAATTACTTATTGCAAAAAGTCTGTGTTCGTGAGATCTTTTGCTATTCTAAATTCTTGTTTAACATTGTGTATCAAATGTTTTCGTCAAATATTATCAAAATTTCTTCCATGCTGGACTGGGAAAAGAATAAAACATAGAATGTACCAGCATTAAATGTATGTATGTATTATCAAAATCGGCCAAAAATTGCCTCGTAGCAAACTTCTTCTCTTTTCAACTGATTCATACCCAACCTTTTATCTCGACAAATTCTTGATCTATTTTTTCATATTTTAAATTCATTCATTATGAACATAAATAAATACTAAATATTTTTAGCAAATATTATTTAAATCGGTCAGTAAATGTCGCCGCAACAAACATTCCCCTTTGTTGGGAGAAATACTCTACTTATTAAAAAAAAACCTGACGACAAAAAAAAAACGATTAAATTTAGAATATTTTCTCACCAAATGATATATTTAGAAAGTTTTCTACGATACTTCACACTTTGGACACTTGCCCGAATAAGGGAATCATTACAAATGAGCAAAAACGACTAGAGGTATGGCTTAAATTAACGCTTTTCCTTTTTGATGAAAATGTTACTCAGCAAACGATTTCAAGCTCCTTCGGTCCTTTTTAATTTCTAAGTCTTTATTTAAGTATTTGAGGTTTAAGTATTTAATGTTTTTAAGTAGGTACATTAGATGGAAACCACGACCGTCCCATTGCAGTTGCGGTGAAGCCGAACAGCTGTAGCAAGTAGATTACGATTTCTATTCCGCACAATCGAATGGAAACAGGAATTCCGTGAGCTGCTGTAATTGGGTGTATTAGTTTCCGATTGGCTCTGGAGCCCAGGACCACTTGAACCACTCCAGAACAAAGTCGCTAATTGGAAACGTATTTGTCGTAGCTCTGGCTATTTTGACATTATTTTACGCTTAATCTTTTATTTATACAACTTTTTATTTATTTATATATTTAATCCAACTACAGAGTATAATATGTGTAATTGCACTAGGTGTTATTAAAGGCTTGAAGGCATTATAAATAATATGCTTGAGTCGTTGAAATAGTTTTATATTGAAACGTTTACACAGACACGTACTTGACATTCGAGCGCTAGCCGAGAGAAAGAGGACGATGTTGCCAGAGCCAAATATCACAAGCTGGTGTGGCCATTGTACAACATCTCCCTTATTTTTAAAATAAGACTAATTACACAGAACAACTTAATTTTACTAAATAGCAAGAATGAATAATCAAGATATTATATACTATAACCGACTTAAAAACTAAACTAAATTTACATACAAATTTCACCAAAATACTTATTATTTATTTTAGAATATGTGATATTATAGGTTTACAATATTATAGGTACAGAGAACAACTGAGTATGGTTTACTATTGAGAATAACTTAAGACTATTTAATTAATACACTTTTATAAACAAAATGGAATACACAATATAGGTACAAAATGATTCCCGACTTATTTTAGAACATACATCATACACATGTTAATAATAGGCATAATGAGTCCAACATGGCGTTATCAACTACTGGTAAGTATATCTTTCAATAGGCTTGATTTGCCTTCCAGCCCTTGTTACATAATATGGAGACTTACTAACCTCAGGATTTGGAGATCTAACACATAGTGGACTCTGCTGCTGCTCATTGCTTGAAGCTGACTGTACTGGTGGAGACATCTGTCTATTAGAAATGGAATGACTATCATCACTTACACTATGTTCGCTGACATGTATCTGTTGCTGGCTTGACTGGGTCGGACTAGGAATCTTCAAAAGATGTTGCCTGTTTCTTCTACATTCTGCACCATCTGGTGTTTCTACTATATATGAACGTGGCTCTATACATTTCCTTTTAATTTTAGCAGATGACCATATACTATCTGGATTTTTCTTATAAAATACATCTTCTCCTACTTCTAAATCTGGCAATGCCTTTACTTTTTTATCATAATATTGTTTCATTTTCTTTATATTGTTATTCTTTGACTTCATGTGATCTTGATAAGTGACAACTTTTGACTTAAGATTTTTTGAGATAGTCGGAAGCTGTGTTCTCAATGAACGTGACATTAGTAATTGAGATGGAGATGCTATGTTCCCTCTAGGCGTCGTACGATATTGTAGTAATGCTAGATAGGGATCTGTGCCTGTTTCATCACATTTTATAAGAATTCTTTTGGCTATTTTAACACCAGATTCTGCTAATCCATTTGATCTAGGAAAATATGGGCTGGAGGTAGAATGTTGAATACCCCATTCATTAAGGAATTTCTGAAATTCGGTTGAAGAGAATGGAGGCCCATTGTCACTTTGTAAAATTAGTGGTATCCCTTGACGACTAAAGACTGATTTTAGGACTGGTATCAATACTGCAGCACTTGTGCTCGATACTGTAGACAATTCTATGAAATTTGAGTAATAGTCTTCAATAATTACATATTTTTTTCCTTTGCAGTCAAAAAAATCAACACCTACTTTCTCCCAAGGTAACATAGGTTGCTCATGAGGGTGCAATGGTTCAGATGGATTAGCATTTCTGTGTCTTAAGCATGTATGGCATGACTCCACTAAATTTTTTAATATCTATAGACATAAATGGCCAAAATACAATCCCTCTAGCAAAACTCTTGGATCTTTCAACTCCTAGGTGACCACTGTGAATTATTTGTAATATATCTGGGCGAATTTTCTTAGGAATAATGATGCTATTACCTCGAAATAATAATTCTGCTTCAGTATGTATCTCACACCGGAAATTCCAGTACTCTTGTACTAATTGGTGTACTTGTTTCTTACATGTAGGCCATCCTTTTTGACAGTAAGTCTTGAGCAACTGCATACTGTCATCAGAGCTTGTTGCTTCTTTCAGCCACTGAAGTCGTTCTGAAGATACAGGTAAATTTTGGATTAGCATATTGACATGGACAATGACATCATCATCAAGTTCATCTGCATTAGTTTCAGGTAAAGCTGCTCGTGACAAAGTATCAGCAATGTACATTTCAGTACCTCTTTTATAGCACACCTCTAGATTATAAGCTTGTATTTTCATCATCATACGTTGTAGACGGGTAGGGACCTCAACAAGTGGCTTTTTGAATAATGTTACTAACGGACGGTGATCTGTTTCAACTGTGACTACTTGGCCATAAATGAATTGATGAAATCGGATGCAACCAAAAACAATAGCATACAGTTCTTTTTCGATTTGTGCCATTCGTTGTTGTGTGGGGGTCAAAGTTTTAGATGCATAGTATATTGGGTGACCATTTTGTAGTAACACTGCTCCAACTGCAGTACTACTTGAATCGACAGACAGAGTTATATGTTCATTGTCATTAAAGTGACCTAAGACAGGAGCATTACAAATTAGGCTTTTCAGGTGATTAAATATTAGTTCATAGTTGGCATTCCACATGAATATGGCATCTTTTTTTAGTAAATCTCTCAATTGACTGACTTCTGAAGCAAGATTTGGTATATATGGACTTAGATAATTTAAGAGGCCTAAAAATCTTTGGAGGTCTTTAGTACATGTTGGAGATGGCATGTCTTTTATAGCTCTGACTTTGTCTGGATCTGGTATAATACCATCACCTGAAAATATATGACCTAGGTATTTAACCTGTTGAGTTGCAAAAGTGCACTTTGATCTATTGAACTTGACATTGATTTTTGCAGCTCGTTCAAAAACTAAGTTTAGACGTTCATTATGTTGATTTAGCGTTTCTCCAGAAACCAATAGATCATCACTGTACACTGTAACTCCAGGTATATCTCCAAATGTTTCAGTCATCACTCGATGAAAATACTCTGGTGCACAGTTAACACCATAAGGAAGTCGTTTGAAACGGTACCTACCAAAGGGTGTGTTAAATGTTGTGAGATATGAACTTTTTTCATCGAGTGGACACATCCAAAAACCACTACTGGCATCAAGGGTTGAGAACCACTTGGACCCAGCAACCTTGGTTCGAATCATATCTACTGTTGGAATTGGATAGTGTGACCTACATATTGCTTCATTAAGATTTCTAGGATCAAGACATACACGCAATTGACCATTTTTCTTTTCAACCAATAAAAGTGAACTTACCCATTCTGTAGGCTCGGTGACTTTCTCAATGACATGCAAGTCCTCCATGTTTTGAAGTTCATTCTTCAATTTGTCATACAATGCAAAAGGTACTTTGCGTGGTGCATCAACTACAGGCTTGACTTCTTCTCGAACTGAAATGTGACAAAGGCCAGGCAAACAACCTAACCCTTCGAACACAGATTTATGACTCTTTAGCAAGTTATCTAACTCATGTTTAGACTCATTATCACTATGCTCATTTGATGACTGCTCCTTATTAATTTCAAATACTCGGTGTACAAGGCCTAATGAACTACATGTTCCATGTCCGATCACTGTTGGTGAATTTACATCTGCAATTATGAATTTAACTTGACTTGATACATTTTTACTCTTCAAAGTGTATTGAACTGTAAGTAAACATTCACCAAATACAGGGATTTTATTTCCGCTGTATGACATCACTCTATTTTGACATTTATCAAGTTGCACATTTATGTTTAATGACTTAAATATTTCATATGACATTACATTTGCATCACTTCCTGTATCTAAAACAGCGTTAATACGGACGTTATTTATGGAGATAGGTAGACACCAATCCATACTTGTCTTGTTGCAATTAAGGTGGCCAATAAAAAAATCTTGAGAGTCCAATTGTATGTTTCTCACATTTTTTCGGTGTAGGCACATTGACTCAAAGTGGTTTCGAAGGCCACAAGAATGACAGGTGACTCCTTGAGCTGGACACTTGAACCTGTGGACTTGGCCGCATCTTCCACAGACTGGTTTAGTTGTCATTCTTGACTGTTCCCGAAACCGGTTGTTATTTGAAATATCACTATTATAATTATTCCCCGATTGTGCGTTTGATTTATTCATGTTATTGTTGTAGTAATTATTCTTCCTCTTTTGAACATATAGAACCGATTCATCTGCTTCTGAGTTGAGAGTTGATGCTTGCTGAGTTGTTTGATAAATTGTTTTAGCATATTCGACAGTCTCATCCAAGTTTTTATCTTCCAAAAGTAGTTTTTCTTTTATATATTGATACTTTTCGTGCATGTTGGTGATAAATATGTCTTTTACGAGACGATCTTGAAGGTTAGTAAACTGACATGTTTGACTTTTATTTTTCAGTGCTGCCACGAAATCTTCAATCGATTCGTTTTCTTTTTGTCTGTAGGTGAAAAACTTATGTGACTCAAAAGTGACGTTCTTCTTTGGAACAAAATGGTCATCATACAATTTCAGCACTTGTTGAAAAGATACTATTTCACAATCGACACCAAAGCTGTTGAAGACTTCCACGCCCTTTTCCCCTATGTAGTGTAGGAATAATGCCACTTTTCTTGATTCATCTTCATCCTCAAGCGATGCTGCTTTGAGGTATATGTTAAATGCCTGTCTAAACTTTTTCCAGTTATGTGACATGTTACCCGTGAATTGCATTGTTGCACAGCCCGCCATGTTGACTCGCGTTGGCGTGCCCGGCAGATGAGATATTGGTTTTTTGTCATTAGAATTTGATGTTTCGGACTCGGACATCTTTGCTTTACTTCTGACACCATATTAAAGGCTTGAAGGCATTATAAATAATATGCTTGAGTCGTTGAAATAGTTTTATATTGAAACGTTTACACAGACACGTACTTGACATTCGAGCGCTAGCCGAGAGAAAGAGGACGATGTTGCCAGAGCCAAATATCACAAGCTGGTGTGGCCATTGTACAACAGGTGTGAGCATTATGTAATGTATCAATATCTTCATATCAATCACGACAAGTATTTTACTGGATATATGTAGGTCTCACCAATGGATTACTAATAGATTGTGAACGGCCTGCGACCAGGGTCTTTCTGCTTCGTGTTTGAGGTTGTTGGTCTACCTTGTGATCAATCAATCAAAATCAATCATAACACTTTATTAACACCACATAAAGTAATAAGACAATAAACACATAAGAAAATGCCACAAAAGGTGGTCTTATCGCTAAAAGCGATCTCTTCCAGACAACCTTGGGATGTGATGGAAAAATTATATGTAAAGTTGGGCGGTGGTGCTAATACAGAAATACTCGTAGACTAATTAAGTTTTTTTTTTTTTTAAATAAACTACTTAGAAATAATACATACATACATAAATATAGAGTTTATTCAGTTTTGTGATTAGTCGTCTTACGCTTCGCTGGGCGATTCGTAGTATCCACTCGAAACTTTTTCCGCCATATCGGCTAGCAGATCTGCGTGTTATATGTCCTTCCCATTGACATTTTACTTGCTAATCCGCTATGTACTATGATATGTTTATGATGAATAAAATAAATTAATTTATAGCAAATCCACGAATAACATTCAACAAAAGTCAGTAAAACACGTCAGTATTGCTTGCCTTTAGCCATAAGTATCATATTTCCATGCTAAACTTACAAATAGTTTTACTGCAGGTTAATTGCAAGTAGTTTGTCAAATGTTAGCATTCTGCTAACATTTCACATAATATACGTGACTAAGTAGACTCAGCTTAGAAGTTTTAATAGCCACGTAGTAAATCCTCAGCGGTAAAGTTTGAAATGTCTTGAAGGCTGATTCACAACAGATATCAAGCGAACTTGCGCGGCGCGGGGTACTCACGCTCGTGCCCTGATGCCATCTTCCATGCAGATTACTCCTGGAAACTTTCTATAACATTTGAAATATAATTATATTCAAATTCAAATAATTTATTTCATATATTAATCCATATTTACACACATTAAAGAAAGAGAATAAAATCAATACAAATATGTCTAATTATGTCAAATAAAATAATATACATATAAACTTAATAGCAAATTAAATGTCAAAAAACAATAGAAAATTAAATGTCAAAAAAAAAAAAAAATTATCAAAATACATGTCATCATAATAATAATAAGCACATAGTAACATCATGTCACCTCAATCTATACTTCGGCTTAAACCCGGAATGCTCAACATGAAATATTATATGAAAATTGTGTGTACCTATATCATCATCACCATCAACCATTGTCTACCCACTGCTGAGTATAGGTCTCCTCTTTAGCGCGCCATTATTTCCGGTATGTGCCTATATATGTAGAAAATATATTTAATGCATAAATAATATCAAGAAAACAAAATACCCATACCTTCCTTGAGTCTCAGGATGCGCTGACTTTGCGAGGACGTGGTTTCGACTTCAAACCACGTCCAACACTTCGCTCTTCGGACCGCGCGTCGGGTATCAGTTGTAGTGGTGGTGAGGAGAGAGACGAAGCAGGGTGGATGACGGCGAACGAATGAAAGTCCAAGGGTTGCAACTTAACACATCATCATCATCATCTCAGCCATAAGAAGTCCACTGTTGGACATAGGCCTCCCCCATGGATTTCCAAAAAGACCGATTGGAAGCGGCTTGCATCCAGCGTCTTCCCGCCACTTGTATGAGGTCGTCTGTCCATCTCGTGGCTGGTCTTCCTACGCTGCGCTTGCTCCACTCGAGAACCTTTCGGCCCCATCAGCCATCAGTTCTACGTGCTATGTGCCCTGCCCACTGCCACTTCAACTTGCTAATCCGTTGTGCTATATCGGTGACTTTGTACGTCTACGTATCTCTTCATTTCTGATTCGATCTCGTAGAGAGACTCTGAGCATAGCCCTCTCCATAGCTCGTAACTTAACACAATTATTGATTATTCTATACACGTCTAACAGACGACATAGCTAACCACCAGTTGACCAGTAACGTTCTACGAGGTGGAAGCTATACCAAGTGCAAAAGATGATGATGATGATGATGATGTAACGGTGATGGGTGTATTCGAAAGCGTTCAGAAGCGATCCCACTGGTGGAAGTCACATCATGTAGCTACGATACATCGAGAGAATTGAATTCATTACAAATCCTATGCATATTGTGCCTGTAAACTTTTGAGACAAAAGTATGGTGGGTTGATACTTTACTACTTTTAAAACAAATACTTTTTTGTAAATACATACTTATGATAAATAGAAACATCCAAGCTTATCAGACAAATATTTGTCCTGGGTTGAATCGAACCCACGACCTACAGCTTACAGAGCTGCGAGGCCAGTATAGGTATTAAAAGAATAACATAATACCCAACTGCAAAAAAGTGGCTTTTGCAGTCTAACTTACAATTTATTTGAGCTTGATAAGTTTGATATAATGTTGAGTGTACGTTTTTTGAGAGAACTTTCTATGATGAATAAATTATTTGTAAAATAATTATGCATTCTTTAGAATAATTCTAGTAAAATCACTCAATTTATTGCGAAAAAGTTCGTTGGAGCTTATCAAATACCGCACTTTTATATTTTTGAGAGAGTCGTATTATAATAACAAAAACATAAAAAAAAACAAAAAGTAACTCAATAAGAACTTTTTTACATAAATCATTATAGCTTAAACACTGAAAAAACAAAATCGACTTCAAAATACGAATTTGATTAATAATCTATGACTCTCAGGGAATAAAGACGAATCTGAAGAAACCTCGCACATCAAAATCGGTCAAGCCGTTTAGGCTGTAGGAGGTAATATAGAAATATACATACATACATACACACGCAAAACATAACCCTCCTTCTTATGAAAGCTCCTCTACGTAATTGTCCCTCTTACAATCTAAAACACTTTGTAGTTCCACATTGTAGAGTAATTTCGAGAAATATTCGACCCATGTTGTACATTTGGTGTCGAGAGCCTTCGTGTCATCCGTCAATGTGTCTGCTATTACCAGGCCGGGTCAGACGGGGCCTCCCGGGGGACGTATGAGATACTACTCAATGTCCGCCGACTCCAATTGATCTACCGCCGGAAAAACCAATACGTATCGGTTTACTTTTTAACCCAGTTATATCTCAGGTGAATAAATTTCAATAGGCTCAGGTATGTACATTGTACAGGCTTATTGCATGACATGAATATGCTATTTTATAGTCGGAAGGAGATCGTTATGTTGATGAATAACTTTTAAAACGAGCGTAACTCACAATTTGGAAAAAAATAATAATATAAGCTATGGAAACTATGGAAACTGATGTGGTTTTACACATAAAAAAAAACTACGGGCCACTCACGTCTGTTTTGGGTCGAAATATCCACACGCCTCATCGACCCAGAGTTACGTTTGCAATGTTCTTTTGAACAAAACCGCCAAATGCAGATGAAACTATAGTCGGATATTTCAACCCCTGTAGTTTTTATTTAAAATATAAATAAGTTTTATAAGTTTTTTTATTAACATTGTTCGTTGATCTCTCACAAAATGTATGCTTTCACTGTTTTTTTTTCTCGCGATGTTGATGTTGTGTCAGTGTCATAGTAAAAGTTATTAATAATTAATAGTACAATTATCTCTTAGATATAGTAAAGTTGATCCCATAATAATCTTGTATGATTTGACTTTTTGTTTGGTTTTCACGGGCAAACATTTATTTGTTTTTTATTGAATTACTCAAATAAACATTAATATACGATAAATATAGTAACTCCAAAAACCTCGCAGAGGTTTGTCTTGGCGTTACTCCTCCTCGACACATTAGTTCTTTCAAATATAACAAAAATATAGGTACTATATAGTAAAAATATAGGTATACTAACGTATACTGGAGTCATGCCACCGTCGCGTGAACAATGAATTTAGTTACGTTTGTTATAAATAATAACTCTAAGATTATGAGTAAGAGTGTGCAATGTTATATTATGTTATGTACAGTACTTAAAAAACAGGCCAAGTGTAAGTCGGACTCCCGCACAAAGGGTTCCGTACCATTATATATAAAACCTGCAAAAAAATCATGTCTGTTGTATGGCAGACATCAAAATATCAATTTTATTTTAGATTTATTATTTATTTTTAAATTGAATAATATGACTCAATATTCTGTGAATATTTCAAGCGTCTACCTGTTGCCGTTATCAGTATCGAGCAAAAACGATCAAAAAAATCACGTTTGTTGTATGGGAAAAACAAAATAATAAATATAGTGTAAACTCCATGTAACGTCACTCGATTTAACGACAAACTCCCTAAAGCGTCGAAAACACTCGGCTTTGGTTGGTTTAGCTTGTCTTCCATACAATGATACACTCTATATAGCATTACACCCACTCTCAATAACGACAACAATTAAATAATAAAAAGTACTTTTTAAGTTGCGTAAATCAGTAAAAACTGCGCAGCTGTGTACGTTCTTTTGTTCTTTTGTCACTTTATTATTCTAGTCCGTAATAAACTCGACTGTCGGTATCATACATACCGAACTTTCTAAGAAATCCGTCCTTTTGTTTACAAATTGGGATTGCTTGCACGTGTAGACTGTTGTTAGTAGGAGTCATGGATTATCTATACGTTATCATTTATGTAATTTCATAAAGATCCTAATATTATAAGCTAAGTTTGTTACCTTTACACGATCAAACTGATAAACCGGTCGAAATAAAATTTACTAAAGAAAATCATTATCGTCAGTATCATCAGTACGTTATCATATTCTTAGTTGCTCAGTTTTTTTGTAAATATAAATACTTAAGATACATAGAAACACCCAGACACAGAACAAACATCCATGCTCATCACACAAAAGTTTGCCCTGGGTGGGGATCGAACCCACGACCTACAGTTCAGCAGGTAGACATACTACCAACTGAGCCAGTCAATTAAACTCGTCTAAATGATTACCGAGCGATTAAAGTTTGTTACGGAGAAGGAACAAGACATTTCTAATTGCTTGCGGAGTCTCAACTTTGAAATCACGTCTCGGATAGTTCTGAATTCCTGCAATTAGTGCCTAAATAACTTTTAGAAATAAAAGTTGCTTCGTAAAAGAAAGCTTCATTTTGTTTGACTTCAAAGTTTTTCTCTAAGAAGAATTTTCTACAACTTTTAACTTAATAAGATTTAGAAATTGGCTACGTAAACAGAATTTTATATTGCGAACCTTACCAACATTACAAACCGTAGATACTTATAAAGATAGTGGAATATAGGTTGAGTGTTAGCGTATAATGCTACAGAATGCTTAAAATTACAGGTGCAGTAGACTTATTCTGCAAACTCGTTTTTACTAAATTACGGCTCTTGCTACGATGTATCGAAGCGCAAATCAGATTGCACAAGTAATAAGTACCTTCTATTATAATAATCTACAGACGCGATGCGTGACCAAAATTCTGGTGCGCATCAGGCCCAACGCATAAGCATTGCTACTCAACATGGCAATGCTGGCAGCATTCTGGATACGCTAATGGGTTTGAGAATTTAGATTATCATTAGACCTTCATCGGTCTGGGGTTAATCTGTTTGTTTATTTGTGTAGCAATTTAGGTAGTTAAATATGTGTACTGGCTGTGTAGTATATTGTTTTCTTAGAGTTCATCTTGTGCTATCGTGTAGCTTGTATCTTTTCTCATGGACGTCAAAGTACTGAAATATTCGGTTGAAACGGTAACGGATAATGGTACGTATTTTTAGTATAATACAAACTGCACCTAGAGTGCGTCTGGCCTATAAAGTGACCTTATATACAGATAAGCAGTATATGAATCTTGTTTTTTATGTAACGGGAGTTTGGGTCGGTCTAGTAATAAAATAAGGTGATGAATGACAATGAATACTGTAGATTCTATAGTACCAGTGCTAAAATTCCGTGTTGCATACAGTACCAGCACTATATTTTATGTCTTGCGTTCTCAAACATTCTCAAACTGAATATAGGTACTAACATTTTTTAGAATATAATCTGAATCTCATCCTATCTAAAATTATATAAGAATAAATAGCTGTCTTTTATTCTGGTGTAACTAATATTTGACAAGAGAAAATAAGTTTTTCTGTCCGTTTGTAACATTTTCATGCTCAAATGATTGTAAGAAAATTTGATTTAAAAATAGCTGGGAATCCGGGAACTGCATTCCAGGTACCTATGCCATTGCAAAGGCTTCGTTCCCCATCATCATCATCACTGTTTTTGATGACTACCTGAGTGAAATCAGAGGCAATAAATGGCTTTTCCACTCCTCTTGTTCTAAAAGTCCGTCATTGTAGCGTAGTATAGCGGGGAAAAAATAGCATTTTAAGCTCTAGGAGAAAAAGTATTTTTTTAATTTTATTTTTATCTGTTACCAAAGAGCCTACATACACGAAAGAGTCTTTATTCAAAAGTAGAATAATCTCTTTAGAATATATATACATTATCTTTACAAGCATCTCGTTAAATATCCAGAATTGTACAAATTGTACATATCATTTTTAGTAAAATAAACTTTGAATTATTGTATTGGATTATTTTATTTTCTCGCACTCGTAGCGAAAAGTAGAGTGAAACACACGGCGCTCAAAATCCATTGTAACTCGGTTTCTATTTACTCCCTCTCTAAAGCTCGGGGAGTAAAAATCTACCTCGTTACAATGGATCTTTTTAGCCCCTTGTATAACAATCTACTATTGTCATTTAGATGATCATTTTGGATAGTTTAGTTATTTTAATTTACTCATAAAGTTCTAGTTTGAGATGATATGGTATCATTGCGAGGTTAACTGTCTTCTTCGGTACAATACTATTGCAGTTAATTCGATTATATTTGTTGTATATTCAGCGATATCTTTGTCAAATACGACAATACGTTTGTTGATCGATCGGTCTGTCACGTTCTGCCAGAGGCTAAACTGTCTGTTTGAGTGGAAATAATATTTAAATATAAGTTTTAGGACAATCTATTGACGCACCCTTAGAGGTCTTCTGCCAACAAAAACTAAAATAACAAAACTTTCAATATCGTAATTTAAATGAAATTTTTCGTAATACTTAATAACTAAGATAATTCTTTACTTAGCAAATTCGTTAAATAACTTCTTAAGTTTTTGTTAAAAGTTGTTTAATTTCATTGAAATTTCGTTAAATTTAGGCTTCTATTGCGCGTGCTGGTAAATAGTTCATGATAACTTTTAGGGCGGATTTTTTTTTCTGTACAAAATAAGAAAATAGTTGTTGGGTAGCAGGAGCAGATTAATTTTTATTGGTTTTTCATTCAATTACATTGGACAAGTCAAATTTACTTAATGGTACACTGTAAGTAGGTTTTATTTTTTTATTTTTAGCTCCACAGACACCGGGGTCCATGGCCGTGACTGTAAGTAGGTTTACTATATTATATAAAGAAATTAAAATCATGACAATGACGTCATACACAAAAAGTACATGTACCTACTTACGTCCTAAAACTAAAACTGCCTAGCAAGCAAATATCTAGCCCCACTTGTCCCATCCTGTGCTTACTCAGTCCGACCCCACTGGGGCACCATTACTTCGTCTGTTTCAAGCTCCACAGGAAACCAGAGCTTATTACAAGGGTATAAGGTGGTGTAGACATGAAATGTCAGTTACCATGGCCTGTTGCACTTCAGTGTTAATGACGCGTGCCTCGCAAATGTGGCAAGTTACACGCCTTGAGATAGTTTGATAAAACTAATTATCATTTGGTTTGGTGTTGTATGCTAAGTGTCGGTTTAATGGTTGAAAGTCCGGTAATCACTTGTTTGAAAATTAATGTTGTGTTTGTAAAACATGTACTGTGTCAACTGTGCTTTATTACATTGGCAATGATATATATAATTAGCTAATTATATATAATGTAACAAAACATATTGCGCTCCGTGCTTTCACCCTCGTTTGAATCGTATGGCTATCAAAGTATATAATTATTTACCAACGCAGCTGAAAGAAATAGAAAATACACAGATTTTTCCACAAATCCTAAAAAATATAGTAATTATACGTAAAAACTGCTATTATACGTTAGAAGAGTTTTGTAAAGACAAACACATCATAGAATAAAAAGTTCCGCTTCGCACTAGATTGCTATACCATATCAGGGTGATTGTGTAACTCCCGTAAACATGTAATACATCAGCATGTAACACATAATTATGCAATAAACCTGATTTGATTTGAATAATTTATTTTTTTGAATAATGATTAAGGTAATGATTAAATCAAACCTATGTGCATCTCCATATGGTTATATGCTTAAAAACTACATTTTTCAAACATTATGTTAACTTTAAACATGTAGTACTGTTAAAGTATTATGTGCTTTAAACTAACCCAATAGGCAGCGGAATCGGGTAAAAGCAATCAAACCACAGTTAGACTGTTTGTTTTTATCCAACTTGAGTTACAAATATCGCGACGTAGCGCTGATAAATTAAGTTATATTGAAATAAGCCATAGCTTTTGTACTCAGGGATTATGTAACTAGTTACTAGCGAAATAATATCCGAAATCGGTTCAGTAATTGCCGAGATCACCTAAAACCAACAAACTTATAAAATTACAAAGTTTTCTTAAATTTAGTATTAGAGCAGATAAAAGTAAATCTATTTTCGCAGAGTCCTCTAGGAAATACCATTAGAATAGAATAGAATAGAATAGAATAACTTTATTGTACATCCATACAGAGTAATTTAAATATAGATAATAATCAGAGTTGAAAATACAACGGCGACCTTATCGCATAGAGCGATTTCTTCCAGGCAACCTTAGGGTGTATAGGAAACAGGCAATTTGAAAAGGAGGCTGTGGTGTACAGTACATATTAAATAATATAATTGTGTCATAGATAATTGGTTAAAAACCATTGGTTTTTAAAACAAAATAACTGGAAAAAATGACATCTAAGTATACAAAATTACGTATAAAGTCCATACCATAAAGTCAGTAGATTCAGTTTTTAAAACTATAATGATATAGTTATTTGTTACTTTTTTTACGATTCTGAAGATATTGTTCATTAACCTCAATTTATTTCGCTGGGACTGGATAGGCTATCCCCATAAAAATTACATCAATTCCTATGCCAATTTGAATGCGACCTGCGAGTGTCCCGTGATTTAATTTCAGGTACATTTCAAATGGTTGTAGTGTCACAGACGAGACAAATTTGTGGCACTGATGCCATGATTTAGTTTCACGGTCCTGCAAATAGTAAATATGCTAATGGTGCCAAAATAGTGATAACTATTTGGTTATAATTAATAGATATTCATATAATTTAACAGTTTCTAGCCAATAGAAGTTCAGTCAATGGTGTTACATTTGTTATCAATTTTGTACAGTTTTAATATATCATAAGAAGCTAGAGATCATTTTTGTGGCCTGAGTTGGAATTACGCTATTCACACTTATAAACTGAACAAACAACAATAGCGCTTCGAGGCAAGCGGTGTAATATCCTTGTCGAAATGTACTCTCTCTTTTCGGCTTTTTGTGTATACCAATGCCGGATGTATCCAAAAGTCATCTAAACGTAGCAGAGCCTACGTAGAATCAAATGAGTAGATTCCAAACTTCGCGAGCCCGAGGCACAATTCCCAAGTTATTCCGAGTTTTGCAAACGAAAGTTTTGTCAAAGTACATTGTAAACAACATGCAATGGCACGGTAGGATTCCGTATGACGTAGCCACCGGAGCGAGAACGCCCGACGGTGGCGTCCCTTAGCTTCCAAGATCCGTTCAAACTTACTTGAGCAAACTCCCAACTTTTACCCAAGTACCCTTAAATTTTAAGTCAATTTCGTGTCCACTCGACAGTAACGTCACTCTCCTGCGGATTCCGTACATAAATATGCTAGAAGGTTCCATGCCCAAGGTTTAAACCTCATTTGTCGAGGTGATTCTGCTTCGGACTCGAGGTTACCACTTTAATTAAAACCAACACTCGTTTATGAAAGTTTTAAATTAAAAAGAACAGTGCTTCGCTACGGTTCCGTAGAGACCACGTAGCACTGTAGACCCATTTATTGTCGTAGCGAGTTCGTAGCCAAAATTTTATTTTAAAACACACACGAGATAAATGGAATTATAAACAAATAGAGTATTTTTTTTAGAAAGAAAAACTCTATTTTTGAAACATTCGCACGAATTTCTCTATTTATATGTGAAAATAAATCGCACGTGTGATTCCTGTTGCAAGTGGTTATATTTTTACATATTTTTTTAATTACTGGTATCATAGGGAGCAATTAACGAAATATCATAAATCTATCCATTTGTACTTCAAATAACCATTATAATACACAAGAAAATTGTTGCAAAGAATTGTTAAAGTAATAATACACAAGATTAGTATCTTTACACTATAAATATCAGACAAACAGTGCCATCGTTTTTCTTTCTATTCCCCTGTTTGATATCTTACTAACAAAAACTTTTTATTTTTCATCTTGCTTACATTTTGGGAAGTAGTATTAGAGCTGCCTGTAGGTATACAAAAATGTATTTATTGGTATTAAGTACACTAACAACAAAACACAAATCTAAGTAGTTTATGAATCGAACTGGTTTAGACTACTGATTATGTTAGTTAAAATATAAAAAATACCTTTTAGAGATCGTTCGTAAAACCATAACATTTGTATGTGATTTTTGCGAGCGATTTTAAAATATCACGGAAGGAAACTGAGTACGTTTCGGTTCCAAATCACGGCACAACAGCCACACATTTTGAGGCTTCCACGTCCAACATTCCGGAGCATTTGTTTGGAATGCGTTTCCTGAATGTTTATAATACGTGTATCAGTGGAGCTGTTTGCAGAAATAGTACCAGTACATGGCGGTGGAAGCGGGAAGCATCTGCTCGCAATATCAAATATCCAGAATTCGCGACACGTAACGATAGTTCGGCCAACTTGCGACCAGCGGACGTGTCCGTGTTATTCGGAACTCTAATTTGCCTTAAACTTGTACAAATAAAGTTTCTTATATACTGAAACACTGTATTTACTATAGGCATATTCTACGATTTTACTTGCGATCGATATATCTTTTCTTCATGGATACCCATTGGGGTACTTCGCGTACACGTAAATTGGAACTTGTACATCATTGTGTCGGATATCGTTGCATAAGTAATCAAAAAAACATTGGAAGTGTGCAAAACCATTTTTCAATTTAGGAATCCGTTTGCAAAATATTAAGATTTGAAGTGATATGTTTTGTTCGTCAAGTGTCGTCCCCCCTTCAACCAGCTAAACGGTTAACTTAGGAGATATAAAAAAAATCATATGATAAAATTAAAAGGAAAACTATAATTGCTAAGTAGACTGTATAAGTTAACGAGTAATAGCCGATCAACTTAAAAACTAAATACTTAAAAAAATCTACTTAGTAAGATACTTATGTAAATTTCGTGCAAATATACAATTTTCATTTAAACTATCATAACTTAACTCGTATGTTCTTGAGTCCCCATTTTAAATTCACATAAATAATGATGTGTAACTACGGAACCCTACTTTGCGCGTGGTATGACACGCACTTGGCCATTAATTAATGCTCGATATGAGTAAGAAAAACCTACTATTTTTGGGTATATACTTGTATGGTAAATTGTCAAATAATACTCGGAAGTTAAAAAAAAAAAAAATATATACGTACGTATACGCATGAAAACTAATAGATTTAATTATATAAATAAAACCGGACAAGTGCGAATCAGACTCGCCCACCGAGGGTTCCATACAAACCAAATAAAAGGTGGAAATTATATTTTTTTTTTATATTTTCCTTCATAAACCGAAAAATGTACATCGTAAAAATATTTAAAACCTGTTTTAGCTTATGCTATGAAGCTCTTTCATATGATACCCCACATGATACGGAGTTATTCCTATATGTGTACTCTAACACAATGCTTCTTGCCAAATTTCATAGTTCTAGGTCAACGGGAAGTACCCCATAGGTTTTGATTCCCTTATGCGTTTTAACGACATATTCGGCTGTAACTTTTTTTACAAAAACTGAGAAAATCGAATTTCTGGGTGGATATATTGCAACATTGTTTCAAATTGACAAAACATTGAAAAGCAATTTCCTGATATTTGTATATAATCTGAATATTTGGAAACATCATAATGTTGACGATTTAATCAAATCGCCCGAAATGTAATTCCAAACTGAAGTCACAGAATGAAACATCGAGGGAACCAATTAAAAGTTTCGACACTCCAACAAACATGTTGTCAATATTTATGAGGAACCTTTCCACTTCAAAAATACGCTTTCCGCATCTTAATGAAATTACTTTTGGCCTTTTATTCGTAATTTTTTGAGTTTAGCTTATTAAAATCCTATGCATGTCCGTGGTAGATGAACAACATTTTCTAAAATTCGTACAATTACTGTTGTAAGCCGAAGTTTATTGAATATTTATTTATTAGAAAGTGCCTTTATTAACTACAAAAAATAAATTTACATACTTTAACAGTTTTTTTTTCTCGAATTTGGCATTTAAATTTACCTATTCTTTAGCTAATTCCTGTCACAAATTCCTGTAACATACCCGTATTTGTTGTTGAAATAAAAAAAAATATGCTCATATTCCTTATGCCTCCTCTACACGTCAACGGATGCATCTGCAGACGTCATCTGCTGATGCGTCCGCCGACATGTAGAGGGGGTAATTTGTGCGTCTGTGGTAGGTATTTAACGTCAGCAGATGCGTCCGCCTCGAATCAGTTTGTTGTCGGTTTTTGTGTCACGTTTCAAAGGGTTTCGGCGCGAACGGACGTTTGCGTTTGTCACACGTCTGCCGGCGCATCAGTTTGATCTGAGTTGCAATTGCGAGTGCACGCGTGCTTTTTGTGTCGCATCATTCGTAAAAACGTTCGAAATGACGAACAATATGAGCACCGAGGAAACTCTTAGGTTTATTGAGCTATATCAAGCTGAAAACTATTTGTGGAATCCTAAAAATAAAAATATCAAAAATAAAAATGTTGTACATAAGTATACTATTAAATGATATAATATTTAACTAAGTACCTTTTTCAATTAATTTGTTCTATTGAGACTACTGTAAATGGATAATGTAAAACTAATGGATATCTATCCTACCTAAAACATGTAGGTAACATGACATTATGATGATGATTATATTTATTTCTTTTTTTGTATATATTTTTTATTCTTTTTAATAATTCTACTGCGATGCACACTCAAGTAGTAGTTAAAAGTACTAAATAAATAAATAGCCGCGGCAGCTACGGTCTTCATATCCATTTTTAAATGTTAATGTGCGAGTGCGAGTTGCTTCTGTCCAGAATGAACATAGACTAATTGACCTACAGACGTGTGGACAGCTCGTGGAAATTCATCTGCGGACGCATCTGCCAGAGTCCGCGGACGCATCTGTTGACGTGTAGAGGAGACTCAGAAAGAGATAACAAGTTAAATTAGCATGTCATTTGTCCTTATTACTTGTGCCGATTTTTTTTATGGTTCGGCCATCTGTTATTTATTTAATGATTAAGGCATTGATACTGTACTAAATATCTATTTAAAGATGACTTTTTAATGTGATTTTGTATCTAAATTATTTCAGTTAATAATTTTTAAACTCGATTTTTTTCATGTCATGACATGATATTCGTAATTCATATTTTGATTGGTTACCCTACAAAATTGAAAAGTTTCAATTCCAAGCGTAGGTACTCTCGACTTTCCCGTTATGCAATTAGCAAAATTATGTACGAAAAAAGCTTCGGACGTGATGGGAATGGAGGGAATAAAACGAATTAACTTTACGACCGTTTTTAAAATTACTTCCATACCTACGTATAATTTAGATTAAGGCCACGAATAAATTATTCTTGTTAAGTGTTTTCGGGGTGATTTTAATTAAATTGATTTTTAAATCGGATGAGAGGGATCGCCGGAGAGGACGCTCAATCATCGGACATCTGTATTGGTGAAAAGAAAAACATTGGATTTCACTCTCATAAATACTCTCATTCGCTTGAATTTATTTTTGAACAACAAAAATGATTTCTATTTTCTTTAATATTTTTTTTCTATTTAGTAGTTAAGATGTGTCGCCTTCAATTACTCTGAAAGTAGTTATTTTATTCTTAATTTACGTGTGACATGAAATCAAATTTTGTAATTTAACTGGATTAACAGGATATACAGGTTGTATTTATTATGTTTAACTCACTTTTTCCTTTTATATATTTCTAAATAGATTTGGAAAAATCTTTTTCTTTTATGTAAAAATTTCAAAGGTTATATTTTCAGAATAAACATTAAAATCGCTTCAATAGTTTGGTTACTAAAACGAAATAGTCGAAAAAATATGTCATCCAAGTAAACGAAGTGGCATATTAAAAAGTTGGTTGTATAACTGATCGAATCAAATCGAATAAATATATTTTCTTCTTTCTCTATTAATAAAAAGTAATCTAATTAATAATTTAATCTGTCAATTTAATGTACATTTACTCATATGTTTAATCATCAAGAATGTATATATTTGAGCTACCATCTGTTTAAGAGTAGCTTATTTGGCTCATGTCACGCCTTTAAAGTTATATATGGCAACAATTTCAATAAAAGTACAATGACAGCAACAACCAAAAGCGCGATTAGGGCCATTCATTGGCGGCCAACTTTATTCCATAATCCCTTGAAAATCCCATCCGCAGCATCTATACGGACTTTATACGGTCGTGAAATACGACGATTATCATAAACGGGGCATTTTCGTCATCCAGTGTGCCCCATTAGAGGGGGCTGGTGCGAGAAACTCCCGAAATGACTGCCTTTATCGCCCCCACTGTACATATTAGGTAGGTTTGCTTCGACGCCTGTGTATTAACATTTTTTTGCCGTGAGTGCTCTCGAAGCGGTAGGAGTCCTTGAGGGCAGACGTAAAGTTCAGGATCGTGATGTTTGGCTGAAAGATACAATAAGTACACTGATGCCGTGAGTTTGGATGGTTTTGTTTGTTGAAGAGGTGCGACCTTGTGATTTATTTTTTACTCAAACCCTGGTAGAAATTAACATTACAGGTATCTTACCTCATCTTGTCATTGCTAATCGACGTCAAAAATGAAGGTTATTAATTCCATTGCATTTTTGTGTCTATCTATTATGTCACAATTCCGTTAATTATAATCAATTTTGGAATTATTTTTTTATTTGAAAGGATATAATTCAGACGATCCCATAGAAATTTTATCAAAATCTAAGTAAACGAAACTACGTATTTTCAAGTCGGTTGTTTCAGTTATTTAAACTATAATGTAAATATATTAGGTTATAATGAATGACGACGAGGAAAATAAAATGCGCAGATACTTAATTACTTACTTGGTATATCTACGTTTAGAGAAGCGTAGGTTTCAGAACGTGGGTTATGTACAAAGTAAAATGTATATGTCAAACCGCAGTTGGTTACCGTGGTGGAGTATTATTCTCTCTCCCAGCTGTTGGACCGTCTATAAAAATATGACTCCATCATGCTCCGTACTTCCAGATTAAGATTTTTGATATTAGATAGATTGACCACCAACTCGCCTGATGTTAAGCGACGGTGTAGCCGATCAAGATCGTCGGTTCTAGAAGATATTTATTCATTCTAGCCTTGAAAATTCCAAAATTATAGTTCTCAAGAAACAAAGATGGTGGCAAAGAATTCCATTCATTCAGTGCAGTACGCATCAAGAACGTGGACCGATATCGATGAGTACCAAGTATTAGTTTTCCACAGTAGGTATATGTATGTAAACTATCGACGACTTGTCGATAGATTTGTGTAAGTAATGAAAATACTATTACTTTCACACATTTGGTTTAATTTGGTAGTACATATCACATATCTTTCGTATACTGTCTATTAATTTCACCCATTCACCGAAAAAAACCCTCTTTTTTTGGGCAATTGGGTAGCAAAAATCAGACGACTTTATTTGTCAGCAACCTGCCCAACCAAGAAGCTCTCGTTTCGCATTCAACCGGATCTGTCCAAAATGATCTAACAAGCAGAATGGCGATGTCGTGATGCCGAAAGCGTAAGCACAATCCTAATTCCGCATTGGTATTCTAGGGAGCACTTTTCGCTTTGCATTTCTGCTCTCCGTGAGAAGGATTCAATCAGAGTATACTCCGGTTACTATAGTAGTTGTAACTAGTTTTGCCTATTCGTGTTCGAGAAATAATATTTGTGTTGCCGGAGGCGGAACTACTTCTGCGTCTTAGCTGTACGGTGGTTTGGGTACAACAATAATGCAACCTATTTCTTGGTTGAAACTTGGGAGAGAATTCCTTGTGTGTTTAGTGATAATAGCTGAAGAATGTTTACTTATACTTGGATGTATAATGATGAATTTTGTGACACGCAAATTTACATTTCGTACATTTTATTTAGAGAATAAAAATCACGTGTTGTGGCTAAAGTTGTAATTTTGTTTAAGTAGTCATTTTGGGAAATGGACCATGTGATCCAAATCGTTTTCTAGTATAACAACTTTATGATGACTTTAAGGGCACGACTTTTCACGTTTTTTTTTTTTTTTGTTTATTTATTAGCGTTCCACAATGTTACATAGGTGTTAAATAAAATATTAGTTACAATTGCGGACCCCGTCGGGCACAGCTAAATAATGAAAGAGAGAGTTCTGTACTTGAACGGTGATACCGCTGGGCTCAGCTAGTTTACAACTTGACTATTGATCAACTTGTTTGTTCCAAGCTCTTACATTATTAATTCAATAATATTTCTTGTCGGTAACAGTAAACAACTCAAACGTCAAATTAAATCAACCTTCGATTTTCAACTAGACAACGAAACTAAAACCAGTTTCAACACAGATTCAGTTCATAGTATTAAATTTAGTTGTAGTATTAAATTTACAGCTGTGTTCGCCAAGTTTCGAGATAAACCTTTATGATATCTTGTATCTCAGCGAATGTCCACGTCTCGGTTTGCCAGTCACGTCGAGTTTGTATCTCCTAGTATATCCTTAACTGAATATTTGGTACACGCCTGAAACCCACGTTTTATGATATGGGAGGACGTGCTACGCTTTACTTACTTATTATATGAAGCCATATAGACAAACTTGTGTGAGATTTAGTACTTATCTGTTTTATTAACTGTGGTAAACGTGTGTGTAAATGTGATGTGTTGTGTGGTTTGAATGTGAGATAATGTAGTGTTGCACTGTATTTGTGAACAATATATGTTTGTAAAAGGATCGGGTATTGCATTTGAGAAATATAAGCTATTCATATTTGTTTTTTGTCTAAAGAACTATAATTTATTTACACGAGATTTTGTTTACAAATATCAAAGTAACGATTTTAAAGTAAATACTTTAAAGTACTAATACTTTTTTTTAAAGTAATACTTTTTACTAAATACTTAAATACCTACGATACTAATGTATCTTTGGTTTTCACCGATTATATTTATTATATTTATTGAAATTAAGCAAGTATTATTTTTAGACCTTATTTAGTAATAAACAAAATGAAGTGTTTTTTAAATGTTTTTATTCCTACTTGCTGCACCCCGCAATATCCCACAGGATCTTTTTATTTATATTTTTTGGGATTAAAAAGTCTGTGTTATTCTAGCGTTGGTTATCTCCGTTCCAAATTTCATTCAAATCTGTTCAGCAGTTTTAGCGTGAATGAGTAACAGACTCACAAAACCTCACTTTAGTGTGATTTAATAGCACCATATAAATAATTTAGATAAGGTTTAATTTCCTTTGTTTAGAAAGAATATACTGTACGATACATTAAACTTGTAATTTATTAAACCTGCTTTGTGCAGCGCGCTACCACAACAAATTTAATTTTCTTTAGTATCGGAACGAAACCCACACAAAGTGAAAATTAGAACAGAACTGAAGCTACAGTGAAACAGTACATGCGGGAACGCTTTAATCATTTACTTTGGTACGAAGCGTATCCCGCAATATTCAGTTATGTACCTGCTTCGAACAATTTGTCATCGTCACAGATATTACGAGGAAAAAATTGTAAATTAATTAGACGGAAAGTTTAATGTAATCTCTGTAAATAAATAAAGTGATGATATCTTACTCGCGTTCCCCGAAATTTTACACAAAGTCTCCCCAATATTTTAGTTTTGGAGAAGAATAAAAAATATTTAAAAAGATATGCCCCAAAAAATAATAAACTTCCCAGATTGCAATAAAATACCCCAATTTCTTCTAAATCAGGTTTTCTTCCTTCGATATTCCCAAAACAATCTATTTTCCCAAATTTTCACCTCATAGCTTTATGAATCCCCTAAATTTAGGAGATTTTTCTCCAATATTGTCCCAGTATTCAGAATACGAGGGCAGAATTCATTCGGATTCGGAATCTATATCTCCGTCTCTGTCATTCTCTATGGAAATGACAGAGACGGAGACAGATTCCGAATCGATTACGAATCCGAATGAGTTCTGAATACGGGGGCTGGTATCAGTGACCTAGCTAGTTAGCCAGCTAGCACCGTGTCAGGGCTGCATTTCATATAATACTATGTGTATAACTTACCGCCATGAGTGATCGAGCCCAGCAACCAGTGACCGTTAAAATCACGGAGCGCATTAATTCGATTGTGGCGCTGATGCGGAGTTGCACGGAGCTTAAACTCGTTGCTCGACACCAAACGCCCCCGGGTTTTTAAAACTTAATAACGTAATTTAACGGTTGGTAGGCTAGATTTTTTTTTTATTTACTGTCTATTTACATTTTCTGATGTCCTGGTGCATTGCAAAGAAGTATTTACGCAAAATGTATTAAGCCGCTATGGTTGGTGCTTTGCAACCCCACCTTATCTGGTTTTCAGTACAGGATTTAACTATATTTTTTATTCGAAAATAGGCCTGAATTCAAATTTTTATTTATTGTTTTGTTGATAATAATTCGAGTTATTATTAATAAAACAATTAATAATAGATGAATAAACAATTAATAAATTATTATTATTCAACTTTATTCAAGTAGCACATTGGGAACACTTTTGAACGTCAAATTTTTTTTTATACAATTACTCGTACTATCATACTCATTTATTGCGTAAAACTAATTTACCATGTCAGATAGTACAAGATTTATAAATAGAAATATAAGCGATAGTCACGATAGGGTAAGCTCAACAATATTCAATGTAAAAATAATGAATAAACTCTCAACTGTAAAATTCAAAATTAATCTTTGTAAAATTGATCAAAGTTATAGATTGCTTACTCAACAATTACGTGAATTATAAATACATTCATTCTAATAAAAGTATTATAAAGATTATTGACGTATCAATCGTTCATAATCATCATCATCTCAGCCATAAGAAGTCCACTGCTGGACATAGGCCTCCCCCATGGATTTCCAAAAAGACCGATAGGAAGCGGCTTACATCCAGTGTCTTCCCGCCACTTGTATGAGGACAATCAATCAATCAATCAATCAATCTTGGTATCAATCGTTACGGAAGGTCAAAAGCTATAGTACGCTTTTTTAGTAAGAGTATTTTTAATGATATTCTTGAATTTTCTTTCGTTTAAATCGATAATATTTTCGAGGTTTTTATTATAGCATTGAACACAATTACCTGTAAATGAATTGCGACTTTTTGCAATCTAAATCTAGGCACACTTATACTTATTATGTAATACATAGTTAGTAATAAAATTAGAATACGAGTAAAGTGAACGTTGCTACACACAACAGCTTAACAAAATTTCGCATAATTTAACTTCTTACAAATACGTCTACTTTGTCTACTTTCGAACAACAGCTCGAAGAGCCAACCAGTTCTGAAGATGCCTCATGAAGAGGTGAAACACGTGTCGTCAAGAGTACTAGCTTGAAGACATCGAAGCCGTCAAGAGTACCAGCTAGAAGACACCGAAGCAGAAGTATACCAGCTTCAAGACTTCTAAGTAGGCAAGAGTAACAGCTAGAAGACACAGAAGTAGAAGAGTACCGGCTCGAAGACTTCGAAGTAGGCAAGAGTACCAGCTTGAAGACCTCGAAGCTGAAGCACACTAAATATTAACGGTTAAAATGTCGCTTATACCCTATTGGGTATAAGCGACATTTTAATCAAAAATGAGTTATGAATGCTATCTTACTTATAGCCCATACAGACTCACGCCGAGAAAGCCCGAGGACCCCCGAGAAGCGTGAATGTGAGAGGTTTCTCTACGTCTCGTTCTCGGGCTCGCCTGTTCTCCGATCAGTGTCGGTATTTTTGCCCGCTTCAAAGGGTGTCTCGGGCGAAAAAAGAGAAGACTCTCACATTCTTGTTCGGTCTCAGTGCGAACTAGGAAGCGACATCAACTATATGTACGTGTTTATCCGTTTATAATACGTACATGTTTATCTGTTACCATCGGCTGGGTCTTATTTTTTCTTTGCTTTTTGTTTAGTTTTAACAAAGTTATAGGCTATTATATATAATAGGCTATTGCACAAATTAGTATTGTACAATAACACGTCCATAGCGGGTGGGAGCGAGAACATAGTGTGTGTACAGTAGAAGTCGTGGCGAGACTTCTTGCCGAGACTTCTCGGCGTGAGTATGTACGGGGCTTTAAAAATTTATGCTTTTTAATTTAGCATTCATAACTCATTTTTGACTAAAGTGTCGATTATACCTTTTAACCGTCGATATATAAGCTAGATTTAAGTTTTTAAACATGAATTTCTGCAATGTAACACCTGATTCAATAAATTTTATCATTCAACCGCTCGTGAATTAAACAAAGTAAATTAGTACTTTCTATGTAGTAAATACGCGATGATCAAACACACATTTCGATATATTTTGGCTTCAAGCGAAAATAATTGTCTGTGGTTTCACCTACGCACGGAAGTATGAACGGTTGTATGTTCACCATGAACTAACTGTTGATACCTAAATTTTTATTTTAAGATCATTGATGTAATTCATAAGACACAGATAACAATTAATAAATTTTGAATCTGAATCTGAAGTTTGATTGAAATTACCTCTCAAATAGTGTCATCACTCTAAGATGTAGGTAATATTTATGTTTCGAATGAATAATTCACAGTATGCTTCTCAGTATAGGATCTCATCAAATTATATTTAGAAAATGTTAATAACATTTTATAAATTGAAAACTAAAAGTAGATTAATTAAATTAATTGAAGCCAAAGTTAGTCTTCAAGAGATTTGCTCGAACAAACTTTGTGTGAGAATGTTGCCGAGGTATTATTTATGTATTTCTACTATATAAGTATTAAGGTATGTACAATAATTTAGTAACTAAAACTCGACTGACTGTGTAAGTCATCTCAAGTGATCAATAGTTTAAGAATATACAATGGGACTGCCATGTTTATATAATAAAAGTCCCAAAAATGAACATGAATAAAAAATAACAGGCTTACTTATTTTTTTAAAGTGATTGTACTGTGTTAATTAGTAGAAATTGTGTTGGGCTAGATGGTGTTGTGTGAAATGTTCACCAATATTTATATATCATTATTTATTTACTTAGTAATAAGTTTAGTTATCTAGGTACAACAATTGAGACATAAAAATACCAACAGTACTTAATTATAAAAAAAACCTCATTGCTATGTTAATTAAGTCCTTATATTATATCAGGCATGATGTATTTATTTCCAAAACCATTTTTATTACTTGTGAAATTAGTATAAGTGGGTACCAAATAAGTCTTTGGATTTTAAATTTTCTTTATTCGATTTTTAGTGACGTCAGAGCTAATCATTATGTCTATGTGTATAATAACGTATCGATTGACACCTCACAGCCAGTCCACAGTTCCACACGGTGCGTTGCGTTGTGTTGCGTCGTCGCAACGCAAATATTTTACCGCATAGACGGCCACACGGGCGCTGCGCCATCTCAGAGTTACTACAACGCATTCGTGACTGAAAACACACGACTGAAAAATGAGATGAGCTTGCGTATGTCCTCCCTCCCTATCAACGCACAAACAACTGAGCGCTGCTGTTCCGGCGTCGCAATGAATGAGTACACCCCCGCCCGCTTCGTCTCGGGGGTTGCAGTTCAGTCGTGTGCGTTGCGTCGACGCAACGCGCCGTGTGTACACTATGATTATTAGTATGTCAAACGACGTAGCGACAGCGCTACGTCGACGCACTCGCCGTGTGGACCGGCTCTCATCATACAAAACAAATCAATGTAGTTTAGCAGATACAATGGAACATACGCAATATAACAACAGCAAATATAATAACCCTTTCTTTTGGCTATACCGTAATTAGGTAAAAAATCTTATTTCAAACGCTTACTTTTTAATCACGGTGAGCTCATACAAGCTTATTTGTATTTTGTAAACTAAAGTATATTTTATTATAAATCTTAACAAGTTTACAAATACAATACAAATTTTTAAACTTGTTCAAGACTAATAAACAACTAGATACGAGGTTTTAAAAATACTAAAGCGAACGAAGGAATAAAACTCCTTATCCCGTGTTACGGTTAGTTTCTCAATAAAAACGTCTGTATTCAATAAAAGGCAATGGCTGGCGAGGTGAACTGCAGAAAATAGACTCGCTTACAGTTTTATCGGTCGGTTTCTTAATAAATACTAGTAGTTAAATAACTAAAAATAGCTTCTTATTTCTTTTGAACCCGCGCGATTAACGCATTTTCCAGTTTAAAGTATAATATTTCTCCAAGTTTTATGGATAATACAAGTATATTGTTCTGGTAAATTATCATTTGCAAGTTCAAGTTATGTTTCACGAAAGTGGTGGTGATTTTACTGGAAGCGTCTATGAAGTTTTACAGTCGTTGAGTCAACGTGAAAAAATACGTTTCACTACTTCATTTCACTTGCCCACCCTAACACATTTGATCGAACACTTAATAAAACACCATCACTTATAACACGCTTTTATTAGGTCGACCTGTATGTAACTATGTAATGAAATCTAAGGTAACTAATTTAACCATCTTCCAAGGATCGTAGCATCATGAAAATTGGCACCTGTATGTATGATGACAATACAATAATATGGTACTGTCGAACTGATCTGATGATGGAGCCGGAAGATATGAACTAGAACGTCATGATGGAACATCATATCATAGCTGTGTTTGGATTTGTTAGAAAAGTATTGTAATGAACTTTGACCACAATAATTTGTAGCGTGTTTTTTAGTTTTTTAAACTGTAATTTATTATTTATATAGTATATTATGTATCGTTAACATTAGTAATAAGACAAATTTAGGGAAATAAAACAGAGCGACTGCATGTTTCTGTTACATTCCTGCCAAAACTCTATAAATGTGCTTCTTGAACTTTAGCTTTTTTTTGTATACTATTTGAAGGTTCGTGCCAAAATGTAATAGGGCAAATTCTGTGGTTCGTGCATTTGCTAATGTCAAGTACAAGGAACACCAACTGTTTCTCACTTTCAGGTAAAACGTACGATGGCCTTCATCAGAGCGAACGCGCGCGTTTTCGTAACAAAATAATATAAAAAAAGTTGACCACCTCATTAGTTTTCATAATAAAAGTGTAACAGCCATTGCAAAAAGACATTAAAATTAAACACCAAAAATACCACAACAGTAATTGATAAAATAACTCATATGTGAGCCATTGTTAAGGCCAAAATAAATTAAAACACGACCAGGAGAATGTTCGCGCAGTACAAGTAACATTTAACATTTTGACGGGTAATTTGGCACCGCCACACGTGCCCACACCACTGAAATATGATCCCTGGCCGAATATATATTCACAACACTCCCATCTAATTTCAGAGATAAATAATAAGCAAGGGGATCATGTTATAATGGTGCTCTGAAGACGTGAGGTAGGTTTTTGGCGTGACGTTTCTATGGCTATTTTTTTTTTCTTTTCCCTATAGAGATATTAGACTCACGTGGTTAGCATAATATTTGCCCTTTTCAAGTGAAACTCGTTCAATTTCAGGATAACGTCAATATTCCAGTAACAGTCAACTGAAATATTTAAGTGATAGTCAAAGTCTGAGTCAAAATCATATCTAAATAGTGGTGACTTTACTCGAAGCTTCTCTATCTATTATCAATAAACAGAAAAGACACGTTTCAGCATACTATTTCATTTATCTTCACTATTATTACTGTATTGTGTTACTATTGAATAATTAAATTTTAGCAAATTAACACCTAAAATAAAACTTTATCGGGATTCCTTCTTGTTTTTGGCAAGAACGTGAAAAAATATGTCACTTTGTTATCTTCATAACTATGACATTAATACCTGCCTTCGTTTAATAAACTTTTCACATTAAACATTAAAACTTCCGATAGCGAGTCTCGTTTTTCATCTTTAATTAAAATTCCGATTGAGTCCAGGATTTACGACAATTTGCGAGACATTTCTCAAACCGTTTTAATGTTTAATTTTCAATTAAGGAGCTCTTCGATAAGACTGTTTAGGGACTTTATTAATAGCACAAAAATGAAGGAAGTATCAAATAGATCGGGTAAATTAAGTGCTATTTGACGAGTCCGCTTATTCAATTTCATGTTTATTGAAAGGTTAGGTTTATCTTAGTTACCAATAGAATAGAGAGAAAAAAAAAAAGAAACTTTGTATAGAGAGACCTTAAGAAGAACTTAATATCAGGTCATGCTAGACCTATGTCTAGCATGACCACATATTAAGTTCTTGGATGGTAGATCATCACACGAGTGCCCTAAAACCACATGAATCATGTACGCGCACGTTCCCTATGTAAATAGGAGATGCGACGAGATATATTTCAACGTGTAATGTATATCCCTAGAGAGCGTACATTTGCGCGTGTCGGGATCTTTTGACAGGTGTAATAGATTGTAATACAATTGCAAGTTGGTGGTATGTTTTTCTGCCTATAAGTTTAACCATACTGTACATAATTGATTGATATTGTGATCTTGTTTATAGGTATGGGCAAAGTTAAGTTTGACTTTAAACTTAAAATTTGTGTTTTTACCATCTATATAATATATTTTTGATTATTATAAATTTCTCAATATTATTTTGATATTTAAAGTTTTGATAGGAGGGCTAAGGAGGGGTAGTTACCATAAAAAGGGGGATGTATATTGCGGCGTTAAATACAAATTGATTTTAACTATATTTAGTAGATTGATAAAGTACCCAATCATTACAACTTGTGATAAAAATTAATAGAATTGGTCAAGTGGTTGTCGAAATATGACAACCAACTTGAGATTGCTTGTAACAGTGAGGGTGCGTGGATGTGCTTGATGCATTTTAGCGCTGAATAATTTTCTTGATTTGCGTGAGGTCTACTGTTCGTAAAAATACTAGTATAAATTAAACATATCGAATTTACATCCGACAGGCTGTGAATAGTACAGACATTTTTGTCGCTATTAATATGGCTGAGGAAATATTAAAAATTCAGATGTCATTTCTTGAGGGCTGTTCACGACCTGTCGTATGTAAATTTGATTGATTCGATATCTATGTCTCTGACTAAGAGAGAATTATAATTTTCGAGACGCATCCGACATTGAACGATTGTGAATATGGGCACTGAAAAGCTTCAGTCAATACCTCTACTCTTTATCCATCGAATAGAGAAGACATCACACCATTCCGACTAAAAGCTCAGATGTAGATCCGATGTAAATACCGGTACCTACAAGCGCCCTTTATCAATCATTCAACATTTCTAAATCAGAGCACGCGACAAGGCATATATTTCATCGGGCACTCCCGGGAAGGGTCGTCGAACGTGCCCGGTAATATGGGAGGCAACTTTCGACAGGTGCGACGAAATGACGGATCGGAATTGTTTTCCGATGTCGCTAAATATGCTAAATAAGTATTTAGGTTTATCTAGAAACGTGCCGTTTCCTCTTGGGATATAAAAATGAACGTGAAAATCTTGGAAAATATTTTTTAGATCATCACGGAATGACGTCTACTGAATGATTTATAGAGTCAGTAGTTAACAGGTTCGTCAAGAATAAATGTAGCCGGAATATTTGCGGAGTGAGGCGGACGAGGCAACTGACTTTACCATTCGTGATATATGATTCACCCCGCGAAACACTCAGATACACAGAAGAGAAAACATATTTTCTGTGCCCGGACAAGGACATAATTATATACTTCTACCACATTCAAAGTCAGCGCTATTTAACCAGGATGGAACAGATGTAGAAGTTTAAGACGATTTTAGTTGTACGAGTATGGGTAATATAGGTAATTCTATGAGTATGATAAAAAAACCGGACAAGTGCGAGTCAAACTCGCCCACCGAGGGTTCCGTACAAACTAAATAAAAGGGGGAAATCATATTTTTTTAATATTTTCCTTCATATCCTTCAACAAAAAATATACAGCCAGTAGTATACGGCCAGTTAAAAATGGCCAGTTTTCGTTTTTTTTCCTATATGTGTACTCTAACACAATGCTTCTTGCCAAATTTCATAGTTCTAGGTCAACGGAAAGTACACCATAGGTTTTGATTCCCTTGTGGGTGTCGAAATGTTAGTTTTTTACGACATATTCGCCTGTGACTTTTTTACGAAAACTGATAAATTTGATTTTTCTTTCTGCAGCAAGAGACTATAGATTTGCGTATATGGTTTAAATTTCAACTCGATACCTTAACCCGTTCCCGAGATACAGGTTTTGGCACCCGGACAGACGGATAGACAGACAGACGGACAACAAAGTGATCTTATAAGGGTTCCGTTTTTTTCCTTTTGAGGTACGGAACCCTAAAAATTACCCACTGCTGGGTGCTGACCATTATCTCATTATGAGAAGGGTTGGGCTATAGTTTTCAAACATCACACAAATCTTCAAGAACATTAAGAACTTTTGCATTTATGTAATTGTCCTCACGTATTTATAATGTTTATCTTCAACATTTGCTATGTTTACACAAATGTAATTTTGCAAAGACAGAGTTGCGTGATTTGGGATATGAATCCAGGATCTGCGGACTGCAAGTCAGACGGTCACTTAACTAGGCTCACGGGGACTTCACTATACTATCGGAAACCACTATTGGGAGTTCTATCGGGGACGAATGGTCGTAAGAAGAGGGTCATCAAAACAATGGCACGGCCTCCTTTTCTGTGTCGTGATAATATTGGAATTTAAAAGGCTAAAGTGAAATATAATATCGTTTAGATCCAAGTGTTCAATCTTCAGCCAAACCGTCGCTTACGACGAGTTGGCGGTCTATTTATGAAATTAAAAAAATTTTGAAATATGAAAGTTAGAATGACAGTTTGATAACCGTCCCATGATTTTCATGCTGGGATCATAATATTTAATAATTAGGTCAAGGAATTAAAATTAATTGATCGAGTGAGCGTAGCCAACGAAAGTCGTAAGATATTTACAGCAAATCTGAACAAAGGTAGTTAAAAGAGAGTTAAAAGTTTTTTATTGTGATTCTCATGTTTTTAATGTCAGGAACTCTAACGCTACCTATATAACTATACACATAACAACAAAATAGGTTATGTCAAAAGATTTTTATGACTTGACAGAAATAAATGAATGTGGAACCATATTTATTTTCTACTTATAGCATGGGATTGATAGATAGATAGATAAACTCTTTAATGTACACACCTTAGAAACTTACAGATTTAGATTTCTTTTTTAGGTTGCCGCTTACGGATGATCAGTGAAGTGTTCCTCGTTCTGGCTGGACGGCTTACCTGTAGTAGAATCTCGAGCATAATTAGAAACCGCTTTTCTCGTTAATTTATTTGATCCTCATCATCATCATATCAGCCATAAGAAATCTACTGCTGGACATAAACTTCCCTCATAGATTCTCGAAAAGGCCGATTTGAAGTCGTTTGTCGATCTAATGGCCGGTCTTCCTTCGCTGCGCTTGCGGTTCGTGGTCTCCAATCGAGAACTTTTCGGCCCCATCGGCCATCAGTTTTACATGCTACATGCTTAGTTTGTACAGCGTGCCAAAGATACATACTCACATATTATGTAAATTTCACATATTATGTTTTGATAAAGTATCAACGGTATGTAGCGTCAGCCCTCAAAAACGTCCGATCTCAATGATATCTAATTAGACCCCATACACGATTAAAATAATTTCGATTTTCAAAATGATTCAAAGCAGCAAAATGGACGTATCTAGACTCTCAATCTAAATTAGAGTTTAGAGGGCATAGATTATATCAAAATCTTTAAGTTCGTCATTGTTTATATATGAGTATCGGTCAACCCAGGACACTACTCGTATATTCGTCAATTTTGTTTTAGACTACGTTCACGTGATGGAAAGTCATTGTGAATATGTTTCTTTCTATCATACTTACATAAAACATCCATACATACTCTCTAAAAACATAACCATCCTTTGGCAGTCGGATAAAAACATCTAGGCTGTCTCACATACGCAGAGTACGAAACAAAGAGTGCAATCTGCATGCTAATCACGCTGCTGGTTGGTAATTAGTACGAAGCGCGCCGCAGAAGTTCGTCAACTTCGCAGCATTCTGATGACTCGCATCCCAGTTGTCATGTCCACGCTGGAAAATAGAAACAAAACTATTAAAAAGATTATTATCACGTCAATCCATTTCAATCAATCCAATCAATAATGCTTCTTATTCTAACTAAACATTATAAAACTGAAAGTAAACACCGTCTCTCTGACCCTCTGTTTGTGTTATCTTTTTTCTATTCCTCTTTATTAAATTTAGTAAAAAATATTGTTTTTCAAGTAAAATTCACTAATATTACTAACATCACATTTTTGGGATACAACGTATGCCAGATTCTCCAATAAAGTTTAAGTAATCGTCTGTAGATATATTAGTGTAAATAGAATAGCTCGGGTCGACAAATATCTTAATACTTAAATCAAGCCTGTTAGGTATAAACTCATGCTTGACTTATCAAACCGCAAAGTTTACTAGTAACAGTGAGAAATGCTAAAAACTTTTGCGTTCATAAGTCAAACAGTTCCAGGAGACATTTTATAGGATCTTCGAGTTGAAGTAAAAGCAACCTATCTACCGTCCTTCCAAGCTCCTAGCTCCCTACTTTCAAACAATAGTACGCTAAATGAACTTGCTTTGTCTTAAATTATAAAGAAAAAACTAGAAGTTACTAGAAACCTTTTGAACCGTGATTTAACTTTTATTTTTTTTTAAAGTTACTTACAGGTAGGTAAGTAACTTTAAAAAAGAATATGATCGAAATATGAAACGTCAAATAACATTTCTCCGAAAATGATAATTTTATCAAAAAATTATATAAAAGTCTAGGGCGGCGAATGCGAGAAAGAGGTCGTGACCCGAGATCTGGGTGGTACCTAGTTCAACAAATTTCCTTGGCTATTCAGCGCGGTAACGCTGCGATCGTGATGGGGACTCTCAGATCAGGGTCTGCATGCGTGGGACTTGCAGCCTTACATTAACATTAGTTAAGAATTAGACTTTATTTTATTATTAGGGTTCCGTACCCAAAGGGTAAAAACGGGACCCTATTACTAAGACTTCGCTGTCTGTCTGTCTGTCTGTCTGTCTGTCTGTCTGTCTCCAGGCTGTATCTCATAAACTGTGATAGCTAGAAAGCTGAAATTTTCACAAATGATGTATTTCCGTTGCCGCTATAACAACAAATACTAAAAATTAAAAAAAATTAAATATTAAGGGGGGTCCCCATACAATAAACGTGTTTTTTTCGTATTTTTTTGCTCAATATTAAAAACGGTAACAGGTAGACGCTTCAAATTTTCACAGAATACTTACTTGTATATTACCTTTCAAAATAAATAATTAAGTAACTATAAAGTAAATATTAAAGGGGGGCTCCCATACAACAAACGTAATTTTTAAGCAATTTTTACTCGATCTTAATTAACAGGTAGAAACTTGAAAATTTGTAAGTAAATATTTAGAAATATATTAACTATAAAAATAAATACCTAATCTAATACATAAAAACTCACAAAATGAAAATAATCCGTGCATCTAAACGCGGTGCGAGCGCCGCGCCGCGGTGTGGTGGTGGCGCGAACGCGCGGGTAGCGGGGGAGGTAACATCACGGAGCGAGCCATAGCCGCGCGTATTCGCGCGAACGTTGTCATGCTGCCCGGATGTGTATCGAAAACCTACCTATAAGTTTGCAATTTACTACTTGGAATTTCGTTGATTTCTCGGTATTTTATAAACAGAACTAAACTTTGTAGTATTATAGATGATAGTACGGAACCCTTCGTGCGCGAGTCCGACTCGCACTTGGCCGATTATATTATGTTATATTTAGTAAAGTTCCGAAAGATTATTGCTATTAGACAACTCGTATGATAATCGAATCTTTATGAAGAATAAAGTTTCAAGATTCTGGTAATACATTGTTCGGGCAAATGAAACGTATGGAATCAGAAACGCGTGTCAAGTAATTTTGTATAAGTTGGTAGTTTTATGAAACAGAATCGAACGAATAAAATCCTAGTAAAATATTTTGAATCCAAAAAAGAGTAGGTATTTATATACAAAATCTACAGCTCGCAGATAACCTACGTCTTGTATCATTGTGTTTTATGAAAACTCCGTCATGAAAATTACCTATTCTAACGAAAATAGAAGTGGGTTTTTAACTTAACAGATTTGAGTATTCCAAGCTGTATTTTTTACAAAATTTTTGTACAATATTTTTAAATTAGGCTTTCATGACGACTTTTTTTTTTTTTTTTTTTTAGACGATTTTCAGTACAGGTATTTTTTCTTAATCATTTCTGGACAAAGACAAGTCTCCTTCGTTTCTCTCTCTCTTCCTCTGTCTAAAATTAAATTAGTAAAAGTTAAGTAAAAAAATAAGATTTGGCATATAATTTTAAAGGCATGCCATATCTTGACAGTTTTACCATGATGATTTATTAGATACATAAAAAATACCTTTCCAACTGAACTTTTGAAACAGCCAATTAATTTTCCTCGCTTCATAATTCTAATCTGTTTCTAGTCTGTGCACGTCTGATAACCGCATTAGCTGAATTTCTAGTGGTTTTTCCTTGAATCCCGCTGAAGTTTTCTCATCGCAGAAGAATTTTCATTTCCTTTAAGGTTATGCTTTTCATTTAGTCCCGGTATTACCTTTTATCCTTTCGTTATGCTCTTAGGTATTCTTTGTCCGCTCCAATCTTTTGTTTGCATTGGTTATAAAGGCGGAATGGGGTGAGATTATTTCAAATAGAACCATTACCGGTGGTATTTTGACTTGAAAATGTAGTCGGGACAATGGACTGTACAAAGTTGGGATCAGTTTTGTTATTTGTATTGAATGGTTACAATAGCTACTGTTCGATATCTTTGTAATTTATTTTAAAGGTCATTGAAATAGAAATACCGTTAATTGAATGGTTTTACGTTCGTTTGGTAATGAAATTTATGTGTTATCATCATCATAGTCTTAGCCACAAGAAGTCCATGCTGGACGTAGGCCTCCCCCATGGATTTCCAGAAAACCGGTTGGAAGCGGCCTGCATCCAGCGTCTTCCAACCACTTGTATGATATCTTCTGTCCACCTTGTGGCTGGTCTCCCTACGCTGCGCTTGCCGGTTCGTGGTCTCCATTCGAAAACTTTTCGGCCCCATCGGCCGTCAGTTCTACGTGCGGTTAATGTGTTAGGAATTAGGTTAATATACTTATATATTTTACTATCACCCGAAACAACAGTAGACTTCGCGAGCACAGACTTTTTGCAACAAGTATTGAGTTTTTATGCTTCTAGCTAACGTATAGATATCGTGATCTCGAGATAACAGTTCTACATAATACTTACTAAACTTATTTATTACTTTCATAAAATATTTTTTTAAAGAAAAAATTATGCAATACATTTTCCAGCAATTACTTAAAATACATGAAATATCAAAGAAAGCAATATCTTCTAATTGAGTGGGTATACCATAACATTCAACGACGCGAGCTGAAGGCAAACACCGAGGTGTGAGCTTCATAAAGCGATTTTCAATTAAATGTTGGATGCACAGTTTTGACAGACATTTCATTAACCTGGTTTCATATTGGCGGATGTGTAGCGGCTATGTGCGTACATGTGAGAATTAGGTATTAAATGTATGTGACGGGGCAGAAATGGACTTAACGTGTTTTGTGAAATCTGGACAACTCACATTACTGATTTATCCGCGGAAATATTCGGACTACGAAGTGTTATTTGTATTAATTATAAGCTACGCCTTGAAATATACATTAAAACAGCGTTTAGACCACACTTGTGTATCTGAAAACTTAAAATTTAGAACTTTCCTGTATATATGCAAAGCGCTACGCGTATGAACATAAATAAACAAAACAGCCTCTTACTTTTTAACACGCTTTTATTAGGTCGACCTGTATGTAACTAACTATGTAATGAAATCTAGGGTAACTAATTAAACCATCTACCAAGGATCGTAGCGTCATGAAAATTGATAGCTGTATGTAGTTCTGATGAAAATACAATAATATGGTACTGTCGAACTGATCTGATGATGGAGCCGGAAGATATGAACTAGAACTTCATGATGGAACATCGTATCATAGCTGTGTTTGGATTTGTTAGAAAAGTCTTGTAATGAACTTTGACCACAATAATTTGTAGCGTGTTTTTTAGTTTTTAAAACTGTAATTTATTATAATATCACTACTCAATTATTTTATATGTTGAAAAAGGTTGTGATACGCGAGAGAGATAGCTACGCGCGTTGAGCGAATCCTTAAACGATACGCTACTCTGAAATTATGTGCGTAGGGAAGGGGACAGGTAGTCAAGGATATCAAGGATGAGTTACAGTAACAATGTTCGATGGGTGACGCTGGCTGGAAAGCATACGTGTAGATTACTACGGCTTTCTATAGCAATTTTCCATGTTAGAAACCAAAATTTCCCCATAATAAACACCGTTTGCGCTACGCCTTAGGGAACGTCTTTTTCACAAAGACATTACCATAACGAGACTTTAATTTTGCTGTCATATTTGACTATGAGGATTAAACCTCGTTCATAAAATGAAGGTTTACGCCGTACCTTATTTGAAGTGTCAACTGTAACGAGTAGGTATAACTTCCTTTGATGTCACTTGCTCGCGAATGTTTTGTAATGTAGATAAAAATGTGTATTATATTTACGAAACGTGATATTATTTTACACAAAGGACGCTTTATTTTAAGGTGGAATATTGTGTGACTGCCACGTGCCTTTTGGAAGGTTTCGCTGAAATTTCGAAATATAATTCATGTTTCATTACGTACTTTTTTTTGTAAATATGAAAATTGAGAACGTTTTGTTTGTTGGTAAATAATAATAACGTGTCTCTTTTACGGGCTCGAAATTGAAAATAGGGAAGGAAATTTTGTACAATAGATTATGCCGACGGTTTTATTAAAATATAATGATCGAATCATATTATGCCAATATTTTTTATTCTATTTTAGACTAGCTGTGCCCCGCCGTTACACCCACGTGGTGATAAAAAGCGATTATGATGATAAATTATAGTCTATGTGCTTTGTTGGTTGGCATTGGATGAGGATCGCACAGGACCGAAAAGGATGGCGTGAACAAGAGGAGGCCTATACTCAGCAATAGGTGGACACGGGGCTGATTAGATAGATAGATTAGATGGTGTGGGATCTTCCACAGGAACTGACACAATTTTTGGGATAACAATAAAACCGGACAAGAGCGAGTCAGACTCGCCCACCGAGAGTACAAACTAGTAGATAAAAGGGGTAAGTTATATCTTTTTTTATATTTTCCGTAATAAATCGAAAAATATACATCGTAAATATATTTAAAACCCTGTTTTAGCTTGTGCTAATTAAGCACTTTCGAAACCCCACATGATACGGTTAAAGCACTTTCAAATTTGGATCCTCCTTCCTTGCTTAAAGACACATTTTTTTTGTGATTAAATTAAAAATGTCCAGTTTTCGGATTATTTTCTATATGTTTACTATAACACAATGCTTCTTGCCAAATTTTATAGTTCTAGTTCAACGGAAAGGTTTTTATTCCCGTATGAGTGTCGAAATGCGTGTTTCATACAACATATTCGCCTGTAACTTTTTTTTTACGAAAACTGAGAAATTTGATTTTTCTTTTTACAGAGAGAGGCTATGAATCTGCATATGTGGTTTGAATTTCAACACGATACCTTCACGCCTTCCCGAGATACAGGTCTTGATACCCGGACGGACGGACAGACAGACGGACAACAAAGTGATCCTATAAGGGTTCTGTTTTTCCTTTTGAGATACGGAGCTCTATAAAATTCCAGATTCTTCTGCACAGTATAAATAATAATCCTGCCAAATTCCGTTCAAATCCGTCCAGTAGTTACGGTATCCATTAGACACCCTACAGACAGACAGACAAAACTTTAAAAAATTGCTGTTTTGGCTTCTGTATCGATAGTTATGTATCCTCCAATCAAAAATATTTAATTTAATTTATTTGGCGCTGCGGCTAATTCGGTGGAGCAGCACAAGCGGCGTAAATATGTTAATCTCGGTAGAGGTTACATATTTGAGCCGTTTGGTGTCGAAACTTTGGGTCCGTGGGGACCGGGAGCTCATCTCATTTTCAAAAATTTATCTGAGCGCCTGATCGATGCGACGCGTGACCAAAATGCTGGCGCGTATCTGGCCCAACGCATAAGCATTGTCATTCAACGTGGCAATGCGGGCAGCATGCTGGGTACGCTGCCAACTGGTAGTGGGTTTGAGCATTTGGATTATCTTTAGACCTTTATCGGTCTGGGGTGATCGATGTGCTTTTTGTGTAGTAGTTTAGTTAGTTGAGTTTGTATATTGTTGTGTTGTAGTTAATAAAGGCGCTTGCCATATAAAAAAAAAATTTAATGTACAGACTTTGACCCATTACAATCTTATTATATGTATGTATTGTATCGCAACTAAATAAATAAATATTTGGGGACATTTCACACGAATGGTTCAATAGTACAAGTAGCATAGTTGTATTATTGAACCGTATACTATTGAACGTTATACTCGTAGGTAATAATATAAATAGCTATTCAATTGTCACTGTTATAACGTATAGCTTATAAATATAGCGAGATCTTTATAAGATCATGATCATTAAACAACTCAAACTGAATGTTTTCTAAGGTTTTTGCGATTGTTACTAATTGAAATGAAACACATTTAACGCGTATATTATGTAAAATATACGCGATAAATTTGTTTCGTTTCATTAAATTCCGTAAAAATTTGTTTCAATAAGTAATAAATAAATGTTTGGGGACATTTCACACAAATGTAATGTCAATAGTACAAGTATGCTACTTGTACTATTGAACCGTATACTATTGAACGTTATACTCGTAGGTAAAAATATAAATAGCTATTCAATTGTCACTGTTATAACGTATAGCTTATAAATATATCAAGGTTTTTATAAGATCATAATCATTTTTTTTTTATCAGCCCTGTTTTGTACAAACTGTCCCACTGCTGGGAACGGGCCATCTTCTCATTGTGAGAAGGGTTAAGCCATAATCATTAAACAACTTAAACTGAATGTTTTCTAAGGGTTTTGCGATTGTTACTAATTGTAATGAAACACATTTATCGCGTATATTATGTAAAATATACGCGGTAAATTTGGTTCGTTTCATTAAATTCCGTTAAAATTTGTTTCAATAAGTCAAACTGAAATTTTAGTAATCGATTCTTATAATATAATATATCCTATAATATATATTTAAAATTATGCAAAATTTATATTATCTTATTAAAATATTATTTAATAATTTTCTATCATTAAATTTTAAAAAACATTTTAAAACTTTTAAAATCCTCTCCCATAATAAAAATAGTGTATACAACACTACTTTTTATTCCTAGCGAGAAGTTTTTCCGTGTTGTCAAATTATTAAAAAATTATTAAAGGTCGGTGCAAGTACCTTAACTTGGAAGTACCTTCCAATTATTAGATAATATTGAACACTCAAATCATCTCGTGCCTAGTTAGGTTAGGTTATATACTTTCGATCCTTGTGTAACGATCTACTTTTACGTTACTAATAAATAAGTGTTATAAGTATCAATAAAAGCTGGCATTTCCCACCCAACTGCAACTCACGCTCATATTACACACGTAATGAGATCCCCTTAATTGAAAACCATCGATACCTTATTGACAAAGGCTAGCCTTTATCCCCTTAATGGCCCGCGTGAGGCCACTGACCCTTCTTCCCCTATGCATCCTAACCAAGTTATCAGTACATTAAAATAAGGGCGCCACAATCGAAGTTTCCATAAAAAATCGAAGTAGTTACTACACAATATTTTGTAGGTGGGTAAATATCGCTACAAAAAACTTATTTTAACTTAAAACCATTTCGCTAGATTTCGAGTAAATGATAGATAGATAGATAGATAGATAGATAAACTCTTTATTGTACACACCTTAGAAATTTACAATCAAGATAAGTCATTTAAAAACTAGTGTAACAACTGGCGGCCTTATCGCTAATAGCGATCTCTTCCAGGCAACCTTAGGATGATAATGAGGTGGGGCTAATTTTACTAATGGGTTTTTGGTTGTCATCTAGACTCTTTTGCCTATTCTTTCCCACCCTTCTCCATTATAAGTCTCTGGTTATGGTCCTGGTCTGTGTTTACTATTTTTAACACAAATCCAATAAGCCTAAATTTGACAGAGTTTCGTTGGATAGATAAGCTGTCACCACAAAGTTTTAGTTCATCTTTTGGCCACCCGTACAGAAAGGTCACTGTTACGACAGTGATGCCAGGACAATGGGCCTCGGCATCACGTCTCCGCATGTCAAATTGACACAACCAGGAGTAAACAATTGGCAACACGTTATTTAGGGATACATCACGTCGTCGGGGAACGAGGGGCAGTGCAGGAATTTGATGTTTTATATTTAGGAAGTTTAACATGAAATAAACAAGGAGTAATAGTAAACGATGGAAATGTAATAAGGTATGATATAAGGTCTTAATTGTACTTTTAGTTAAGAAACCTTTTTTTTTTAATTAATAGAGTAGCTGATATTTTACATAATTTCATAATGTGTATTTTTTTTTAATGAGGGTAGTTGAAAATATATCTAGGGAACGTGGCGTGGTACGGTCAATTCTTGATCATCTTGCTCGAGAATATTAGTCATCGCTGGTTTATAGATATTTTGGTCTTATTAAAAGAACAATGCCTGTTAAAAAGAACCTGTTATTTTGTGTTTTGCCAAAAAAGCTATTTTTACGCAGCGTCTCAATTATGCTATCGCCACCTTTACGTCTGCCACATTCTTAAAACTGTTACAAAGCCCAATCTTTCAAAATTATAATTATCAATTCTAGCCGCGGAAATAAGCACCCATTGAAAATAGTACAATAAATATTCCAAAACCAGCTCACCCGCCGAATGTGAAAATGTAATTTAGTTTATTTTGCCAACCAAGGTCAATATACGAATTCTTGTTATGCATGTTATCACTCATGTTAAACGCAAATAAAATTACTTTGACTTTGTCTCAGGTTTCCTAAGCCTCTTGAGACATTGCTGTTCTGAGAGAATACATAATTTTCTGTATTTAGCTCACTTCTAACCTAAAAACAAAAAAAAACTTATTCCTACATACTTAGTCTCTAAGCAAATTTCCACGTTTAGCGGACCCGTCAGGGCGTTTTCTACACACATAACAAGTGAGTACAAGGCAGGAATGTTCCTTTTGCCATTCTTCATGAAAGCTCTGAAAGGCTTGTTGCTGAAATATTAACTCATAAGCAAGGATATGGACATACCAAGTTCTCTATTAAGAGTCCGTAGTCCTACTATAGTCCGTCTCGCTCGCGCATACCCACATTTTCGAAGATATAAAATGATTGAATGAAGTTATAAAAAAATCATAATTTGTAAAACTAGAAAACCACATCACGAATATTGGACAAAAAAAATCGGAAAAAAAAGGTTTTTTGGATAGTTTACCAGTTATATTGTTTAAGCAAAGCGCAGTCTACTGCTGTAGAAATTGATCAATCGCAAAGCACAAATTATTTCGCTCAGAGGTTTCGAGCATTGTGATTGGTCAATTCATGCACTGCGCTCTGCTCGGTTTCAGTGGGAACACTAATTTTAGTTTAAAAAGTTAACTTTTCTACAGGCGCTTGGATGATATTTTACCAGTTATTTTATTATAAAAACCAAAGTACTGCATTGATTTTGATAAAGTTTATGTGAGACCACCTCTGAAGTATGGTCTACATACAAAAAACATACAGTCGAAAAGAGAACCTCCTTCTTCTTGGAACTCGGTTAAAAAGGTCAAAAACACCGTCCCAGCTCATTCCGATAATACAATTCAGTGTGTTCACCAACATTACAATAAAACTGTAATCAAGCCATTGGAATAATTTATTTTACGCTTTAAGGAGCTTCCTCTGAAGTCGTTACTCACCTTTACGAGGTAGAAGTCGTTTTTAAGAGAGTTAAGGCAGCACGCAATCTCGGCTTGTTACAGGGTTCCGCAGAATTATTTATGTTCTGGAACGACGGGGATTCATATCACCTCTTATATATTTCAGCTCAGTTCTTACGTGGTTTAAGAGCAGCAGTAGGGTGGCACCGCTGTCTCGCTCGCACGCGACACTTTTTTACCCGACTGCGTAAGAAGGAGGGTTATGTTTTTCGAGTGTATCTATGTATATTTCTTTGACACGCCCTAGATCCTAAGCGACTTGACCGATTTTGATGTGAGTGGTGTCAATAGATTCGTCTTAGTTGTGAGAGTGACACTGGGTACATCAAAATTAAAAAAAAAACATAAGTTAGGCTGCAAAAACCTCTTTTCTGCAGTCGGGTATTTTGTTTTTCTTTTAACATTGATACTTGTTTAGATACAAAGTAATTGAATGTGTTTTTGACAATCATTCATATGTTAGCTTCGAACACCATTACAATTTTTAAACAATACCTACTATTTTATGTGTTATTTTGTCCAAAATGTAAAAATTTATATACGTGGATAATTTATTACGGTCAAAATTACACATATAAAAATAACTATTGTCAAAGCACTATTATTATTAACGGGTTATTTACCTATCAATCGAGTGCGAGTGCCAGTGATAACGCTTGTCGCAGTAAAAAACAAAGAAAGAGGGTAGACAGATATGTCTGCTCTTAACCGTATCATCTACCATATTCTTCAGTCGCCCGTGTTGCATGTAATGTAACTACCCACATGTTGCATGTAACTGTGCCAGAATATCGGGAGCTCAAAATTAACGCGAACCACGGTAAATATCCCGTTAATAATAATAGTGCTTCAATGACCGATGATAGTTTTAAAAAGTGTATAACTATTGTCGTCAATACATTGTATATTATTGTTTAAAGTGTTCTCGTGAAGCTAAAAAAACAAATATTTACCAAAAGTAGTTTCAATAATTTTATATTTAAGAAAGTGTCGCGTGCGAGTGGTACAGTGGCGCCACTCTACTCTGCCTTACCGGAGTTAGGTAACGCTTCGGTAAGTAGTTGTCTGGAGGTTGTTGGTGAATTTTTGATGGTTGAGGATTTGCTCGTCATCGATCTTGGAATGTGTTTGGTATGACGTACCTGAAAGGATATCCGAGTGGATTTATGATATGATTATGTATATGGAACTTTGGGTGTCGTAACTAGCTTACAAAAACCGAAAATATGAAAGTTATTTTGCAATCGTGCTTCAAGTAATGGTGGTTTGCTGACCGTCGCATGAAATTGAGACTAAATAAATGAGTATATAAGTTTCCGGCAGTCTAGTCGGGAGACCGTCTGACTTGCGATCCGCAGGTCCTGGGTTCGAATCCCGCGGCACGCACCTCTGTCTTTTCGAAGTTTGTGCGTATTGTTGATTGCCGTCAACTTTAAACGGTGAAGGAAAAACATCGTCTGAGAGTTCTCAATATCTTGAAAGATGTGTGAAGTCTGCCAACCCGCACTTGCCCGGCGTGATAGACTGTGGCCTTACCCTTCCCACAATGAAAAGATGGCCCGCGCCCAGCAGTGGGACAGTTTGTTCAAACGGGACTGACATAAAAAAAATGGCCAACATCGTACCGACACACGCATAAGGTAGGGTACCGTAACTAATGCTATAATCCTAATCTAAGATAATATTATTTGCCGAGTATTATTTTATTAAAACCACTTTGCGAAAAGGTCAATGATCTCTGTACCACAATGACTTAAGAGTTTTACATATGTACCGATGTAATTATTTAGAAAAAAAATAAGAGTGTGTTAAATTATTTTCAATGAAGGTTTTTGATATGGCCTACTACTTTGATTAATCATGAATTTCTATGTCGAATACACTCCTGCATTTCTAAGCTGTTTGACCAAAAAACAATACGACACATTTTTCACCATTGGCGGGCTGTAACTTACATATTTGCGTCACATCTGAGAAGATATTTTTTATCTTATTTTAAAAACCCCATTCAAAATCATCTCTTCTTGTATAGATTGATATTCCTATTTTTAGCTTTACTACATCAAATGTACCTATTTAAAATCTTCTGCACTCTCTCCCAGTGTATGAAGGCCCTTACATAAAAAATCCCTCCTTCGGCAATCAGGTAAAATTTTCAATAACATAATAACAGAAATACTCATACCGAAAAATGAGAAAAGTAAAAATAAATATTGTTTTAGCCACATACATAGAAGTCTACGGTTTTAGCAATCGATATATTTTTACGACGGCGGAACATTTTCCTTCGTTAAAATAAAGTCAAGAATAAATCTCCATGGATTAAAACACGTTTCAACAATAACTAAACAATTTTCAAGTTTGTAAAATACCAGTATTGTAAAAGTTCCGCTGGCCAAATATTTTGTTAGAAACTTTCGCATCTGTGTTTTACTTGAAGAAATTTACTTTTGATTGCTTGTATCGATCTCAGGGCCGTTGTCTTAATTTTCAAGTGCTTCGAGCTTTTACCCAACCTATCTTAATAAAAAAATGTATAGACTGAGTGGCTAGTCCTAGTGTCAGAGTTATTAAGCCGCCGAAAGGCCTCTGACCTGACTTGACGATTGCTGTTTTATAAGAACAAACAACCGAGACCAACAATTTAACGAGTCATCCGACCCACGGTAGCGCTCAAAAAGAAATGCCACTCACGGTCACCCATCCGAAGAGTGACCGATCCGTCCGTTGCTTGACATTGGTGATCGTTCGAGAACACCTAGTCAAGCTACGCCACGAGCGCTACGCACTATATCTTACTGATCTCTCAAGACTTACTGACCTCAGCAAACACTTGAGTATATTTTGTTAGGGACACACACTTATCGTAAGTGAACATGAAAAATATATCAAATTAAGTTATTTGTATAGACATACCTATAACTGAACACAAATTTTTAGTGTTCCGTAGCCAACAACCCTTATGTTCCTCTTTCCACCTGTCTGTCCGTCCGCGGATTTTTTCAAAGACTCTTAGTACAATAATGCTGTAATTTGGTAGAGTAAACACAAACAAGAAAGTAGTAGAAATAAATAATAAATATTGATTTTTATCATCGATACCTCACACCAAATAACAGAAATACTAGTCTGTTTTTGGTGTGAGGTATCGATATTGGTAATTGAAAAACAGGGAGCTTTAAAATCATTTTCAATTTAGGGTCAAGTGCCGTTTTCCCCGTTTTAAGTTTACATATTGTTACGTGCAACTACGGAACCCTACACTACGCGTGACCTAAAACGCGCATGGTAAATTTTATTTAAAAACAGTTATTAATATTACTTGAGGGTAACATTGACAAAGTTGAAATAGTAATTTAGGATATGGATCTTCTATGATAATTTGAAAATGTGGCAAAAAATAAAAATGTTAACATTTTGCGCATTTAGCAAACATAATGTTCAACAAACTCTTCCAGCATCACACAATAACTATACATATATATATGTATATAATCGGAATCTCGGAAACGGTTCCAACGATTTTAATGAAATTTGGTTTCTAGATAGATTAGGGGACGATAAATCGATCTAGCTAGGTTTAATTTTCAGAAAACGTCGTTTTATCCGTGTTTTCAGGCAATGAAAAACTGGTACAATATCATTAGAATACGAATGTGAATTTCACCACTGTCTACAAGGTTGTAATAGCTCAGATCAATCGGGCTCAGGTTGTAATCGGGCGATTCGATCAGAAGACCTCGGTTCGATTCCAGATAGATGATATTATTTTTTCACTTTTTTTTCAAGTTCCTTCTTTAGTGAAAAAAACTATTATAAAAAAACCGAGCAAAGCTCGGACATCCAGGTACTAGTTAGTAATTGAGTTGTGCTGTTGAGGGAAATCATTTCCCAGAAAAGTGTATTCTAAAACAACAAGCGTACTCCAAACTTTGCTATTTTCATTCCAGTTTGTTGTAGTTTCCATTTCTCGGATGCGGATTTGATTTGAGGCACAAACTGGGTCGAAGTAGAAGCCTCAAAGTGACGTGTCCCCAGGCCCTCGCGGTTAGATTCTACCTACATTATAGCTTTAGGGCGAAAATTCACTGAAGCTTTGTGTAGATTACATAAAGATCAAATATTTTTTTCGAGCAATCTCAAAATAAAGTTTGACATATCAGCCCTATAAAAACTATGCCTAGAAGTACCTATCCGGTTTACAAAAGCAAAAACAAATTATTTATTTCGCAAAACATGGGGTGTCTACAGGGTGTTGAAACTTTTAGTTACATCATCATCACTGGCCTGTTTACATGTACATGAGATGATACTGTGTTGCGTCCGGTTGGTAACATCTGCGCTCATGAATAAATAAGCCAAATAGAATAAGTTTAGTTACATAGAATCGCCATATTTTAACCATCATGTAGGTATACAAAATATATAAAAGGTAATTATTATTAAACAAAACAGATATATAAAATATAGAACAATTTAAAATAGGCATGTTATAATCTCATACAAGTCAAATAAAATAAAAAATATGTATTATAACGCAATGTCAAATAATATAAATTAAAACAATATTAAAATTGTGAAAAAATATGTCTTTGTCTTCCATGCATTCTTCAATAGAGTATAATATGGTCATCAGTAACACATCTAGTGTTAATAGCAGTTGTTCAAGTTGACGGTTACCACTTACCATAAAAAGTAAGTAAGTTTGTATAGACTGAGTGGCCAGCCCTAGTGTCAGAGTTATTAAGCCGCCGATAGGCCTCTGACCTGGCTTCACGATTACTGTTTTTAAGAACAAACAACCGGGACCCACAATTTAACGTGTCATCCGACCCACGGTAACGCTCAGAAAGAAATGCCACTCACGGTCACGATCGTTCGAGAACCGTAGTCAAGTTACGCCACGAGCGCTACACAACTTACCATCACATGGAGCGTATGCTTGTCTATTGTTCTTTAAATGTATATATTTACAAAATTATATATTTGTTGTTATAGTAAACTGAAACAAACGAGTAGATGGAAGGGAGAGGCTATTAGAAGGTAAGATGTAATAATGTTTTGCAATATATAAATAAAAAAAGCATTTATTCCAGAAAAATACTTATTATTACATACATAAGTTTTCTGCCAAACTATAAAATAGTATGTTGGCAGATAAGCTCTCTGTTAGACTATAATGTTCGGAGTTTTAGTAGGTATAGTATTCCTAGTTTCATTTTCTAAATCAACTTCACAAACTCTTCCAGTAATTCAGTTTTTTTTTATGATTTCTGCTTCATGGCAATCTGTTTTCCAACAATAAGCCACTTCTTTGTTTGATTTCTCAGTTTATGTTTTCCTCAAGAGCCATACTTGTATGAAAATTATTTTCACACGACTCTCTTGATGTCAAGTGTTAAATCTTTTATGTAGGCTCGGTATGTCACTTCTTTTTAGTCGGGTATGCTGAAGAGCGTCTTCTCCACTCAGAGCTTGTGCTAGTTGGTTTACATGGACGGTGGCTATACATTTTTTTAATCGTACCGTACGTTGCAGTGTTATAACTACGATCTAGAAATAGCTGGTTTTTGTTCGTAGATTTTTTTATATTAGATATATCTACGATTGACCACCAACTCGCCTGATGTTAAGCGACGGTGTGGCCGAGGATGGAGCTCGTCGATCAAGAAGATATCTATTCACTCTAGCCTTGAAAGTTGCAAGATTTTAGTTCTCAGGAAACAGAGATGGCGGCAAAGAATTCGGTTCCTTTACAGTACGCATCAATAACGTGGACAGATTTCTACTCTTCAGCGGTTCTGCTTTTCAACTGATTTCAAAAAAGGAGTGGGTACTCAATGCGGTTTGCTTTTTTGTTTTTAAATGTTTGTTACCTCATAGCTCAGTCGCTTAAAAATCGATTAGGATTTTTTTGTTTCAAAAAAAAAAAACATAAATATCGGTTCTTAAAACATAATATAGTTTATAGTTTTAAAAATATACATACAAATAGTTATAAAAACCTAAGTACTGAACCGATTGTGATTAAATTTATATGGGACCACCTCTGAAATATGACTTAACAAACAAAAAATATTATCAAAATCTATTCACAATGAAAAGTTCCGACTTTTTATTTTTTTAAACCGTATGAAAATTCCATAGTAACATTAGTCCGGATGTTTTGTCCAACCGGACTAATTCAATTTTTTATTAGCAGTAGTCCGAACTAGTCCGAAGGCATTTAATATCCAAGTGCGTTTTTACCTTAAATCGGCTCTGGCTCAATAATCTACGAAACTTTTAATAACCACTTAATTTGGCAAGTTTACAAACTAAACCGCAATTTAATATTGTCAATTTAACTAGAGGAATCTTTAAAGTAATTTTATTAATACAATTAAAAGTCAATTTTAACTTGACTTACATTTTGCCATCACTGTCCTCAAATTTAATTAAGTGGCGACTTTGGGAAAATTCTTACTTGGCCAATTTACCCAAAGGCTAAGGGATCGACGTTCCAGCTAAGTGAATTTTAGAGCTCTTTATTATACCATAAACAAATGAAAATAAAAAACATAATTATGACATTTTCTTGTATAACTTTATCATTAATATTTTTGCGTAAATAAAATATATTCATATTTTTTTTAAATCATACCCATTTAATAGCATTATGGATTACTAACACTTGTTTTAAGTCGAATCTCCGACTAGGTTCAACCTTTTTCTTTTTTTCTAGGGCAAAATTTTTCAAAAGAACCGTCTTAAAATAAACGTGAGTAACCCGTAATTGAATTAGTAGTTTTCTATTTTGTCCCCTAAAAGTGGCCTTTATTTTTAAAAACCTTTTATTTACATTGCGTCCATCTTTTGGTTTGTAGAAATTAATACTAGTAAGTACGGCCCAGTAGATTCGGGGCAAATTGACCGTGTCGGGCGGGCAGACAGTCACCGAATTGAGCCAATAAGAGTTCCGCTTTTTTCCTTTTGAACTACGGAGCCCAAAAAATCAACACTCAAACGTCAAAATCAATTGTTTCATCAATTCGAAATCCAATTCACATCCGTTTCCCTTGCGTCACCGCATACCCTATTCCACTTCCCTTTCGCTACCCTTCAGAATTACGGTAAAGTCGTCCGCCCACTTCTGCCAACCGTCCGTCGAGTTCGTGCTCTATCAGCTGCGATCGACTCCACCGTCGACCTATCGCCCCCGAATATCTGTAGAGACCGGCAGAGCACCATTACATCCACTCTTCGGGACGGCTTGTTGATTATTAGGTAGAGTGAGAAAATTTTACGGAAATTACGGGTTTTGTGGAGTCGCGATCTTGAAGTTTCGCCCGTGTACTTGAGTACTTTTGGTAGGCAGAGTTTATTGGCACATACTTAAAGACACTGAACAAGTTTAGTGAGTTCAAAAATCTCTATAGGTACAGGTATAGATTATTGAAGATGGGTAGATTATGACTACGACGATTACTTACGTATTCTTATTTTTATACGATTTGCCATTGACATAATAGAACTGATACATGGTGATAAGGAACTTTCTAGTGGAAAGCTAGCAGCTATTACTATCAAGTTGAAAATCTGCTGTTTATATTCTAAGGATGTATGCTTTGTATTCTAATATGTATATGTATAAATTTAGAGAGACTTTGTTTTATGCAACTTCTATATTTTTAATGTCTTTTTACAAGCTGTAATTTCGTTTAATACATCTCATTTTCAACCGACTTTAAAAAAGAAGAGGTTCTCAATTCGACTGTTTTTTTTAAATGTTTGTTACCTCAGAACTTTCGACTGGGTGAACCGATTTTGATGATTCTTTTTTATTTGAAAGCTGGTGTTTCCCCTGTTGTCTCATTAAAATTTGGTCCAATTCTGACAATGGCATCCATGAGAAGTCGGTTGCTTCAGTTTTTTAAATTATAATTATCCGCGACAAAGTAAGCAAAGTACCTAAATTTAACCAACCTAATTCACATTTAATTTCTATTCCTATTTACATACAAAAATATAACTATGTAAATTGAAAACAAGCGAGGAAACCACTCCGGAGGATCAGTTTTATATTAAGTCACTTAACCAAATATCGCTTCGCCTAAACGTTCCGAGAAATGTATTCGACCTCCATGTAATTGAGATATTATGCCAAATTGCCCAATATTTTCTGAAGGTAGGCGTTTGAATAAAGACGTTTGCTCTATTCTCTACCTAGAGAGCAATCTAGCCTAACGAGCCTTTTGTAGGTACTAAGTAAATATTATAAAGAGATATAGCGGTGCGCTCTCAATGGTATAATTTAAGTTATAGAAGAATCTTATCTCATATTATGATTTTAATATCATGGATTTTTATTATTTCCTAGAAACGTGATGACGTGTTTTTACGTGTTTTGAATAGATAAGCCACCTATCGCGTTGATATAGCATTTATTTTTGAATGAAATAAAAACTGAACACTTAATCGTCGTCTAGCTGTCTATTATATTATAATATGTAGGTATGTACTTCGAGACCATTTTTCTCGAAACGTAGTTATCTAGTTGAAATTGATATAAAAAACCCAAGGTCGATTGCAGGTGCTTCAAAAAGCAAGGTCTCACAATTCTAGCAAAGAAACATTTTTAAATGGATAATTTGTAGATATCACGTACAAAATTGTGATTACATTTTACATTACACTTATTTTATGTGTAAAACACATACAAAACGCTTTGGCTCCAGTTTCTTTGTGTGTACCACCAAAATGTAGAATGCGCTTCCGGAATGGGTCTTTCCGAATAGATATAATCTGTCTTCAAATCGCGAGTGAATAGGTTTCTTTTAGGCAAGCGCGCTCCATCGTAGACCGTAACTGCCGCTTAACACCAGGTGAGTTGACGGTCATTTACAAGCCTATCGTGGAATAAAAAAAAAAGAATTTATGCATGAACATTGCTATTACTACCTATGTTTTTTTATTCAAGATATATAGATCTACGGCCAACTCGCCTGATGTTAAGCGACAGTGTGGCCGAGGATGGAGCTCGTTGATCTAGAATATATCTATTCATTCTAGCCTTGAAAATTTCAAGATATATGTCTCAGGAAACAGAGATGGCGGCAAAGAATTCAATTCCTGTGCAGTACGCATCAAACAATTATCGCAATAATAGTGTTCTTTCATCGCAATAATAGTGTTTGGTTTATAAGGAGTTGAGTAAGTAGTATTGTTATCTCTTCTCTTGTAAAGGTACAAAATTCTTGATGTACAAGTCAAACTCAAAAAATCTGTTTGAAAAGAGAATTATCGTGGTAAAAATTGTATATGTCTCGTTTATGCTGCCAGAGGAACAAAATAATGAAATAAAGACAGCAGCGCCGTCAAGTCGCACATTAGTTCTCTTTCCGAACCGACTCTAGGTACTACAGACTCTAGGAACTCTAGGTATTGTACCCCCCCAAATCAACCCCTTAACCCTCTTAGAAATGCTCGACCCACTATGATGAAAACTTAAAATATATTTTGGTATTTACTAATTAAGAATATATAAATGCCTACTGCCCTACCTTACCTAACTTATATTAACTTACAGTAACTTAAATATATGGCCAGTGATTCGTCTAGTGGAGGACTTTCTACTTGTTGTGACGCAATAACCGCAGAAGGGGAATTTGAGTCGATACCTTTCCTATATCAATATACCTATTTGACTTATCGTTAAAATACAAGGATTAACCTACCTAATATGATGATATTTGTGTTTACCTAGTTACTGGTGATTGAGACATTCAATTGCAACATTATAAATAAAAGTTATAAAATATAATAATTCACTATAGTGTGCCGTAGGTTTTATAATATGTTAAGCGACCGATAAACATGAAGATGACCCTTACTTGGAACCAAGATAGTTTTACCTAACTGAAATAGGAAGGTTATGTTGTGGGAATCCTATTTCTCAATATATGATAGAGAGGACTTATGTTCAGAGAGATTACTTCTACATCTTTTGTCACAAATTAATAATATACTGTCAAGATATATTTTGGAGCTAAGAGGTAGGGCTCCGCCTTCCGCCCTTGCGTACCACGAGGAAAACCAGCTAGCAATAACTAGTTATACCAACTAGTTGGTAAAAACCAGTCACACCAACCAGTTACCTACTAGGAACGCCCCATGTGCTGCGACCAGAGACTGGTTGGACTTTTAAGCACCCTGGCTCCATCAGAAACCTCCGGACTAACATCCTTTAGGAGGCCCTGTTTAGCAAATGGGAAATGAGTCTTTCTTGTACGTTTGTCAAAATTCCCTACTTTCTTAATAATGTAGCTAGACAAGAGGACGCAAAATCTTTCAAGTATGTCTGTGTTGGTATAGTATAACGTCAGGCCGAGATAGAAATAAGTTTATATCGGAAAACTACCCATTCCGCTTAGAACAGCAATGTAGAATCGGAGGCTTTCCTGTTGGCCCAAAACCTATGGAAAATCCTATCGAAACAAAGTGGTTTACTTTGTTATTGCAAAAGGTGAGATGGTTGATTCTACATCTAGTTGAAGTCTTAAGCAATGCAACAGTGACTTTACTGCCTAGATACGTTCCTGCCTATAGGTTGAACTTCCTGGTTCCAATACTTAGGTCTATAGGAATTATTTATACTTTCAGTAGGTCTTAATCTTGACCTACAGAGATTCTTCAATTCTGCCAACAAGAATCGAATAATCCCTACCATAATTAAGTATTTAGTTATTTCTCTACATGCGAAACCCTTTGTTTACCGCGATGGATCCTTAACCTTAAATCATAGATGTATACTTTTGATGAATGTGTTTGTCCAGACGATTTGCTAAACATCAGGCAAGTATCAGTCGCCACATCAGGTATAATGTACCTATGTAGATGTTCTTCTTCCTCGACGTTGTTCTCCCGCAGGGAATTTATATCTAACCCTGATAAGTGAGGCAGTCTTTGATATAGCTCGGTAGCATGTATGTAACATATAGGTACAAATACACTTCAACACTGCGTTATACAGCAATGACTACTCAAAATGCTGACACCTCTCTCTCGACAAGGTTAATCAGACAAACGGTTGGTCTTTCCTCACCGTAATAGAAATTACTGTAGAACTGGCACATCCTGGCCAAAGGTTTTGTGTATCTAAACCTTAATTTAGTGTAGTGATTATAAACTCAGACATATCTCAGACTGCCCGACTTTTACAACAAAATCTAGCTTTTCATGCAAATTACACAATTCCTATTTGCATTATGTTGTTTGATACTTCCACTGAACTAAATGAGCATAGGTAGATTATGAACGAGATTCTTCCGTCCATTGTCAAATCAGAGACCAAGCATGAAGTAGGTAGGTACTTCCGAAACACAAAGGAGTTTGAGTAGTTCATCCAATGAAGTACCTATATGAAACAACAATGCTTACATTTTTATTCGTAATGTGTTAAATATTACGGGTAGGGTTTCGCTTGCCAAATTAATCTAAATTTAACTCTGGTTATTGAATTCAGTGATCCTTATTGTATGTGTTGTTCAGATCGCTGATGTCAAGATAAAATGGTTCTAATATTTAAAAGTATAAAGTGTTCCTTATTGAATTGATTGTTCAGAACACTAACATACTGTTCATAAGAAGAATTTACTCATCAATTTTGGTAGAAGTAACACCAATAAAACATAAACCTTTTAGAGATCCTTGTTGAATAAGTAGAATCTACCTACTTAACTGATAATATCCTACCTGAAACGTTAATTGTTAAGAACCCATTTTAACTCCTTATTTTATTGTATTGTTCAGAGTCAAGGGTCCACCTGCCTATCACAAGACCTACCGACAAAATTAGAGAATTGAATTTTGTGCATGTCTTCTGGAACTCCAAGGGGTTTCCAGAAGTTGTGTAAATGAGATGATGTGTGTGTTCTTCTTTGTGGAGTGTACTTAACCCTTCCTAATACGAATTAAAAGAACTACGTCCCTAGCTAACTACGTATTTGTTAATAATAGCTATCTTCTAGCTATTATAACAAATCTAACCACTACCCCTCGTGAACTCGGGTTCACACGGAACTGCTCCAAAGCTATAGACGCTTCCTCACGCCCGATTCCACGTCTACTAAGTTATACTACCAGTTTAGATGGCGAGTCTGAAATACCTACTGGCCCCTGGCTCCCTACAATCTCTCCAGCAACTTCATCGATAGTTACAAGGAGATTACCCTACAACGCGAAGGGCAGTCAGGAACCAATTCTAACCAAAATTCTGGTGGAAATCCATCCGCGCACTACTTCTTTCTATGCTGCCAGAATTCGAGAAAGAACCAATCCCCGACCAGAGACCTCAAATCCTCTACTCCTGGTCGCGTCTCAAACAACCAGCCGCCTAACAAAACGTAACAAAAGGGGACAGCGTCGTATGGTCTCCAACTTGCGTTTGAAGCACATACGACACTAGCAATAACCACTTTGGGGTTATAATTAATAAGACTCCGCAGTTGCTTTCCCTAAACACCCACGCCATGTTTAACCGGAGGTTCATACTCAAGAATCATACACCAATCCGTGCATCTACTTTTCGGTATCAGCCGGACCAGCACACAATTCCATTCCGAACTCTCAGACCAAACAGGACGCGCACACTCACAATAATTTATCCCCGCATCATCTCTAACAATAAGTAAAATAATAATCTAACACAAAACGTTTTCAAGTAGAACGTTAGCAAATGAAATTAACGTAAAAGAAAACTTCAAAATAATTTAAGTTTTAAAAGAAGACTCCCCGCAATCGTTAATCTAAAAATAATTCTATTTCCCAAATGAGCAACCAGCGAGAGAAACGTCTAACGCGAAAGCTACGAAGGTCTAGCGCCCAGCGAGCACCAGAACCCAGAACGAGTGAATTCAAAAGAAGGCCGAATCATTTCCTTTTACGTATCAATCCCCACCAAGAACTACGCCTACTTGTCACGACTTAAGGCTTCGCGCGCACTCAAACTAAACATACACCGAAGTTGCAAATGGCCGCCTTCCGAAATTAGTAAATAACAAAATGCTTCCGTCACCCGTAATCTGTATCTGTATCTGTGGGCATACAATACTTAAATGACCGCTCCCCATTATAACTCACTTTTAGCAATATAATGATAAATTCCAGCAAAGTAGGTTTGGACGTTCTACAATAACGGCTATAAATAAGGTAACAAAGTGCTGTAGACCAAAACATCGTCGCCATTAACTATTCCTAGATTAAACATACATACACACGTAATTAGCAATACTACTTAGTAATACGAAAACCCTTTTAACAACCGAAACCTTTCATTTATTTACCACTTCCTTTGACGGTATAGATATTTAGGTAACTATGGTCGATATATCCGAATTACTGCATGAAAATATGAGATTCCGAGAAATAATAATATAAATATCTTAAAAGAGTAGTATTGTAAATTTGATATAAATACATATATTTTAATCTTTACATTAATTTTACCGTGACGTCACATATGATGTATTCATAAAAATAAAATATTTAACTTCTGGAGTGTGCGCCGGTGCTTAGCCTTTTTCCAAGAACCGATCGTGCAAGTCTAAATATGGAACTGACAATAACAACTATTTTTTGGATCTACCCTCAACATTTTCTCATTAAATTATTCAACTAATTCAAAGGACTTTAAACTCTATTCTCATGACGTCTGTATACCAAATTGCATACTTGTACACATACTATCAAGAATGCAGCCTTCTTTCCATGAAACGCTTGTGCAAGTCTAAATATAGAACGAAATGCTCCAATACTTATTTAATTACTAAATGAAGGTAGCTCCAGTAAATAGTATTGAGTTAATATACTTCCCATTAAATTTGGTGTTATGCTTCACTCAGACATTTATAATAATATTATAAACCATTGACCTCAAATATAACCTTGACTGACTAAATAGCCTTATTTGGCTTTTGCTAATGTTTTATATAACGCATCTTAAAATAAATTCTATAACTAATTAAAAATAAGGGAAATACTTATAATTACAGATAAATTAATGTAGACGAGATAAGTTTATTTGTTATCTTTATTCCATATTTTGAACATTTAGAGTTATGTTGAATACATGTGTAACGGATAGGGCTGGACCGTTACAGTCGCCCGCTAATTCTTTTAACCGGCTAAGACTTTGAAAAGTCCGACGGAGGAAAGAATTACTTAAATTATTATTTAAATCTCACATGTATTCAACCCATTAAATAACCTTTATTATTTTTTTATTCCCCACCCATACGTTGTCAAGATTCCAGCCATGGCAATAAATTATGTGTAAGAAATGCACAATGTTCCCTATATACAATATGATCGTGTTTTTAAACTGACTTTTAAACAACAGACTCATTCTTCAGAATCAAAGTTCGTCAACAAATTCACTATAAAAAAAATAGACCTTCCCACAAAGCAACCCCCACCAACCAAGATCATCTTTGTTTGTGAGACAAAAAGCTCCAGAAGAGAGACATGGGTAAGGCACCGAGTAGATACTTTCCTGATCCACTATATTGGCGACTAATACATGTACCTTCCTAGTGAGAGAATACTCATGCGGACAAAGGTATAAAATGTTATAGATCCTTTGCTCCACTATGATTATAAATTCAAAATCATATTGGTTAAACGTCAGCGCTTATAAGTGTGCGTAAATTTCTTTCCTGCGTGTAGAGTATGTAAACCATCAAAATCGACTTATGTCAATGCTTCCAATTACCTAGCCAGCATCTCCATCGATAGTTTACATTGAGTATGTGTTTTACCAATTCTTGAACCTTGACAATAGTTCAGTTAACCTCAATAGTGCTGAGATCTAGAACCCCTTAAAATTACACACAAGTCTCGATCACAGCCAGTCTTTCGTTGCCATACACGCACGTTCTAGAAATCATCACTAAACAGTTAATGAACAACTTCTATGCGCTTAGTAACTTAATAAAAAAATTGACAAATTTGAATTTTAAGTTACCTCCAGTACCATATTTCCAATACCTTTACCTCCATAATCAAACGTACCACCATACCAGAAACCTTACCAGTTTAGTAATTATAACCCAATAAAACTCAATACCTCCTTTTTTTGTTTATTTATTTATTAATTACCAAACCCAGGAATTACTTCCTTCCGTTACCATATATTTTAATACCAAAACCAAACCATTACCTCTCCTGTAAAATAAAACAAACAAGAAAACCAAGAAATGTCTCAATATATTTACTTTATAAATAACTAATCATCAGAACCTGTAAAAAAAAAGCAACACAAATATAATAAAGAAAAACATTTTTTTTTTCATTTAATATTTCTCTTATAGTTACGCAATATAATCGTAATATGTTAAATAAAACCTTTGTTTACGTATACTTAACAACAGCCACATTTAACGCTTCGCCTTAAATAAACTTCCGGTACATAAATATTAAATCAAGATAATTCTTAATATGCGTTATCATGGTCACACAATATTTCTAGATATATAATTACGACTAAAAGAATAAAAGCTAAAAATAAAAAAATTACATTTTTTTTTCTTGCATAAAGATATATTTATATCACCGTAACGCATAACCAAATACTTCGCCAATGGACACACGACGTTATTGAATTTTGTTACATAATTTTATGCAAATAAACAATTAATTGAAATAAATGATAAATAATTTGACTCCCAGGTAGATAGGTAGGTAGGTACTATATAAATAATAAAATAATTTTATTTTCATTTGACACTAAAATTGCTAAAACGTTAAGCTATTTATTTGATTACATGATAAAATGTATAACTAACCCGAACAAAATTTATGTTGTGTATATTGTATAGATATTTTCCACGGATCATCTCTTGATAGTAATCAGCGTTTACATTATAGAATTAAAATCACTAAACTACTCGCTTACATCATGACCGCCATATCCTTGCCCCGTCAACTCAATCGTATGAGATATATTTTAAGCCCCATAAATAATTTCAATAAATGCCGCTTAGAAATAAGATACACTCACGTTACAATAAAATAGCGACTTTATTTTACTTAAAATTTATTTAATTTATTTGCCGCAGATGTTACTCAAATATGTAACACTATTTTATCATTATATCAGAACGTCTAGAAAATTCCAAATTTTGCTTGATCTCGTTCACTAATTTCGCGTTCGATGTACAAACAGACATACAACAAAATGCAGTGACGTACACCTACTCCAATAATTTATTATAAATATCTAACAATCACACTTCCTATTAGCTACCGTTCTAATTTATGTGTAGATGTATTGCGATCTCGCCCGCGCAACTGTAAAACTGTATAATTAATTTTAATTTGTATAAAACTAAAGTACACTAGCTATTCTACGCTGCTTCACTCACAAAATTATGAATATGTTTGCTAAAGTGCATGATGATGATGATGATGATGACAAAATACGGTACATGACTATCCCCAGACTGCCATACTATCTCCATATCCAACTCCATAACAATCGGTTCAGCCATTGAATTGCAATGATAATATATTATGGTAACAAACAGACAGTATCAACTTTGGTCTTACATAATTAGTTCGTTTAAATCTTAGTCTAAGTTTCATAACAAGAGGTTTGGCTTTTCAAATGTAAAAGTGCATAAAGTATTAGGAAACAAAATTACTTGCGCCCTTTTTCTTGAGTTAGATTGACCGACTACAACACCATTCCCATACAACCCTTCATCAGAATCGGTTCAGCCATTCAATTATGACGAGCGAGCATAAACTTTCGATTGTAAAATAAGCTAGGTCGATCTATTGCTATCCTTATAAAGTATTTCACTAGAATCGGTTCAGCCGTTAAATTGTGCAAAAGATAACCTTCCTAGCTTCTGTGTTACTAAAGTTTAATAAATGTCAAACAAAAGAAACATCAAACAAAAGGTTTAGGAGTAAAATACTTATAAACAACTAGCTGCGCCCGCAGTTCTAATTGTACCCCTGCAGTAATGAAAAATGGTGATGATGATGATTTTTTTTTTTTTGTAACCGTCAACCTCGTCCATCACTAACATGACACAAAATCTATTAATCCGTTCCGAAGTTATGCGCCTACACATTTCCGAAATTTAATCACTTGTCTACATAGGTTGTATTTTATATTTCATCTAAGTATACTGTGCATTTATTCCTAATAAACACTTCATTTGACCAAAACTCACTTCACAGAAAGTTTGACGTTATTATTTTATCACTAAGTTACAAACAAAGTAAATATTTTTAAGTAGCTATTAGAAAATGTTCTAAGTTACAACGGAACTAATTTTTGAAGCACCGTACATACTTATTTACGAGAAAGCCGAAACTAAACTAACCAAATAGTATTTTTGTTACATAGTTTCATTTCCTAATGTGACAAGGTTCTTACATTACATAAAGCTATTAAAAATACTACGTACGACATCTAGTGTCACGTCAAGTGTCACAATTCGATTACCCAACATTGATTCTTAAACCTTATCCTGCTTTCTGTCCCGTCAATCTAGTTCGCAACGTAACCAACAGATGGCGCTATCCATATAAAATATAATTACGTAACACAAATTTTAAGCGAATTCGATTTATTTCTACCAGTAAATTATAGATTAGTAGATTTTAGCATAATTTATATGAAATTGCATCAATTATAGTCAAAGAATAATTGTTATTATTTTTCCGAACGAAGTAAATAGTTAGATGTTCGTTTCGTTCAAAATGTTCCGAAATATTTTTTTATAATAAACGCATTACATAAACTTCATAATAATCTAAAATCTTCAGAATTTTTCTAGCGCTATCCTTTGTTATAGAAATATATTTTAACTATTCTAATTTACAAGTTATTTAAATATTAAAATGAATCACTAAAAGGTACCCCAGCACGCGGCGCTGTTATCGCAGAATCGTTTAAATACAATAGTTCCGCTATTTTGCCGTAGGACATTTTATATGAACAACATTTTATTATGTCTATTATTTAAAATATCATGCTAGCATTTTACAATAGATTGTGACATATTCCGAAACATAATTTATAGCGGGAGATTTAAAAGTTTTCCGACTTTGTCATTTTATAATAATGAATAAAAATATGGATTTATATTTAATTTGTAGCGATTAGATTTAACATAATTATTCTTCTAACTAACTTAATAGTCTAGATTATTTGATATCGTCGCCGTGCCCCAACGCCAGTATTCAGTCATGCTAAAGATGTACGAACGATATCTAAAATGTAACAAACTACTACTCGCGGGAATTTCAAAATATAGAAAGAATGACATTTCATTTTATAGAAAATAGAGCGCTATATTTTCTAGTAATATATAGAGGCCTATAAATTTATTCTGAATGTACAAATACACATTCGGCTTTGAATATAATTTTAAATTATTATTTAAACAAAAACTTTCGTCATACATAATCTGTGAAATCGTTCATTCATTTGCGAAACAGATTTAGTGAAATGTCATTCCAACACACTTATCCGATTAAAATCGAATCGCAACTCAAAATCCAATATTCGAACACATGAAATTATATTTCCTTTCCAGTTTCAACTAAATTGATTCAACTAATCGTAAAATAACTATTTTTAGATAAACCAATAATACATGATACGCCAATGTAACATACAATAATTAGTGACACACCCCTGAATGTTTTGCTTAATCGAATATTTAATGTTACAGTACAAATTAGCAATAACTAACTATAGGTTTACGCTATTTTTTTAATTTTTATTTTATAATAGCTTATCACCTTGTTGTTTCTAAAAACAACCTCAATCAAAATACTACTTCCTTAGAAATTAATTAAGATAATTATGCCGTTGTTATAAATTGGTACTCCCAACAATAAAATTACTAGCTCAAAATACACGGATGGTTAGAAATTCTACCGAACTGTAAATAAAACTTGTGCTGGCTCCATAAATCGATAAAATGTTACAAATGCGAATACTGTCATGACTAAATTTTTAAGGTAAATTCAAATCCAAAATGTTCGAATAATCGATTCTGCCGCTACTGGTTCCGATTTCTAGTGAAACGTCCCTAATTGTTTACAGTAAACTTGTCGGGATCTTCTATTTTCAAACAACCAGAAATTTTACAATATCTATTTAATTTTGAAATTCTGGCGTGTTGTTCTAAATTTAAGTAATAGTAAAAGTAATTACAAAACATAATTATGTTATTAGTAAGACGGTCATCATGTAGTTAGAAGATCCATGCAAAATAAACTTCTCCAACCAAATTCCTGACCAGCCTGAACCTTTTGGTACTTGATTACTGAAAGTTGAATTACCTACGCCCAAAACAACGCCCGCTAATCTTCATATAAATAACAACTCTGAAACATAGCATGTTTTAGTATACGGTAAGTTATTGTTCGTTTAAATAAAGCATTGGTTTTACTTTACCTTCTACCATACTGTACATCGGTTTCATAACTATATTTTCTCGTTGCAGCTACATGAAATAACAGTAACGAGAAATGAACGCCCCCGGAACACCCAAAACTAGAAGTCACCTCAATTGCAAACCGATCAACTGAATATTATGGCAGGAAACCTACTGTTTACAACTTAGCATGGATGAAATGATATAGTGACATAAAATAACCTAAGGTTTGTATTAGACAGCTACAAATTAACTTATGCTATACTAAGGCCAATGCTTGGCACTTCCCACCTCTAGTGTAATACAAGTTACTAAGTCTGCTAAACGAATGACCGCCACTCACATTGTGCTTGTTATTTACAATTTACAACTATATTAAATATACAATTTAAGAGGATGATTACAAACACAATTATGACAAAACTACCTAACCAAATAGTATGACTGTTTACTTCATTGCAGACTTTTAACTAAGTTTATTTTTTTGTTTTAGGAAACAATTGAATTGCTACATCAAACCCATGAGAAGCCGCCCCCTATGTTTCAAGACAACTGTTTCGATGAACTACAGGCTAATTCTATGAATGTTAATGAATCAAATAATTTAATATGAATCTACATGAAACCACATTTCCTATATATCTAAGTGTAACCAAGTTATATGTGTTAGTGATAACAGTGTATAATAGTGCCTGTGATATAAAATAAAATAAGAGATTTCACTTGTTTTACAAACTACAACACCGCTTGAGTTATCTAAATGTTTATACTAAGTAAGTACCTATTATTTTAATTGTAAATGTTGATATGCTTGTTTATAATAAAATATCCAATGAGAACCTAAATCTAATCTTATAGAATATGAAGTCTAGAAATCAATCATTTCATTTTTAAGTACCTTACTTGACCTGCCTGTACCAATTTACAAATAATTTACTATCAGAATATGACTTAAATCTACTTAATGTATATTTTTTTTTTATTACTACAGCTACCCGACTGAACAAAAATAAGTAACATCCGATTGTCTCTTCACCAGTAAATTAGGGTTAACCTTTATAATAGAAATTTCTAACAATAATTGATATTTTAAAATACAATATTATAACCGAAGGTGAGTGATAGAAATATATTTTCCGTAAAACCGTTTTTCTAACATTGCCAGACTATTTGGAAGTAGGTAGTTAAATTCTAGAATAGTTATATAGTGACCTAACATAAACATACTTTTCCTAATTGCTTAGATCTGATCCTACAAGTACCGACTCAAATCCCCATTCGTACCATTTCACAAACAACATTTTGCCTAAAAAGGCGTTTAATTAACTACATAACTAGGAAAGAAGTAAATAGAATATATATAATTATATAATACTTGACATGTAAATAGAGATATGTTGATATGTAATATAGACAATTATGTGTAGTGATGAATAAGAAAATAAACCAGATAATATTTAACTATAAAACTAAAGGTCTCTAAATATAAAATAAATTAATAGTTCAGATCCTGTGTCACGGCATACCATCTTGTACCCCCCCAAATCTCCCCCTTAACCCTCTTAGAAATGCTCGACCCACTATGATGAAAACTTAAAATATATTTTGGTATTTACTAATTAAGAATATATAAATGCCTACTGCCCTACCTTACCTAACTTATATTAACTTACAGTAACTTAAATATATGGCCAGTGATTCGTCTAGTGGAGGACTTTCTACTTGTTGTGACGCAATAACCGCAGAAGGGGAATTTGAGTCGATACCTTTCCTATATCAATATACCTATTTGACTTATCGTTAAAATACAAGGATTAACCTACCTAATATGATGATATTTGTGTTTACCTAGTTACTGGTGATTGAGACATTCAATTGCAACATTATAAATAAAAGTTATAAAATATAATAATTCACTATAGTGTGCCGTAGGTTTTATAATATGTTAAGCGACCGATAAACATGAAGATGACCCTTACTTGGAACCAAGATAGTTTTACCTAACTGAAATAGGAAGGTTATGTTGTGGGAATCCTATTTCTCAATATATGATAGAGAGGACTTATGTTCAGAGAGATTACTTCTACATCTTTTGTCACAAATTAATAATATACTGTCAAGATATATTTTGGAGCTAAGAGGTAGGGCTCCGCCTTCCGCCCTTGCGTACCACGAGGAAAACCAGCTAGCAATAACTAGTTATACCAACTAGTTGGTAAAAACCAGTCACACCAACCAGTTACCTACTAGGAACGCCCCATGTGCTGCGACCAGAGACTGGTTGGACTTTTAAGCACCCTGGCTCCATCAGAAACCTCCGGACTAACATCCTTTAGGAGGCCCTGTTTAGCAAATGGGAAATGAGTCTTTCTTGTACGTTTGTCAAAATTCCCTACTTTCTTAATAATGTAGCTAGACAAGAGGACGCAAAATCTTTCAAGTATGTCTGTGTTGGTATAGTATAACGTCAGGCCGAGATAGAAATAAGTTTATATCGGAAAACTACCCATTCCGCTTAGAACAGCAATGTAGAATCGGAGGCTTTCCTGTTGGCCCAAAACCTATGGAAAATCCTATCGAAACAAAGTGGTTTACTTTGTTATTGCAAAAGGTGAGATGGTTGATTCTACATCTAGTTGAAGTCTTAAGCAATGCAACAGTGACTTTACTGCCTAGATACGTTCCTGCCTATAGGTTGAACTTCCTGGTTCCAATACTTAGGTCTATAGGAATTATTTATACTTTCAGTAGGTCTTAATCTTGACCTACAGAGATTCTTCAATTCTGCCAACAAGAATCGAATAATCCCTACCATAATTAAGTATTTAGTTATTTCTCTACATGCGAAACCCTTTGTTTACCGCGATGGATCCTTAACCTTAAATCATAGATGTATACTTTTGATGAATGTGTTTGTCCAGACGATTTGCTAAACATCAGGCAAGTATCAGTCGCCACATCAGGTATAATGTACCTATGTAGATGTTCTTCTTCCTCGACGTTGTTCTCCCGCAGGGAATTTATATCTAACCCTGATAAGTGAGGCAGTCTTTGATATAGCTCGGTAGCATGTATGTAACATATAGGTACAAATACACTTCAACACTGCGTTATACAGCAATGACTACTCAAAATGCTGACACCTCTCTCTCGACAAGGTTAATCAGACAAACGGTTGGTCTTTCCTCACCGTAATAGAAATTACTGTAGAACTGGCACATCCTGGCCAAAGGTTTTGTGTATCTAAACCTTAATTTAGTGTAGTGATTATAAACTCAGACATATCTCAGACTGCCCGACTTTTACAACAAAATCTAGCTTTTCATGCAAATTACACAATTCCTATTTGCATTATGTTGTTTGATACTTCCACTGAACTAAATGAGCATAGGTAGATTATGAACGAGATTCTTCCGTCCATTGTCAAATCAGAGACCAAGCATGAAGTAGGTAGGTACTTCCGAAACACAAAGGAGTTTGAGTAGTTCATCCAATGAAGTACCTATATGAAACAACAATGCTTACATTTTTATTCGTAATGTGTTAAATATTACGGGTAGGGTTTCGCTTGCCAAATTAATCTAAATTTAACTCTGGTTATTGAATTCAGTGATCCTTATTGTATGTGTTGTTCAGATCGCTGATGTCAAGATAAAATGGTTCTAATATTTAAAAGTATAAAGTGTTCCTTATTGAATTGATTGTTCAGAACACTAACATACTGTTCATAAGAAGAATTTACTCATCAATTTTGGTAGAAGTAACACCAATAAAACATAAACCTTTTAGAGATCCTTGTTGAATAAGTAGAATCTACCTACTTAACTGATAATATCCTACCTGAAACGTTAATTGTTAAGAACCCATTTTAACTCCTTATTTTATTGTATTGTTCAGAGTCAAGGGTCCACCTGCCTATCACAAGACCTACCGACAAAATTAGAGAATTGAATTTTGTGCATGTCTTCTGGAACTCCAAGGGGTTTCCAGAAGTTGTGTAAATGAGATGATGTGTGTGTTCTTCTTTGTGGAGTGTACTTAACCCTTCCTAATACGAATTAAAAGAACTACGTCCCTAGCTAACTACGTATTTGTTAATAATAGCTATCTTCTAGCTATTATAACAAATCTAACCACTACCCCTCGTGAACTCGGGTTCACACGGAACTGCTCCAAAGCTATAGACGCTTCCTCACGCCCGATTCCACGTCTACTAAGTTATACTACCAGTTTAGATGGCGAGTCTGAAATACCTACTGGCCCCTGGCTCCCTACAATCTCTCCAGCAACTTCATCGATAGTTACAAGGAGATTACCCTACAACGCGAAGGGCAGTCAGGAACCAATTCTAACCAAAATTCTGGTGGAAATCCATCCGCGCACTACTTCTTTCTATGCTGCCAGAATTCGAGAAAGAACCAATCCCCGACCAGAGACCTCAAATCCTCTACTCCTGGTCGCGTCTCAAACAACCAGCCGCCTAACAAAACGTAACAAAAGGGGACAGCGTCGTATGGTCTCCAACTTGCGTTTGAAGCACATACGACACTAGCAATAACCACTTTGGGGTTATAATTAATAAGACTCCGCAGTTGCTTTCCCTAAACACCCACGCCATGTTTAACCGGAGGTTCATACTCAAGAATCATACACCAATCCGTGCATCTACTTTTCGGTATCAGCCGGACCAGCACACAATTCCATTCCGAACTCTCAGACCAAACAGGACGCGCACACTCACAATAATTTATCCCCGCATCATCTCTAACAATAAGTAAAATAATAATCTAACACAAAACGTTTTCAAGTAGAACGTTAGCAAATGAAATTAACGTAAAAGAAAACTTCAAAATAATTTAAGTTTTAAAAGAAGACTCCCCGCAATCGTTAATCTAAAAATAATTCTATTTCCCAAATGAGCAACCAGCGAGAGAAACGTCTAACGCGAAAGCTACGAAGGTCTAGCGCCCAGCGAGCACCAGAACCCAGAACGAGTGAATTCAAAAGAAGGCCGAATCATTTCCTTTTACGTATCAATCCCCACCAAGAACTACGCCTACTTGTCACGACTTAAGGCTTCGCGCGCACTCAAACTAAACATACACCGAAGTTGCAAATGGCCGCCTTCCGAAATTAGTAAATAACAAAATGCTTCCGTCACCCGTAATCTGTATCTGTATCTGTGGGCATACAATACTTAAATGACCGCTCCCCATTATAACTCACTTTTAGCAATATAATGATAAATTCCAGCAAAGTAGGTTTGGACGTTCTACAATAACGGCTATAAATAAGGTAACAAAGTGCTGTAGACCAAAACATCGTCGCCATTAACTATTCCTAGATTAAACATACATACACACGTAATTAGCAATACTACTTAGTAATACGAAAACCCTTTTAACAACCGAAACCTTTCATTTATTTACCACTTCCTTTGACGGTATAGATATTTAGGTAACTATGGTCGATATATCCGAATTACTGCATGAAAATATGAGATTCCGAGAAATAATAATATAAATATCTTAAAAGAGTAGTATTGTAAATTTGATATAAATACATATATTTTAATCTTTACATTAATTTTACCGTGACGTCACATATGATGTATTCATAAAAATAAAATATTTAACTTCTGGAGTGTGCGCCGGTGCTTAGCCTTTTTCCAAGAACCGATCGTGCAAGTCTAAATATGGAACTGACAATAACAACTATTTTTTGGATCTACCCTCAACATTTTCTCATTAAATTATTCAACTAATTCAAAGGACTTTAAACTCTATTCTCATGACGTCTGTATACCAAATTGCATACTTGTACACATACTATCAAGAATGCAGCCTTCTTTCCATGAAACGCTTGTGCAAGTCTAAATATAGAACGAAATGCTCCAATACTTATTTAATTACTAAATGAAGGTAGCTCCAGTAAATAGTATTGAGTTAATATACTTCCCATTAAATTTGGTGTTATGCTTCACTCAGACATTTATAATAATATTATAAACCATTGACCTCAAATATAACCTTGACTGACTAAATAGCCTTATTTGGCTTTTGCTAATGTTTTATATAACGCATCTTAAAATAAATTCTATAACTAATTAAAAATAAGGGAAATACTTATAATTACAGATAAATTAATGTAGACGAGATAAGTTTATTTGTTATCTTTATTCCATATTTTGAACATTTAGAGTTATGTTGAATACATGTGTAACGGATAGGGCTGGACCGTTACAGTATTACAAAACAGAAACACAGAAATATAAATATTTGTAATTCAACAACACCATGAGAATTTTCATTAAAGATCCAGTGCTGGAGATTCAGCGGATGGCAAACTCTTTGACAAACCTTTCAACAGCTCTTAAAAGCTTTTATAGTAGTGCAGCAATTACAAAAATGTATCTGGGAACAATCGGCCCGTGCAATTATTAGTTGAGTGCAGCCGTCGATCAACTAGCGCGGGAGCTGAGGAGAAATTTACAATGTGATAAAAATATAGAACTGTTCAATCAATCAATCAATCAATAACACTTTATTAACACCACATAAAGTAATAAGACAATAAACACATAAGAAAATGGCACAAAAGGCGGTCTTATCGCTAAAAGCGATCTCTTCCAGACAACCTTGGGATGTGATAGAAAAATATATGTAAAGGTGGGCGGTGGTGCTAATTCAGGAGTAAATACTCGTAGACTAATTAAGTTAATAAAAAAAAAGATAACTATTCTAAGAACTGTTCAAAGTTGATTGACAGTAAAAAAGCTAATCTGTTGAATATACCTAAAGGCATTAGACTGAGTCTCCAGTGAAGCAATGCGCATTTTACTGCTGCAGAAATTGATCAATTGCAAAGCACAAATTATTTCGCTCGGAGATTTCGAGCATTGTGATTCATGCACTGCGCTCTGCTCCGTTTCAGTGGGAATGCTAATTATAGTTAAAAAAACTGAAAAAACCGACTTCAAAATACGCAATATACCCACAATCACGACTAGCTGTTTACTTTTCTACAGGCGCTTGGATGATATTTTAGCAGTTATTTTATTATAGAAATCAAAATACTGCATCGATTTTGATAAAGTTTATATGGGACCATCTCTGAAGTATGATCTACAAATACAAAAAAAATCATCAAAATCAATGAACAATTGGTTGAGTAATAACAAACAAACATACAAAAAAACATACAGGCCGAATTTATAACCTCCTTCTTTTTAGAAGTCGGTAAAAAAATCTAAAATAGTGGGAAATAGACGCAAGAGGAAGAAACTAACTTCAGTTGGGACGAATTTTTACATTACAACACAAGCTAAAGGTTGAAAATTTAACCTGACTACCAGAATAGAACAATGTAAAATGACAAATTTTTCGATAAGATTGGAAAAACCTTAGATGCGTGATAATTTTCTGTCGCAGCTCCCAACCTAAAGCCATCGAGGGTACCTTGGCATACTCGATGGCGACGAGAGCCCGACAATAGCGTCGACAGTAATTAAAAATGGCCGCCAATTTTTATCAAAGAATCAGCTAAAATCTGGATCGTTAAAACTTAGTATTTATCGCTGAACAATAAAAAAAATCAAACAAGTAATTCCTAAAGTTTTACATAAAATAATAAAAGAATTGAGTTTCTAAAAAAGTTGTTGATGCTCACAAGCTTTTGTTACGGTAGATTAGACGATAACTGAACTGTGAAATATTAAACGAAATCTGAATAATTTAAAAATAAAGTGAATTCGGATGTAGGTACAACATTAATATCAATACAAAGAAAAAAACTGACGTGTTTTTTTATGAATGATACAATTATATGTGTTGTAACCATTATTTTGTGGTCATATTATTTAATAAGGACATAAAATTTACAGTAAAGGAACATTATAGCATGGTAAATAATCAAAAGAACGAACGAAGTGCTTTATTTCTAATAATAGGTGAGTGAATCCTGTGAATGAATCCTGAGTTTGTATTTCCGAATATTAAAAGTGTTTTTGGTTCAGTACCTCAAAAGGATAAAAAGGGAACCCTTATAGGATAACTTTGTTGTCCGTCTGTCCGTGTATGTTTGTCTGTCAAGACCTTGGGAACTAGTGGAGACATCGAGTTGAAATTAAAACCATATACGCAGATCTGTAGTCCCTTGCAGCTTTGAAAAAATCAAAGTTCTCGGTTACCGTCAAAAAAGCTACAACCGTATAATATGTGGAAAAAACACATATTTAGACACTCACAAAAAAATTAAAACCTATAGGGTACTTCCCGTTGGCCTAGAACTATGAAATTTGGCAAGAATCATTGTCTTATAGTACACATAAAGGAAACAAATTCGAAAACTGTACATTTTCAATTTAATTACAAAAATTTGGGTCTTTTGCAAGGAATGAGGGTCCACGTCAGGTCAGGGTCAGGGTTTTAAAATGAGCTAACCGTATCATGTGGGATAGAAAGAGGTTTAGTCGCACAAGCTAAACTAGGTTTTTAATTATTTTTACGATGTGTGATTTTAGGTTTATAGATGTAAAAACATATCATTTCCCCCTTTTATCAATGGGTAGCTTCGCCCTAAGGTTCTAACGACGGTTTTGTGGGATCTCCGGAACCCTCAGAGGGCAAGTCTGACTAGCACTGGTCCGGTTTTTTCTTTTTGACCTTTAAAAATGAGGATGATTTACACGTTAAAAATTTTGAAACGGCAATTTTAGAGTATTTTTGAAAATAAGATCATTTTCACAATATTTTACTTAATTTTCCCCTTTACTTTATATTCATATTCATATATTGTATATTGCATATATGGGTACATAGCATATAGATAGTAGGTAGGAAATAGATCGCCATATCTGCCTTTCGGCATGCAAATAATCAAATCAAAATAATTGTCACATACAACAACAACAACTTACCTACATTTATATCGAAAGTATACCACTAATTACACTCGCCCTTTACATGCACAAACATAACCAAAATTTACTTACACTTAAAATTACATAGCATACGCATTATCTTGCGTCTTGATAACATACTTGGACATATTACTTATAATTTGTGTACAACATAAAGTAATTGTTTTCTTTGAATACAATATATAACCACAGACTAGTACAGAATGCAACACCAAAGCTAATAAATACAATAAAGCTGTCTATTCGCTGACAAATTTCTTAGTAAATTCACTAACTTGAAAGAAATGTATAATTAAATTAATGTCTAACGGCCTTAACGAAAAACGTTACTTAACTTTAACCATCGTCTTAAATTATCTGTCTTCTTTCCGCAAATGTCATTACGTATCAGCGAGAAGTTGACAAAATATGTTAAGCAATGCTTAAAGTTAAGTAAAGTTTTTCGGTAAGGCCGTAAATGTTTAAAGTTACGCATTATTAAAATTATATTCAGACATTCCCTCAACATCATTTTGTAAAATAAAAAGTATGAAATATCTAAAACGGCAATATGAAGTAATTATGTTAACACAATTTAGCTAACTCGATTCGTGAGCCGCAATTCATTTTATGAAGTAAGGATGAGGAGACGAGCTGGACTAACCTAATTTAAAAACAGCCGTTTACACCTAGTTTAAATTTCGAATGACTCGTAAACACGTACTTTTTTTCTTTTTTTACGGCAACTGCAGGCGTATCACGTATCTCATAAAAAGTGTTGGCACGTACAGGAAGGCCATTATTTGGCCTGGAAATTAGCCACGTGTCTGGCTCACCGCTTACCACCGCATTTATTAGCTTGGTAAACGAGCTGGCTAGATACTTGTGTGGTTTATGTCTGGATACCTGAATAAAGTATCTACCACCATTACATATCTCCTTTTATAAAAAAATATATTTATGACTTTATTTATTGGTTAATTTGTTAATAATTGAACAACTAAGCAAACGGGAAAAAGAAACATTTGCTTAAACACGTTTTTCCTACTTTTCCGTGTGTAATAAATTAACATTGTTTTCACCGTCGCTTAACATCAGGCGAGTTGGTGGTCAATGGTAGATCTATCTTCTATAAAAAAAAAAAAGGAATGTAGAATGTAATAAAATATAACAATGAACGACGGACATACTACTATTCTCATCGAAATCTCAGCTACTTTTACTCGTGATCAACCTTAACAACCTGAAAAACATCGGCATCACACATGTCTAAGTAGGTCAATGAACTAAGTCATCATAAAAACTTTTTTTTTGTATAAAACCAGTATTTTTTTCTTTCGTTTTCGTCGTTGATCTCTTAGGAAAAGTGTTGTCGCATTATCTCCCATACAAATAGGAAAAACCTGCTTTCTACCACTAAATACAAACTAATTTCGATTATTCTTTTTTATCTGATTTAAATCATAAACGTCTATGCCTCTACGGTGTTTGTTATTTTTTCGCATTCATTTTCATTCAAATTTTAAATAATTCGAAATTCAAAAATTCTAAAAGCAAATCGTGGAGGCTTAGCCACGAATAATTCCAACCATATAAAAAATAATTATCGAGATCCGCTAACATTTAAGGGTAGAAAATAGTTTTCTATTGTTTTATGAAAACCGCGATTTACTGTCAAAAGATCGCACGACAACTCTAATTAAAAGATATTCACAGTAATACTCGCAAATTTACAGACAATATTCTATGTTACAATGTGTATATTTTTATACACAGACGCCTTGTAACATCGTGTATTGTGCGTAGTTATATGTAGGTACATATACATATTCACATAATAAGTAAGTACAATCGTCCTTCAAACTTGTCGAGCAAAGCTTATTGCGAAGTTTCTCGAACTCGGCAGAAGTATATAAGTACAATAAGTACTTTACAGGACATCTTGCGGCATATTGACTCCACTATCGGTTTTCGAACTTTGCTTTCGTCCCATATAATTATTTTCACGATCGCAAACTCTTTTATTGTTTTACACGCTCGACTTCGTTCCCATTTTGTTTGATTAATCGCTTTCCTATCACATATCCGGTTTGTTTACGATCAATGAAAGATATGTTTACCCTAGGGCTTATTTGCAGTATACCTGCGGTAATCCGACAAACGTTTGTGGTTTCGGACGATCAAATTTGTCATATAATAGAGTATTATTCACTTACCTCTTTTTACCCGACTGCGTAAGAAGGAGGGTTATGTTTTTCGAATATATGTATGTTTGTATGTATGTAGGTATGTTTGTATGCTTCTATATGACAGCCTACAGCCTAAATGTCTTAACCGAATTTGATGTGCAAGGTGTAGTTAGATAATAATATAAACATAATATAATATCTCTCACAAAAAAAAAACAAAAAAAAAGTTTTTTTGTTTCTGTGTGTTTGTATGTGGCATTGTTGTTCTAAATAGATGTACTAGTGATGTGTGATATTTATCTAGTTTTATTTGTTTGAATGAAGATTTAATCGAGAGTGTCTTTAGTTATATTTTATCAAAATTGGTTCAGTTTTTCTTTTTTACTGGGGTTATTAAATTCTCTAAACTCATACTTGTTATACTACTCTGCTATGTATATAATCAAATCAACTTTAGACAAGAGATGAAACTTTCCGACGAAAGGTGTGTTAACGTCAGATCAGTGAAAAATAGGAGTTACACGAATTGCAATGTCATGTCGGATTAATGAGGATGCTGGATTAGACAGGAGCCGGATTACCGCAGGTCAACTGTATATGTAAAATGTGGCTCAATAAAAAGTCGGGGGAAGTAAACAGTGACTTACATCCGTAGGTATTACATCAGGGATTTGCCAAATATGCGTATTAGAGCCGGAGAGGGCGCCGGCAGCTATCCACCGCCAATGAATTAGGCAATAAAAACAAATTGAACCAAATAAATTCCCCATTACCCCTGTTTTTCTATTTTCTTTTAAGGTCGAGTTTTGTAAAGCATATTTTCGTAATGACTTTTCGATGTTCAAAATGGAGCGTTTGTCTTGAATGGATATTTGTTCGGTTGATTTAAATTGAGACACAAATATTTATTAAAAATAAAACGGGGCAAGTGCGAGTTGAACTTGTACGTCAAGGATTCCATATCCATAAACAGCTTATAAACTCTGACACCTAAGCTAACTACTTAGTATTAACGAAAGATTATGTTATCATTATTTTTAGCCTCAAACATAGACCTAGCATAGGTATTTCCTTAAGTATTTATGCATTCTTATGACTAATGGCCATTTATTCATTTATTATCGATAGTAGATACGCATTATCTTCAAAATGTTTGCTTAGTTTGACATCTAGAAACACATATTATGTTCCCATATCGGCACATTTCCACTTGACTAGAAAACATCATGTTATGTGGGAAAAAATAAATTGGATATTTATAGATAGTCCAAACATATTTTTTTTAGAAACACCAACAGTATACATTAAGGCTTAGTTGGTAATCTCTATTATTATTATAGATTCTGATATGAATACCGTTAACAGGAATGTTTACATCATTCTTTGTTGTGGTAGGATACAAAATAATAATAATCGGCCAAGTGCGAGTCCGACTCGCGCACGAAGGGTTCCGTACTATCATCTATAATACTACAAAGTTTAGTTCTGTTTATAAAATAACGAGAAATCAACGAAATTCCAAGTGGTAAATTGCAAACTTATAGGTAGGTTTTCGATACACATCCGGGCAGCATAACAACGCTCGCGCGAATACGCGCGGCTATGGCTCACTCCGTGATGTTACCTCCCCCGCTACCCGCGCGGCCGTTGCTTAACCGCCTCGCGCTCGCGCCACCACCACACCGCGGCGCGGCGCTCGCACTTCGTTTAGATGCACGGATTATTTTCATTTGGTGAGTTTTTATGTATAAGATTAGGTATTTATTTTTATAGTTAATATATTTCTAAATATTTACTTACAAATATTCAAGTTTCTACCTGTTAATTAAGATCGAGTAAAAATTGCTTAAAAATTACGTTTGTTGTATGGGAGCCCCCCTTTAATATTTACTTTATTCTTATTTAATTATTTATTTTGAAAGGTGATATACAAGTATATATTCTGTGAAAATTTGAAGCGTCTACCTGTTACCGTTTTTAATATTGAGCAAGAAAATACGAAAAAAACACGTTTATTGTATGGGGACCCCCCTTAATATATATTTTTTTTTAATTTTTAGTATTTGTTGTTATAGCGGCAACGGAAATACATCATTTGTGAAAATTTCAGCTTTCTAGCTATCACGGTTTATGAGATACAGCCTGGAGACAGACAGACAGACAGACAGACAGACAGACAGACAGACAGCGAAGTCTTAGTAATAGGGTCCCGTTTTTACCCTTTGGGTACGGAACCCTAAAAATTATAACTGTATTAATTTATTTAATTTAAATTACGCGCATAGTTAAGACAAACGACATAGGCTTAGTAACAGAATAACCTCTTCCTTCTTCTAAGCCTCTAACCACGGTCAAATGTTTTGTCAAACGGTCTCGTGGTCTTTCTACTATGCCTATATACTCCATGAGGGATGGTAGGCGTGATTTTATACATACTTATATATGTGTGAATAAACTTTATTAAAGGATGACAGGCATAATTTTATATATGTAGTATGTATCTTTATTTTCCCTGTGGCAAGTCAAGTAAAAAGGTTATCAATTACAAAGTAACGGTGCTCTAAATTCATTACAATGAGGAAGTGCTTATCCGAGCACTGTAAAGGAAAGTTTCCAAGTACGTCTGTAAAACTGATAGCGCAGCTCTGTTTTCCGACGTCGCGGCTTCATACTTACAAACTACCGCGGCTTTGTTCTTCAACCGGATATACATTTTAAGATTTCTCTTGAAAGATTAAAAGTATTGCGAAAGATGTGATTACGAGCTGATTTACAGATATTTTAAACCGTGGAGAGGTATTGTTAGATGATTACGTCGTAAGTTACGATTATTTTTTTAAGTTTTACCGGCTTGGATACTTAGTCCTTTTAGCCGTATCTTGATTATTTCTTTTTCGTGAGTGTTATCAGAGCATTCATAGCTTATGTATGTTCTACAGTTGTAGTGTGGCTTCAACGCTACTTGCCATAATATTATAAATCTAGGGTTAAACACGTGGCAATCGTTTCTAATTCTACACACGTGGCAATCGTTTCTAATTCTAAACACGCTCACGCTTCGAAATGCTAAGAAACCGTGACGTGTCGTCGTGACATTTTGCTACCAATATTAATCCTAATCATTTACTTTTTCATTCTACTGGCGTTCATGAAATTAGAATGCCACTTGTCTCACCCCCATGTATCGTTAGAAGCGTCTAAACTTTCTTCTGCTTTGACAAATGGGCCATCGTCATGATGACTGTTACGTCATACTAAATTCACTAAATTCAGCCTTCTAGAGGACATAGAGTCACAAATAAAAATAAGTTTCTATAACAGCAAGTATAATAACAAGAATGGGAACAAAGCGCGCAGCTATCCTTCTCGCGCATCACAAATATTAATATTAAAAAAAATACGCTATGAATTGATAACCTCCTCCTTTTTTGAAGTCGGTTAAAAAAACAGTTCGAATTTTGAATTTCCGGCCACTTGCGTGCTTGTGTGGCGTATCACCTTAAGATAAAATAACCCAAGTATATCAAAACGATGCCGAATTTCGAATTATTTTCGTCATATACAGTAAAAAAACGTTTATAGATTACGCCATGAATTTTGATTAAACAGTTGATGGAAATTATATGTTGATTTGATGAGCTTAATGATTTCTTAGGTTTTCGGGATCGTTGATCATTGAAATTAAACAACGTTTAACGGATTTATCACGTTTAAGAATTTTACATAATTTTACGTTTTTTTTTTTTTTTTTTTTTGATGTAAAATATACGTGACAAATCCGTTAAAATTTGTTTAATTTTAATTGATGGCCTGTTCAGTTTTAACAAAAAACGTCATTTGATAAAGACCTATTCACTTATAAAAAAATCAAAGTCAATGAACAAACGCAACAATTATATTTAGACTGAATATTGAACACCTTTCAAAAACTTTTCTTGCATGTTTTCTTTCGATATATTAATTACAGCTCTCGTACTGCGAAATTCAACATTCAACTCGACAACACTTTACGTTGCAACCATAATTTTACTATAACCATTTTCTCAACTCAAACCATCTAACATACAATAAACAAAGCGGTAACAAATGCAAAGTAAACAAAATTATATCACACCACCCTCACATTGAATTAAAAAGAGACCGAAATAATTCCATCATAAAAACAGCCAGTGTAGCTCCGTCCTTAAATTTAATTACTGTCACAAAATGACTCCCCCGGCTCTCGTTCCTCATAATTATCATCAAGACTTGAGGTTTTCTTTACGTCCCAAGTTATATTGTATTTTGTATTTAATGCTGTTGTTTACAAAGTCAGCCTAGAACTAGATACTAACTTTCTAATGTAATCGCCGCCGAAATCTTACAAATTACAAGCCGTGACCTTTTAGATAACGTGACATTTGAGACGTTTTCGCGTCCCGAGGTGAGAAAGGTCGAAAATAAATTCCCTGTCGTGTGTATCACGAATTAAGGCGTGATGGGTGCCACCATCTTGCTCGCGCACGGCTTCTTATTAGGCTTCTATAGTATTACGAGAAATCTTTATAAATTTGCCATGTCCCTCACTCTATCTGTTTGTACGTATATGTGACATGCAAACGGACTCACAAATCAATTTACTCAACAAGTATAAGCTTAGAAAACTAAAAAAAAACCGACAAAAAAAACGGCTGAACCGATTTTGATGAAACAACTAAAAATACTTTCGACTAATTCACCATTCAAACAAAAAAAAACAAAATCGATTCATCCGTTCGCGAGCTACGATCCTACCGACAGACACACACACAGAAACGTCAAACTTATAACGCCCCGTTGTTTTTTGCGTCGGGGGTTAAAAACTACTGTCACAGACTACAGACTATTATTTTCTTATATCTATGGCTGATAAATAAACGTTGAAATGTGAAAACTTCTGTTTTTGGACGTTTGTTTTTGTTAACATAACATAAATCAAAATAAAACTTTACTGAATGATTCGTAACAGTGTTCTCATCAGATTCGCGTTCGCATGTTTATCAAAAACATGTTCAATAATTAACATTTTTTTTAAATACCTACTGTGCTTGCTGCGCCGCTTACCTTAGCGCCTTAAAACATATTCGCGTCAGGTGAGAAAGGTCGCAAAAAAGTGTCTTATGAGTCACAAATTAACTCTACAAGCGAGTGAAATAAATACAAGCGGCAGAACTATAAAAACAGTGATATCACGTACGCAATATTTGTGCCTCTATTTACAATCACGAAAATGCGTGAAAAATTAAATGTAACATAATGTCATGATTTACGAAAATGCGTTTGACATTTTTCAAGGCGACATAAACGCGAATATTTTTTCCTCGTAGCCGCAATTTTACATTACGTTTCCATTATCTCCCACGAAAAACCTTTATAGAACGTCGTAAGAACAGTAAAACAATTACTCGGAGTAAAGATTCCGCCAATAAAAACGAAATGGCCCTCAAAAAGCGAAGTATGGAAAAGTTTTAAGATGAGTTTGACCTCATTTGAGCTATCGGCTGGAAGTGGTCCAATCTTCTGTAGTAAAGGGAATGCCGAGTGGACGCGTCACTATTCCAGAGTCCTCGTCTATCTTTGGAGTTGAAAAGCTGCATTGGCGTTATTACTCTCTCATAGACTAACCGGTTAGTGAAGGATCTAAATTACTATACAGACGTTATAGACTGAGCTAGACAAAGTCACAATCATTTACCTAAATAAGTCTCACCTCTAGTGAAAACTCTGCACACATTTCTCTAAATGGTATTTAAGTCATTTAAGAGAAATCAGTGTTTATTTTTTAATATATAGGTTATAGTTTTGAATATATAGGCTACCCCCTGTAGCTACAAGACATAACTGTACTTCTCGTAACTTTATTTCAACCAATTTTATGGACAGTTCAAAAATTCCACACATCCAACGGGATTTGTACACGTAAATTATGTAAAATATACGCGATAAATCCTTTTTTATTTTTATTTTAATGACTTCATGTTTTACAGTTTTCAGAACTATTCCTTTACAGTTTCTGACGTCATAAATTCCTATCTCACTCCCGTTTTTCTATCTCTAAATTCCATACATCAACGCTCTTTGCTTTGAGTCCGATAACCTTTGAACAATTACTTAAGACCTCGTTGCTCCATTTCACTTGGACTGAAATAACTGGCTGCTGTTTGGATGAAGAGCTGTATAGTTAGTATTTAAGGGCATGCAATATTGGTCAGTACTTTAATAGCCATGCGTTTGTTAATAAACTGCACAGTAGATCGCAAAGATGTATTGCAAAAGAGTAATGTGACTAAGAGTTATGGTGGGAATGCGGTAAATCATGAATGTTGCCACTCTTTCGTAAACTTGGATATTGTCGTCTATTAATATATAACATGCGTGATTTTTTTATTACAATTAAGAGTGTAGGCAAGTGAACTAGTTTGTGGTGTGGTAAAAAAGTAAGTACGAGTAAGTTCATATAGACTGAGTGTCAGAGATTACTTTTTTTTTATGGGCAAGTGCCTTTATTAACTACAGCAAAACAATATACAGACTCAACTAACTAAACTACTACACAAAAAGCATATATAAGCATATCGATTAACCCTGACCGATAAAGGTCTCAAGATAATCCAAATGCTCAAACCCACTACCAGTTGGCAGCGTACCCAGCATACTGCCCGCATCGCGACGTTGAATGGCAATGCTTATGCGTTGGGCCAGATACGCGTCAGCATTTTGGTCACGCGTCGCATCGATCAGGCGCTCAGATAAATTTTGTTAATTTTTTAAGTTGTTGTGTTGTGTAACTTATCTATTAATATTATAACCAAAAGTTTTTTTACTTTTTTTTTATAATTAGTAATTTAATCAGTTTAATCATTTATTTAACTTGATTTATGAGAAACGTTTTTGCGCGCTATTCCATATAAACTGTTTACTACGCTTAAATATTATAAGATCTTGATGTTTTTTTTTTTATATAGATAAACCCTATGCCCCTACAGTTTGTTTCTTCTTCTTTATTTTTTTATTACTCCAAAATTTAAATAATCGTACTTATATAAACATTTTATTATCAAAATTGGATAACATTTAGTGGTAGAAAACCATTTCTCCTCTCGTTTGAAAAACATGTAAGGATGTAATATACTGGCGGAAGCTGCCGTGACTAGTATGCTCTTAAGACTATTATTTTTATGAATCTTGAATGAATTTGTGCCTAATATGGAATTCGAAATCTTAATGGACTATCGGATGGGCCGATGGGGCCGGAAGGTTCTCGACTGGAGATCACGCACCGGCAAGCGCAGCGTAGGAAGACCAGGCACCAGATGGACAGATGACCTCATACAAGTGGCGGGAAGATGCTGGATGCAAGCCGCTTTCTATCGGTCTTTTTGGAAATCCATATGGGAGGCCTGTTTCCAGAAGTGTACTTCTTATTGCTGAAATGATGATGAACGAACTTATTTAGGTATAAAGTGCAGCCCAAACCACTGACCCAGATACATCAATTGTTGAAAGTGTCTTCTTTGTACTAGATTGTATGTAATAGTTAAAAAGGATTTTTCGATCACAAGTAAAACCACGGGATGTAGCTATCACTAGTAGTAGCTAGTCACTTTCAATTCGCGCATGGCAAAACAAACCCAACTACAACATGCAGCTTACTTTCCACTGATGCGAACGGCACATTACGAAAAGCTACCAGCGTAAATAGCTTCGTCCAAACTTCTCGGTTAACTCCCAATCGATAGCAAATGTGAAGTTATTTCAATTTGTCGCGCATTCGAAAGGTTTTCGGTTTTCAACCGGTATATTGGTTACAGATGCGCGAAACGCGGATATTAGAATTTTGATTGCCAATAAAGAGCTTTACAAGCTTATTACTAAAAATGACATTTGGTAATGAAATGAAATAATTTTATTCCGGATGTTTTGCATCCATATAAATTAAATTACAATTAAAACTAAAATTAAAATAAATTATCGAAGAGAATTAAATTAGACTGAATTAAATTATTACAACATTAAAATAATTAAAATAAAATTAACAGTAAATTTCAAATAAATAATTGCAAATGAACTTAATTAATTGATAAATGTAGATACAAATATACATAATCAGTCCGTTTAAGTGATAGGTGCGTGATACGTCCTCCACGTCCGATGAAGGGGACTAGCGTCCCAGTGCCTTACGGCAGCCACCAGTGCGTTGTAATACCGGAATGTAAAGTTTTAATGACACACCCTTCTCACCCTTCTCATAATGAGAAGATGGCCCGTTCCCAGCAGTGGGACAGTTTGTACAAACAGGGCTGATAATATATATAAAGTTTTAGTGAAGTGATCGTTTGTAGTCGATCAACCAGGCGGCACGCGCAGCGTAAGAAGACCAGCTACGAGATGAATGGATGACCTCATACGAGTGGCGGGAAGTCGCTGGATGCAAGCGGCTTCCTATCGATTTTTTGTAAATCCATGAGGGAGGCCTATGTCCAGCAGTGATTTTCTTATGGTGATGATTGTAGTCTAATTTGTAATGCTGACGGCTCTTGCTGTGAAGTCAAAACGTAACTAGTTCTTTTGACCTTAGCTAACTTTCCCCGCGACATTTTTTTTTAAACTGGACTAACTGGAAGCATAGCAAACATATAATAATATTTTGTAATTTTTTGTTGTTCGTAGATTTTTTTTACTAGTATATATACTTATTTAACTAGATAATATATTTTGAATGGTAGGTATTGATATTTTTCATTATTCTTGTCTTAACGGTTATAGTCTTAAAACAGATGTAATTCAAATTAATTTATTTATTTGCATATTAGGTAAACAAAACAAAACACTCTCAATAACAAATAATAAAACACTAACAAAAGTTTAGAACTGGAAAGTGACTCTAAATATGTGCACACAGCATGGTTAGCAGTTAAGTACATATTTATATTGGATACCATATTAATTTAAATTTAATGGAATACTTATATCATTTTATTTATGCTATTTTTATATAGTTTAGTCAATTTATTATATGTGTAATTCTAACTTACCTGTAACATGTATGTTATTCAAGGTTAATAAATATTCTTAATCTAACTACTGATACTAACCTCGTTTGTATACATACTCTCGAAAAACATTACCCTTTTTTGCGCACAAAAATTTAATATTTCATTTCGCAAACGTGTTCAGAGCATGAACCCACTGTGCTGGGCAGCTGGCAGCCTTATTTACTGCTTATCCCGTCCGTTTACTGCGCCATATCTTAAACACCGTTTATTTTGGTCCAATTTGCAACAAGTTCGGTACGTTTCAGTGCTTATTCAAAGGTACTGGGAGAGAAGTTCGACAGGAATGTTCTCGTCGCTGTACCAAGTGGCTTTATTAGATTCACCTGCTTTGTATCACATTAAACTCGAATTCGGCTGTTTGGTGGAAAATAGCTTCATAGCCGCATATTTATTTCGTTATTTTTTTGTGGATATGGATGACCTATAAATAGCGGAAACAAAGGAAATTATATCAAACCCTTTGTATATTTTTTTACAAACGGTTTTTATATTATATGTACATTTTACTATGGAAACTAACGTGGTTTTCACACATTTTTAAATAAAAACTACGGGTCACTCACGTCTGTTTTGAGCCGAAATATCCGAATAAAGTGCAAGGCGTCACCGACCAAGAGTGACGTGTGTGCTGCTCCTTTAAAAAAGCCCGCCGAATGCGGTTGAAACTAGTAGAAACCGTAGTTTTTATTTAAAAATTATATGTACATGTCATTTATATCCATTCAAATACGATTCTATCAACAAAATTCAGTCTAATTTTAATATCTGATAAATTATTTTTCTGTCACATCATTATAATAATATTATTTTTACCCGACTGACTGAAGAGTGGCCTAGAATAATGTTTTTCAGGTATGAGTTAGCCCACCTAACCTGGAGCAAGAACAAGCTCTCAATTGAGACTAATGAATTGCACAGGAACGCGATTTTAAATAACATACTCACATCTATTTTTGGCGCGAACAAGTGCGCGAGGTTGCATACAGTATCATACTGATTGATTAATTTTATAGTTTGAAAAAAACCGGACAAGTGCGAGTCAGACTCACCCACCGAGGGTTCCGTGCAAACTAAATAAAAGGGGGAAATCATATTTTTTTTTTATATTTTCCTTCATAAACCGAAAAATATACATCGTAAATAATTTAACACATTCCTTGCTCACCACTCGGATCCGAGTAGGGGCTATAGTAGCGGCGCCTCCTACTCAGATCCGAGAGAGCGAACGTTTGAGGCAGCCGTCATTCCTTGCATGGAGACACTATTACGACGTAATGGAGACGTATTTTTGTGATGAAATAAAAAAAAACCAGTTTTCAGATTTTTTCCTATATGTGTTTCCTACTCTAACACAATGCTTCTAGCCAAATTTCAGAGTTCTAGGTCAACGGGAAGTACCCCATAGGTTTTGATTCCTCTGTGAGTGTCGAAATGTGCGTTTTTACGACATATTCGGCTGTAACTTTTTTTTACGAAAACTGAGAAATTTTATTTTTCTTTCTGCAGCAAGATACTATGGATTTGCGTATATGGTTTTAATTTAAACTCGATACCTTCACGCGTTCCCGAGATAAAGGTCTTGACACCCGGACAGACGGACAGACAGACAGACGGACTGACGGACAGACGGACAACAAAGTGATCCTATAAGGGTTCCGTTTTTTCTTATTGAGGTACGGAACCCTAAAAACTGAAACAAAACTAAATACAGCCGAATTTTCTTTTTGAAGTTGGTAAAAAATACGATGACAACGATTCGTACGGCTCCTGCGGTGCGTTTATAATACGCATTCAACTTCAGTATTTGAATTTGTGCCCTCTCACACGGAGTTCAATCACACAACCAACTGGGTAATCCGCTTCAAAAGTTAGATCTACCTAGACTAATATCTATACAGTGGTTACGCTCAACATTAAACAAAGCAGTCAAAAGCTAGTTTGGAGCAAGTAGGTCAGTAGCCAGGCTCACCCCCTGTGGGAGGGCATCACACATCGCTGCTTTTTCGCTTTTTTCAGCTGCCAAGTGAATGACGTGGGTAAAGTTCTTGATATGGCCGAATTGGGGCGTGAATAATTAACTGCTAGAATTTTTAATTTGATGAAGTCGTTTCGGCTCTTGCTGTGGCGTATATTTAGCAATTTGGGTTTTTAATATCGTGTTAAAATACTGTTTGTGTTGGAAATTTAGTATTTATTATGTGCTTGAGGTTTATAATGCTTTATCACAGACAGCAACATTGGTTTTTGTTTTATTCATGAAAATATTCAGAGTACTTAAAGTTGTCAGAATCGACCTAGGTCCTTTGCAGGTATATTGTATTGTATTCCAGAAGATAATTTTATCCACCCAAAATTTCCGGCAGAATAATGGTGGACTGTGGTGAACATTTTCAAACAGTACTATCTAGCCCCAAACTAAGCAAAACCATGGAAATGTTAAGTCCTCTGAAATTACTTTTTAATTAATCTCTCTACTTTTACTCTAAAAATATATTTAACATTCTTAATATATTAGATAAGGAAGGAAGGAAGAGGAGGAGTCCATGAAGCACATCATGTGTAACTGCGACTCAATGGCAAGTAAGCGACTGGACCTCTTAGGAACTGCATACCCGGAACTGGAGGAATATAGGTATTTCGCATCAGGTGATATTCTGAAGGTAATGCGGTCCTTCTTCGGAAAACCTGGTGCGAATGAATAAAGAAAGGGGCAAGCACAAAAGGACCTAATGGCTCGAAGTGCATCCGAGAATCGGACCCCATTTATAATAATAATATATTAGATTTTCTATTGCGGTCGTCCATTAATCACGTGATGCATGAAAGTGGGGGAGGGAAAGTCACGAAACATCACAAAGGGATGAGGATATCGTAAGCTATCATGTATATCCTTTTTTTTATTGTACACATGATATATAAACCGAAAAGCAGCGCGTGACTTTAATTAACCATTGCGAAGAAACAATTTCCCCACCCGCCGCACGCCGCGATAGAATTGTTTTTAAAATAATCTGTACTTACCAAACAAAAATACACGTGTTAGGTTTGTCGAGTGACTGAAAGACGCTGGATTTAAACTGCTTTTTGGAAATCCATGTGTGAGGCCTATATGCAGGAGCGGATTCCTTGAGGCATTTAAAAAAAAAATATTCAAAAATAGTGGCAATGATGATGATGATGAAAATCTCACAATGTATCACCAGGGAGAGGAAGAGGTTAAAAATTTGTTGAAAATCATCACGTAATTAATGGACGACCCTATTTGAATACCAATTGATGTACCCAATTAATTTTGAATAGAGATCCACTTGAAGGTCTTGCGACGACTACAAAACAGCTAGAAAAGTAATTATGGACAATTACGTCGCAGCATAAGATTCCCTGGTTGATTAATGATGCTCCATTTCTTGGACCATCAGCTCGCTCCCCTGGTTTAGGATTTTTCCTACAGAAAAGATTCTACTAAATTAATATTACTAAGTAAGTCTACATGGTTTCAATGGTTCAATTGCTCATTGACATCACTTTTTTACTACTTTTGATTTTAAAATTATTGAAGTGAAAAATAAAAATGTTCACACATGTAGGAACATGCACGATACAGCTGCTTATTTTTAAGTGCTGATTTTTTTATTACAAACCCTTCTTTTATTTGTATGTTTAGTAAGTACAAATTTTGGAACACTTATTGCTTGGAACGCTTATTCCATTCTGATGACAATAGCACATTAAAATTATCGAAGTTACTTAATGTTGCAGCCAAGATTGTATACTCGCGAAGGAACTACTTTGCAAACAGGTCAGATTTAATAAACCAAACATGATTTCATGATTTTAAGCTAATTATTAGTCCATCATAAGCTTACTTTCATAGTAGTAGTCCAAAACATAATTTTTATTTAAATCAAGTATCAGCTGGAAGCTTTAGAATCAGTGGACCGGCGAGCTGTGAGGTTAATCGGTAACGATAAGCTAGCTGCCAAGAAGCGTAAAGTAGCATGTCTGTCTATTTTCTACAGAATTCATTTCGGGGAATGTGCGCAAGAGCTTCACGACCTAATTCCACCCTCCCCATTTCACTACAGGACTAGCAGAAAGTCGGCGAATTACCACCCATTTCCCGTTGAAATGCCAAAAATCCGCACTCAGCGATATCGATCCACATTCCTGTTGCGTACTGCACAAGAATGGAATTCTTTGCCGTCATCTCTATTTCCCGAGACCTACAATCTTGTAATATTCAAGGCTAGAGGGAATAGATATCTTCTAGACCGACGAGCTCCATCCTCGGCCACACCGTCGCTTAACATCGGGCGAGTTGGTGGTCAATCGTAGATCTATAATGTATAAAAAAAATAAAAATCGAGAAAAATAGTATGAACCTATTCTACGTAATTAAATAGTTAATAATTAAACTAAAAATATTCTGGAAGATTTGATGTTACACAAATTCTACCAATAATATATAGAATTGTGGATGTTATAGACGATATTCTTGGTATAACTCGGAGTAAGTTATACCAAGAATATAGTATAAACCTACATCAAAGTATCTAGTTAATAAATTAAATCTCGATTCACCGTACTAACCCAACTAACCATCAAAGCAAGTTTGCCGATACTCTAACTACGGCTACGACGTATCATGTCTACACATCACAAAATACTACGGCGTAGCACCGCAGATTACTAACGTTGCTTTTAGGTTCACATTGTAATATCCATAATACACATACAAATTCAATAGGAATTTTGAAAAATCAATACAAATTATAACAACTTATTAAGCTAGTTATTGATTTTATACCGTTGCCGGCCATCCGCATAATACGGACATCTGGACGCGTACTTTTTACACACTGTGGGCCTCTTTTATGCATCTCCAACCACTTTCCAGCTTTATTTTATACAGCTACATGTAGTTACAGCAATTTTTCGCATACTTTCTCACAAAAAACGACCACTCAGCAACATATCAAGCGTAGCGAAATCATAAGTTACTGCAAAAACCGCTTTTCTGCAGACAGGTATTTTGTTTTTCTTTTAATATAGAATACTTATTCTCTTTCTCGCGATTAAATGATAAGAACAATAATCTCCTTATCTTGAATTCGATTAATAAGAATTATATTTTTCTTCATCACTATGCGGGAAAAATCACTGGACTAATAATAAAACATTACATTCTCAGCTGTGCTCTACCCAAAACGTTTCTAACATAAGTCACATAAATCACTTAGTAAATATAGGTAAGCAATTCAAATTTGAAAATACAAAGAGTCTGTTATTATTATACAAAAAGTGAACGCGCTAACAGCTTGAATTTAGCGAGTAAACGCTGCCCATTCACGGACGGACGCGTGATCGTCGGAGCGAGGAGACGCGGCTATTTACGACGACAAACGGTCGACTACATCCTGCGTTAAAAAAATCATCGCATTAAGACTTTTTTAATAACATTCATCTATACTTAAAATATAGGGCCTTACCGAAAACCGTTACTTAACTTTAACCAACGTCTTAATTTCTCTGTCTTCTTTCCGCAAGTGCCAGCGAGAAGTTGAAAAAATATGTTAAGCATTGCTTAAAGTTAAGTAACGTTTTTCGGTAAGGCCGTTACTATCTAATGGTGGATGCCAATATTCTGTCAAATCTAATTTATATCTATCATTTTACTAACTACATTTTTTGACACAAAAATTATGATCTTATTACATACTAAAAGGGTGAAAAAATTATAGCGATAAAATGAATGTGGCATAATATTAAAATTTGTATGTTATTTTTAAATAACATATTTCAGTAAAAAACATTTTTAATATTCTATCAAACCGAAAATATTGTCTGGACTCTCAGATAAGCCGGTAATAAGATTACTTTCAAGTTGTAGATCGTGGGTGCTAATCCACAACCTGGAGCAATATTTGTGTGACGAGCATATTTGTTTTGTATCTGGTTGTTTTTATAAATAAATAAATAATCATTACGCGGTAGGCTTTTAACAAAGGGTTCTAATTTAACGAGTAAAAGCTGTCTATTCGCGGACGAACGCGTCGCAGTCGCCGCCCGGTGCGCGGTCGTGCGGGGAAACCAGTCAGACGGGACGTAAACGAGTGCTTTATTCTGTCGATGTTGATTCTACGCTCATCGCTGTCTCGGCAAATTACTGCTTTTATGTTTTTTTACAAAGTTTGTTCGCTTTTTAAACGGTTTTATTTAGCTTGGCCTGTTTATTTGGGTCAAATTTAGTAATTGAAACTTTACCCCTTTGCAGGTGACAGATCGATCTGAAATTTGGTATACACCTTTAGTCCTGATGACAATACAATTTAGTATATTCTGTATTATTGTAAATCTAAGATGGCCGCCGCCACAAAATGGCAGATTTCATATTTTAACACAACCCCCACAATATGAATATCAAATGAAAGGGCTTTTCTAGTAAAATACATCAAATACATTACCTACGTCATTATCTTTATTTTCAATAAAATCATTTAACTTAAAAAGTTTTTTTTAGGTAAGAACTTGTTACTCAATAGCAACAAAGGAAATATGGATCGTGTATTAACTATAAATGTAATATATACATACATTATGTATGTTAAATTTACATCAAGCCCGGAAAACTAAAATCGATTGTGATAGTTACCTATTCATAGATTTGAAGGCAGTTCTAAATATTTTATTCCGTCTTTTGGCTAAACAGTTATCACACAAACGTAACAACGTCGAAATTACTTGTATCAGCGGTCAAGATTAAGTAAAAAGTAAGTAAGTAAAAAAATTACAATAACATAGCACAGTGGATAAGTAAGTTAAAATGCAATGTCAGGAAATTTAAAACATAAAAATATTTTGAAAAACCTTTTGAAAAGTTCAAAAGACATGTATATTACAACTATAATACGAGGATAATTAATGTTTATGTGGGTGATGGACAAACCCCTACTGTCATCTGTCACTGCACACATTTTGTACATCTTATTTTCTAATACCCTGTAATTCTTCCTGCCTATAAATACCCTCTCTTTTCCATCTAACCCGCTAACTACAATCAAATGTAGCTCCAAACAGCCTCGTGGTATTTGAAGCTCTGCCTATCCCGTACGGGAAAATAGACGTGATAGACGATGTTTGTATATATTATACTAACATATCTAGAGAGTTACATGTGAATAATTTCAGAATGAAATCTGACTTCTTGCTGACAAAATTATCCTCAGCACTTGGTAATATATTTGGAACGCACTGCTGAACACGTAGAAATAACACGCCGAAATCACACGCCGCGCTCAGTTCAAACATGATTTAAATGCAACATTTTCCAAGTAATTTGCACGAAGGATGCTAATTAGCTTGCCAATTACGCAAACGTCGGAATATTCCGGTACTTGATTAATATTCGACTTCGAGATGTATCCGTTTGTGAACGGAATTTACGTATGCGACGTAACTTCGTGTTTGGTAAATACGGATTTCCCGAGTTGTGGTGCATTTTGGTTTTGATCCTTCTTAATGAAATTTTGTAAATAAAAACAAACTGTTGGTGTAAGTATCTAGGTACCTATGTATAGTAAATATGACACTTACACTAAATACATAAAAAAAGAGAAAACGTAAAAACGTGACATTAACCATTAATTGTTTGACTGTATTTACTTGACATTATCTTATGACTTCTTATTTAAATGTTGACATATGATTTGTACCTATTTTTATTTTATTTCTTTAAATCTTAATTGATGTGTATTATTATAGAATTCTTGAATGTTTCCTCTTTTATAATGCATAAATCGTGGAATCTGTTGTAAATAGCGGTCCTCCTCTCTTGTAATATTGCTGCGCCCGACGGGGTCCATATGATACTTGAACAGTTTGTTTTACCACCTATGTAATATACCTACTATGGAATAGCAATAAAAAAAATCTGAATCTGACATATAATAAAAATATTTTTATAATAATAATATTTATTTCTGTAAATAGTTAGTGTTTTACAAAGTTTCTATTAATTACTTAAATAATTAACCAATCACCTTATATTATTGTTCTGTGGTCCTCAAACTAGGCAAAGCCTGTCTTGGGTCCCCGTTGGCCAGTTTACTATGAGTTTATTTATTGATTTGATTTGATTTGATTGGTACACATTTCCGGTTTGTATTCGACTAGTAAATTACATATAAAATTATTCATAACATGTTACAATGTGCAATAGATTCTGCAATTTTAATTTCTGTAACAAAATTTTCAATATTCAAAGAAAAAAAAAAAAAAAAAAAACTATCACAAATAAGATAAATAAAAACTATTACAAAGATTAATCAATTTTTTTTACAGTTTAATATATAATAGGAAAAAATACAAGTTCGTAACTACGATGTACCAAATTCATCAAACGAGTGATCAAAATATGTTCAGTTCTTCTTCTTTTAGTTCTGTGTTTAGTTTCTGTTTTTTTAATATGTTTCTTATCAATTAATTAGATTTACATTATTATATATTTTAAGTGATAACTTTTTGAATACAGTGCAATTATAAAACCTTAATACATAAATCATATACACATTATTTATTAATTAAATTAAATTAAACTCAGTTAAAATTAAATTAAATCTAATGAAAACAATTTCATTGTACTCAGGTCCAAATCAAATTAAACTACTCCCAAATCTCGTAGTACACGAGTTATATTGAGTGTTAGTGTGTGTGTGTGTGTGTGCATGTGTGTGTGAGTGTAAGTAGTATGGAGTGCATGTTATGAGAGTGTGGATGGACTACTTAAAGTTTCCTTGATGAAAAAACTTCCTTAAACTTAATTTCACTGAAAATGACAAGTTTTTCTATTTGTATATAAGTGAGGGTCTGTTGCCATTTTTTTACTTTAAGCTTAGCATCAATAACAGTGTCATCATTCAATATGTCAGCATTCTTACGCACTGAGTTATAGGTAATATATGCACGTATTTGGGTAAACGACATGGATGTTTGTTCTGTGTTTATAAGTATGTATAAGTATTATACAAAAAGAAGGATATATACTTCTTTTTAGGTATGCTATTTCGTATTATTAACTTGATGAAGTTTTTACTTTTGTCGTGTGGTCTTTAGCACACATTTTTTAAAATTATTTATTAATACTGATATAGGTGTAATAATGAACATTTAATGGCAGGTGGTGAATGAAATGCGGCTGGTAGTGCAAGAATGCGGACACCGCGCTCGCCGCGCAATAACGGGCTACCGGCATTCCTAACCCACCTGATGGCGACCTCTTTATTTTTAATCTCAATATTTTGAATAGCGCACTGAAATGGATAGCCTAAAAAACCGTGCTGATGAAAGCTTGAAATATGAACGATCTATTGATAATTATCATGATATTTTATCATCATTATCTTCAGCCCACTCTAGTCCACTTCTGGCCACTCTTTTAGGCCACCTCCATTGAACACCACTCAACCCGAATTTCAGCTTTCAGTTTCCAACCACTACCAACAACAGCCTTCCGTATATTGTCACTCCATAAAGTCTTAGGGCTCCCTACACTAGGTTTGCCGACAGGCGGTCTCCACGCGAGAACGCGTTTATCCCAGCGGTTATCGGTTCTGCAAATATCACCGTCTCAACACTTTGAAGTGAAAACTTCTTTAGCGGCGTTGTGCATTTTTGGGATGGGTAAAAAATGATAAACTCGCGTCAGATCGTCAGATCGTAAGACGGACAGTCAGAAACCTATTCTAACGTTCTGCATTTAAAGTTCATCATGGTATGTACAAGTTTGTCCTTCTAGAATGACGTAATTTCGTTGCGCCGAATGCTTATTTTCGACACATGCACGTAAGACTCGTTACCTCAATAGGTTAGAGCACCGGTATAAATTTCAATTTGTCAATCGGAGGGCGGAGGTTCAAATTCTTCACGAGTCAGTCTTTTTGCTATTTTATTTTTTAGTTTTCACTTCTGCCGGCACTTCCGGAGTGCAACCCGTTGTTTTTTAATATTTAAAACACTTACCATTCACAGTTAGTGGTATCGTATACCGCTCGGAGCCAGCCACATTGGACGCTATACACGTATAGTTCCCACTATGTAATGATATGCTATGCTATGCTATCAGCCCTGTTTGTACAACCATCTTCTCATTGTGAGAAGGGTAAGGTCTTAGTCTGCCACGCTGGCCAAGTGCGGGTTGGCAGACTTCACACATCTTCAAGATCATTGAGAACTCTCACGCATGTAGGTTTCCTCACGATGTTTTCCTTCACCGTTCGAAGTTGGCGGCAATCAACAATACGCACATAACTTCGAAAAGACAGAGGTGCGTGTCGCGGGAACCCAGGACATGCGGATCGCAAGTCAAACGGTCTCCCGACTAGGCTGCCGGAAACTTCATAAAATACGTAAGCTAATTATTATTCCGATATATATTTGACAATTTCTGTGGTAAATCGGGTAAGAATGAGAACCCTGTGACACTACTAAAGCCAATCCAGGCTTCAGTAAATAAACGAATAATTTTACCTTTACGAGCGTTTTTACAATTGATTTAACTGAGAAAACTTTCCGCCGCATTTTCGCAAATTATTTCAGCAACAAAAGTTTCTGTCCGTCTAGCCGGCTGAATAATACAATATCCGATTCTCGTTATCCAGAATAATTCTTAAAGATACGAAGGCCGTATAATATTCTGACACAATAATGTTGAAACGTATTGGCTCAAATGGCTTAAAGCCGTCCATGCGTTATAATAACATTGCCTACGCAATTTCTTTGCTACTCCCAGCGAAGGAAATTATTCCATAACAATTACGTACCAAAATATGTGCGTATAATGTAACAATAAAATGTAAGCATGTAATTTCTGTTAAATAGGCCCTTTTCTTAGCTTTTATGCGTACCTACTTTTGTAGTGTTGACTCAAGTTATATTAACAAGTGTCTATATTGAAAGAGAAACAAAATATCCGATTGCAGAAGAGCTATTTTGTAATCTTTATTACTTACATATATGTATATATAAAGACTTGTTAATCAAATCTTCTGGCTTATATTAAAGCATGTTAACGTACCATCACTGTAAACATGGATTTCTATGTACAAGGAGACATTAATACGTTCGAATGCTTGAACACATGCTTCCGTTCGCAATGCGACAGTTCGACCTTAATCCCCTATGCAACCAGAATATCAACTAGCTTCGTTCAGTTTAAATGTTTATTTTAATTAATGCTTCCTTTCCTGTTGTTACTTGCCTGCTTATAAAGTTTAACAATAGAGGATCACTGGCTGAATATAGCTGCTTAATATACTATTTACAACTTAGGCGTATATGCATAGTATTGGTATAACCAATTAGTTCATTAATTTAGAGTAGCGGTTCTTTTTTCATCAATACATCTCAGCGATATTGGTCCACATTCTTGATGCGAACTGCACAGGAATGGAATTCTTTGCCGCCATCTATGTTTCCTGAAAACTACAATCTTGGAATTTTCAAGGCTAAAGCTTTTAGAGCAAGGCCACACTGTCGCTTAACATCACGCGGTGGTCAATCGTAGACCTATTTGGCATAAAAAAATATCATAATCGATAATATTTCAATCGAAAACTACATTTTTGCATAAAGCTATCATGCATTCTAAGTATATAATATATGAGCAAAGAACTTACGTATAGAGTAAATTGAAAAAATAATTTTGGAAAAGAAAATTGCTAATTGTTATTGGCTATAATCAATTTAGATAATTCCTCTTCTATATCGTTGATTCCTTACTTTAAAGCATTGTTTTAGTAATACTTAAACCTAAGAAAAGTCAGTAAAATATTCATAGCTCAGACTAAAGAAAAATGCAGACGAAATACACGAAATGCATGCTGTTGAGCGCCACCCCTAAAATGAATTTCCTCGCCAAAGATGTCAAAATTTAAATATCTGAAAATGCCGTTATCATGTTATACTTCGAAAACTGTTGTAAAAATAATAAAAATAAATAGGCAAAAATTCTTCTATGGAACGTCTTCCATAGAAGAATTTTTGCCTATTTATTAGCTGAGGCGCTGAGGGCGTGAAAACTTTTTTTGTCTTTTATAGAAGCTGGCTCTCAAAAGGTTAAAGTAAAACTAGAATTTGTAAAAGATAAGTAAAAAATCGTATTGAAATGGTTACGCAATCACAAGTTCCTATTTTGAATACATCTATAGATACCTATATCTACTGATACCGAAAACATATATAAGATAAATTTTCGCATCGCACTTTGTTAATAAAATAAAATATATGCTTAATAAATAAAATGTTAATAAATAATAAGTAAACTTAATAAATAATAAATAAAATACTTAAGTAATTAATAAGTTAATTAATAAGTTCCCGGCAGCTTAGTGGTGAGACCGTCTGACTTGCGATCCGCAGGTCCTGAGTTCGAATCCCACGGCACGCACCTCTGTCTTTTCGAAGTTATGTGCGTATTGTTGATTGCCGCCAACTTCAAACGGTGAAGGAAAACATCGTGAGGAAACCTACATGTCTGAGAGTTCTCAATGATCTTGAAGATGTGTGAAGTCTGCCAACCCGCACTTGGCCAGCGTAGCAGACTATGGCCTAACCCTTCTCACAATGAGAAGATGGCCCGTTCCCAGCAGTGGGACAGTTTGTACAAACAGGGCTGATAAAAAAAAAAAAAAAAAAAAAAAAAAAAAAAAAAATACTTAACCAAACTCTAAAACAAGTACACGGAGAAGGTGCCTAAATAAAGTGTCTGGGAGACACTTTATGATAGAAATTGTGCTTAGGTACTATCCATCATGGATTTATATATTGAAGCACCTTCCCCAGCCCGCATTGTGCTTTTAATGAGCAGCCTGACACTACACTTGACCCTTTCAATTAACCTAAATCATTCACTTGAGTTGTTTTAGTTTGAATTCGAGCATTTATTTCTTATATTTAGTAATTTTCTATAGAATTAATAGAGTTTCAAACTAAAAAATGTTAAAAAGCGTATCCATAGCATTGTTAAAAATTTATGCAACAAAATTCAACTGCAGGTTGAATTTATAATATAAACGTTTTACACAAAACTGCAATTGGGTCTTTGTGAGATTAATGATGATAAACTTGTTGCCAAGAAGTTACTTAGTCTCGAGCATCACTTAGCATCTGGCTAAATTCTATTGAATTCGTTTTGGCGATTATGCGAAAAGAACCAAAATATATAGCGACGGCCTCTACGTATACCAGTGTATCTGCAAAAACTAAAATTTTCAGGAAAACAGTTTTAAAGTTTTAAAAGTCTTTAAATCGTGATGTCTTTCTTCTTATAAGGACCAGAGCAATGAAACTTAGCAAAATGGTTTATAAATAAAGTCTTAATTATATAAAAGACTAAATTACACTTTAAAATTTGTTAGTCTTAGTGTTATACGATATTAAAGTAGGTAATTGGCACTTACATTTCAAATAATTAAAAATCCGACGTAAAACTCTATAAGTACCACATAGTCTACGTGAACTTTAGAACAGAACTTATTAGAGATTACCTACTAAGTCAATGTAATATGTATACTGTTGGTGTTTCTAAAATAAATAAACTTTCGATTTTCCAACTTACAAACATGTGAGTTCGTAGATACAAAAAAAAAGATTATTTAAAAGTATAAGTATGCATTTGCGTAGTTACATACTTTTACTTTACATACGCCGGTACCTCGAAAATCGCAGTGTTTTTTTTTAAATTAAATTAAAAATTTTAAAATATTAAAATGTAATATTTTAGTGTCATGTGCGTAGATTTCGTAACGTATAAGTGTGTATCATGTAGATACACGCGTATACGTAGGGGCCGATAGTAGAAGTAAACAAGTATATATAAAAAATAAAGTTCCAAAGAGTCGTCGAGTCAAGTTGTTCGTTTGATAAGTCGTTATTTACTAAGCAAACAAATTTCTACTGAATCCTTTGTCAAAACTATGAAGATCCCTCAAAAGATCCACAGCTGCAGCTTCCAAGATACTCCCTACAGTTCTATCGTGTCTAGATAAATCAGCCCCCTCGCAGAGCACCCTCTCCGACCATTGTATTGCGATCCATTGTCCTACTAATGAGCAATCAGGCTGACTTCACGCAACTCGCTCGCAATCAACTTTAGAAAGGTGTTTTTATAAGGGACTCTGATTATGCTTAGACTCGAGCTCTTGGCGAGCTTTTATAATTTCTATAGTTTGATTTATTTTGTCTACATATTATTTTATGTGAGCAAGTTCAAAGTGTTTGTGGTTAATTTTCGTTTAACTGCCATACTCAACTCGGGCTCTGAACTCCAAAACACAGACACGCCGCCTAGTTTGGAGATCGCTGATAATTTATATAATGTATATGTAATGTTTTTTGGGTAATAAACTTATTATTATTCATGTATTTATTTATTTTCTTAAGTATACATTTTTACAATATTTTTATAAAATCACATTAAAAATATTATAAAAACCTACACCTAGATTGCCACCGGCAACGGGGCAGGGCCCAAGCTGCTGGCGGTGGAGGCTACAGAGTGAGGAACCTCCTGACAATGCGTGCCGTGTCCAAGATAACTGCCTTCTGCATTCGACCCTTGACCCAACCATCAAGCGATAGCCTCTTAAGATGTTGGTCAAGGCTCTTCGCTATTAAACCGTTTGCCGATACGACTATCGGAACAATGGTCGTCGGTATCTCGTGAGCCAAGTCAAGGTACTTGCTGAGCTTGTCCTTCTCAGCCTTCACGAGATTTTCATCATGTGGGATACTGACGTCAACGAGCACTGCCCGGCGTTGGGAACGATCTACAATCACGTATTATTATTATTTTACATGTTTTGCCATTTTGTTAGTCACTGGAAGACGATATTATGTACTAACTGCTTTGTGTATTTTGATTTGCATTAGGTACTTTTTACTTTATCTATTTGAACACATATTTACGTTGTTTGTTTACATTACTATATGCATCTTATAGGACAAGTCGTATGTATTTACGCGCTGCTTCTGTACAGTATTACGAACATGTTTTATTCTACGACATTTAGATATTCGCTAAGATATTTAAACTTATCCATGCAGAAACTTGATTAACACTTAACAAAACATCGGCACCGATGATTCTTTAAAAGCTTATAGATTGTTAAATTTTTTGGTTTTACTGATAAATCTTCGAATTTACCAACATGAGTTAGTAAGTGTGAGATTGATTATAAAGTGAAACGTTTTTCCTTTGGACTTTTACTATCAAAAATTTGGCACAAGTTGTAATAAAAGCGCTTAGTAAATGTTAGTACCTATTCGAAAAAACTTTTAGCGACAGAAAAGCAAGTTATTTTTTATGACGAACAAAGATCTTTCAGTGATAATAGTGTAATAGGTAAAGGTTACTTAAAAGTTTCTTTCTATAATTTTTTTTATTTGGGGTAAAACTAAAGATGTTAATATTGGTAAATGTTCAAAATCAAAAAAAATTTGAAAATGTGTGTTTAAGTATAATCACAGAAAATTTCGGGCTTTTACCACAAAGAATTAATGAATCATAAGTTTTACAAGAAACAATTAAGGTTTCCCTTAGTTTGAACATTACCAGATACATAACACATATGTATATGTTGTATAAATATTATGTATACCTACATAATATTTTTTTTTTTTTTTATCAGCCATGTTTGTACAAACTGTCCCACTGCTGGGAACGGGCCATCTTCTCATTGTGAGAAGGCCATAGTCCATAGGCCATAGTCTGCCACGCTGGCCAAGTGCGGGTTGGCAGACTTCACACATCTTCAAGATCATTGAGAACTCTCAGACATGTAGGCTTCCTCACGATGTTTTCCTTCACCGTTTGTAGTTGACGGCAATCAACAATACGCACATAACTTCGAAAAGACAGAGGTGCGTGCCGTGGGATTCGAACCCAGGACCTGCGGATTGCAAGTCAGACGGTCTCCCGACTAGGCTACCGGAAACTTCTTATGGAATGTACTATGTAATGAACTTCTGGAATATTTATACAACATATATTACCTATAACCAAAATTATTTTTGTCAAACTCCGTACATCAAAGTTGGTTTAGTTGTTTAGGATAGGATAGGGTGTAATATAGAAACATAGTCACATACATACAATACTGAAAAACATTACGCTCCTTCTTGCGTAGTCGGCTAAAATCTATTTTCAATTCGTAGCACATAATTCAAAGCTATGATGAAACAGAAATACAAGAAAGAAAGCTGTAATTCTGATATAATACGAAGGATCTTACAAAATTTGTAACTACTTAAGTCCTGATAAGTAACAACTCCTAACTTGCTTTGAAGTCTTGAAATCTAGACTTAAACATGTTATCGTTTTTTGTCTGGTTCTTTAACAAAAAATGTTAGCAGCACAATTTTCAGATAAACACTTTTTGGCAGGGTTCGTAGAAAAATATCGCTGCTCTGTTTAAACAAACTTGTGTTATTTTTCAAAATCATTAATGTTAGCAGTTACTTTAATAAGTATAGGATTACGTGTGGGCCAACGACTTAAAGTAATGTAACAGGTTATCATGTTGTCGATAAAATTCCATAAAGAAAATTAAGATAATCTAAAAATACTTTTAAATATCATACAAGTGGCAGGAAGACGCTGGATGCAGGCCGCTTCCAACCGGTCTTTTTTGAAATCCATGAGGGAGGCCTATATCCAGCAGTGGACTTCTTGTGGCTGAGATGATGATGAAAAATACTTTTAAAAGATTAGTTTTTATTTATTTATGAAAAGTGTTTATAGTAATTAATATAATGAGCACAAACTCTACTATCTCGGTTCTTTCTGAGAGTTCCAGTGCTAATCTCCCGATTCCATCTTCAGAATTATAACGGCGCCTCGATGACGCCCATTTAGTGGGTCCAGTTTTGATAGTTAATAATGATTGTAATCCGGAACGATTTTCGATTTTTCACAGGTTAGTCGATTGAATATTTTATATTCTGACATACATTGTATTTAATTAATTTATATATAAGTTTGAGAAGCCCTTTTAGTTGTGTGACAGTTGGCGGGATGAACTGGACTCCTATTGTAAGAATTGGACTCAAAAATCATTGAACCGACAATAATGGAAGGAGGATAGGGAAGCCTTTGCCCAGCGGTGGGACGGAACAGGCTCAAAATATTGTATTGTTTATATTGTATTTCATGTATTTATTTACTAACCGACTTCAAAATGCGCAAATTTTAAGCGACTTCCAAAAAGAAGGAAGTTTTTTTTTAATCCAACTTTATGTTGTTGTTTTTTTTTTGTAAATTTGTTCAACGATTAATCCGCCAATTTTGAATTGTTTTTAATGATTATTTATTTGTTTGGTAGGTAATACCTCAGAGGTGGTCGGTTCAGTATTTTGATTTTTTGACAGAATAACTGAAAAAATGCCATCCAAGTAAACGAATTGCGTATTTTGAAGTCGATTTTTTTCAGATTTTTAGGGTTCCGTACCTCAATAGGAAAAAACGGAACCCTTATAGGATCACTTTGTTGTCCGTCTGTCCGTCCGTCAACGGGAAGTACCCCATAGGTTTTGATTCCTCTGTGAGTGTCGAAATGTGCGTTTTTACGACATATTCGGCTGTAACCATTTTTTACGAAAACTGAGAATTTTTATTTTTCTTTCTGCAGCAAGATACTATGGATCTGCGTATATGGTTTTAATTTCAACTCGATACCTTCACGCGTTCCCGAGATAAGTAACACGGACAGACGGACAGACGGACAGACGGACAGACGGACAACAAAGTAATCCTATAAGGGTTCCGTTTTTTCATATTGAGGTACGGAACCCTAAAAACATTAATAAATTACAACCAAATATATATTCTTTTTCTTTTTGAAGTCGGTTAAAATGTTAATTGTTAGGATAAATCACAATTAAATGTCTAGCACCAAAATTATGACAAAAATGCACAGAGGACGAGAATTCAGTTCCCGTAAACCTTTTAAACAACAAAATGCTCTTATCCAGAATTCCGTCTAATTCATTTGCCATGATAAATCAGCTCTGCGGCTATCGCAACATAAATAAAACATATCGAAGATATATACGTGCTTCTTATATACAGACCCAAAACAAACGTACTGTTAGCGTTATCCTCAATCAATTGTATTGTTTATATTGCTTAAGGAAGCAACACAATCAGCAAATCCTTCATTTGATAAATGAATGGAATGAAAATGGGCAGAATATGCCTTACGTTGTGGTTATGCAAACGCGGAACTGTGAAGGATCGCGTTACAGTAACGTTATTTGCGGAAATAATGGTGATATTAATTTCATTGGTAAATCTTTTCATGTTATCATTCTACCGCTGAAAATATACCAAAAGATTTTTTTTTACTCTAGCCGTAGGTATGCCGCAGTTAAGAAAACATAAATATTTTAACCTACTTCGAAAAGGAGGTTCTTAATTTGGTTGTTATTTGTATGTTTGTTTTCGCATAACACAGTTAATTATAAACCGATTTGAAAAAAATCTTATGTGATTTTATGAATATAGGTAATTATAACCATTTTCACACAACATCGTCTTGCCTCAAACTGAGCAAAGCTTGTACTATAGGAACCAGATGGTTGATAGAATAATTATATGCTATAATTATATGTATGAAGAAAACTCCTAGTCTGAACGTTATGACGCTTTATTATTACTTATAACACTGAACTTATTTCACTGCACTGAGCGGTCTGACGCTAAGACCGCCTTTCTACTACCGAGTTACGCCGCGACTACTTTTTGAGGTGCCGCTCGCGCTCGTCCGCTCGCGATATATCCCCGGAATTGCAACATCACGCCATCATCCGGGGTAGCGTTCATTCTGTTCGATCGCCGTTCTCCAGAGTATATACATTAAGAAAATAGCAGTGCTGCCATTCCGCAACACTGAAAACACCGCACACCACAGACAACAAATATTCAAATCATGACATATGGTACATTTTATAAACACCCAGTCACAAACATCCATGCTCAATAGTGTTTGTCCTGAATTGGAGATCGAACCCACGGCCTACAGCTCAGAAGAAAGACGTACTACCATGAGACCTGTCGATTTAGATGAATATCGATCGATTCGTTAATACTTAACAAAATTCAGAAATTATTATATATTTATACTACTATAAAGTTATATAAAGATATATATAGCGATAGGTAGTCCAAATTCAATGGGACGTCTATTTAATTCAGTTGCTAAAAAGAGAACAAAAATCAGCAGCACTCAGCGGAAAGCACAGATTATGTGCGCTTACCGTTTCACGAGAGGACGCTGAATGGAGGCAATCAGAGCTGTGCCATTGGTGAGCACCATCTCGGTACGTTGCTCTGGAATATACTGCTTTATGTACCAGGCGGTACACCTACTTAGAAACACTCATTCATTGAATAAAAGTTATCATTTGAGTATCAAATGTGCTCAGTGTTTGACACTGATAACTTATAAATAAAACGAACAAGGTTTGATTTTGTTTTTTTTTCATCTGTCCGGATTTCTTGATTTGTTTTTTTTTGAGCTTGTTGGCTGTAGAGTTATTTGTCTAATCGAATATTTGTCAAAATCCAGTTTAATAGTTTAGAAAAAAATAAGATGAAATAAATGAGTATAGAAAACTAAAAAATATTAAAATCATAACTTTGTGGTCGAGTAAAATATATCCAGACAAGGATTAGGTATGTTGTAATTTTCGTTTATTTTTCGGGTGGATACATCTCTACAGCTTACTTTCATTGTAATTGTGCAAACTTTACGGATTGAAAAGAATGTAACTTGTGTATTCTAAAGTTTGTATTAATTTACTTTGTATCTGTATTTATTTCAATCAATCAATCAATATATTTTATTTCATTATCATAAGTACATCTCAAGTTGTGCAGAAATACAAATATCTTAATAAAGTGTAGCTTGTGGAACATTATAGTGACGTGCAGCACCTACACTAAGTAAAACTTGTATCGTGGGTGATTTATAATCTTACCTATGAGCTATGTATGGTCTCTTTATTAACTAGCAATTAGCTTTATTGGTCCATATGCTTGTTTGGTTGTTTGGTACTCGCGTACAGCTTAGGTCATTTATGTTTATTTCAACCAGTCTTGCTAATGCTGAGTTGGAACCGGTTTGTGACAAAAATTACTGTTGTTTTACTATGGAAACTATCGTAGTTTTCACACATTATAAATAAAAACTACGGCTCACTCACGTCTGTTTTGAGCCGAAAAATCAAATCCGACTATAGTTTCATCTGCATTCGGCGGCCTTTTTCGGAAGTCGCATAGTTAGATTTTTCGGCTCAAAACAGACGTGAGTGACCCGTAGTTTTTATTTAAAATGACTGCTGTTGTTTATTTTGTGTATATGTGTGGTTGTTTTTGTTACAAATAAAGATAATTTATGTCTATGTCTTGGCGAAACTTGGTACATAGGGTTTACAATTTGCAATTTTTTCGTGTCGTCAGTATTTTTTTATCATTTACCGGCTGGCCGGTCAGAAACATTTGGTGCTCAATTCTAAACAATCAAGAATTTAAAACACGAGTAAATACTTTTTGGGGACCCTGGTCTCTGCAATACAGGGAATCCTAGTGCAGAGGCCAGTGTCCAGTTAAAACTTATACATGTTAATCAAAAAAACATTATAAACTAAATTTACCTAATTCCTGCATATTAATTTTGTTTTCATTTAATTTAATTGTTTTTATTTATTATTATTTATTATTGTGTCTGTATGTGATGATTTATATTTTCAATTGATTTGTTGCCATAAAGAAATGTATAATTTGAAAAAAAAATGCTCCAATAAACTTATTATTATTATTATACTTTACTTTATGCAATGCAGTACACTCGTCACTATGAGATACTAATAAACTTTAGGCTACATGAAACCAGAACTATTATTCTTGACATTAAAGGAAGCAATTACATTAATAATAATACAGAGATAATAAACGACAAAGTAACTTCATCTTCGCGACTTCACTCCAGTTACAGGAAAACAGACGAGATGACTTCGCGGCAGTCTGTCGTACGTCGCTACGACTTCCATGTGTTTCCTTTCCGACATAATTATTTCACCGTTCCGACGCGCGTCGGGGCTGGTTTCCGCTTCAATTCATCCATTATGAACGTATAGTTTGGGGAAATAGACGTAAATCGGAACTAATGTCAGTGGTCCCGTTATAACTTAAGTTATTTGATTGAAGGCGTTACTTTGTGGAAGTTTATTTTAAGGCACATTGTTGGGTGGCGTGCTAGTAAGCGATATTTTTAGGGTTCCGTACCTCAAAAGGAAAAAAACCCTTATAGTATCACTTTGTTGTCCGTCTGTCCGTCTGTCCGGGTGTCAAGACCTGTATCTCGGGAACGCGTGAAGGTTACGAGCAAACCTGTTGAAATTAAAACCATATACGCAGATCCATAGTCTCTTGCTGCAGAGAGAGAAATCAAACTTCTTAGTTTTCATAAAAAATAGTTAAAGCCGAATATGTTGTAAAAAACGCACATTTCGACACTCACAAGGGAATCAAAACCTATGGGGTACTTCCCGTTGACCTAGAACTATGAAATTTGGCAAGAAGCGTTGTGTTATAGTACACATATAGGAAAAAATCTGAAAACTGGACATTTTTAATTTAATCACAAAAAGTTAGGTCTTTACCTATGCAAGCAAGCAAGGTCCAAATTTTAAAGTGCTTTAACCGTATCATGTGGGGTATCAAAAGTACTTAATTAGCACAAGCTAAAACAGGTTTTTAAATATTTTTACGATTTATGAAGGAAAATATAAAAAAAAATATATAAGTTCCCCCTTTTATCTACTTACTAGTTTGTACGGAACCCTCGGTGGGCGAGTCTGACTCGCTCTTGTCCGGTTTTTTTTCTACACTACACAATTACTAACTGTTTATTTAGTTTTACCCGCATACTTAGTAATGATGTTAAAAGCAAAACGTTGGTGAAGATGTTATCTCTGTACTGAATTTCATAATATTCGGTCCGGCTGTTTGGTCATGAAAAGGAAACAAACAGACAGAGTTTACATTTGTTTTATAATAATTGTAAGAATCTTAGGTCTTTTGTTTTGGTTGATGATGGCTGAGATAATGATTGTTAAAATCATACATAAGAACACTATTATGATATTAGTGATTTATTAGGTTTTAACCAAGTTGAACAAAAAGCGAGTTGAGTCAACCAAAGTTGAGTTGTTGCCGGAAGCGCAGCGTAGGAAGACCAGCCACGAGATGGAAAGATGACCTCATACAAGTTGCGGGAAGACGCTGGATGCAAGCCGCTTCCAATCGGTCTTTTTGGTAATCCATGGAGGAGGCCTATGTCCAGCAGTCCAGCAGTGGACTTCTTATGGCTGAGATGATGATGATTATGAACCAAGTTGAATAATAATCCATCGGAGTCGGATTTGATTCTGAATTTACATCTTCTCTGTAATTATCAATACAAATGATAGAGAGGACGTATATTCCGAATTGAATCGAAATCCGATAGATATTGAATGCGGTCTCTATTCAAATACAGATCGGAGGCGTATACTCAGTCTCGATGCGTTCCAATAGACGACGAGCTTTGTTTTAATTCAGTAATAGATGCTACAGAGAGACGGAAACTTCTCAATAACTCTGCAGATATTACGTTTAGCTTGAATCCTTCCTTTGTGTACTAACGGGATATTCAACAATTGCGGCTACTTGAGCAAATATTTAGTTGTAGTAAAATCACAGAGCTCGATGCACACCAAAACATATTATTTGCGATACACTTCATGTTCTGCTTTACGAAAGCATAAACTCAGCTTCGAATGGATACAAATTTTGACGTAAACATTTCTGAAAGTCATTTGTAATTATTTTCAGCTGATATTTCCTCTAAAATATGTATAAACAACTCAAATGGATTTTGAATGAAATGAGCTTTTACTTTCTCGTCTTATCATAATCGTAATCAGTATAATATTTTGGGGCTTAACCTGAACAATAATCTACACAGGGTGCAGAGTGATAAATAACAAGTTTATCACCAAAATTCAAATTCACAACTTTTATCATTAAAAATTAACATCATCAACAGAAATTTTATTTTCCACTTACTACTACTGAGGTCTTCTCTTTAGCGTGTCATCCTTTTCTGTCGTATGATAGTCGTATTTATCACTTTTAACCCCTATTTCAAATTAATTTTAGCGCTATAACTAATTTGCAATTAAATATTAGAAATCAAATACAACCAATTTTACATTTAAAATATTTTCTAATACCTGTAGTATCGATTTGAAAAGATTCAAATGTATGTAATACCGATGAAAATAGATAATTTGGTTATCGAGATGATCTGATGATGGAACCATGAAGTGGATATGTAACTCTTCAACGGTAACTTATAAACCCCTCGATTTTGTTCTCATTTAGTTTGTTTTAACGATTCTGAAACATTAAATTTGGTGACAAAGGCCTGATGATGCATCCCTCTTTTCTTTTTCTGTTTACTTTTTCACGATCAAAAACCTGGATCGATTGTTATGAAATTTGGTACAGGAATAGCTGACACCCTGCAGAGGGGCAATGACTTTCCTTCACGTGGACGTAAAGTCTAGAACAAAATTCACGAATATAGTATCCTGGGTTGACTGATACTCATATACCAACAATGACGAACTCAAAGATTTTGATATAAAGACTCAATGTCACCGCAATAAAGCCTAAGAAGATTGAGAAGTCTAGAGACGTCTATTTTGCCGCTTCGAATTATTTTGAAAATAGTTTTTTTTTATCGTTTATGGGCTCTAATTAGACCTCATTGAGCTCGGATGTTTTTGAAGACTAACGCTACATCCCGTTGATACTTTATCAAAGGGCATATGCTATATTTGATCATCATCATATAAGATTTCTGTGTTTTTCATCAAAGCGTGGGTGAAACCGTGATAGTCGTAGATAGTACAGATATAATTCTCATTAACTAGTTTTCAGTATGATATAAACACAAACGACTATTTACGTAAGATTAGACAGCACTGCGGTTGTCGCGAAATTAAACGGAAATCGAAGTGCGGTCGCTCCGCCGACGGGCTCACATCCGGCTGTCTACGAGTATCTAATTTGGTTCTTGTTTCACTCAACTATCTATTCCACGGCAAAGCAGCACTCAACTATCTATTCTTACTCGAGGACGGTAAAGCGGAGAACTACTTGCTTTCAAGACCAGCGGGATCATCTTTTTACATCATAAGACCGTAAGATAATACTTTTCTTAGTTTGAGGCTAGTTGGTGTTGTATGAAAATGTACTCTGATACTTATTTATTATATAGTTCTACAGAAGTGAATAACTTGGAGCAAGCCGCTTCAAATCAGTTTTTTTGAAAGTCCATGGTCCCCCGTGGACTTCCCAGCAGGGGACTTCTTATGGCTGAGATGATAAGCAACTATAGACCTATAGATCTATTAGATGCTTACACTTCGTCTACATGCCACTTACATACTTGCATTCATCCCGAGAAACAAAATTGTCACACATAATATTTTGGATCCTGCTTATTTTGTTGTAGTTGGTCATTATAAAAACTTTTATTTTGATATCAAAAGTGAATCGACAAAAAATCAGCTGTTAGAGTATGAAAAATTATTCATCTATGAATTTGTCAGGACGGATAAACGATTCAACCTAGGGACGAAAAGTAATGTTTTCGTTCCTGTGTAAGTATAGACAACTTTAAGCGTAATTTCTGAGTATGAGAAATGATAATTATAGTTTAAAAAGCTGAAAAAACTGACTTCAAAATATGCAATACAACACATACGCGACTTGTTATTCATTTTTCTACAGGCACTTGGATGATATTTTATCAGTTATTTTGTTATAAAAACCAAAGTGCTACGACGATTTCGATAAAATTTATATCGGGTCATCTCTGAAATATGACCTACCAAATACAAAAAGAATCATCAAAAACAATGCACAATTGGCTAAGTAATCGGTGAACAAACATATAAAAAAATATACAGACCGAATTGATAACCTCCTTCTTTTTGGAACTCGGTCAAAAAGATCTTAAAATAACAAATTTAAATAAAAAATTAAATTTTCATCCAATTTTCTTTATTTTTTTCCAATTCTGCTATAATAAAAATATCAATTAGTTTAGTGGTGTCTTGTGAATTGCTCTAATGACCTCTTAAACATACATATGTCAACGTTACATTCTGTACATAGAAGGTTATAAACAGTAAACAGGTAAAACGTGAATAAAAACCCCCTACCTTGATAGTAAATTCAGTATCTACAAAAATAACCCACCAATATTTGCCTCCAATTTGGTTTTAGCAAATTGGCGCACTGTTGATATCTGATTTTCCATTTCATTAACCTCTTTCAACGAGTTATTGATGGTATTATTTATTGGCTCTGAACTATGACAGTGCTGATAATATTCTTCCGAGGACATGTAGGTACTCGTATATTGTACGCTGTATTGAAATTTTCGTTCAGAGTAAATCATAATTTTACTTTCATAAAAATATTTCTCCTATCAAAATAAACAAATTCATTTCTCAGTTTTCTAATATCCCTCAATGATTTTATATATTTAAAAATGTTGTGATGCGCGAGAGAGGCAGCACGCAGCTACCTCTCTCGCGCATCACAACGTTTTCGCGCGTTGAGCGAATTTCAATTAAATTTTTATTTATTTATTATTATTATTTTTTATACAGATTTTTCTCTGTACATACGTCAAAATATATCTACGATTTGAGAACTTCCTCTTTTTTGAAGACAGTTAATAACAGACCATAAATATTATTATAATCTACCTAGGGTTTCGTCATGGTGATCTCACCACGACCATGAAAGACCACGGCTGTGACGTATACGTCACAAGCCTGGGCCCTTAGATATTCCGTATGACCATCGGCCGCGTTACGTGAACGTTACGTGGGTGTATTGACAATGAAAATTAGCCTTTAAATTTAAGAAACCAAAGTCTAATTTTCATTGTAGACGCGATCACGTCAAATTCACGTAACGCGGCCGATGGTCATACGGAATACTGTATCTAAAAACTATGCCATTTCCCATTCCATTCCAAGTTTGATTGCCTACCTGTCATTTAACTTTTGTGGTCAAATATACACGCTGTCAACGTAAGACAATACAAACTAAGAATCACTAAGAATGTTTGACTATTTAGCTTCCAACACATCGTAGGCTTATTTACCTTTATACTAAAACTATAGATCAATATAAACTGGAATGTTTGTTGCAGCAGTGCGCGCTACACCGGAGCCACGTCGCCCACCAGTCGTGCAAGAGCCGCCACATCACGTTGAGTTCTCCAACGATACGGGCCTGCTGCTTAGTTGCAGCACAAGAGGGCAATACCAGGTATGACCTAGAAGCTAGCCTAGCTAGACCTAATTAGCAACAAAATATAATTCTTTAAAAAAATTGAATTATTTTGAACAAAATAACTTTTAACATAATCTCTATCATAATTATACAGTGCGTGAGTTTCAAGAGTTTCAAAACCTATGGGGTACTTCCCGTTGACCTAGAACTATGAAATTTTGCAAGAAGCATTGTGTTATAGTACACATATAGGAAAAAACCGAAAACTGGACATTTTTAATTTAATCACAAAAAATAGGGTCTATAAGAAAGGAAGGAGGGTCCAAATTTTAAAGTGCTTTAAGCGTGTCATGTGGCACAAGGTAAAACCGGTTTTTAAATATTTTTACTATGCATATTTTTCGATTTTTGAAGGAAAATATAAAAAATATATATAATTTCCCCTTTTTATGTACAAGTTTTTACGCAACCCTCGGTGGGCGAGTCTGACTCACTCTTGTCCGCTTTTAAAAGTTTATAAATGCGCAGAATAGAATAATTCTAATAAAATTACTTAGCTATTACCAAAAAGTTCGTTAGAGGTTACGAAAAAACGCATTTTTATTTTTATTTTTGTGAGATATATATTATTATTATTACAAAAAAATATGTTCTTTAACTTTCAAGGAATTAATCTAACGGCACCTCGCACATCAAAATCGCTCAAGCTGTTTAGGCTGTAGGCGATAATATAGAAACACATACATGCATACCCACATACATAACCCTCGTTCTTACGCAGTCGGATAAAAAGAACACTACTCAGCGCGTGACCCGACAAGTACTTGGCTAGTTTTATTTTTATAATGAGTAAGTACTAATATTAAAACGTCTTCACGCTTGCCCATAGTCAAATTACGACTTCAACATTTCAAACTTGTTGATAGAATTTTGCAAGATAAATTTTCTCTAAGGTACCAAATAACATAATGTAAGACCTATTCAGATGTCTACTCTATCAAAACACGATTTCTCTAGGAAAACGAGGGCAAGTGAAAAAGCAAACACTTTTTCGATTACAAGATGATGGATGAGATGACCAAACATTTTTTTTTAATTTTTTTTGTTAGCCCTGTTTATACAAACTGTCCCACAGCTGGGCGCGGGACATCTTCTCATTATGAGAAGGGTTAGGCCATAGTCTGCCACGCTGGCCAAGTGCGGGTTGGCAGACTTCACACATCTTCAAGATCATTGAGAACTCTCAGACATGTAGGTTTCCTCACGATGTTTTCCTTCACCGTTTGAAGTTGCCGGTAATCAACAATACGCACATAACTTCGAAAAGACAGAGGTGCGTGCCCGGGATTCGAACCCAGGAACTGCGGATCGCAAGTCAGACGGTCTCCCGACTAGGCTGCTGGGAACTTTACCAAACAAATACTTTCGAAAAATAATATGTTTGATGTTGATACAATACCTTAAGATGTAGGTACTGACAAGATTTTGTTCTCAACGCTTGCAAAGTTTAGCTAGTAAAGATGAAATAGATGACATCCCGAACCTAAATTTTCTCACCTACTGCATTGTTGCTTTGAATTCGTGAGTGAATAAAAAAAATCTAACATGGCAAATATAATAACAGGTGCTAACTCTGATGCTTTCTTGTACAACATAATAAAACAGAGAGACAGACAGCTGAGTCTTAGTAATAGGGTCCCGTTTTACCCTTTGGGTACGGAACCCTAAAAATGGCAACATCTGTAGAATTACTTACCTATTAAGTGATCTTCGCATTTTTGTAATTTCACAACTCTTGACTAATTCGTCTCGTGTTCCCTCTGTCGCAGCTTTTTTTAATAAGTTCATTTACTCGCAGGTTAATACATTTTTTCATACTCCACTAACCAAAGAAAACAAAATCATTTCAACTACAAGAAGCTCACTGCTGGACATAGGCCAATATATTGGAAGCGGTTTGCATCCAGTGTCTTTCTGCCACCTGTATGAGGTCTTCTGTCCACCTTGTGGCTGGTTTTCCTACGCTGATACTGGTCAAACGTAGTTGGTAGTAACTCATCACTACATATCTAAAAATCAATTGCTGTTCGTTTATCTCGCTAAAACTCGAGAACGGCTGGGCCGATTTAGCTGATTTTGGTTTTGAAATATTTGTCGTAGACCAGATAAAGATAAGATAAGATAAAGATAAAGATAATTTATTTGCATACAACACGAGAATTTTATACAACAAGTGCATAAAAGATGTTACACTAAATTTAGTCGCTTAAAATCATGTTGTGCCGATTAGGCGTACAAATGTCAGGTAGACAGCATCATGCACATGCGAAAAATTATAAAATAATAATTATTATTATTTGTTATTAGATTAATACACAAACCAAAAATATCTATAATATGACAAAGCAGAAGCAATAAAAGATACACATAATGTCAAATAAAATTAAAATTTGTCATTTAAAAAATCATAGATAGAATAATAACACTTCTGCAATAACAATGCCTTCAACTTTTTTCTAAATAAATTACTATTCTGGTCTCTTATTGACTTAGGAATCGTATTGTAGATTTTAGGACCCATACATACGATGCTATTTTGCATCAGTGCTGTCTTTCCTTCATGTACGCGCCGTTTGTCTTGGTCGCGCCTATTTCTTACAGTAGTATCAGATAGTGTGGGGAATCGCTCCCGGTTTGTTTTTACAAAAAGGGCCGTTTCTAAAATGTATAAACACGGAAGTGTAAGAATTTTATACTTTAAAAAATAGGGCTTACAACTATCTCTTTTTTTGAGTTTAAACATTGAACGAATACAGCGTTTCTGCCTTTTAAAAATAATAATTTTATTTGTTGAATTTCCCCAAAAAATAATCCCGTACCTCAAAATTGATTCAACTAACCCATAGTAGGCTTTAAGTAAAGATTCTATATTTAGAGTACGAGCTAGTTTGGCGATGGCATATGTTTGGCTACTTATTCTTTTCGAAAGGTGCTCTATTTGTGATTTCCAATTCAATTTTCGGTCAATATATAATCCAAGAAATTTTGAGCTTTCTACTTCATTTATAATGTTATTGTCATATGCTACATTAATATTACCTTTGTTTGTTTCTCTTTGTCTAAAATGCATTATATTTGTTTTATTTAGGTTAATTTTTAAGTTATTGTTGTCAAGCCAAGATATAACTGAGGTCAAAGATTTAACAATATCGTTTTCATAAGAGTCAAGTGTTTTACATGCTACGGTGATAGTGCTATCATCTGCAAATAATGTCATAGGTTGAGATGTAGCATTAGGCAAGTCATTTATGTATGCTATGAATGAAAGTGGTCCCAGGACACTACCTTGAGGAACTCCGTACGCCACTTTGCGTTCATACGATCTATATATTTCTTCTGCTTTCGTGTTAAGATTGACTCGACTGATTTCCGTGATTTGTATTCTATCTGCTAGGTAAGACTCTATCAAATCTAAAACGTTGCCACGTATTCCATACGCTTCTAATTTACTAGCTAAGATTCTGTGATCTACGTAATCGAACGCCTGCGTCATATCACAGAATATGGCGCACACCGGAGTGCTTTTATCCATACATATTAAGACGTTTTTAATGAAATCGTATATGGCCATATTAATACTTTTATTTTTTCTGAAACCCTTTTGTTCATTGCATAGAATATTATTTTTCTCTAAATAATCATTTAACTCATTATAAACATACTTCTCGAAAATTTTTGAAAATATCGATATAAGTGCAATGGGCCTATAGCATTCCATTTTCTCTCTATTGTCTTTTTTAAATAAAGGTTTAATAATGGTCGTTTTCAGAGAACTCGGAAATGTGCCTGTGGATATACACAAATTAATAATATAGCTTAGAGGAGTACATACATACTCACTTACTGATTTTATTATGAAAGTTGAGATTTCGTCATCACCAACACTTTTAGTGTTTTTAAGGTTTTGTATTATTTTGCTTATTTCTTGTGGCGTGCTTGGTGCCATGAACATAGAATCTTTGATATGATTTATATTAGCAGTCACTTTATATCCTGACTCAGGGACCGGTTTTATTTTATCTATGAAAAAATTATTAAATGCGTTGGCTATAGCTATCGGATCCGTTATATCTTCATTATCTTGTTCAATTTTTGTTATGGCTTCTTTAGGTATATTTAATTTGGTACTATTTATGATTTGCCATGCAGTTTTTGACTTGTTATGAGATGAATTTATCTTAAAGTTATTTTGTGCCCGTTTAGTTAGAACAATGATCTTTCTAAGACGTTTTGAGTAATTAAGGAAGATACTTTTATTAGTTTTTGTAGGATTCAGTCTATATTTCCAAAGTAAATTTCTTTTGTTTTTGCTACAAATTTTTATGCCACGTGATAACCACTTTATGGATTTATTAACTCTAATAATAACTATTTTATATGGAAAGCACAAATTATAGTATAGTTTGAAGTTTGAAAAAAAGTAATTATATGCAAGATTTGCGTCAGAAAAGCTGTATAGTTCTTGTAATAAAACATTACTAAGACACATTTTAAATTTATTAATATTTTCAACAGAATAATCACGCTGCTGTTTCCTCCAGAATTTAAGTAGCGCGTTTTTATGGACTGGGAACTTCATTACTAAAGCACTGTGATCAGATAAATCTAATTCGTGCACTTCCGTATTACAAATCTTTTTACAGTTATATGCCATATTATCGATACATGTTTGGCTTGCAAAGCGAGTCGGTTGTTTCACCGCCAATTTAAAATTATGGTTTCCTAGAATTGATTCGAAGTCTGATGTCAAATTAGATGCTTTTAATATATTAATGTTAAAATCACCAGCAATGACGATTTGTTCATATTTTTTGTTACTCGTCATGCTCAATATTTTATCCAGTTTACATAAGAAAGTTTTTAAATTTGATGTTTTAGGTACTCTGTATAAACATATTATCAATAATTTATGTCTAATCAATTCTACGGCACAACACTCAAAGACACTGGTCAGTGATTTTTTTTTAAATTCCGGAACCTCTCTCCATTCATGTCCATTCCTCACTAAGATACACGAACCACCTTTATTTGTACTGTCTCTGCAGAAAGATGCAGCTAGTGTATAATTAGGAACATAAACATGTTGCTCGAAACCAGCCATTATATTATGCTCCGTTATGCACAACACATCTGAAATAATACTCTTTTCTGCTAGTTGATCCAGGGCAATTACTAGTCTGTCTGTCTTGTTGATGAGACCCGCAATATTTTGATGTAGAATATGAAGGTAATTATTCACGAAAAAATGAGGATTTGTTTATATTATTATTGAGTGGTTCGATAACATCCTGATTATTATTATTTCCGTTGTTTTTTACTATTCCAGTGAAATAGTTTTTTAATGTCTTGAAATTTGTCTGCATACCAAGCTTGTTGATTGTACCAGAATTCCTAGAGAACATAGTATGTTCGTATTTAAGTTTCTTGTTCGAGTCAAATATATATGCGTAGTTATGTGTTAATGCGTCGAGATATAAAAGATTGTTAAAGTTTTCTACTCGTCGATTATATAGTTTCGTCATTTGTCCGTACTTGTATGTAGGTAGACATATTACTATATTTGTATTATTGACTTTCTGTAAAGTCTCTCTAATCATAACGACCAAGTCAAAATAGTTGTTTGTCGTTTTAAAATCGTCTTCTCCTATTATTACTATGCAAACATCTTTCATAGTAAAATCTGCTACTTTTAACTCTATACCCGTGAAGAGTGAGTTTATATTTCCATGAGGCTGAAGATAGTGGCAGAAGTTTTTAACGCTGCCCCACGTGTCCTCCGCAATTGATAGTAACTTATTACGTTTATCACAGCTTAGAATACAAATTTTAGGTGTAAGTATTGACTTCAGTCCTGATGCCTTTTGTTTTGGGTCAGGTTTCGGTATTTCGTTACTTTTATCTCGTACTTTTGGTAATAGTTCTACGTTTTTTCCCGTAACTTCCTCTATGTCAGCGTTATGCGTCAAGTCAATATGTCCCTGTCGTTTGACAGACTTCTTTTTTGGTGTCACCTTTTTCTTAGCCGGGCTAGTAGAAATTTTCCTAAGCAATTCATTTTTATTTAGTAAATCCTCATTAATACGTTTGAGGTTCAGATTCTCCGTTGACAAACATTCTATCTCCTCATGTGCACTTTGTAATTGAATTTCAAGAGCCTCAATTTTATCCTTTAGATTTTTGTCTTCCAAACTTTCGTCTGAAATATCTGGCAAGCTATTTACAGTTCTATCCGGAGTTTGTGATAGTATTTCGCTGTCCGTCTGATTCATCGAGTCAGACGTAGTACGCTTACGCCGAAAAGTAATATTTTCCAAGAAATTCATTTTAACTTAAATGCAGTTACTTTAAAGACTTGTTATGTATGTCACTGGCTTTATAATCAAAAAAAAAATAATAATAATTTTAAAACAGTTTTAAAACAAGTGTAAAGTATTTTGTACTAATTCTAAACTACGAGTAATTCGAAAAAGAGTCCACAGAACGTAAGGTGACCGATCTGCATGCCACTTTGACAAAATTATGACAAAATAATGTTCAGTGCTTATTTGCTAAGTACGTACGGTACCGCCGTCGTCGGCCGTTAGTAATGCCGCACTGTTATTGGTCCATAGATCATAGGTGACTCACTACACTAAATTTTGATCACAACAATGTAAATAAATGAGATTTAATTATTTTATTCTGTTACTAAAACATATTATATAACATATTATATTATATTTCACGTATTGTCATAGATTTTACACTTGATTTTAACGAAATAGCTCACTTGATTTAAGTTGTTTACAAAATGAAAGTGAATTGTTCACGTCACAGGTTATTTCAGATTTTTCCAAGATATAGCGAGTTATTGTGATCACAAACACTGTCACCGAAAAATCACGCAACGAGATTACTATTACAACAAGAATTAGTGTCGAATAAGCACTTAAAATATTTATCCAAATAAAATCGCGTAAGAGTAATGTTTACTCGACGGCCGCGCCAACTACCAGGGAAGGTTTGAACGTTGAAAAAATATTGGGTCCACTCATTGATGGGTGATACGAAGATTACGAAGTACGCCATCAGTTTTGAATAAAAATGCAATTTAAACTTACAGTTAATACTTCTATTGGACCGCGCATGCTCATGCGCGTGAAACACAAAATTCTCCTTATAAGCTAAATTTGCAGAAATATTTAAACAAATCACAAAATAGTATTCCATATCTTACAATATCTTAATCACATACAAATAAAGTGAAATAAGTGCGTGTCGGGACACGCGTAGTGCAGGGTTCCGTAGTTGCGCATCACAATACGTGAAAACATTAATATATATATACAGAATGTTGATGGTATTCAAGAAGGAATACACTGGCATTGTACTTAGCATCGTGACAACATTATCACGCTAAAAGGAGCATCTTATTAAATGTGACCCTGACCAAATTACTTAAAGTGACAGGCTGCCCGCGCAATCTTAAGCGCCCTTTAAAAATATATTTCGGCTCTACTTTATTCCACTCTCCATTTCCCTGACGAAAAATGGATCAGGGCCCTCAAATTACTTTATAGGGCTCCAGCGGACCCCTATTTATTACAGTTTGACAAGACTTGCGATTCGATAACCTGTAATGGTGCCTCGTGAAGCTAATTTTGCAAAGATGGGGGAAATGATAATTTGACCCTGTTTAAAATGACTCGTTAGAGCCTTTATCTACTTGGGTTGAACCTTTTAAAGAGGTTTTATCTAGTTTAGTTGGTTAATGCAAAAACAGGAGTTAGGGGTTTGTTGTTGTACCCATTTTGTTTCTATATAAAGCAATATTTATGCATATTTTATAGGTTTTGCCCTGGGCCTAATATGGCTGGCTTGGGCTCGCAGCTGAGTTGGTAGTATGCCTATTGCCTGCCTGCTGAGCTGTAGGTCGTGAATTCGATCCCCGCCCAGGGCACACATTTGTGTGGTGAGCATGGATGTTTGTTCTATGTCTGGGTGTTTCTATGTATCACATATATAGTATCTGGGCGACCGAGCTCAACTCGAAATGTTTTATGACTGAAAATACGAGCAAACCCGGGTTCACTAAAAATGAAACCTAGCAAGATCGATTTATCGTCCCCTAATCTACTTATAAACCAAATTTCATTAAAATCGTTGGAGCCGTTTCCGAGATTAATATTAGGTATATGTATTAATACATATTATACATATATACAATAATTGCTCGTTTAAAGTTATTAGATATACATATATATGTATTCCATCAGCCATCTAGTTCCATAGTACAAGCTTTGCTTAGTTTGTGCTAAATATTTATTTATTATTATACATATACCCGAAAAAAACCGCCTTCTTTTTGGAATTCGGTTAAAAACATAACCTTTCTTCCTAACCTATCCGGGAAAAATAAACTTATGTAATATTTTTTTTGATGTTGCAGAAACGAATTTTCTTGTCGAGTATTATGAAATCAAGCTGTTCTACATATATTTATTCACAAAAGTGGAACAAGTTACAAGGAGCGTCATTCATCAAAAGTCATAAAGTCAGCGCCGCAAAGCGAATTAACTTTTACGTACCGAATGCCGAGGGTTGTAACTTTTCCTATCGATATTTTGTAGAAACTGGAAAGAGGAAGCTTTCGTATAACAGATCTTTTCAAAGTCTATTCAAACAAGTTCATATCGAAAATATAAAGTAAAGTAAAGTAAAGATTTATTTCAGTCAGATTTAAAATAATACAATGGTTTCACAGTGGGCCCCAAACTCGGCAAAGCCGGTATCTTGGCAGCCCGAGGCAGGTGTACCTACATAATTATGTAACAAGTTGACACGCGCTAATATTAAGTAAAATATAATTAAGTTAATTAAGTTTTAAAACATTAGAAATAATAATAATTAAAGTAAAATAGAGTTAGATAGTTTTATATTTACATTCAAAAGATAAAAGATAAAAAATCTACTGCCATATCTTAGCTGTCCTGTCAATATTAGTGTATACAGTTATAATTTATTTGCCGAGTTATTTAGTGGACAATATAACAACCAATAAATCTGATTAGATTAAACCTCTCAGTTGTGTATGAATGTGTGTATATTGTCGTGGTGTGTGTGTCTACATATGTGTAAGTGTGTGAGTGTGATGTGTGTGTGTGTAGAGAATGTGATATAAAGACGAAGAAGAATTTATGCCCCCACGCCTTGCATTTCTGAACTTATTGGACCTAGCTTGTAATTAACCATAATAGTAGACCAGTAGACCATATTAAATACTTTAAAATAATAATTCTTTTAAGCTCTCTGTGATTACAACTTTTCGAGAAATAGCGATAAATATATAAAACAAATCATTATAGTATTGAGGTCTTTGACTTTTTCGCAAAGTATTGTAAATAAAAAATAAATTCTCGCCTAGTAGTTTTCTTTTAAATTACAGCATTGGCTACGGAACCTTACTATACGCATGTCTCGACACGATCCTGGCCACTTTCTATAGTTATTATTTAAGAAGTTTCTACGCAAAAAATATATTCTTTCGGATTCATTTTTGCAACTGTATGCAAGAGTTGATCAGATTTCCAAAATTATTTTTTCATCAAACGTAATTTTGTTACAAAGCACATCAGCCGCCTAATTGAGTTATGCTTCCATAACGTGTTATGTAACTGTAGTAATACACTTACTAACGTGGTCAATTTACAAAATCAGACCCTTAACTTTGAAACAGGAAAGTTTTATCAAATTAGTTACCGTTTCGTTTGATGTTTGAGTCGTACCAGAATAAATACATCAAAACATAACAGAATCAAACAATAACCGAGAGGACAATGGAGTTCCGTGGTAACTTTATAAAGAAGGCGTTAAGTAAGAGCTTACCTGTCACGTTTATACAACCATACGTATATGATCATTGATCATACGTAGATCACGTGTTTTTATTACCCTACTACGCATGAAGGAGGGATATGTTTTTCGAGTATATATGTACGTGTATTTCTATATTACCAATTACAGCCTAAGCAGCTTGACCGATTTTGATGTGCAAGTATTCCGAGTATCACATATATGTGGCTATATTTTTTGGTATATTAAGCTATTTATATTTTGGTTCAATGCGCCAAAATGCACTTTTTTAAACGCCAAACTTTATCAAAGCCTCCAAAGAAAAAAAAGAATAAGAATAATGTAAGAATTTTTACAAAGAATAAGTGATTTTTAACCGACTTTCAAAAAGAAAAAGGTTCTCAATTCGACTGTAGGTATGTTATTTTGTATGTTTGTTCAGCGATTACTCCGCCAATTATGAATTGTTTTTAATAAGTAAAATTTGCTACAATTTCATATCAAAATTTATTGGGAGCTGAAATATGATCATAGGTATTTCCTTATATAATAGTTTGGACTCGTCGTTTTTGGGCTCATTTACAACTGAAAACATCTCCAACCAACGTTTTTACAAATATTTTACTCTGTATTACTATACATTTTGATTATACATTTTATTCAAAATCAGATTTTACCTTTTCACGATAAAAATATCATGGCCGATTTAAAAATGTGAAATAAGGCGAAAGAAAAGTATTTCAAGTTAATAAATTCCGAGTCAAATCCTTCCAGAAATAGACGGAAAGCAAGTAGGTCAACATCAAAATAATATGAAGATGTCGGCTGCGGCCCGATAGAATATCTCCCGGCGAGGATTTGTTTATTCCCGAATAAGAATTACGAAGGAGGAAACAAATTGAGAAATATACCGCTTAGCCCTCCCAGTGCCTCCGATTTGTTACCGTGGCTCACTCTTAATGGAGTGAGCCACGCGGTGTTGCCAACTTCGGCACTTACCGTAGAAATAGTATTTGATAATCATATCTTGGCTGATCTTTTGTAGAAACCTATTTATTTACAAGGTTACTTAAAAATTTACAAATAAAAAAACATGCAATCATTTAAACCGTCATTTTGGATGCCCATAATATCAAACTAATTGTGATGTTCAACTGCTTTAAATCTTAATAGATTTACTTTTTACCGCCAACTCGCCTGAATGTGGGGCCGAAGATGGAGATAACCGATCCAGAAGAAGTCTATTAATAGTATAAAAATCTTTGAAAATCTCAAAATTCTCGTAAAAATGGAAGACGCTAAGGAATTCCACATAAAAACACACGAGTTTTATGAATACGCATCGAGAATTGTGGATTTAGTTCAGAAATGGGCGGTGTGCTGCCCGACTCGTATATATATACTCGTACGTATGTATGTATTTTATGTATTCATGTATTATAAGTATCTGTGTACTGTAAATAAGTTTGTATGAGGTTTCTGTAGCACGCCCTACAGCCTAAACGGATGGATGGATTGACATGTGAAGTGTCATATGAATAGCGCGCAGGAAAAATATGGGGGGAAAAAATAATCTGTAAACTTTTTAATAACTAAACAATACGATAAGCATAGTCTATTGACAACTGAGAACACTAGTTATCTTGCTGATGTTTTTCAAACCCAGAGAAGTGTTTGCAAACTCATTTTTACAAATCCTTTGTCGAAACTCCACAGATAGGCCATTATAAGAAAACTGCTGAAAATAACAGTTCACATTACAGACAAGAACAACAAAACTGTTTTAGTGCATGCATATTTAATAGAGGACATATTTTATAACCTAAAAAGTTGGATCATATCTCAACACCTGTAAGTTCTGACTCTGACTGAATAACAGACATAAAATATTGTTGTTGAGAAGCGACTCCCGCTCGATCTGATTCAGTATTCACAAACCGGCTTCTCTGACTCAAATATAAATAAAGTTTTTCCATTCGACAGAGTTCCGTCCAAAGTTTACGGTCCGGGACCCTTCGGGGAAATAAAGATATGCACACCGGCCACAGTGTTGTTCCGGTATGGAAATTACGTACGGCGGTCGATTGGGCGGCGGACGTACATGCTGAACTGAGTTTTAAACTTTTTACTTTGAAGTTTAAATAGGAGAAAGATAAATTGCGTGGTAATTTAAGACAAACATTGAGCGTACAATAAATAGCAGTAGGTAGGAGATTTATTTTTATGTATAACAAGCGAAAATTAACCAACAAAATTAATCAAACAAGAACCACTTCTCGTACAAATTCCGTTCAGCCGCACTAAAAGCGTTTGCGCTCCAATTTGTTAGTGAGAATGGCAGAGAGTGTGGAATGCTCTTCCAAGTTTCCATTTTCTATTATTTTTTGAGTTTGGTATTATAATTAAATTTTAAATAATAATTATTTAAAAAATAAAATCAACCGACTTTTTAAAAACTAAACTACTGAACCGACATTGATGAAATTACCAATCTATCAGATTGGTCCCATAGAAATTTGGAACCTTTCAATTTTTTTTAGATTTTTTTTGAAAATCTGTTTATTAAGCAAACATTACAAAAATACAACCGAATTGAGAACCTCTTTTTTTTGAAGCTGCTTAATAAGCAAACTAATTGAAGTGGAAAGGCCATCCTTACGTAGAACTCAATTGACTTCAAAAAAGGTTCAATATCACCGATGGAATATTGGGCAATTATTTTCAATTCTAATAGTTCAGCGTATACTCGCTAGACGGTGCCCAAAGTTCAGATGTCTACCAACAGAAACATAGAAATAAGTATAAGTTTAGAAATATCAAAACCCCCGACAAAAAAAGCGGCTGAACCGATTTTGATGAAATAGCTAAGAACACTCTCAATGAAATCCTCTTTCAAATAATAAAAACTAGATCAAAATCGGGCCATCCGTTTGAGAGCTACGATGCCACAGTCAGACACACATATATACAGATACATATTTACACACGTCATACAAGTTTGACACCCCTCTTTTTTGGTCGGAGGTTAAAAATTCATGCTAGTATACATAGTTTAATGTCTTATAGACACGCCCTCGCTTCCCTTGTTCAGTAAATAAATGTGATAAACATTCTGTAAGTAAATCAGCCGTAGTGATAATTCTGTTGGTAGTCAACTGCACCCCGGCGTCCCATTCATAAATATGGAGTTAAGTATGGAGATATGTTTCTAGTGTGGCTTAGCGGACTCATTACGCAGTACTCATTAACTTAATGGCTCGGATTTACCGTGATTTTGGCCGCCAACTTTCAGACGAGCTGCGAAATACGCTCACGCGGTTCTAAATACTCTATGTCGGTAAAATGAAATGCTATGTAGACGTAACGCAGTATATTCTAACTAAAATGATTAAAACAACCGATTATGCCGAGTATAAGTTTGTCTTATTTGTCAAAACATGCCTGAACACCATAGAACTTTGTTAAGTAAGTAGTAATGAAAAATTCTTTGTTGGCATAAAATAAGGATTTGCTTACGGGTTTTAGTATTCTAGCGTCAATTAACCACCTTCGATATACTTATTACTGAATACCATCACATTTTGATCACCAATTACTTGTCAACTCTAGAATGACTTTTGTACTGAAAATTTTAAAATCGTTTTAAAAATGGTGTTCCGATTTTCGTACCCAGCCCCGGATCTACGATTTTTTTGAACCGGGGCAAAACCTTGATAATGGCGCCCCCTCCCTTCAGTGTTTGAGAAAAACTGTTAAAACTACCAATGAGTAGGTAGCATTTTTGTGACCATTTGTTAAAATAATAATCCTTTAGTAAATATAAACTTTGCATTATCTAATAACTAATAACTTTCATTTGTGACATAAAACAGAAACACAGAAAAAATATATAACCAGGAAAGACTACAAATTAACACGGCGTGCTTTCTTTTCTGCGAACGGACACTACGCACGCGTTCAAAAATTTTCTTGATCTGTTACGATGCGTTCATAAATCACTTAGTATGTGTTCAAAAACTAACTGGGCGTATGGAAATAGAAAAGTTTGTTTTTCAAACATATGTATTATATTAAGATTCGATTACTTGATAAAAACCTATGAGATTGTAGGAAAAGAGGCTTCATTTGTTCGATATTTCGAATTCTTGTCTCAAGGATTTGGCGCCCCCATGAAACTGCCGCCCATGGCAAGTGCCCCGGTTGGCCCCCCTTAGATCCGGGGCTCTTCGTACCAACATGCTATCTACAACTACGAAATAAAATAATCAAGTCACATCGAAGAGAAATAGTTCTTATTTCACTTTTTCTTCGAAACAGATATAAAATGATACCGATTACTCCAGGAGGCTCCCTGAAAATGTTGGCAATTTATTTAATCCTATCCCGAAAATACTCCCTTACATAAAATCTCTGTTTTGACGTAATACTTTCATAAGACTATAATAATATGAATTAAAGTAAAAAATGTGTATAGTTGCCAGTCGAAAACCGAGATATTCGGGGAAAAGTCGAGGTATTACAAGTTTCCGTATTCCGCGGAGTTGCCAACATTCGTCGAGAATTCCCGCGGGATGACTGTTACCTGCTCGCGAAGATCAGAATTTTCACAATTAATTTCATAACTTTGCATTTGGATATTTCATTTGAAATTTACTTTTGCGCTTTGTGTATTTATTTTGTCTATGTACTTTGTTTCATAAAATTTTATCATATTACTACTAAACGGTATTAACTTGAATTACTTTTGAAGTAATTTATAAATAAGTGTTTAAGTTGATAACATTTTTATTTAAAAAAATAAATCTCAATTACTACACCTATATATGTAACGTCAATGCTTCTAGCATCTAATTCATAAATTCATAAAACCAGTGACAAAATACTGTTTTTTTTATAGAACCACTTATTTAATCATGAAATTTGGAAAGTATTATTTTCCAAAATTCATCAAAAATATAATCTTAATTTAATTTCTTATATTTTATTTTTTACAATATACAAATGCTAAAACAATTACACCTAGATCCTTAAGACTGTAACTAAATGTATCCAAATCATACATATTAAACAGAAGAATCTAACTAACAACTTCACACCTCAAAATTTGTCAAGCCATTTAATCTACAGATTTTATTCCAGAATTCAGAGATAGGCTTGGTGCTCACTTATTTAAGTGTGAAAGAAATTAATGTTAATTTTAACATTAATTTCTTTCAGAACTGAAAAACATTGACTTCCTCTACCGAAATGAGAAAAATAACTTTATGCAAAGTTCAATTTCCTGTGCATTGACATCTATATCCCATTGAACCGATATAAATTGATACAAATATTGGAGACGCACTGCTTCGTACTTCCGGGAAGGAAAATTTAGTGAACAATATCTTGAATGGAATCCTGATCCATTAACCGAGGCATAGGAGAGACACAACTATAAATCTTTTATGATTTTATACTTAAATAGAAAGATAATTTTACTATCTTATTTTCAAATTTTTGACAGTTAAAATATTTATATAAATTTGTTTTTGACATTTTATTTATTATTTTGAACCTTGACATACAATTTTACATGACATTTATTAATCATTAATATTCATAAATATGACATTACTTTTATTCTATACTTTTTCGAAGTTGCTGTTCATTGAAATTAGACGACCTCATCCTTGACCACGGCCGCTGGAAAGTGATCGGAACACTTTATTGTGTGTCTTTAGAATTAATGCAAAGTTTGTACGACGAATCAGTTAAAATTTGTTTAACTTCAATGGCATTTTTTAATAATTGTATTTCTAATAGTTAAAAGGGCAAATCTTGAAACAACTAGTTGTTATGTTGTTTAATTAAGCAGAACCTATTTTATAAAACGACTTGCCTAGTATAGCGATTTTGTTATACTTAAGTCCAATAAACAATTTGAATTTGAAAAAAAAAATTGAAAAGAAAAGTAGCAGGTTAATAGGATAGAAGCTTAAGAAAATAATAACATTGAGAAGAGATAACTTGAAAAACAACAGTGTTCTCTTATACGAATGATAAAATCGGACTAGTGATGGTGTGTGGAATAAATAGTAGATTTGTTGAACTGATTCAGTTTACGGCAATTTCACCAAATTCATTGGCAATTGAATAACATTATCTTCCTAGTATTACATTCTTTGCAAGCAACAATGACATTCCACTTTATCAAAGGTAAGCAATAACAAAATCGGTTTTACAGTTTAAAAAAAATGCATTTGATATAAAAAAAAAGTGTTGTCTGCAGTTGGCTTACGGACGATAATTTTACGTTATGTAACGTGATAACGATGCGCCACAAGCCGAACGCTTAGGCCGATCGTGCCTCTCTATTGCTTGTTCCGCGCTCTCGCTTGCACGTTCGGCTCTGGCGGAACGTGACAATGAGTGATTCAGCAAGCGTTCATCGATTTATAAGACGTTATCACGACAAAACACCAAATTTTTCAATTGAATAAATAAGTTACTATGTTACCTATATTAAAGTAATCCTTAACACGTAAGTGCGTACATTCATACATAACGTAAAATATCACGTAAAGGTTACAAAAAACGATTATGTATTTCAGAAGCAAGATGTTTACTTTCCTCAATCCCAAGCCTCAGCGACAAGGATTTACCAAAAAATCTGAAAACAAAAGCTTGCGTAAAATCTGTATGTATATTCCACTTTATTAATGAAGTGAATCTAGCGAGAAAGTTCCATTTGCGATTTTGAACCTAAATAACGAGAGTTAGAGTATAAAATGTAAGGAAGTTTTTTTCTTGACGGTGGCTGTGTTTAAGCCACGGAATGCAGGGCAAAAGTCGCGGCGCAAACAATCGCAGAATGCGGGTCGCAAGCTCCGGTAAAACTAATGAAGTGCCACAAGGGAGCTTTTAAGAAATTGGATATTACTACTGAAGCACGCGGGAATGGAAATTGAGCGATAAATATGCGACGACATGAAAATACTCGTGTTTGTGGATTAATAACACATTTCAAACATCTGTGAAACGGTACGGAATGTTATTTTATTTGAAATGAAAATATTTATACCCGACTTCAAAAAAGGAGGAGGTTATCAATTCGTAGCGTATATTTTATTCTAAGTATGTATGTACACGAATTTATCAGTCGTCCGTGAACCAATTTTTGTGTTTCGTGAATTGGCGTATAGAGAAAGCTCTAAGTTGGTCCCATAATTATAGTTTGTCTATAATTTTTTTAAACATATTTATACAGTTTAAGATCATACGGTTCTCTGATCGTTTTATTTAGTCACTGTAATTATAGTTTCAAAAACTTGAACAATCGAATTCAAAATACGTAATTTGTTTTAAATACCAAACTACTAAACCCATTTTGATAAGTTATATCCTTTTAAACTCAGCAATATTTTTTCAAATCGATTCATAATTGACAGAGTTATGCGCAAACAAAAAAAATACAGACGAATTGTTATCTACTCACTTTTTTAAGTCGATAAAAATATACCTCCATATTAAGTCCAAAAAACCTATACCTCCTATACCTCAAGGTTGTAAGTATACAAATTGTATGTAGTTAATAACAATTCACACACATACACACAAAAAGCAATAAAAATATCATATACCTAAATAAAGCTTATTGTGACAAAAAACACAGAAACAAGAAATAAACAATTTCCATCAAACGTGCCCGTGTCTTCATTATAAATACTACAAGTGCGACAAGCATTATTAATTTATATTTTAACCGACTTCCAAAAAGATGGAGGTTCTCAATTCGACTGTAATTTTTTTTGTATGTTTGTTACGCGATTACTCCGACTATTAATATTAGTAGCATGCGGACAGCATGCTGGGTACACTGCCAACTGGTAGTGGGTTTGAGCTTTTGGATTATCTTTAGACCTTTATCGGTCTGGGGTGATCGTGCTTTTTGTGTAGTAGTTTAGTTAGTTGAGTCTGTATATTGTTGTAATAGTTAATAAAGGCGCTTGCCCCACAACTCAATTATTATTAGATTTTGATGATTTTTTGTAGATAATACTTCAGAAATGTTTCCATAAATTTGTTTTAATGTTTTCTAAGGTTTTCGCGATTGTTACTTATTGAAATTAAACAAAAATCCGGTCATAAAATTATGTCAAATATACGCGATAAGTCCGTTAAAATTGGTTTCATATCAAACCGATTAGTTCTTTGATTTTTAAAATAAAATATCAGGAGAAAATGTGTTGTCTATTTTTGGACAACATATTTTTCCTGATATTTTATTTCATTGTTGTTGAAGTCGGTTGTTTCAGTATTTTAAACTATAATTATTCCTAGAAACCTTGTCCGTAACCCAATATTTATATAAATAAATTAATTTTCACTTTACCTTTTCCTTTTTTCTGTCTTTGTTTTGATATATTCAAGTCTCTCGAATATGTCAAACTTATTATATTACTCTCAATGTATTCAACATAAAGTTAAAACATGAGTAATACGACATATGTGGAGTCTATTCCGTATCAGAGAAGTTTGTTTGTGGAGGAACTTGTTTCGAATTCGGCTCGAGTCTCAGAATAAATACAATTAATTAAACTTGCACAATCTCGCATACGAGAGTTAATTGAAAAACTTCAAGTCGGATTTCTAAAACTGTTTTAAGGCAGAAATGAAAATAGTATTTAATGTTTTCATACATTCGTTTCAAATTCTATAATAACAATTTAACAATTATTAACAATTAATTACAATTTAATTATTAATAAATTTTATTATTTTAATTATTAATTATTAACAATTTATAAGAACATAATACATTATAAACACTACACACACTTACTAACTACATAAATATGTAATACATACATGGTAAATCCACACACAATCAATACAATAATCAATACATGGAAATATCCGTACATGGTTGCCTGGAAGAGATCGCTTTAAGCGATAAGGCCGCCTATTGAAAGATTAGCCATAGTAATATTGTCTTTTTTAATGTGTTTCTACAATGTGGTCTTTTAATAAAGAGTTTTCTATCTATCTATATAAATCAGTCAAACAGCCCACCCCTGACTGTGCCCGTTTCAAATTAGCAATATATATTATCGAAAATTACATAGATACAGATACATAAGATGAACCTGATGATATTTCACGAATATGTTGTTGCGGTAGGAGTCTTTTTGGAAATCCATGGGGCAGGCCTGTGTTAAGCAGCTCATTCACTTCATAAGGCTGAAACGATGATGAGAAGTCTTTTGCACAGTTAGCCTAGGGAAGTACTGTAAGTTCAAACATTACTATCTTCTAGATTTTTGCCCTTAAAAAATATAATATAAATATGGGCATAAAGTTATTGATATATCTAATACATTAGAGTAAAGACTAGAATTTACGGCCAGTGGAATTGTTTTGGGAAAGCATGAAATAGGTAAGACAGTTACTTGTCTCATCATACTCATATTACCAAATAAAATATTAGTAGCGATGTCGTAGCCTCAGGCTACACCACAACTACGAAAGTGCTACGAGTATTTTATTTGCAACTGTACAATGAAACCAGTAGAGTCGTAATAAAATACTACAGCCCTAACATTAACTTTGTAGATCTATAAGTACCTACTCCAGATTTAAGAGTTAATAATCTAACGTCGTTTCATCCTTTATTGTAAGTCAACTTGTAAAGTAATGTTAACACAGATATGTGGATATTTCGACGATTTCAGCGATTCACCTGATGGGGTGAATCGCTCTATGGGGTGAATAGCCGAAATATCCATCTCATAACGTATTGGATATAGGATAAATCGTATATTGTAATTTCAAAATTTGTCACATTTACATTCGTAAAATAACGCCTATTGTTCCGTACGCGGTAGCCAAAGCATCAAAGACCAAACGCTACACTTGACCGTGTGGCTAGACGATTAGGTGGAAGGGATAGGGTATTAGTGGTGAAGGTGCAATATTGGCCTGCAGTAACTAGGAGTCAGCAGATCGCCAACATAAACGTCAATATCCCTCAAATTCAACAGTTTGCCTGGAAGGAATAGCAGTCAGTACATTCTATATTTTTACTTTGGAAACTAACCATAACCACCGAATGCGGTTGAAACTATAGTCAGGTCACTTTATTTTTAATTATTTTTTAATTACGTTACATAATAACCCATTACTTGATAATTTTTTTGATAATTTTAATTATTAAATGAGTGAATCATTTTATAGACAAAGTACAAATTTTAATTAAAAATATTGGAGGTCTTTTTCTAACAACATCTAGCCCTACACCAAGTAAACAAATCTTGTACTATGGGAACCAGATGGCGAGAGCATACATAATAATATGTATATACTTTTTACTCAGACACACAACAAACATCCATGCTCAGCAGAAATATTTGCCCTGGGTGATTTATTTATGATGTGTGATAGTGTGTAGTGATGATCAAACCCACGACCTACAAGCTCGAAAGCAGACTTATTACCACTGAGTCATGAGATTTATCCCGTATTCGTAGCATACAACTTAATATTTGATACCTACCTTATTAAGAATTTTATCGTCAGAAAACCAGTTTCATCTATGTTATTTTTTGATTATAACAGATAGGTATAGCTGCCGCAGATCAAATACCTAAACATCAGTAACATGCGCGATACGCACTCTGACGATGATGCGTTTCCAATATAAAGAGCGCGTTATCTTCCATTCCGGGAGCTCGAGAAATCTCAACAAGAATCTTGCGTGGTAAATAAACTATTGAACACACCCTCGCGACCCCGATCGTGTGTTGAAGGGCGCGAAGATGGGATCTAATCGGGAATGATACGAAGAGAAATTGCTTTTTGTGGCCGTTAATTGTGCTGGAGCTTTGAAATGATAATTTTTTTTTCTTGATGTTGGCACCATGCTTCCACATTTGCCATTTGTCGGCAATTATAAATAAATGTACTTAATCTAATCTAATATATTTAATAGTCTACAGACTCTTAAATACATATATTATAGATCATCGCCCGTCTAGCTCGCGCATACCAAAATTTTTGAAGATATAAAATGACTGAATCAATTTAGAAAAAAAACCGTCGCTTAGTAAACTAGAAAAGAACATCACAGAGCCATACAGGTGGCAAGACGTTGCCGGTTGCAAGCTCTTCTTCACTTCTTTTAGCTGAGATCGTGAAGATGATTTATATAATAATATCCGTACGTCAGTGTCATGAAAAAAGTATTATAATGTATTCTTCGCTCACCTACTATCTTAGAGCACTTTGTTATTTTTCTTTTATCTGTGCTTATTACTAGTACTTGACTACTATTGAACTAAACTATAATCCACTTGAACGAACTTAAGTCTACTTTGCTGAGTAATATTTTAGGGCTTGCTGATTGAAGTCAATTAATTATTCAGTTTTTTAAACTACGATTATGTAAGGATTGCTCTATTATAAAGACATTTTAATGTAATACTCATAAAAAATAAGCAAATCTACCTGACGACCTACTAAAATATAAACTCATTTGTACCAACAAACAAGTTCACTCATGTAATTTTATTCAAGTTTCACCCCAAAGACACAAATTCCTCGAAAACATATACAAACGTGTACCTAACACGCTGAAAGTGCTCAAAGGAAATATTCCACATTTCACATGAAATGCTAAAAGGCCTGTCATATCTAAAAACGCCAGCGGATATTGTAGATGTAACCGCAGATGGAATATCGAAATGAAAGATATATTGAAATAAGTTTTCTATTTGCATTGAGACGGTGAACATTTCGCAAATAGTACTTGAGGATCTGTAGGGTACTACTTCAGCTTTCTAAGATGGCGTGGGGTCGTCCGTTCAATAGCAGACCTTCGACCTCCACCGCTCAAATATCAAAGTTATCCTTGAGTGATTTCCAATGAATTTCTATTAGAAGTTTAGTTTGTGAAGCCGAAGTTTTATAAACATTTCCACAACTACCTTCACTGATCTCATTTTTACGATTAATCGAACGTAAGTAGCAACCGGGGTCAATTCTGATAATAAACTAATAAAAAATCTTAACAACACTAAATAAAAAAAATTACTTGATTTTCTTTTTTTTTAGTTTATGGCTATGTCTGTGAATTTTGAGATTACGGGGCCTATGCCCATCTGCAGGTTCTGAACTATCTCTGTACCTAATATAAAATCGATGTAGCCGTTTAGCCGTAATAAGGTAACAAATATACTCGTTTATATATATATAAATAAAGATAGACAGAGTTACTTTCGTTTTTATAACATTATAGTCAGTATTAGGATAGTTAGGATTAGGTCGTCTAATGGAATTTCTTGTTTTCGATATAAATTCAAATCCGACATATTACTTACAAATAAAATAATATATTTAAATATTTTTTGAATATTTATGGACATTTCATACTACACCATCTAGCCCATACTAAGCAAAGCTTGTACTATGGAATTTTACTATGGATTTTTCTAGTTTTACGGTTTTTTAATTACATTTCAGTCGTTATTCAGGATTTTACATGTTGGTTTAGGCTGGAGCGAGAACGCTGTACCACTTACAATGTCACCTTAATTTTAATCTTATTATACTTACTGACAATGCGCGCACTCCATATTTGTGCAACCTTCTGTACCGTACCGTCAGCATAACATACGTATAAATAGGTATGAGCAACCGACGTTAACTGAAGAATTCAAGTCATACCACTATTTCGCTTCAAGCTTCTTTTAACTCCTGTAAGAAGGTTCTAGAACACACCAGCCGTCCGGTCTTAGCAAACAAAGACCAACTTCCATCAAAGCTCGAAGTACAAAAGAAAAATACAAAACTTGTAAGTTTCAAAGGGATGATCCCTTTTTGTTCCGCGAAATGAAATACCCGCCATGAATTATTGCGTTGGTGAAGTTTTGATAGATAAACAAAATATTATGGAAATGTACGAAGTTTGCGTTTTGATGGTGTACTTATTTTGTTGCGAAATATCAGAACGTAAAGGCAATCAAATATTTAAGTTAAGTTTCCTGAGACCTACAATCTTGGAATTTTCAAGGCTAGAGTGAATAGATATCTTCTAGATCGAGGAGCTCCATCCTCGGTCATACCGTCGCTTAACATCAGGCGAGTTGATGGTCAATCCTAGATCTACCGTGTATTTAAAAAAAGTGGCATACTTTGATAGAGTATAAGTAAGCAAGATGCTTATCCTACCAAAAACATTTCATGTAAAATCGGCTGCCATGTCTCGCATTGTCATGCCACTTTTACTGACAAAAAGATATCAGATGAGATCTGACTGAATCTGAAGAGCCAAGCCGCTAACTCTACAAAATCTAACGCAACAATACTTATCTCTGTAAGCCTTCTTACCGTGGACCACACTTGATCCTGAAAATTTGAACTCTCTAGTGTTATCGAGGCCGAAGCTATGAGAGTCTAAAAATCCGACGAATCTCTTCGAGTAAAGATAGTCCCGGCCGTACCCGGCTCACATGGCGGATGCACAGCCGTGCCCCCAGATTATCAGGAACGTGACTTCAACGGCTAAACGGTAGTCAGTAAAACTAATCTAACTGTTATTTATCTTCATCAATTCATACTACAATAGACACATATCTCAGACAGATACTACTTTCTTAAGGAGTCTAATAAGTATATTCTAATACATACCAGAGTTAGGTACAAAGCGCCAAGTCAAGAAGCCAATTATTCAGTCCGTCAGCGAGTGCCTTCGCTTACAACCGAATGCAATTGTACCCGTCGTATAAACTAACTTCACTGTACCGGTGGCAGAAATACGAACTAAAAAAAAGTCTACAAGTGGCTGTCAATTTCCTTCACAACAATACGATTGTGGCGCTTTTCCCTAGTTCTATTGATAAATTGGTCATTGTACCAGTCCTTTTGCAAATAGGAGATTAGATTTATCACCTCTCGGTATTCCTCTAGACTCACGAGCGAGCGGCACGCCTTTTGTGAGTAACTGAGTATGGAACTACCCGCATTTGATAAAAACGTTTGTATAGGACGCGCTAAGAGAAGCCCGGGAGATTGATGGTGAGACTGATTGATGAATGAAAGAATATAAAGAAATACAAACAAACGTACCAACACATACTGGAACTATCTGGAAGTACGTATGCGGTAATTACAATTTTTTACTCTTGCTTTTTTTACCCGATTGAGATAAATCGAAAAGATTTACAAATAGTGATGAAAAACAGTGATGATGATGTAAAATATGTAGCCTATGTCCGTCTCTAGATGCCCAACTAGCTCTGTTCGAAATTTAAAACAATTGCTTCAGCCGTTTGTGCGTGAAGAGGTAACAAACAGACAGACATACAAAGAGTTATTTTCGCTTTTATAATATTAATTACCTGCGCTCCGCGGTTTCACCGGCGTTAGTGATGGAATATGGTGATGATGATGATTAAAAGCAGTTTATGTCCGTCTACAGTTTCACAGTTTTCTCTGTAACAAATTTCATAACGATCAGTTCAGCAGTTTGATCGTGACAGCCAAACAAAGAGATAGACAGTTACTTTTGCTCATATAATTATTATTATTAAGGACAGCATTAAGGGTATATACACTTAAGATCCTACAATCTTGGAATTTTCAAGGCTAGAGTGAATAGAAACCTATTCTAGATCGACGAGCTCCTTCCTCGGCCACACCGTCGCTTAACATCAGGCGAGTTGGTGGTCAATCGTAGATCTATCTTGTATAAAAATAAATAAATAAAAAGAGAGAGAGATAAAGATAATTTTATTGTTCCAAAATACAGTTTCAAATTATACAAAAGACGATATACAAATCAAAGCTTAATTAAAGATATACTGTGTTTCTACCGGGCCCCAAACTAGGCTATGCCTGTCTTTTGGGCGCCCTACGGCCAAAGTTGACAAAATCTTGTAGTGCGCTGAGGTTTGTACACAATAATTAAATTAGTGAGTATTCATATATTAGATGATGCGTTGTTCCGTAGTATAATGGATAGCGAATGCCAATGTTAACAAATGTCTGAATAAAGAATGTGCTCATGATAACATTAAAATCAAAATCATAATAATTAAAATAAAATAAAAATAACACTAAGGTAAGTAACTATGTATAATATATATATTGAAGTTATGCCTTAACTCAAAAGCATTCCAGATTAATATCTGACAAATCAAGGCCGACTAGAAAAGTCTCCGTTCCGAGAGTCCCATCATACTAACTCATGCGAAAAGCAACACATTCATCTAAGTAAAGTGGAAGTGGAAGGAAATACATTTCCTCTTATAGGAATTGAAACGCGTGTCTCGATGTCTCGGTATCGATGTACGTTGTCAAAGGAAAAGCGAATATTGCTAGGAGAAGGGTGAACAAAAACTTAAAACAATAGATCGGGGTTGAGATGTTGGGCCATGTATCGGGAATTGACATAGACATGTATTTTATTGTGACAAAAAAGATACAAGAGAAATAATTATAGTTAAAAAAACTGAATACCGACTTGAACATACGCAATTCATTTACTTGGACGACATTTTTCCAGTTATTTTGTTGTAAAAACTAAAGTACTGCACCGATTTTGATAAAAAATTATGGAACTACTTCTGAACTATCACCTATCAAACAAAAAATAATCGTCAAAATCAATTCTCAATTGGCGGTGTAATCGGTGAACAAACATACAAATAAAATACAATCGAATTAAGAACCTCCTTCTTTTTGGAAGTCGGTTAAAACAAAATTAAACATAAAAGGTTTTTTTGTCACAACCTCCTTTTATTAATTTCTTTTTAATCGACTTCCAAAAAGATAATAAATGTGATTCGACAGATTAAATGAGGTTTTAATCTGTCGAAATTATGGTTTCGACAGATTGAAATTTTATTTAGGTTAGTTAGTTTGTTTAAGTTCATTTATAAGCTCGAAATGTTAATTAATTAATGTATGTAGATCCAGCTAACTGCTGAAGCATAAAAAATAATTTTCCATAAATTTAGTTCTCACGTAAGTGAAATTGTAATTTCTTGTTGAGAAATAAAATTCTTTAAACCGAAAAGGAAGATTTACTTAGGTGTTATTTTTCCAGTTATTTTGTTAATTACCAAAGTACAGCACCGTTTCGATAAAATTTATATGGGTGGTCCCTCCCATATAAACGTCTGAGCTATTACCTAACAAACAAAAAAGAATCAACATACAACAAAAATACAGCCGAATTGTTAACCTCCTACTTTTTGAAGTCAGGAAAAATAAAGGGATAACATATAAAATTTGTTGAGATTTGAATGAGAACCTTTAGGGATTTAGGAGACTTAGAGTAAGGACTATCATTATGCACAAGGGTTACCATGTGGGTAAGCTGAAATAAATTAGGCGAATACATTTACTTAAGCCGTTTTTCCACCGCCACCGACAGTGAGACGTTACACGGAAGGAGATGATGGCACCAAAGTAGCAGTAAAACATTTATTGTAGCCGCTAAAGTAACGGTAACACATTTACTATGTTACACATTTACTATTTATATAATTCGCTTGTTGTTGTAAATCCATGGATCCACGTAGGTAGGCCTATGTCCAGCAGTGGACTTCTTGTGGCTGAGATGATAATGATGATGAATGAAATAAGTCGACAGTTCAACTGATAACCTCCCGGCTTCATGGCTTCATCAGACACTCGTAATCATGTGTAATGGAAGGTACCCAAAAAATTGCCGAGCTCAAACTCAACTATCTTAAAAATTTCCGCCACGAAGTTCCAGTCCCTACATCCTGATTCCATCATAGCATTGTCACTGCTCACAAGTCATGACACGCGTCTATCAGTATTGCCGAACTTGTTGCGACTGAAAACGAGTCGGGCGATTACCTTACTTGAGGGTTGCCACGCAGAGCCGGGGAAAACTATACATATAATATATCATTGATAACAAGTAGCTTCTGTGTTAATCAACGGTGTCAACTACCTATATACCAAATTTCATCAAAATCGGTTTATCCGTTTGAGCACGAAGAAGTAACAAACATATAAACACACTCACAAACTTTCGCACATCCGATTTACATATTATCCAAGCAAAATTTCAGCTCATGGGGTATCGGAAAGTGAATCAAAATTAACTTGCAAAATTTGATTACAGACTCTAGAATAGTTGAAACTAAAGTTTTGTAAAAATGAACTCTTTTAGCGCGATACCGTAGAATACTACTAGTTCAATATAAATTCATATTAGTAGACAGGCTAAAAGCTTTTGTGAGGGAAAAACAAGAATCTGTCAAAACCCTTTTTATCCACGCCTTTACATTTTACAAACCCCCATTTTAATATTTTTTATTTAATAAAACCTAGCAAAAAATGAGACTAAGCGGGATATTTTAATATAAATTAAGCGGCTAAGTGCGTATCGTGCCACGCTCAAAGTAGGATTCCGTAGTTGCACATAATAATTTATGTGAACTTAAAATGTGCATATTATGAATTAGACATACGAGTTAACATAGTTAGTTTAAACTAAATTTGCACGAATTATAATTTTTTACTTCTCAATGTACAGTTGATCGACTATTACTCGTTAACTTGGAAAGCTTACTTAAGCTACTAACTAGCATGATTTTTTTCATATCTCCAAAGTCAACCGCTTAGCCGGTAAAGGGGGCGGGGGTCATTTGACTCCAACAAAAGTGATACATCAAAACTTAATATTTCGCAAACGGATCCTTAAATTGAAAAATGGTTTTAGCACATCCCCAGTTTATTAATAATAATATAATTTATTTCCAAATTAATTTTAAATACAGTCAATTTTATTACCTATCCGACGATATCCCAGACGATGAGGTAGATGAGAAAAAAATAATACATCCTTGTTTTCGAGTACGGGATGTAACCCAAAAAAATGTTTACAAAATTTTATTCTACGACTTTCTTGGTCACGCTAAATTACAATTTTCTAGTACTAATAATCTTCCAGTTCTTTGAGCAAAGCCACGGACTGAGTACAGACAGACAGACGGACATAACGAAATTATAAAGGCTCCTTGTTTACTGCGGAACCAAAAATACTGATGCTTTTAATATTATGTAGAAGATTCAGCACGTTCTAAAGATATTGCTTTTATTGTTTTTTGTGAGTTTGAAATGGTTTAAATATAAACTGAACACTTTAGCACGTGAAGGTATCAAGTTGAAATAAATAGATATTAAAAACGTAGGTCTGCGGTCTCTTAAAACTAGCTAAAAAAACGCGGAACCTTGGTAGCATTAGCGAATCAATATTTTCTGGACTCCCTAAGACATATGTAGGTACTTATTTCTCTATATTTTTAGATAAAAGTTGTTTAATTTCGTCATCATCGTCTCAACAAGAAAAAGTCCACTGCTGTAAATAGGCCCCTTACATGGATTTCCTAAAGTAACAGTCAAAAACAGCTTGCAGCGTCTTCCTGTCACTGGTATGAGTTATATGTAATGTTGACTTTGTCAAATATACTGAAAATGGCACATTCTTACTTTGTATATAAAAATATTTATTTTTTCTTTAAATTATGAAAATGTACCTAAATTATTGGCAGTTGAACATTCCTTTATGTACATAATATATTGTTGAACACCTATTCAAGCTTTTAACACTCCGGGAGCATTTTTTTTTTGGAAACGTTTAACCTCTTTGCTTAGTGTCATTACTACTCGTGAAGGGTTAAAAATGTGTAAGGTTGACAAAAACCTTCTCAGTTCACAGATGGATAAACATAGCAACACAGGAAAAAACCCTTAGCCAAAGAAATTATTTAATTAATTAAGAATTTGTCCTTTACTAAATGAAACGTGCTTTGACTAGGCGCTTTGGTTTTAATTAAATGAGACGAAAGCTTTTTTTTTTCTTTTTAGGAGCACTTACCTGTTTCACGTTTTTGAGTGATATTAAATTAATTAACGAATTTCTTGTGTTCATTTTCCGCTTTGTTTTACTTGGAACGAAAATAAAATGTATTAAAAGTATATTTTTTTTGGCGATCAAACGCAAACCTGTCAATGAGTAGAAAAAAATATCGTAACCTTAGCTAACACGAGAATGTGGTCAATTCTGACTTAAACTAATTAAGTTTATTAAAACAACCTAATTTAAAAAAAAAACGAAGGAAAGTGTCAACAATTTCTGTTCCTTTTTTTGAATTTTGTGATTTTAAGAAATTAATTTAGTTGGTGCCTTCAGAATGATCACAATATACTCGTCTCTACGTATATTGACTGTCGGAATACAATTATTCCGAGAGTCCAGGCCCGCAGACATTCTTAGTGAAAAACGAAATGTATCGTTGAGTACTTATTTGATATAGGCCACACATTTGCTGTCGGCGGTAATTTCTGCCAAACGAAAATTACCAGAGTTTACTTATTTCTGACACTTGATTTTTATATATAATATTGAGGGAACTATTTCTATCACAGTTTTTTTTTTTTCACTACGCTGTCTTTGATTTAGATACTATTTTGTACATTTAACCTACAACCTGCGATCTCATTCTATCCGCCCTTTGCGTAACATTAAAACAAATAAACAACATTTTATACCATCCAGAGAACGCTACGCCCCGTGAACTACAATAAGTTTAATTCAATGCGCAACCACGATTTATTCTTAGCAAAGTAAATAGTTTACTTCAATTACCTAGCTGCTTTAGCCCCAAACAGCGTCGGTTCCGGGCTATTGCCAGCAAACGGTGTAGAAAAATGTAAATTTGCGCATCAGCTGCAGGCCATCGCGTGTTCAAACAATTCTACCGCGACTGGGAACTTTCAGGATTAAGCGCTATGAGTATAGGTTGTAGGTGAAGGATTAGTTCCAAAATTGAATTCGTGATCCATGATTAAATTTTGGGTCAATCACCTTGACGTGGTGTTTTTGGGGTTCTGTAATCAATAAAGAACCATAGAGTTTTGCCATATCCTTCTGTCCTTCCACGGCTTAACTCAAAAACTCTTATTTTGTCACCTAGCGGAAAAAAATGCTATCTATCTCGATATCAAATCAACAAGGCAATATTATAGTTATTGCGAAATATTACCTCATATACATATGTACAATCCCAATATTTATTCGAATATTTAAAAATAATAATTTAGTCAACAATTCAAAAACACTAAGTTAACAAAAAACCCGGAAAGACACACCAGGGAGGTGAATTCAGAGTTGATGCCGCCCTCGGAAATTCCCACAAGTATTATAAATACGGCGTTGTACCGTATTAACTGTCACAAAAAGCAGCAACACCAACAAACTTTTCTTTTTGCTGTAAAAAGTTATTTGTGCCTGAATTTCGACGTAGACGATAGTACGTCTTGATATGCCTAGTAGGTAAACTGGGTGCAATGACGCACATACTTTAAGAATCATTGTATGTGCTTATATTTTTAGGGTCCGTGTACGGTACGGTAAACAAGCAAGATGTCTGACTACAGCTCTTCTGATGTTAAATAGCAGTGTGGCCCAAGATGATACATACACATACGCACACATAGCTTAGAAGGAAAACTGGCTCTTAAGTCTTAAGTGAAGTTACTGGAACACACCTTTAAGAGCCAACCAGGCTATTAAAAGTACCTTACCACCATGCTATGGTAGCCTTTTGGTAGTTTCCGGCAGCCTAGTCGGGAGACCGTCTGACTTGAGATCCGCAGGTCCTGGGTTCGAATCCCGCGGCACGCACCTCTGTCTTTTCGAAGTTATGTGCGTATTGATAATTGCCGCCAACTTCAAACGGTGAAGGAAAACATCGTGAGGAAACCTACATGTCTGAGAGTTATCAATGGTCTTGAAGATGTGTGAAGTCTGCCAACCCGCACTTGGCCAGCGTGGCAGACTATGGCTTAACCCTTTTCACAATGAGAAGATGGCCCGTTCCCAGCAGTGGGACAGTTTGTAGAAACAGGGCTGATAAAAAAAAAATGCTATGGTAGGTATACCCAAGACCTAACACTTGAGCTCATTGTTGGGATTTGAACGCTTCACCGGCAATTAAGCCTATCACACCACCTATCACCTATTGAACTTTCATCGCTTCACTTATGAACATCTTTTTAAGTAGAGCCAATTTGAAGTCACTTTTGTCAAAACTCCCATTTGTTCTACAGAACTGTGACGTCATAGAAATTATAAAATATTTTTATCCCTCTAGTTTTACGGTAGAACTATTTTCATCAGTTCCATACAAAAAAAAAATTAACCTTCAACGAAATGTATGAGAAAAGCTGATATTTTCACGATTCAGCGCGTTAAGCAATCCCCTTAAAATATATGAGTATACTTGCCAAAAAATGCAAATAAAAGTACCAAAACTTCGACACAATAAAGTTTTGAACTTGAGACTTTTACAGACAAGAAGGTTTCTCGGGTCAATCTCAGCAACGGGGCTTTTTTTACGATCTTGAATATTTTTTCGTGAAAATAAGGAAAGGAATATTCATAATTTTTCCTCCTAAACGCAGGTATACAGTGGATTTAGGCTTACTTTTTATATCCGCCTCATTTGTTGGTTTTAATAAAACTTGGCTAGACAGAAATACTAAACTGGCCAAGGGGGAGTCGGTATTTACATTACAAGGATTCCGTAGATACAGGATCAAAATCTCTAACCACTCGGCATGAGCAAATAAATTATTTGATTTATCAACGATTGTTAAACTTCAGATATATATTAACTTTTTGATCATTTATACAGTTCAGAAACAGCACATACCGCACGAGCCATAATTTTTTTAAATTCAATATTAAATTACACTTTATTTCATAGTGTATTTCGCAGTTAGTCCTTATACATTTGTATGTGCAGGAAAACGCTGAAAGCAGGCTGCTTCCATTTTGAAAATCCATGGGGAAGGCCTGTTTCCAGAAGTGGACTTCTTGTGGCTGAGATAATGATGATTTCATAGTTAGGTTCTATAACAATTTAAACTTTTGAGTTTGCTTAAAATAAAAAAAAACTACGATTATATATAGAATCATCATCGATCATAGATGAAAATTATTTTATCATGAAATATCTCTAGTTTTTTTATTACTTGAATTTCCTTACAATGGCAGTTTGTACCATATCGGAAACATTCATTTGACAATATTTTTTCCACAAACTAACAAATATACAATGGATAATGAGATTCCCTTTACACATTTGGCTACGGAACCCTGGAATTCTGCTAAATTCTGCTGTTACCTATGATGATGAAGTTAAAAATTCTTCATTCCGCCTAAAAGATATAAGCGTGAACTACCGTCATCCAATCAAGGAAAATATTTTCTTTTAGCCCAAAAAAGTTTAATAAAGTCTTTCTATTATTGTAGTAACCCTGAATAAAGAATAGTAGTATTTATTGGATAAATAGGTGTGGGTTTTTTCTTTTATAACATGGCTAAATTGACAGGAATGATTTCTTCTAATTCTAATTCTTGTAATATGACGTGTTATAACACATTTTCAAGTAAAATTCTAAAAGGATATCTTATTGCACGTGTTTTTTAACAGATTTCAAAAAAGAAGGAGATTCAATGTTCTAAACCGATTTTGAAGATTGTTTTCTGGCTGGAGAGGGTTCTGAATTGGTCTAATAATAATTAATGTATTAAAAACTGCAACAACCGACTTCAAAATGCGCAATTTTGTACCAAATTACTGAACCGATTTTGATAAGATTTCTATGGGGTCCCATGGAAATCTTAATAGCTCCTAAATGCGGTATCGTTATAAAGTTAATTCAAAAATACGATGAGTGTCTAGAAACCATTTTTCAGCTTAGGGATCTGTTTGAGAAATATTTAGCTTCAGTGCTATTTTTTTATTGATTATTTTGCTTATGCTGTAATAGGTTTGCGCTTGACAGCCAACTCCGAAGAACGACGCGAAGTTGCGGTCCTGGATGGAGAGCGCTTACCCAGAAGAAATATATTTATTTATTACAGTCAATTGTCCCTCCCCCAACAGCTAAATTCACTAAATTTCCATATTGTGATGTGCAATTACAGAACCTTACACTGTGCTTGCCCCGACAAGCACTTGACCGTTTTTTATGTTTGCTTCTAATTTTTAACCAGTTGGAGTGGATGATGGCGGACAACACAGCTGCGACTACAATCGCAGGCCTCCGGCGCGTACTCGCCAACGGCTCCCTCGAGCTGGCACCGTTCAGCGCGGACCACTTCCGGAGAGATGTGCACTCCACAACCTACAGATGTCGACTGAGGCTCAGTGCGGGGTTCGCTGTGCTCTCCAAGAATATTCACGTACATGCAGGTATCAAATAACTCCAACCTTCAGCTTTAAATGATCTATAGTACCTAATAGCAGCATCTCAGTAACAAGACATCCATTTCTAAACATAGCTCCCTCATGGATTTCTAAAAAGACCGATTGGAAGCGGCTTTCATCCGGCGTTTTCCTGCCACTTGTATGAAGTATTCTGTCTACCTTGCGGCTGGTCTTCCTACGCCGCGCTTGCTGGTCTCTACTCGCGAATTTTACCTCACATAGCTTAATTCACTATTTTGACAATAATTTTGTAGCATTCAATTTGAAATTAATATTGGAAAGTTAAAGATTACTCCTAGACGAAATAATATTTGAAACCACGATATAAAATTTAGGAATAAAATATGCAACGAGACATCCAAACTCCCGCCAGAAAATAAACCACTTTAGTCAACCAACAGATATCTGTTCTGACCACGTATGGGATTGGAACATACTGAAACTGCAAAGAAACTTAAATTTTTATGGGTACCAACTTTCCAACATAAATAATCTAGGAAAGCAAATCAAACGTTATGCATGATTGAATATTATAAAAGTACATATAATATAAGTACCGAGTCGATTTTTTATACCCATAAATACAATTTGTCAGATCAATCTTTCGTCTGTTAAATATTAAGTTTTTTTGTGTCAGCCTAATCCTAAGATACCTTTCATCTATTCTATATAATAACCGAGGGATTTTCTTTTTATCACTGGCTGGAATACTTAAGGTGAGAACGCTCCATTGTGAAAAAAACATTTCAGGAGTTTTTATTAAATTAAAAAAGCCGCGGCTGAATGACGTTTGTTCTGTACCCCGAGGTGGGATAAACAAAAAAATAAAAAGAGAAAAATACAACGATGGAGGTAAAATGTGTGTAGGTGGGATATTATGTCTTGGAAAAAAGTATTTGTAAAATTATTGAAATTTTATGCTAACGCCCGAAAAAGATGTAAGTTTGGTGAAGGTGAATCCTTCATATTTACCTACAAACTTAATATAAAAATGTTACGAATAAAAGGTAAGGTTTGAAGGGATAACAACATACCCAACTACTACATATGTAACTTGGGACCACCTGACTCTATTTTAAGCACCTATTATTTTTGTATAAGTAAAAACAACAAATATACAAAATACTTTAGTATTAATACTTTACTTCACTTTTAGTATAGAATACAATAACTTTATTGTATATCCATACAGAGTAACTTAAACATAGATAATAAACGTAATTGAAAGTACAGCGTCAGCCTTGTCGCATAGAGCGATGTCTTCCAGGCAACCTTAGGGTGTATCGGAAATCTAGCAATTGTGAAAAGGAGCTTATACATTTTAAATAATATGATTATATACTTGTAGAAATAATATATGTACAACATTTTTTTACGCAAGATAGGACTATAATTGTCCACCAACTTACCTGATGTTAAGCAACGGTGTGGCCAAGGATGGAGAGTGACTGAATGAATGGCATTTCCGTATATTATCTGTTAAGCCTAATATTCTTATTAAATTATATTAAAATACTTTTTAACCGACGACATCACTTGTTGCTTAATTCATACTCACATGTGACTATATAGAGACTAGTTAATAAAGGTACAATAAAATAAATATGTTTTTTTGTATTTGCCTTTATAATTTAGAATATAATAACTAAACTTGTGTCTTGTGGCTCTTTCGCTTTTTAACCGACTACCAAAATGGAAGAGGTTCTTAATTCGTCGGAAACTTTTTTTGTATGTTCCCGGATTACTCAAAGACACCTGGACAGATTTGAACAAATATTTTTTTTATATTGAAGTTTTGTCAATATCGGTTCAGTATTTTTTTCATAACAAAATAACTGGCAAGATATATCATCCAAGTAATTCTATTAATTTTTTTAACGATTAGTTGTATTATATGATTTACAATAATAAATTTATATGTCATATACCAAGTTTTTCTTTTTGAACTAGTACCTATTGTATGAAAGAAAGGCAAATAATCAAATAAGCCGACAATTAAGCTACTTTTGAAGTAAAGTTTCAACAAAATTTCGAATACCAAATGGCACAAGAGCTAAAAAGAGATGTGATTGGACTAGAGAACCTCTTGACATGGAGAAATAGAAAGAGGGAAGAGAAACACTTGACCTATAATTTCTGAGACAATCACGGGCTGAAAATAATAAATAAATGATCAAATTATTTTACCACCTTCCTTCACGCTTATCTAGCTCAATGTTATGAAAGGTAAGGGTGAACCCCTTACCTTATCTTAAGGGGTGTCTTGGGTGACGATTCGAGGGTTGCGGACGATAAGGCTGATGGTGGGGCTGCAACGAGTAATCGATATAATATTTTTTTCATATATTAGGTCTACGATAATAGGCTGAAAATGATGATGATAATGAATAGGTCTACAAATGACCACCAACTCACCTGATGGTAAGCATTGGTGTAGCCGAAGATGTAAGATTGCAGTCGTCGATCGATATAGTAAACAAAAGGTCAAAACAGCATTCCGTGAGTCGCGGGCAATGCGAGACACATGAAAAAGCGTAGTCTTATCAGCCTCATGTGTTTATCTCACACGTCAACCACGCGCTGTTATCGCATTTTCCACAACCTTCAGAACGCCAGGCTTAATTCTTATCACGTAAGTTGCTCAAGAAAAAACCCAAGGATGTACTGTTGATATTCTTAATTGCGTTCGTTTGAAGGATTTGCAAACTCAAATTAAGCATAGCATAAAAACCGTTTCACGATCACGCGATTGTGAAGAAATTCGACGCCGGGAAAAAGGGATTATTAGGATATCGCGCAGTCGGCAGTCTTTTAATTGCTTTCGCTGTGAAGTGCTGACCCGAAATAATTAGAAGGGATAACAATGGTTTTAAAGGGGGTTTTCGCTATTCCGTACTCACTTCCCTTCGGAGCGATATTGATATCGAATCAAGCGTGTATTCCCAGTATTAAGAATCGCCATTTTTAGTTAAAAAAATCTGTGGTCTAAAAATATACAAGATCTACTGATATAACAAGTCTCACGTGAAGAACACATAAAACAATATATAATAAAACATATTTACGTCTGTTTCAATCACAAGCCACAACAGGTACGTACTGTGAGAAGCAATTAAAACTACACACAAAGCTAAGCAAGTATAGATCGCTGAGTGAATTTAATATGCTCAAGTCACTACGATAAACTAGTGGAAAGAGAGTTCCTGTTTGCAGTGTGAAATCAGCGGTCAAATATAAATATAATTTCTTGACACGAGATCTATACCTACCTGTTTTATAAGTAATAATCAGCGGTGGTAAAGTGCATCATGCGAGATCTATACCTGTTGTATTAAGTAACCAGCGGTGGCAAAATACATTATTCGAGCTCTATATCTATTGTAGTGAGTATTGTAGTGAGTAATCAGTGGGGGGAAAGCGTATTATTTGCGTGTATTTTTTGTTGTTCATAAATATTATAATTTTGATGTTGCTATTTGCCCAGTGGCTATACATTTTAACAAAGAAACTTAACAGTCTACAAAGTCTTTGAATAACTTTTTCCAGGGCAAATTAAACAGTAGAAAAACAATATAACTACCTAGTCTGTCTTGAGAACTGTCTCTGAGCGTGGACGTGCTGTGTGTTCACAAAAATGAAAAGGCAAAAACAACTTCTTAGTTCCGTCACGGCACGACTTATGGAAAACACTACTATCTGGGTCGGTATTTATTTTGACCAATTACCACAGAATACATCATTAGTATTACTATCTACTGGGCTACAAAAATATCCCAGTTCTCTGAACCTTATACCTATCTTTCTCAGTAAAATGTTAGAGGTGTAGACTTTACTATTCGCCTTAAGGCATATGTTCTAGTACCTAGAGCATATGTCTTGAGTCTTGGTTAATGTGGCTTCTAAGCTACAATATTTATGTTTATAATTAAATTTTAAACTCTCAAGTTTTTAGCTTTCCCCAGCCGATTGAGCTGAATTTTGGCATACACGTTAGTTTTATATAAGAAAACATTATTACCTGTATACATTTTTAGCTATCCCCAGCCGATTGAGCTGAATTTTTGCATACATGTTGGGTTTAAATAACAAAACATTATTAACTGTATAAATGACATTATTTAAAATCCAATATCGTGAACATCTCAGCAACCCCATTCATTCGATATTCACATTGTGGGGATGCATAAATATAATTGGTCCACCATATTGAATTTAAAATGATGAAAGTTTTTTTAATTAATTTTTTTTTTTCATGCCAGCGCTGAGCATGTCATGGGACGTACACGTGCCAGACGAGTACGTGATGGCGGGTAACGCCGTTGTGTTGCGGTGCGTGGTCCCGCCGCACTGCACCGACCGCGTCGGCACCACAGAATGGTTCACCGACGACGAAATCAGCGTGTTACAGTACTTAGGTAACTATACAAGAACTAGGTACATACGTATACCTATATCGCGTTAAGGATGCCACGGGACGTACACGTGCCAGACGAGTACGTGACGGCAGGTATTCTGCTACGATTATTTTAATAAAGTAGACATGTAATTATACCAACAAATATATGTATGTATATTCATACTTACCAGCTAGACAATAATCTTAAATGAAAAGGAAAAAATAAAATGAACGAAGGCTCTAGGTACGTTTTCGCTAAACTCTTGCCAAGTGACGAGACACGCAATTACATTTTCATCGCAAATCTTATTTTCACGGAAAAAAATCGAGGCGTTTTAGATGAGGCCTCTCTCTCAATTTACTCCTGTTTGATTGGAAAAGAAAATTGAACTTGGCGCTTGTTTAGCGTTAAACGCAGATGTCTTTCATTTTCCTCTTTATTTCTGATTGAAATACTTATTTGTGTCGCTTTCTAGGGAATTAGGATTGCCTTTTTGATAAAATAAAACGTTAAACTCTTAACAATTTTTACTCTTATTATAGGCAATTTACGTTACCTTTTTTCAAAGAATCATAATCGTAAGCATCGTTTGTGACTTAAGAGCTTCTAAAAAATATATAAGAATATTTAATTTATGTTTAACTTTAGTTTCTAAGGAAATTTTTATATTTATTTGTAAATATATTGTAGATCTAATAATTAGGTATCTAATAATTTACTTTATCAAGGGTTATCATTTTAAAATCGGCCTCTATTAGGTTTTTTTGTGGCGAAAGACAAAAATAAATTAAGGCTTTTATAAATAAAATTACACATATATTTTGCGCCTAATTTGATTTAAAAATATGTGACAACCAAAGTTTCACCAGCCCTAGTGTCAGAGTTATTAAGCCGCCGAAAGGCCTCTGACCTGGCTTGACGATTTTTTCATTGATTCGTACATTTTCATAATAAAATCAATTAGGGTAGTCAAGTGAAATACCTTTTGACTTCCCACCCAGAGGACTGGGTTCAAATCCCAACACTCACATCTCATTTTACGCAAATTTCAGCTAGCTTGTTTGAAATAGTAATATATACCACAAATTCTGAAAGAAGCTTTTTTATGATAAAACTAGAAAAAGGAAAAAATTAAAAACTTAACTGTTTCTTTAACCCAGTCGAGCCCAAATTCATATCACATTTCGGGTTACATTTTTAACCATAATCCAAAAAGAGGGGTGTTATAATGTTTACTAAGATTTTGGCAATTCTTCTTGAAATTAAACAATTTTTAACGGATTATCGCGTAAAAAAAAGTTTTTTATACAAGTATTAGTTTTGTATTTAAGTTTTTTAAGCCCGTTAATTTTGTTTTTAATTTCAATGAGGGGTGTGTAGACGTGTGTATCTGTGTATCTGTCTGGTATCATAACTTTCAAACGGATAGGGCAATTTTGATCTAGTTTATCTGTTTGAAAGAAGATTTGATCGAAAGTGTTCTGAGCTACGTTTCATCAAAATTGGTTCAGCCGTTTTTTTGTCGGAGCATATTAAATTTTCTAAACTTGTTCACATTTATAGTTAAATTAGGTCCCAGGACGGAGAATTTTCCAACCTGTACCTGTTCATCGTGGGGGTTATTATACCCTTCCAACTACGAGAAAACTCAGCAGTGGGGCAATCTAAAGAAACAAAGTTAAACCGGAAATACCTAACTACTGCGTTATACCCAGGGTCGAAGTACCAGCGTCTTGACGATGGCTCGCTGTACATCAGCACAGTGAGCCCTCGGGAGCGCTACACCGCGTTCCGATGCCGCGTCAGGGACCGGATCACAGGGAACTCATACTCCAGCCCCTACTTCGGTAAGTGCTAAATGGATTCCGCATATCTATGCCTGCAACATTTCCATATCAGCATAACACGGTATATCTTCTAGATTTACGTGTTCCATCTTCCGTCACACCGTCGCTTACCATCAGGCGAGTTGGTGGTCAAACTAGATCTATATACTACAAAAAGAAAACCTCAGAATAGGCTGACCTATTTTTACCGGGTTCAACATAGACATTTAACAAAGGGATAAAAAAAGGAACAATTCGGATGTATTTCTTTTAATGTTTGTTACCGCATAATTCCGTTGTTTATGCACCGATTTAAAAAAATAATTGAAAGAATACATTTTCATATTGGTTGCATAGCAACTTCATCAAAATCGATTCAGTAGATTGGTTTTTAAAACAAGTGTATTTATTTAACAAACTAACACATTTTTTGTCCACGCCACATTAAGCATCACTGATTTTGCAGTTTTCTAAAGGCAACGGCAATCGCTTACTATCAGGCGAACCTTTTTTTCTGTTCATTCTTTAAATAAGTATATATAGTTTAAAAAAACACGCTCAATCATAACAAATTATTGTATTGCCATCGGTCCTCGATAAGTCTACAAAGTTTGAATGAAATGTGACCGTTTGAAGTGGGTCAAAATCGTGTGCAAAGTTTCCGTTACATACTAACATACGTATGAATCTAATAAAAGCGTGTTAAAAAGCAAAGTATTCATGAACGCTTCTTTTAGTATTTAGTAAAATTGCCTACCTGTTTAGCTGTTTTATTCTGTGTATTTACCCTAAAGTATATATGTTTGTGTTATCCCAGTGTCTGACCCTGATATCAGATTTTCAAGGCCGTCTGGAAGCTTCTGCGCGATTACAGCCAATTTTCAATACTTCGCCCACAGTCTCAGTTTATCTAAACAGAGCACGTATTAAAAAAAATATACGGAAAAGTACACCAAAATATACTGAGCGTTTCAGAAGATGTAATAATATTTTAGTTATCAATATCTGATTCCAAGTGAGCGAGTGAGTCTGCACTTTTTGTTTGATATCTTTTGGTCTTGTAAGGAATTTCTTTTGAAATTGTGACATTTGAAATATAAATTTTAACTTATTTCTGTTGGTATATTTTCTAGATTTTTGTAAATTATACATATTTTTTTTTTTTTTTTATGGCAAGCGCCTTTATTAACTACAACACAACAATATACAAACAATATACAATATATTATATTTATATAATTATATTTAGTTTTATTAGATATCTCAGAGCCATGGTAGGCCTATATATGATAATTTAATGTACTAGTTTTTTACCAGCTCCAATTATACGAATATATATATTGGGCGCTCGTTGATCAACGTGAGTTTATAAATTTTATAGTTTTTTTCCATTTGGGTAATTTTTAACCGACTTCAAAAAAGAGGAGGTTATATTAATTCAAAAGTATTATTATTTGTGCAAACGAGTTTTTGTTCTATGTCCATAGGTCACGTGATAGTAACGGAACCGAAAGGCTTCGTGCGACCGCGAGTAGCAGTAGAGGCGCGCGTTCGCCACGTGCCTGCCGGCCACGACGTCCGGCTGCCGTGCGTCGCGCACGCCTGGCCCGTGCCTACTTATAGGTAAGCTATGGTTTTACCCAACAGAACGAAAAGAAGGTAATGTGTTCATGTGCATATATATATATATATAATAATATTGTCGTATCTAGAAAAATGCATTTTTTTTATTTCATTCTCATTGAAATCTGAAAAAATACACGTCGTCTGGTTTGCATAGATCAGGTTTTGCTATGATGTTTTTAATTCATGAAGGGACGTTGAAATTTTCTAAGGATTTTGCATTATTCAACCTTGACACAAAACAGGCCCACACAGTCTATTATGTATATTTCCGTAACCCACAACTCGGTTAATATATACAATATCCTTTAAAAACAAGTACCTTCTATAAAGCTAGTGCCTGTCCAGTTCAGTGCAAGATATAATGGAGTGTGACGTAAGATGTGCCTGCAGAAGTAGCGAAATTGTCCTCTGTAGCCGGCTAAAAGGTATCGCTCTCGCTGAACAAACAAATGTCGTACCAACCAGTGACTATAATGTAAGAGGTGATGGCCGTTGCGATAGACGTGCTTTGTAAGAAATTATTACCTGAAATATATTTATGTGTTCTATGATAGGACACAAAGGTGAAATAAATGAGTACACTAGAATCTTGGAAAAGACATAACTACAACTTGCATGGTGTCATTACGAGTACGAACAAATTGTTTCGTAGCATTACGGAGAGATTTTGACATAGACATAGACATATATTTATTTATGGAAGACAAATAACATCAAGTAAACATTAAGCGACAAAAACAAAAAAACGCTACATACATGTACATGGTTGCGCACGCGCATTCTCCTATCCAGCACGCTCTTATTGCCTTCAACGGTCTCCTAACCATGACGCCTGAGTGTGGTGTGTTTACGGATGAATGGACGAGTTTCTTGTGTATTTTGAAAGGAAAGCGTGCAAGGGGAATGATGAAAGGGACGAATTTTTATATGACCCTGTTTAATATATTTGACATTTTACCTATATTGACATTGTGTTATGTTCTAATTTGATTTTGGTTTTGACGTTTTTATATGACCCTATTTTGTATATTTGACTTTTTATCTGTTTTATTGACATTGTTTCGATGTTTATATTAGTATTATTTTCTGATTTTATGTCAATTATTGTCATTTGTAAAATATGTACTTACCTATATTTTTATTAGCTAATGTTAGTGTTAAATACCGTTTTAGTTAATTATAAATAAATGTATGATGTTTGGCATACAAATGTAGCTTTAGTGGCGTTGCACCAATATCGCATTTGAACTTCATAATGGCATGTAGTAGATTCATTGAGTTACAAATTTATTTACTTAGAGATCAAACGATTGTCAATGCCGAGCATTTGATGAGGATGATGAGAAATAATAGACATGGAAACTACCATAGGAACGGCACAGTACCGGTGTAAATAGATTGTGTATTCTACTATCTCAATAAACCTATCCACTGCACTAGAAAAAAAATCATCATCATTTTACGTGTAGAGAAAATAAGATTTGCTCGATCGCTTCGCTCGCGAACAACTGTTACTCTTATAATAACCAAGGAAGATCCATTTCACTTACCCAAAAACTTTCAAGATTTTATTTAACTACATTATCGGTATAATTAATAAGTATGTAGGTATATTTATAACAAATTACAGCTTTCTAATGCTAAAATTCTTTAAGCAGAGACGGAGAGACCGTCTGCGGCTTTGCTTAAAGAGTTTGCTTATTAAGCTATTGCATAGCTTCTATCGCGGGCCTTGAGCGTGGAGACCGAATCCAGAAATTCCGTAACGAAAATAACCTAACACACCGCGCGTAAAGCTATTATGCAATAGCTTTACCGCGGCAGTCTCCGAGTGCCACACGTCTTTTTATTATTTGTCATACAGACAACCGAACATGGCAAGACGAAATCCTCGTTGAATACGGAAGCCTAAAAAGCGGTTACATATATTACAACAACCTTCCAAATATCATAGGACATATCCAGATATTAGTTTCGAACTATGCGGTTGACAACACGCGAAAACTACTATTCGAGCGTCACATTAGTAGAAACGGCCGGCGGCTCTCCCACAAGGCGCAACTGAAAAGCCTCGCAACGGCATTCTACCTCAGAAATAGGTCTTATATTCCGGCAACGAGCCGTAACACCCATCGACTGCTGATTCGTTTAAAAGCTTTCACGAATAAAACGTTTAGCTGACTGCAGGTTGAAAGCTTAATGCTTTATCGATAACATTTTTTACGTTCGATATTAAAAGTGTTGGGTTCAATTTTTGCTGTGAGACTTTATTGGGAATTGGAAGATGAGAGATAAAAATTATGCTGGAATTAAATTTGAGTAAAATTCGTCTTTTTTTTTCGGAAATGATACAAAAGAAAAAATTGTTATAAGCACCCGTTTTTTTTTTTTTTTTTTTTCAGCCCTGTTTGTACAAACTGTCCCACTGCTGGAAACGGGCCATCATGTAAACACCCGTTTACATTTTCTTTAAAGTAGTGATTTTATTTTAACTTCTCTTAAGTTTAATTACCTACATATTGCCAAATTTTGGTTAAAACTCAAATATATGAAGTAAAAAGTACAAAAAATTAACCAAACTGTTTTTTTTTCCATGGATTGATTTTTTATTTTTTTATTATTTTTTAATTTGAGTATCTTTAAATCCCGAGAAAATCGATTGGTACACGCGTCCATTGTGGAGCGATTCTACGCTGATTTGGCACAGCAAAATAAAAAGCTCTCCATTGAGTACTATTTTATGATCCAATTCAAAATCAAGTTAAAATTCCACACGGCTATTCACCCTAAAATCCAGACAGCAATACAAAGTACTCATCCTTCAAATCCTAAATTAAATCCGGAGATAGCCACATATCCCTGAAATGTCCGTTTTTATTCTGTCGTGAAACCGTTTTGATCTCCGCGAGGAGATTTATCCGCAACTTTATAATTCCCATGCGGCATGATTCGGTTTAACTGCCAAGGAGCAATTTGGGCCGCAAACCCGGCGAAATTGCATTATACCCTTGGAAAACCTACCTGTCCCACCTCCAAACACTTAGCCTGTTATGAAAATGGAGTGTAATTTAAATAGCTTTTCATAATGTGATCACTTTGACTCATCCTTGCTTTGACGCACTCCGTGGATACACGATACACGTTTTGGAAGGACGTAAGGTAAATATCGTCGGGCGCAATGATGGGCTCCTAAATTGACGTAAAATTAAGATGTATTTTAGAGATGAATAAAGTCTTGTTGTGTAACTTAAAATGATGTGAAAGGATAATGTATCATCTAATTTTAATAAGGTTTTGTTCAAGAATGACACGATAAAGTTATAATGTTTGTCATTTTATTTATAAAAAGGGAGTGTCCATTTATAGATGGTACTAGCGTTAGTGACACTTTCAGGAGAACGAATATCGAGCGGAGTTCGATCGATATATAATTTCAGTGGGTACAGTCCAGGCAGGTGAAATTCAATCTCATTTATGGTAGCGAATACACGACCGCACAAGGTCTGAATAGACCTTTACAGACGTTTCGTAGCAACTGTGAAACTGGCATGCAAAATACCGATGACAACAAAACTTACTCTGACTTCAGAAAGTATTTAAAGAGAGTTAATAAAGACTCTGCAAGGTCTCAGACTCGATTCCCAGCGGACATATGCTTATAACACATAATTACATAATGAATTCAAATCTGCTGGCAATATAATGTCTTCTGTTAGAGAATAAGTGTGAAGCGTTAATTAGTGACATTTAGTTACCATTATTAGCGTTTTAATGTTTAACGTAACTAAATTAGTTACTTCAAACGATGTAACTAATAACTTTTTTTATAACATAAAAATCAATAAATGTCTTTTTCAAATGGTTTTAAAAATCTATTAAGTAATAAACTTTATAATTTAACAGCAAGATCTGGATATGACTAAACTAGAAGAATAACAAAATAAAACAAGAAGATAATCTACTCGTATATCTGTTTGTCACACCAAAATTATACGAACAAACATTACAAGTTAAAACTTATAGAATACATAACGGAAATTAATATTAAAATCACATCAGCAAATCCGCTGTCTGAATTCACCTGATAAGCCAGCAAACTTCTAATAAACTTGCTACATGCTGTGCATGCACCACCACTTACCGCCAACAAACCGGCAACAATTACAAGACTTCGGCGAACTTTACCGTGTAGGCAAATAACCGCACAAACTGAACACACGGATCGATGGACCGTAGACGTTGAACTTCACTACGGCCAACTTGTGCCCCGACGACGGACTTGTTTCAGTCATTATTTGTCTTCCGAAGACCGTTGCAGCCGCCAACGCAAACAAAAAGTAAATCGAGACCAAACGGAGACCGACACGTATTTGGGCACATTTCTATTCATACGACCAACAATAACACGAGACGTAACACAATTTGCCCGCGGAGTTTCCATCAACTTTACGTGAATATTAATAAAGGAGGTAATATTCCGAACACACATAAATAACCGATTTTGTAACATCGAGAAGTTACAGGCTACATAAAACTTCGGGAACGTTCCTACCGAACTGATAACATTTTATGTTTTCCACAAAGAATTACGGTAGCTGGGAACTCCTGAATGCGCCATAAAGTTTCATATGCAGCTGTAGTAAGAACCTTTTAGAATGCAAATGTCGCTGCATTTCAACTCCTTTCAAAACTATTTCTAAAGGGGACCTAACTCTGTGAACATTGAAGATTTCACGCTACAGCCATTTCATTTCCTGAAAATTTCGCATACGATATTAGACCGTATTCTCGGTACTCTCATCTTCGTGTTACACTACCATTGAATGGGTTAAAGCGAACTATGTAACGACCGTCGCGTAATATTAGACGGAATTCACACCGTCACAAGTCGAGTGCCCTTCATTTAGCCCCTTCTGTATAATATTATAAGCTTATTACAGATACAAATTTCGTCTACTAAAGTATGTGCTTTGATACATATTCACTGGCATAGTAACCATTATTTTTTCCTCTTCCTCTTGCGTAATAAAAAAAAAACGTGTACGTCTCGGGACGCCCGACAGAAGTGATAACTGAAACTAATCTAGCCAGACAGACTGGCGCCGTAACGCGTTACGTAACGAAGCGGTTTACCCTACCATAAGAAGTTATCACTTCAAAAAATGTAAGTAGTTATAAATACATATATTAGTTTATAACAGGCACGGACCCCGGAGTCTGTTGAGATTAAATGTCAAATAAAAAAACCTTTATATATCCGAGTACAATATAACCAAACAATAAATTATATTTTCAGAAGTCTATGTTTGTAATGTTCCATGGTGGTCCATCCGATTTTAATTAATGAAACGTCGATTCGATTTGTTCATTGACATATGCCACTTTTTATATGAATATGAGTAATAAAAAAACTTAAAAACCCCTAAACATAAAACACAGCTGGATCGATTTTGATGAAACATTATAAATATAATCAGTTATTTATCAAAGCAAAGTATACAACAAACTCATCATAAAAATGCATTATTTTTTCTTAACTAATATATAAAGTGTTTTTTTTTTTACTTGAATAAGTCCGCGTTTGACCACCATCTCGCCTGTTGGAAAGCGAAGATGTGGTCGAAGATGAAGCACGCTGACTTAGAAGATACCTATTCACTCTGACCTTGAAAAGACCAATGTTGTAATTCTCAGGAAACAAAGAAGCCGGCAATTTGTTCCACTCTTTCGCTGTACTTACCGATAAGAAACGTAGATTAACGTAGTAGTGATGAGTTAGAACCTACTACTAGTAAACATAATTTTGCGTTAGACAACAGAAACGCAGTACCAGAATTAGTAAGGTTCTAGTTGTTCGTCCTAGATTATGAAACCCATAACTGTTTACCGTCATAATAACCTTTATTTTTTCCTGTAGTAGTAGGAAGTAAAACGCCGCCAAAACTCGTGTTTTATTCGCAGCTGTAAAATAAATTCTAATCCTTTTAATGTTCCCTAATTCCAGGTAAGTTAATAGCATAATAAATACGTTGTCTGGAGCTTTGGTGCAATTCCTTTCCTTTAATTATTACTGGCTCGCCTTGTTTACATTGGAACGACGCGGGAATTAAAGTTCTCCATTAATATTTACTATCTTTGTTACACTTCTAATTAGGTACGTAAATCAAATTCGGGAATCTACATATCTTCTTCAATATTTATAGAAAGAGAAAAATCCTGATATACTGACGCATCAACACACAGCCAAAAACCACATACTTAATCTAGAAAAGCGATTTTTTTTACAAAGGTTTTTTCTATGACTTTAAGAAAGAAAGAAGAAAGAAAGAAAATTCATTTATTCGACACATACAACAAAAAGCATAAAAAACACGAATTGTGTCGAAAGGGTCAATCTCGGCATTATTACTGACAGCCAAACTGCCAGGTTTTCTGATGAACCATGTGATTCACTTTACTAACTGCGCCCGTTTTCAACCGCGTAATGATGAAAATTGGTTACGAAGATGATGTTCATATGTAGCTTATGTCTATCTGCAGATTCAGTCATCTCTGCACCAAATTTCATAACGATCGATTCAACCGTTAATCGTGAAAAGATAACAGAGAGACAGAAAGACAGTTACTTTCGCTTTTATAATAAGTAATTATGTATATAGGACATAGGAATATAGGAATAATAAGAAAAGGTAATTAGAATACTCAACCCCTTTGAGGAGTGAAATGACATAAATAAACATTTATGGATGTCATGGTTGTGGTTTTTCAGGACGTTAATTGCGAAGGTGGCACCAACTTTAAGATTTAAGATATTATTATGACATAATTTGTTAATTTAAAAAACTGCTGTATCGTGTCTTGAATGTTTTACAGAACATTTTAAAAAGGTGTTCAATGCAAGCATAGACGCGTAGAAAAATTATTAACACGAGTTCGTTTTGTTCTCTAATGTAATTTTGTAAATTACATTAGAGAACAAAAACTAAACAGTAATTAAAATTACTTGCTAACTTAAACTAACTTCATTATTTGATTAAGCTTTTGTAAACAACAGTTTTGACTTGGTTAGGTATTCTGCCTGTTGAATATCTTGCGAAGGGGCGAGTTACTCGACTATTGGAATAAATTTGCTATCCAATTTACTAAAAACGTTATGAAAATATTCAAACCGATTTTGACTGAAATCAGGCCAGATGTCGCATCTACGCCTTCTGTCTTTTCATCTATACGAACACAATCCATTATCTTGGCATGTAATCTTTTTTAAAGACAAGTAGATATATACGATAGAACCGGTACATAAATATAAACATCTCTTGAATAATGAAATTATAGGCACTTAAACGTTGTACAAGCAGACTTATGCTTAATTGCGTCGTAACAAGATACATCATTTAATTAAATTATTCAATGGAATTAATCTGTACCCGTATTTATGTATTTTATGGTAGAATTGTGAATAGTATGAAGAGAGATATGACTGTGTGATACGAGAAAATTGCACAAGTATCTTTTCTGCCATATAGGTGGTTCCGTGAGCACCACGATACGCTAGTTCCAATAGAGGAGAGCTCGTTACGGCCTCGGGCGAGGCTACTTGGAGGCGGCTTGCTCGGCATCACGGGCTTGAGGCGCGAAGACGCGGGCCGCCTCGTGTGCTGGCTCAACAACACAGCAGGCAGCGAGTCCGTGCACTTCACTCTTTTTGTAACAGGTGAGAATAGTCTATCATTTATCATACGGTTTTCGGTCTAAGATTTATTACAAAATTTATATCTCAAAAGAATAATAAAAAGTCACTTTAAATGTGGAACTTAAAACTATTCTTAGTCTTAGTCATAGAGTTACAATATTGTTTAAATTAATATTTTCGTCTAAATATATTGCGCAATGTATATATAAAATAAGAATACTAATATAAAATAAATAAAAATAAATAAATATTTGTGGACATTTCACACAACACCATCTAGCCCAAACTAAGCAAAGCTTGTACTATGGAACTAGATGGCTGATAGAATACATATATACTTTTTTTTGTTATATAAGTATAATATTTTAATTATAGGCTAGGTTCAATTTATATTTATATATCCAGTATTATATATTGTTAGCATTGTAACAGCCGGGTAGCTAAATCGGTAACCATTTCAATATCAATAAAACATAAGTAATTTTCATAGTCACAACTACAAAGCAAAGATCAGCAATATCGCAAAGCATGACGTATATTATATTGTATATCATCAACATTATATCAGCCACAAGTCATAAACATAGACCCTGTTCGTGGATTTCTGATGGATTTCCAAAGAGATCGGTTGGAAGCGGCCTGCAACCAGTGTCTTTCTGCCACTTGTATGAGTAGAAAAAAAATAGCATACTAGGTAACTACAAACGAGACTTTTTATAAATTAAATAGATCTACGTTTGACCACTAAATCGCTTGATGTTAAGCGATAGTGTGGCCAAGGACGGAGCTCTAGTCTTGAAAATTCCAAGATTGTAGTATAAAACAGAGCAGACGACAATACACACCACTGTTTCTTGAGGGTGGTATCTAGTTAATCGGGCTCTAGAAATTTCTTTGTTGAGTTACGAATTTTTCTTATCTCCGGCATAGAACCAACCAAGGCCTTATTCTCTATATCCATGGACTTAAAGCAGATTTTTTTTTTATAAACTTAGACTTCAAGTTGAATGCTGAAAATATTGTTTACAGTGTACAACTTAGCGCATTATGTGCTCAAAAATCATATAACCCCTCTACCCACCGAGTTGTTATCGCTTAAAAATCTTGCTTTTTTATAAATAAAAAGTATAATTCTAAAAATGCTTTTAAATTTAGTCATGAAAATTTTAGAACCTTGTTGCTGTGGTTAAACACAGATCATTTGATTTAAATTCTCATTCAATCCTTAATTAAATTCCGAACCGAACTGAAAGTTTCAAGCGTTTGAATTCTTGAAACTTGTACTGCAATTGAAACAAAAACTGGAGAAACTTCGCATGCTTTCGCGAAATCAAGTCGCAGTAGCGACGTCTACAGAAGAACAACTGTTCAAACTGAAACAAACTATACTTACAACTGGATCAAACTATACTTGTTTCAGAACCAATCTCCGTCCGAACAAAACCAGAAGTTGTTCGAACAAAGCCTAACTCCACAGCGAGTTTCGAATGCAAAGTTAACGGGCACCCCGTAGAGTTGATCTACTGGGTACACGATGGGAACCTCCTCGAGCCAAACGAAAGATTCAAAATATCAGAAGACGGCCTAAAATTACATATCAAAAATTCACAAAGAAACGACCAAGGAGTGTATCAATGCTTCGCGAGTAATTCTAAGGATCAAGCCTACGGGATCTCAGAATTCTTAATCGAAGGTAAGAAAAACCTTGTAATTCACAGAAAACCAATCTGGCCCTTCGTTAAATTCCTATCTGCCTTTTTTCTCGTAAATAAGTCGAGTTTTTTTTTCTTATTTAAGTTTTGCCGAGCGTTCCAATTCCGTAACTTTAGAGAAATGTAATTAAAAAAAATTGATTGGGCAACTTTTTCTTTATTGAACATCGAAGTTTTGAAAGTTTTATTCAAGTTCTTTTAAAGAGAGATAAGTACGTCCGTTTTCGAGAAAGATGTAGACTCTTTGTTACTTTCGTCTCTAAACTTAATAATTTCACTCTATAAAGTAACGTATTATTTTCCCCTATCTCTTTCGGTATGCAAGTGACTTCTAATATGTAATATAACTTAAAAAATAAATTTACCATAGGACACATAAGACATATGTATATTTTCAGATATACATTATGAGGGTTAGAAGTTATTTATATGAGAATTAAGTGCATTCAAGATTATATTTTCAACTAGGAAAACAAAATCGCTTAAATACAAAATTCGAGTTTAGAGTGCATAACTTGGTACATATGTACATTCTTTTTTTGCAAAGTGTTTATCAAAAAAAATGTTTTACATGCATTCTGCAAATGTAATGAATACAGGCTATTCATCTGCAGTTATAATTTCTTTTCTACCGGTACAAAAAAAAAAAAAGATATCTACCGATCGCTTTTCCTTCTGAGATAAATATACCGAAATATTTTACGATTTAACATCGACTCGTTTTTGTTCGTTACGAATTTGAATATAACATACTAAATTTTTTGGTAAATTAATGTTATTATTGTAAATTATATAGATTTATGATCTTAAATAAATATAAAGATTCTCATTTTCTCGACTTACTATCGCAAAGAACTCATTGAGTTAAAAAAATCTTTGAGTTAAAAAAATAAATACATATATATATAAAATTAAATCGATGTTTTAGAAAGTGTTATATTGTCGATAAGTGACAAATACTTAATTGCCTTTATGTTGAAACTACTGTAAATTTTATAATTGGAATATATCGATACTAAAGTTGACAAAAACTTTATATACCTAATTTGAAAGAGAGTCTAAGCAAATAACGACAAAGAGAGTTCAAAAGCTTGCCTGTAGTATTTGCAGTAGCCTGCAGACGCTGTGACCGCAGGCAAGTTGCAACGCAACGTTGGACGTTACCCTTGCAGTGTAAATAAACAGCGATTTTTTCTTTTTACTTTAAGAGGAAAGCTTTTTACCTCCTAATCATTTTTCAGAGCTGGGAGCGAGCTAGATTTTTTTGTACAAGGTAAATCTACGATTGACCTCCAGGTAGCTGGTTGGTTATTTTTTTAAGACTGGAATAGCAATATTTATTTTTCTTTTTCTATAGAAATGATTATTATACGGTTAGCCAAAAGATAGAAAATGAATTACTTAGGTTTCTTCAATATTAGTTCTTATAGATTCTGGTCTCTGTTGCTAAAATGAAAGATGGTGCTGATGTATATTTCCCTCAAATGCCCAAAAACTAGATATCATAAATATATTACGATATACTAAGATATGTTGCTACTATAAACACTCAGAGCCTTACCGAAAAACGTTACTTAACTTTAACCAACGTCTTAAATTCTGTCTTCTTTCCGCAACTGCTATTACGTGTCAGCCAGAAGTTAACAAGATATGTTAAGCATTGCTTAAAGTTAAGTAACGTTTTTCGGTAAGGCAGTCATTGATCATAAAGCTGCATGTCATAACGCCCAAAGACTAAAAAAATAGTTGCTTACAACATTATCGTGATTAGTTATATTGTATACGCCTCTATTGCGTAGGACATGTTATGCGGTGTTGGTCTGCGATTACTTGCTAACCAGTCTAAATAAACTAACAAGGTACTACACTTCCAGGAGTGGAGGTGTCAAGACCAGTTGCGAACCGGTCACGGCGGGCACCTTACGCTCGTAGCACTCACACACACGACACTGACTGGAATTTCACGGGCACTAGAGGTATGTACCGCACATATATACACACATCACAGACAGCGGTGCGAGTAGAAGGTATTTACTTGTACAACGAGGAATTTCTTAGAATCAAATACAATACCCATGATCAATTTCTCGGCGACAACATACAAACAAACTCGAAAGTTTGGGTTTGAATCCAGTCAAAATTATTTGCACAAATGAATTAATGTATGCAAAAAGAAACCTTTATATATGCTTATTGCTTATTATTGCAATTAAAGCAGCATTAAATTAATGTCACCCGATATTGTAGTTTTCTATACCTATCTTTCACAACAAAAGAGATAAGTAATTTAAAACTTGTTATCATGCTCGACAATCAAGACGTAATCAAGATACCTACTTCACGAGTTACTACGTCTGAAATAAACAGAGGTCTTATCAAACTTTTCCACTTACAAACCGTCGGTGTCACTGTTCTAAATGTAGTAACAACGCAGTAGAGCAACAGAAATAGAATATTGATTTTCTGCAAAAACTGCAACTGCTACATAATGTGCTACATCGTAGCACCTAGCTATTCTATTTCTACACAGTGGCTACGCGTATTTACTACGACATAGAACATTTCGTAGCCACTACGTTGAAATAGAATACAGATGCTACGATGTAGCGTATAATGTAGCAATTGCAGTTGTTTTAGCACAGTAAACACGCACAAATAGCATACAACAGGTGCACTACGAAGCCGTTCGTATTTCGTGTGAGATAAAGGCGCTCTTAAAATAATCGTGTACTATTCGATAGAACACTAACTTACATTGTGTGCAATACCTATGCGATACTGCGCATTATTCGTTGTAAAGTGATTAGTTTATAGGTTTTTTTATCGAATACATTTCAATGAGTGGGAATCTGCATGATCTTATTCTCCCATGCCCTTTTTTGTATCGCACGGCTAGAAATACGAAAAAGCATCATCGTTTCATGGTGGATAATCCAAAAACTCAAACAAAATGCTTTAGTGTGACTTTTCTTGTGCGTACCTACCTCCAAATTTTGGATTAAACTTCCTAAATGGGGTTTTCTGGATCTCGGTGTCTTCAAATTGTAAATGAATAGGTTCCTTATGGACAAGCGCGCTCCATCGTAGACCATAACTGCCACTTAATACCAAGCGAGTTGACTGTCAAGTGCGAGTCTATTTTAGGTCAAAAAAACAATATCTCTCGATTTTACTTTTATTTTATTCGCGCGGGGGGGATCATTAATTGTATGCCTTGTGGTTTTGACTCAACAATTTCTCTTTTATCGGGACAAGTGATTTAATTACACTAATGTACAAATTTAATATTAGGAATAAGATTGTTTAATTGTAATTTGACTGCAATTTCGTTTGATTTTAAATTAATTTGACTTGACTGTAAAAGATACTATAATTATGACATAAAAATATATTTCATATCTTTTCTTCTAATGACAGTTTCTTTTATTACATATTTTGTAGCCTCGGCGTTATACCCTTGGGCGAAACCTAAGTTGTTCTACTGTAATACATGTGTCGGTATCACAACTTCAACTTTATCATAAACAAAAGGTAACAAAGTTTGGACGTTGGGCTTCGGTTGCCGGCGTGTTTTTGCGGCGTGTTTAAGTTCAATAATATTGAAGTCCCGAACAATAGCCGAACAAGCGTAACACCAAAACTAGTGGTTTCAACAACACTTGAATAATTTCTACACTATGATTAATTGTTACTCGGAAAATATAAGGTTACTCAACAATAAAGCACACAAAGCTTTATTGTCAGTAATTTTAGAGATCTAGAATTACAAATACTTAAGCTAAGCTTAAGTATTTATAATTCTTCTTCTTAGAAGTTTCCGTCAGCCTAGTGGTGACACCGTCTTACTTGCGATCCGCAGGTACTGGGTTCGAATCCCACGGCACGCACCTCTCTCTTTTCGAATTTATGTGCGTATTTTTGATTGCCGCCAACTTCAAAAGGTGAAGGAAAACATCGTGAGGAAACCTACATGTCTGTGAGTTCTCAATGATCTTGAAGATGTGTGAAGTCTGCCAACCCGCACTTGGCCAGCGTGGCAGACTATGGCCTGACCCTTCTCACAATGAGAAGATGGCCCGTTCCCAGCAGTGGGACAGTTTGTACAAACAGGGCTGATAAAAAAAAAAGCTAAGCTTAAAATGCATAGAAAAAATAGTTTCGTCGTCGTTTGTCGCTCTATCAGGAACACATGTACGTTTTTTATGACAAAGTATGTGTAAAATCGCTAAAAGATTATAAATACGCATTATTTTGAAGAATCCTGGTAAAATCACTTGCTTATTACGAAAAGTTCGTTGGAGATTAGTAAAAACCCCATTTTTTATTTTTGAGATATATGATTTATTATTATTACAAAAAAAAAATATAGCCTGTGGCACTCAGGGAGTGAAGACGAATCTAAATGTCTCATGAATATAAACACCTCGCACATCAAAATCGGTCAAGCCGTTTATGATGTAAGCGATCATATAAATAAACATACATACATACACACGAAAAACATAATCCTCCTTATTACACAGTCGGATAAAAAGACCTAATATTAGCGCATTCCAAATAGTTATAATTTACTACATCAATACACTTATTTTACTTTTAATAATAATTTTGTAAGAAAAACATGAGGACGTAGTCGGGTGTTAGTTTTTAACCCGCCTATTGGTTAGGTCCTATAGGTCCTCGATATCGCGCATCGCTAAGTCGTTTCGTAGAGATACACTGATATCGCGACCTTTTGAGATTGACGCAAAAGACCATTGCCGCGTTGCAACAGTAGGGTGTGTTTGACACTCTATCACTCTCAGTCTATCAGCCAAAAAGATCCATCGTGACTCTCGAGACGGTACCTTAATACTTTACAGTATATAAAAACGTAATTTCCTCGTATTTGTTGCTCGTGGAATACATAGCAATAAAAGTCCACCAGGTGCTGGTTTATAACCTTACGAGCAGTTATTACATGCACCGGTAAGAATGTACCGGGCGGTGCAGCAATGTCCATAAATTCAACTATTTATTCGCTGTACGCGGGGCTTCTTCGTAAAATATTTATAAGTCCATTTTTAAGCGCGGATCCGCTGCAAGCTATTAGAGTCAGCTCTTCAGCTCAAACAAAGCGCTACGGCGACGCAACCCGCTGCCACTGCCGCATCTCACTCGCTGTACTAAATATCTAACCCCGAAATATCCAATTAAGATCCTATCTGAAACCACATAGGGTCGGTTTTACCCCTCCCCGTGATGAAATATAAGCCGCTTTGTTTCATTATTAATTCGTCCCCCCGCTATTTGGTGTCGCTGCTCTTCAGAGTACAGTATGAGCAGGGCGAGGCGCACACCCGACCACTTATTTCACTGCTGATTTTTTTTTCATTTTCTTTTACGCCATTCAACTGCGAGACTTTCTTTTCACACGGTGAAAATAACTCGAATATCTTTCGGGAGGTTTTATGATATTGTCAATCCTGGCTAATGATTCGTGGACTTTGCCGCGATGCCCTAAACGCATTACTTTTTATGGTTCCTTATATGTGCCGGAACGAGTGGACTAATCTCACGAAACAAGCTATAGGTTGAAAAACTTCACTTATCTACATCATCACGCTTTGCTACGTGTTTTGTAAAATTATGGACCAAGTGAGCGAAGCAAGCAAAGGTCTATGCACCAACTAGTAAATTTAAAACCATTTATAAATATCTTACGTAATAAAGGAACAGGCTCTGTCCGGACTTTTGTTGGTACTCGCGTACCGATTGTATTTTTCAAACAATTTTACGAAACTTGTGCGCCTACAGGTTTTACAATTTTAGTGATTTTTTTGACTTCGAAGATTTTTTATTAAGGTCATTCTCAAAAATTATGAAAGTTTGCTATGGCACCATTTACTGACCGATTTTGATAATTTTTACTTGAGCCTTTGGTACTCAATTTATTTTTAAAAAAATACCAAAATGGGTAAAGAGGTAAACGAGATATAAAGTTGTAAAATCTCGATTTTCTGGGCTATTTGTTGATCAATGTGCGTTTTTACATATAAATCGTTGGCTGATTTTGATAATATTAGGCAGAAACATTCAAAGTATTCTAAAGAATTTTGAAGAAAAGACCTATTCAGCTACTTGATTTCTCAACTCTAAAGAATTTCAAAGAAAATGCCTATTTTACTACCTGATTTCTCGGGCCCTGCTTAATGGGAACTATGGAGATCGGGACCCTGTCTTTTATTACATGCACTACGCTGTCTCTGGCTACAGGGCATGATAAATCGGATGGTGTAATAGGTCTTTAAGAGCAATAGACCGCGATCACACGATTTTGCAACAAGCATTGTTGTGAAAAGTTTGTGCTTGCCATTTCTTGTAATGTAAACAAAAAAAGCACCTATAAAACTTTGGATTTAGAAAATGAGACATGTAATAAAAGATACAAGACAAATTACTTATAGACTTAATTGGATAATATTTTTACGGGATATTTACCGTGATTTGCGTTAATTTTGAGCTGCCGATATTTTTTAATGAATGACCGTAATAGTTTAAAAAAGTGTGATACTGTCCCAAGACTGTAAAAAGATTTTTACAGTCTTGGGACAGTACAATTCGTAACCCCCAATTTCACGGCGCTGGATAAATAGATGTTATGAAATGGGGTTCTTCGGTGTCTGGAACAAGACAAGTGTGAAAGAACGCCTCACTCAATAAATTATACAAGTGGCTGACCTTCCGTTAACAAGCTTCATTTGTTCCTGCCAGACACTAAGCCCGTCCAGACAGGGAGGAATGACTCGTAGCCACCGCTAAGGTTTATATTTTTCTTACGTAAACAAGGCAGGTGTTGTGGACATGACAGTTTATCAATGTCGGAATCATGCGCACCAAATATGGTAAAGAAATTTCGAAAGCATAACCAATTACCTCAATTGCGGTAAGTAACCTATCTACATTCTGAAATCCATTTATGTGAATCTTTCTTGCCCGAATCAGTTTCATAGAACTCTCTAATTCCAGATGTTTTAATTAACACGAATTTTTGATTCCGTACTTGCCTGAACAAGTATTAGGTTAGGTTCGGTAGGTTTTATCTTATCTCTTAATCCCCATACTACGGATTTATTTGTAAGTTGTCTGTAATATTGTATTTGTTTAATGGTGTACAATAAAAAGTTTATCTATCTATCTATGGTTGCCTGGAAGAGATCGATTTTAGCGATAAAGCCGCCTGTTATCGCACTAGTCTTACAAGACGTTTCTGTAATATTTTATTTGTTAATTTATTGTACATTAAAGAGTTTATCACGCTGCGACAAGTGATACAGAAGACCGAAGAGTATAACTAAGAGTATAACAACGCCACCATGTCAGTCCGAGTACAAGACCAGAACTCAGAGGCAATTCCATTGAAGAGAGGCGTGAGGCAGGGAGACGTTGTCTCTCCGAAACTGTTTACCGCCGGTTTGGAAGATGCCTATAAGCTTCTGGAATGGAAAGGACTCGGCATCAATATTAACGGCGAGTACATCACTCACCTTCGGTTTGCCGACGATATAGTAGTCATGGCAAAGTCGATGGAAGAGCTCAGTACGATGCTCGAAGACCTCAATAGAGTTTCCCAACGGGTGGGCCTCAAAATGAACATGGACAAAATGAAGGTTATGTCGAACGCCCATGTAGTGCCCACCCCAATATCTGTGGGGAACTTCACTCTTGAAGTTGTTGACGAATACGTCTACCTAGGACAAACGGTCCGATTAGGCAGGTCCAACTTTACGAGGGAGGTCAATCGTCGTATCCAACTCGGCTGGGCAGCGTTCGGGAAACTTAAAAGCGTCTTCTCGTCCAATATTCCCCAGTCCCTCAAGTCGAAAGTTTACAACCAGTGTGTGTTACCAGTGATGACATACGGCACTGAAACGTGGTCCCTAACTATGGGCCTTATAAGGAAACTCAAGGTCACGCAACGAACTATGGAGAGGGTTATGCTCGGAGTCTCTCTACGAGATCGAATCAGAAATGAAGAGATACGTAGACGTACAAAAGTCACCGATATAGCACAGCGGATTAGCAAGTTGAAGTGGCAGTGGGCAGGACACATAGCACGTAGAACTGATGGCCGATGGGGCCGAAAGGTTCTCGAGTGGAGACCACGTACCGACAAGCGCAGCGTAGGAAGACCAGCCACGAGATGGACAGATGATCTCATACAAGTGGCGGGAAGACGCTGGATGCAAGCCGCTTCCAATCGATCTTTTTGGAAATCCATGGAGGAGGCCTATGTCCAGCAGTGGACTTCTTATGGCTGAGATGATGATGATGATGAAAGAGTTTATCTATCTATCATTATCCAGAAATCTTATTTTTACAATGGTTTGGATATCAGATATATCAATTATTAACTTAGGATCGTTAAGTTTCTGTTTATTATACACAGAAACTTTCGTATTATAAAGATTTTGTATCCAACGAGCTGTTAAATGAGCTTTCGGCATTTTAATGAAGTGTCTATCGAAAAAAAAAAACGTTTTCGGGTAAATGGTATTCGATAATTCATAATTTGGATTATAGATAGGTAACTAAACTCCAATTGCTTGTTTAGGGATAACAGTATTGTTGCGTGACAGATTCAACAAGAAAATTGTAATTGAATTCTGTTTAGATGAGTTTTCCGCGAACAACGTACGAGAAAATTGGATTTTGCATAAATCTATGGATCAATAACATATTTGTAGTTAAATTAGAATTAAGGATTTCGCTTTTCTCTTTGATATAGGGTCTTGAGCATGATTTAAATTACCTATATTACAATACTAAAGGTTACCCACGACATCGTATGCATTTTTCTTTAATTTGTTATAAGAAACATCTTTATTTTTGATATGCGGCAGGTTAAATTAACCGTTGGCGGTGGTGAAGGGTTAGTGGGGCCGGCAAGATTAGGTAAAACAGAGATAGTGCTCTACAAAAGAATGAGAAAGATACACGATTTATTGAAATAAAACAAATTTTAACGGATTTATTGGGAATATTTTACGTAACTTTATGACTAACGTTTGGAACTCATTAGACTAGATAACAGTTGTATTTTATGTTAGGAAAATATTAATTACTACCGCCTATTACTTTTATGCAAAACGTTCCCTGTGGACGCAGAAGTCGCTCACGGTGTCAACGGGAATCCCAAATATGTATTGAGGCTGAGATTTAATTTAATTTAATTTATTAATTTGATGACCGGGTCCCACGCAGGTGGCACTTGCCAAGCATCTACTATATTAAAGTTTGGGTATTTCTTAATTTCAATAGCCTCGCCTAACATTCATGGTAGGTACAAATGCTTTAAGTTTTTTTTATCAGATGTCCCGCTTAATTCCAATATTTTTACTAGATCCATCCTCGGCCACACCGTCGCACTTAACATCAGGCGAGTTGGTGGTCAATCGTAGATCTATCTTTTATAAAAAAGATTGAAAGATTCGACAGATATGTTTCCAGCTTATAAACAAACTTAGGAAATCCGGTAAGCTCAAAATTTATATACTATAACAAAATAACAAAGTACAATAGGTATATTCTACTAGCTGTTATTTACTTTCAACTACATAAAAGCCATTAAATCTTGCTAGTTAAATTTTATCCACTTCTTTTTTCTCCTTTCTTATCTTATTTCCTATATATAAACCAAATGAAAATTCAATATTCTTTTAACAAATAGCTAATGGAACCAGGATGTAGGGACTGGCACTTACTGATGAAAAGTACATGAGCTCGTGCATGGTATCATGTGTATGCATGGTATCTTTATCGTCTTGGATACCTTCGTTACTACGAGTATACTAACAAGGGTATGAAGATGGATCCGGGAGATTACCAAGAGATTTAATTCTCTGACAGAAAGTGCTAAGATAAATAGTGTATACTCATTTTTAATCCTCTGTAAGTACTATTCAATACATTAGTAAAAGTATTTTTTAGATTTATGTATATTATATCTAAAGTTTGATATTTCATAGTATCTAGCTATTGAATCGGTCAGGCGGCGAAGTTCACAGACAACGCTTGAAAGCACATAGAGCTCCAGACAACATTGTTCACCATCCTTCCTACAGCCAACAAAGACTAGTAACTAGCACTCACACACGCAAACTAGAGGCTAGTTTGTAACGCTACACCATAACAGGAGCATTGCTTCTAATGTTAGTGTTATGGTTTCTAGCTTCAAACATTTGTATGGTAATATCGTTGAACTACAGTGTTATTCGGCTAGAAATTAACGCATAATAATCTAATTTGCATTGACAATTCGAATTAGTTGCAAAAGTAACTCTCAGCAAGTTACGGAACAAGATATTAAATAAAAGAAAAACAAAATACCCGACTGCGTAAGAGCTATTTTCGCACGCTTGCATTACGCTTGAAATGCTGTTGAGCTTAAGTTTTATATAGCTTAAGTGAACATGCATTAGAACATTTTTTGAAAAATCACTTATTCGTTACGAAAACGTTAACGTGTTCGTTGAAGATTGCGAAAACACTTTTTTTGCGAAAATGGTTTTATTATTATTATTATAAAAAACCGGACAAGTGCGAGTCAGACTCGCCCACCGACGGTTCCGTAAAAACTAGTAGATAAAAGGGGGAAATCATATATTTTTTTTATATTTTCCTTCATAAACCGAAAAATATACATCGTAAAAATATTTAAAAACCTGTTTTAGCTTATGCTACTGAAACTCTTTCTTATGATACCCCACATGATACGGTTAATTCACTTTAAAATTTGGACCTTCATTCCTTGCATAAAGACACAATTTTTTGTGGTTAAAATAAAAATGTCCAGTTTTCGGATTTTTTCTTATATTTGTACTCTAACACAAATTTCATTGTTCTAGGTCAACGGGAAGTAGCCTATAGGTTTTGATTCCCTTGTGAGTGTCGAAATGTGCATTTTTTACGATATATTCGGCTGTAACTTTTTGTACGAAAACTTAGAAACTTTATTTTTCTTTCTGCAGCAAGATACTATAGATCTGCGTATATGGTTTTAATTTCAACTTGATACCTTCACGCGTTCCCGAGATAAAGGTCTTGATACCCGACGGACGGACAGACGGACAGACGGACAACAAAGTGATCCTTAAGGGTTCCGTTTTTTCCTATTGAGGTACGGAACCCTAAAAATATATAGGTTATATCACTCAGGGATTGAAGATGAAGCAGTTTAGGTGTAGGAGGTAGGTAATATAGAAAATATACACATACACTGGAAAAACGTTAACCCCTTATTTCGCAGTCGGGTACAATATAACATTTTATTTTATTTATTGATAGGTTTCCCCTTAACTGGGAGTGTTCCCGGTTATATAATAATTTGGGCATTTATTTATTTACCAGCGCCAAACAGTTATCAGTAATAAAGGACATTCCTACTTAAAATAAATAGTAGGTATTTAGGTATAGTAAGGATTCCTACGTATATCCAAAACAAAATAAATGCCACAATTTTACGTTAACTCTAATGAAGCCACCCCACTTCAGCATTATTAGATACCTACTCAACTGGAACACATAAACCAAACAAAAAAAGTTTTGTTAGATTTTTAGTAAAAATCTCATCTTTGTTCTACTTACTTCAACATGACCTAGCTAACATAATTGGTGCTTTTACCGTTTTAGTTAATATAATAAATATAAATGACCAAACCATTTTATTTGAATATAGGTATCTCCCAATGGCTTCTCCCAAAAAAAAAATTTTTTATTCGACGATAGACTTGCGCTTGACCGTCAACTCACCTGGTGTTAAGCGACAGTTACGGTCTACGATGGAACGCACTTGCCTAGAAGAAACCTATTCACTGGCGATTTGAAGACACCTAGATTATATCTTCTTATCATCTTATCAGCCCTGTTTGTACAAACTGTCCCACTGCTGGGAACGGGCCATCTTCTCATAGTGAGAAGGGTCAGGCCATAGTCTGCCACGCTGGCCAAGTGCGGGTTGGCAGATTATATCTATTATATGAATTTCTGCTCTTTGCTTGCCAACTAGCTTACATATCTACCAGACTAATTTAACTTTCTGCTAGGTCATATAACGTCATTTCATAACCCTAAACCTATATGCTTAAATTCTCTTAATTATTTATATATTTACGTAGGTATAAGTAAATTGAAGCCCCTACCCTGTATATATCATTACTGTACTATACTTACATACCAGTCTATATTGTCGTATTGTTAGGCTATTTCTACACAGGTATAAAGGCAACTCATGACCCTAAAATCCTCTATCGTTAAAACCCTCCATAATTCTTTGCGTATTCATTGAAGTCCCTATCGACACCGAACAGTTATCGGTAAAGCACATCCCAATTCAAAGCAGCGGGTACGAGTATCCATAACAAAATAAATGTCACGATTTAATGTGAGCTCTAATGAAGGGCCCCCACTTCAGCATTATTGCTCCACCGGAACACGACCCGCGGGTAAACTACACATAAATTTAATCAAGTCGTTATTGTTATTTATTAAACTTTGCAGAGGCAATTAAGACTTCGGTAGTTTTGCGAATTAGCATCTAGTAAAATTACGGACCGATGTGCGTGCTTAGAGTTTGTAAATTTTTCAACCCAACAAGTTTTTTTTTATTCGACAATAGGTCTGCGCTTGACCGTCAACTCGCCTGGTATTAAGCGACAGCTACGGTAATATCAAACCAAAAATAATATAAAAATACGTAACTTTAGCTTAAAGCTTTTTTAACTGATATAGATCTATGTTTGTTCATCAACTCGAATTATTGGCTGAAGATGAAGCAAGTCGATCTAGGTATAAGATGTCATGAGCCAACTTTAAGCGGTAATAACTTAATAAGTGATCTATAAATGGGCAGCAAATTACAGCCATAATGTAATATCTTTAAACGAGCAATTCTTGTTTATATGTATATATATAATCTGAATATCGGAAACGGCTCCAACGATTTGGTTTGTAGGTAGATTAGGGGACGATAAATCGATCTTACTTGGTTTCATTTTTAGTGAACATGGATTTGCTCGTATTTTCAGTCATAAAAAATCCGAGTGGATCTCGTTCGCCCAGGTACTGATATATATAACTCAGTAACCAGCCCAGTGCATTGTCAGACAAGATTTTGAATCGCTGAAGTTCAAAGTTCTGACCAATGATCTGTAACATGGCATGATCTGTAACATGGCATGTATGCATTTACATATGTACATCACAAAAAAACATTTATCCTGAGTAATCTCATTAAAAGAATCCTTTTTTTTACCCAAACCAACTTATTACAATAAATATAATTATACCTAAAATAAAAAATAGAACGTCAAGCTTAAGCAGGATCATGCCGTCTCAACCACCCACCGGAATTGCGACGTCCGGCCGTCCGTTTTTTAATAAATATGGTCTATTTAATACATTCTACTTTATGCAGCATTAAAATTTCATTTCCTACCCATCGTCATCACAATAAGCCTCTGGGCCACCAACCAGGATATCCTGTTTACTGGTTAACCAAATTTTCGCACGCTTTGACGAAATTTCGAAATGAAATGTTTGATTGAGGTACACAGATGTTTTTGACTTTTTTATAAAAGTTGATTGCTTTGCCTTTTTACGCGGAAATATTTTTATTTGAAATTATTTAATGTGATTACTTGTCTCAAAATTTCATACAATGATAAGAAAAGATGATCACAGAATTCATGGCCCTATTTTCAAGTCTTTGAAGATGATTATAAGATAATAATTTATTTTCCAACAGTATGAATTTAAACTATTTAAACAAGAAAGTTGTAATCGACTGTTCCAAATTAAGAACAAAAGCCCGTATGGTGGAGACAAAGATAGATAAGGAGTATAAAAGTATTTTTTATAGATTGGATATAAGTAGCATCAGAACATATCTTTACCCTATTGTTGGGATTCAAAACTATACGCCTTTCGACACAGAAGACCACCAACTAAGCCATCACCACGTTAACTTTTTAAACAGATTTCAAAAAAGGAGGAGGTTCTCAATTCGACTGTATTTTTTTATGTTTGTTACCTCAGAACTTTCGACTGGGTGAACCGATTTTGATGGTTATTTTTTTATTTGAAAGCTGGTGCTTCCCGTGTGGTCCCATTTCAATTTGGTCCAGTTCTGACAATAGCATCCTTGAGAAGTCGGTTGCTTAAATTTTTTAATCTATAATTATTAACGTTAAAAATATACGCGCATCAATATGTAAATGCACGAAAACTTAAATCTCAACCGTAACCGCTGTATGCTGTCAATGTCATAATTTATGAAAATAAAAGCATAATTTATTAAGTCTCATGACCACAATATGCGATGCAAGTTGTAATGCAAGGCCATAGCCCAAGGGTTACTATTCCCTCCGTCTTTCGCAGATAAGCTCGTTCTTTTAAACACAGGCTGTTGATGGATGCTCCACTGTAAAGGAATCTCTTTCGGAATGTTAAGTAGCTTGTCCTTTTTATGTCAGTATTTTATTAGAGTTTTGCTTTAGTTAAACGCTTTTGTGATACCGTTATAGCATTTATTTTGAACTGTCGCCGTTACGAAGTAGGTATCTGTCTAGTTTTGAGCAAAATATACTTTGAAATATTATTTAAAACAGAAATAGAGTATCGTAATCAGATTATTTATGACCTTTTTTCTAATTTTTAGTAACTAGTTTTTATTGTTAACCTCTAAAAAGGTTTTAAAAGAAATAACAATTATATTAAATGTCGACGTAGCTCAATACAGTTTTACAATTTGAAAAACCATCGTAAAATAACAGGCACTTTTCTCTTTCTAATAAATATAAGTCATTATAAAGAAAAACTAAATACCCGACTGTATCAGAGTCGTTATCATAGTGTAAGAAACTGTCCCGCTTGATATGGTGGCGGGTACCGAATTTTCGCAAGAAAATATGTGCAAAGCCGATATATATAGTCTATAAAGCATTCTTCAGAGTAATTATTAAAAGTCACTTATTTGGCAAAAAAAAACACGAGTAAAGAATTTTTATTCTATACGAGAGTTTTGTGATTATAATCTAAAATCCAAAATAAATATAAACTATTTATGACACTTGAAATTAAAGACAAACCTAACGACGCATCGCACCTCAAAATGGCTGAATTTAAAATGTCATGAAATGGCTAAAAGAGATGATATTAAAGAGACAATTGTATAAATATCCACATACTTACAAACAAACATGCACACACCCGAAAAACATTACCCTCCGTCTTGAGAAATAGAGACAAGTTTCGTCTGTCAAATGCAGATCCGAGCCATCTTCGCATTATGAGAAGGGTAAGGCCATAGTCTACCACGCTGGCCAAGTGCGAGTTGGCAGACTTCACACATCTTCAAGATCATTAAGAACTCTCAGACATGTAGGTTTCCTCACGATGTTCTTCCTTCACCGTTTGAAGTTGGCGGCAATCAACAATACGCACATAACTTCGAAAAGACATATATAAAGCATATATTATTACGTCAATAATTTAAATCACTACCCCATGAAAACTCACATTATTAGGCATAATATTCAAATGTCTACAGTTTTTCACACAGTTTTTACACGTTTCTATGGCATTTCTGATACAGAGGCAACGAGTAAAGATATGACTCTTATAGTTGTGATAGAATATTCCTTTCCCAAATAATAAATATGTTTATTAAATAAAATGTATATTTATATAAAAATATTTATATTTTAAAATAATGCACGCATTGAATACACGAGTAAATCACAATATACAAAGTAACACTTTTGTCCACAGAATCGAAACCAGAGCTGGTGTACTGGTTTTCCGAACAGACTCTGCAGCCTGGGCCGAGCGTGTCCCTCAAATGCGTCGCGATGGGTCATCCTCCGCCGCAATTCACTTGGCTACTTGACGGATTCCCTATACCTACTAATTCCAGGTACTTTTTAGCCATACACTATTGAGAATCCATAGCCGGAAATAGAATCGAGTGGAGATGTCTTCGAGCAGAGTCATGTAGGTACGAGTAGGTACACGCGTTCGAAGATAAGAGAAAGCGTTAACTAGACCAAAAACGTGACGAACTCAAAAACATATAGGTATCTCTTAAGAATACCATATAACTATGATTCTGGCGTCCTGACTTGCATTGAATGCTCGCGAACATTCATTGCAAAAATTTGATGCACAAGCCATTAGCCATGTGAGAGCGAAACATACAAGCTCAATTATTACAGAACCTTAGTCCTTAGGAATACGACATAACTATGATTGCGGCATCCTGACTTGCATTGAATGCTCACGAACAGTTAGAAAAGCAAAAATAGGGTAAATAAGCCATGTGAGAGCGAAACATACAAGCTCAATTATTACAGAACCTTAGTCCTTAGGAATACGACATAACTATGATTGCGGCATCCTGACTTGCATTGAATGCTCATGAACAGTTAGAAAAGCAAAAATAGGGTAAATAAGCCATGTGAGAGCGAAACATACAAGCTCAATTATTACAGAACCTTAGTCCTTAAGAATACGACATAACTATGATTGCGGCATCCTGACTTGCATTGAATGCTTACGAACAGTTAGAAAAGCAAAAATAAGGTAAATAAGCCATGTGAGAGCGAAACATACAATCTTAATTATTACAGAACCTTAGTCACTATATCCGAAATCGGTTTGAATAACATCATCACTATTGTAAACAATACCATTTGGGTATTGTTTTTTCGTCGTTGATTCGTCGTTGCAAATCCAAAATCTCCTATGTGACATTTTTACGGATATTATAAAATATAATTTTTAATACTTGGTATTTTTGAGTTGTTACCGAATCCACAAACTCACGTGTGATCGTATTAATAAGTAATATATAAATAAATATTTGTGGACACAATACCATCTAGCCCAAACTAAGCAAAGCTTGTACTATTGGAACTAGATGGCTGATAGAATACATATATACTTTTTTTTGTAAATATATACATATGATACATAGAAACACCCAGACACAGAACAAACATCCATGCTCATCACACAAATGTTTGCCCTGGGTGGGGATCGAACCCATGACCTACAGCTTAGCGCGTAGACATATTACCAACTGAGCCACAAGGCCAGTCATAGTCAAGTATTACACATAAGAGATTTTAAATTTGGAACGACGAAATATAGCTCGACTTTGCGCAGCTGTTTCATGAGCATTAAGTTCTATCTTAACTCATCGGGATTTTCGAATACTGAAATTATAACTTTGGCTGTAAGTAGTTCTTGGTAATATTCAACAATTTTGATTCTGAAGTTTTTTTTTACAATGAGGTAAAATACGTAACAATATTAAGCAAGTCGCTCGCCTGATTATAAAGTATGTCAATTATTGTTAACTAGAGGTTTTCAATTCACTTTATCCATGTCCATTACACTGGTCTAACTCTGACCATCTGACTCGGATGGGCAGCGTTCGTTTTTTTTTTGCCCGAACAGTTTTTAGATTAGTTCTTTCTTGAACAATAAATTATATTCTATTCTATTCTATTCTTTTTATTATATACTTATATTAATTTTCTTATTACGAAGATTCTGTTATCAATCCCGAAAGTTCATATGACGAGTTATCAAATTAACTTTAGGGATTTTGAAAAAAAAAATCATTTCCGGAAAATGTTATTCAGCATTTCAATTTCGCATTATAGATAAGTCGCTTAACATCAGGCGAGTTGATGGCCAATCGTAGATCTATAGTGTATAAAAAAAAGTAACTCATCATTATCATATGGCCTTTACGTCTATAGCAGACTTTTTAAGCAATGTCATGGGGGAGGATAGGTAGATAACTAAGGCTTAACAAAATACCTACCCTAAAACATCTTCGCTACCTCCGAATTACGTAGTTTTAAATTCTCTTTGAGTTAACCTACAAGGTTGAAGAAGGTTATGAAGGTTGCGCTTGAAATAATGCCGAAACTTTTCATCAAGTGGCCATAAAATACAAGTGTTCTACCAATGCTATTCATAAACTGATAAAGTTTTCATTGCCATCTATCAAAAACTTAATACTCTTAGGTGCTTTCGTGTTTACTACAGTTCTCAGACAACCAATTTCATTTTAATGCATTTATTATAAGCGATGTAAAATTGTTACTGCTCTGCCTTCTTTCCAAAAACTAAAATCTTTGGTAGGTAGGTGTTATATGCCTTTTTTACTAACCTATGCTTTTATAATCCTCAGTTTAAAAATGGTAGTTTAATTTTTCAGACCAATGTTAGTTTACACATTCTTAAACAACAAATTTTGCTCGCATTTTAGAACTGCTAGTTATGTGAACTTTATTTCAACCAACTAATTAGACGAAGAATAAAACTTAATGTATCTATGTAGTATCTAATCTAATACCATTAAACGAGCATATATACATATAACACTTGCTAAGTCCGACAAGTCAGTATACGTATGCGGTCCACGTATATATTTAATAAATAAATAATATTTGTGGACATTTCACACAACAACATCTAGCCCAAACTAAGCAAAGCTTGTACTATGGATGTATTGTAGATGGCTTATAGAATACATATATATTTTTTTTTCTATTTTTATATTTTTATTAATTGACCTGTAAATGATATTTTATCAATAAATTATCTGTATCTGTATCTGTATATAGGTATATAATCTGAATCACGGAAATGGCTCCAAAAATTTTAATGAAATTTGGTTTAAGTATGTAGATAAATCGATCTTGCTAGGTTTAATTTTTAGTGAGACCGGGTTTGCTCGTATTTTCAGTCATAAAAACCAGAGTGGAGCTCGATCGCCCAGGTACTGTACCTGTAATTGTGGTAGCCACTTGATAGGTATATTTGAAAGTGCTAAATTCTAAACATAATCCGTATTTCATAGGCTAGATATCCCATGCAACCAGCGGCCAACAAAGCGGGATAGCTTCTTAATGCGACCTCAACACAGAAATCGATTTTTTTTAACTAAACGGACTTAATGCCCATACAAATGATAGTAAAAATTTCAAACCTGAAATGCTTCAAACAAAGACATCTAAGTGAAATTATTGTTCGAAATGCTAAGTGAAATTATACGAAAACTAATGTAATGTCTCAAAACCCGAGTCTATAATCAATGTGTACTGCCTACCCTTACTTACGGGGCTTAAACATGGGCGCTCACTGAAGATCTTATGCACAAGATTAGAGTAGCTCAACGTGCCATGAAGCGCACCATGTTAGGTATCTCCTTAGTAGACCGAATCCCTTATAAAGAGATCCGACGTCGAACACGTGTGGTTGATGACGGTCGAAGAATTACAGAACTCAAGTGGAGGTGGGTAGGACATATTACAAGACGAGTAGATGGCCGGTGGACGAAGGCGGTCAGAATGGTGGCCCAGAGGAGCGACTAGACTAGTAGGCAGACTACCAGACAGATAGAGAGACGATATCGTCAAGTCAGAGGGCAAGTGCTGGATGAGATCAGCGCAGGACCGGAAAGAATCATGTGATAAAGAAGAGGCCTATATCCAGCAGTGGATCGGTAAAGGCTGAAATGACGATGATTCTGATGATGAATGTAATGTAAGAACCTATATTTTAAATGGCTGACCAGAAAAAATATCCATAATAGTGATAATCAAACAAGCAACAATCATTTGATATGATAACTACCTGTCACCTGAAAATAAAGGTCAATCAGGACTGTCTTGCTCAATTTATTCATGTTAATTACACTTTGTAGCCTATTAAAAATAACATTTTCCCCTCAGGTTCGTGGTCGGCCAGCACGTAACACTACAAGATGACGTCGTGAGTCATTTAAACATCAGCAGAGTGACAGAACAAGATGGCGGTGAATACGCGTGCGTAACGTCCAACACGGCCGGCAAGGCCTCTCACGCGGCCAGAGTGAACGTGTACGGCCTGCCTTACATCAGGGAGATGCCTAAAGTCACGGCGGTGGCTGGCAACGACTTGAACATTAAGTGCCCCGTGGCTGGGTACCCGATTGAGACCATCACTTGGGAAAGAGGTAAGCTCACAGAGTTATCTTTTTGTTTTTATTTAAACAAAATTAAATGTAACTGTCTCGGTTTACGCTACAAAAAGATATGAATACATGAAAATACTGATGGATGAAAACACTGTCTGTAAGCGGTAACGACAGTAACTCGTAGCAAAGTATGCGTACACGCATCATCTATTGTGAACTCCCGTGTCATATACGCCTAATGAACACCTTTATTAAAGGTTTCATCATGTTGAGTTGAGATTGAATGCGCAGAACTACTGAAAAAATTTTCAAATCGTTTTCTAAATGACTGAGTTATGCTGTAACAAACATAAATAGTAGTCATTTAAAAAAATTAAACCGACTTCAAACTGAAAAGAAAGAAATAACTTGAAGAAAATCAAAACTGGGCGTCTAAGTAGGTACGTACACCAACTATTTTTGAGGTCGGCGTCAGGCCCTAAGCTATCATCAACTAAGTCCAATACAGACACCGACCTCAAAAATAGTTGGTGTACGTACCTACTTAGGTAGACGCCCAGTTTTGATTTTCTTCGAGTTATTTCTTTCTTTTCAGTTTGAAGTCGGTTTAATTTTTTTAAATTACTTTTATTTATTTTTTTAGTATATATTTATAATAGTATTTATTATTTTGAAGTCTGTTAAAAACGGTCGTCAAAGCTCATCGCCAATCATGTCACTGTCTATCAAACAATTGAAATATAAGGTGTAGACACTGCTCTGCAGTTGCGATGAACGAAGTGATTGTTCAAAAGCCTATATCTTGAAAACTACTGAACCGATTTAGATAAAACTTACAGTGACTCCTAAGTTGAAAGATACTTTATTCAATAAAAAAAATAATATAAATACGGAACGAATAACGAAATACGGCTTCTAGTTTCTGCGTAATGCGTGGACAAACATGCAAACATACATACACTTATGAAATTTGGCACACATGTTTAGAAGCTGGTATAGACTAACATATACAAAAATTGTGCAATTCTGACAATATTACAAACATACAGGTCGGATTGATAACCTCCTTTTTTTGGAAGTCGGTTAAAAATACAACCTAATTGAGAACCTCCTTTTTTGAAGTCGATTAAAAATAGGCTTGACTATGCAATCTATTTCCAGTTTATTTCGAGCTAGAGTGCCGCATTATGCATGAAACGAGTGACTGCATTAAATTTATAGTCTTCATTCGATATTCAAGTATATTTCGAGACCGGAGTACAAGTATTGATTTAAATACTGAGACTGGCCTTGTGGCTCAGTTGGTACTATATCTGCCTGCTGTGCCGTGGGTCGTGGGTTCGATCTCCACCCAGGGCAGACATTTGTGTGATGAGCATGGATGTTTGTTCTGTGTCTGGGTGTTTCTATATATCATATGTATATATTTACAACAAAAAAAGTATATATATATTCTATTCAGCCATCTAGTTCCATAGTACAAGCTTTGCTTAGTTTGGGCTAGATGGTGTTGTGTGCAATGTCCATAAATATTTATTTATTTATTTTATTTTAAATAGATGTGGGATTTCAAATAGAAATATCTCGGATATAGATTATTTATAGTGCTTTAGAAATCTCCCACTCAACTTTGTGAAACATAACGTCAGTTTTATCGCTCATTTTATCCGACTGCGCGAGAAAAACTGGTATTGCTACAAACTAAAGAGCTGAATCGATTTTGAGTAAATTTTTTTTAATTAGGTATTTGTGTTCACTTCATGAGTGTCCTAGACTAAATTTTTTATCGACTTCAAAAAGGAGATTAACAAGGTTGTTTTTTTTTATATTTAACACTTCATTTTTAAACTGCTTTTTTTTTTGTTTGAAAGCATATTTTTATTTTCTGATTGGTCCCATAGAAGTTACATAGAAGGGAAGGGGCACACTTGACTCTAACAAAAATTATTATTACTTCTATCTTACTATACTTATCACAAATCTTAATATTTCGCAAGCAGATCCCTACATTGAAAAATGGTTTTCGCACGCCCCCAATGTTTTTTTAATTATCGATCCAATGATACCCCATACGACATGGTAGACAAGAATAAAAAAATATTCCCACTTTACGTATACGGGAGGTACACCAAAAAATCTAGATTTTATTCTATGACTTTCTTGGCATAACTAATATGCATATCCATGTCAAATTACAGCTTTCTAGTACTTTCAGAAAAGCCTTTGAGAAAAGCCGCGGACGCACAAACAGGATGACATGGCGAAACTATGAGGGTTTCTTGTTCACTACGGAACCCTAAGAAACAAGTGAATTGATAACGTCCTCCTTTTTTTGAAATCTCAGGTTTAATATAGCTAACTTTGTGTCTGATTACAAAGCCTAAAGCGAACTGTATTTGTAATGCCCTTCTATTATAGATTCCCACCAAAACCTGACAAAAACAAAGCGATCCAAATTGAGTTATGATTCCGACAATTCTGACCGTTTCCAATAGATACGATAGATAAAAGAGGAATCGCTAGAGCTACAATAAAAGGTCCTAATTGGCCAAGGGCGAACTCTCTGTGGGCCATCCAATGCCTAGTTATCTCTGACCCAAAACAATTCAATTTTACTACCCTCATTCGTATTTTCCTTCCAAGTAGGCTGAGTCACATGTAATTGTTAAATATGTCATATAATTTACTAATATAGCCATCATAAAGTGGTATGTGAGATATATCTCCATAATATTACACAAGTTAAATAGTTCGGAAAACTAGAGCCGGACCTCATACATCTTTTCTAGCAAATATACATATTTTAAAATTATGTGTATTCATATTTGTAATGTTCTCATTAAGCACTTTCTTTTGATATCATGAATGTACCTATTTGTCTAAAAATAATATATTTTTACGACCTAGCATAAATAGACATCATCTCAGCCATAAGAAGTCCACTGCTGGACATAGGCCTCCCCCATGGATTTCCAAAAAGACCGATTGGAAGCGGCTTGCATCCAACGTCTTCCCGCCACTTGTATGAGGTCATCTGTCAATCTCGTGGCTGGTCTTCCAACGCTGCGCTTGCCGGTACGTGGTCTCCACTCGAGAACCTTTCGAAATATATACTTAGCTATATCCAACTACTGGAGGAGGCCTATATCCGAAAAGGGCCATGACATATCGACCCCGAAATACCTACTTGCTAAACATAGTTTTTTATATACTTTTAATGTCATGGAAATAAAAAAAGGCTTAAATAAAAAAAAAAACAACTATATATTATATTTTTAGTGACGTCATATATTATGCTGTCATCCGAACCATACTAACAATTTCAATAAACACGCTACAGAATAAAATAATTGGAACTGTTTATTAAACTACTGAAGAATATTTGATGGGTTTTATAAGACTTCCAAAAGTACGTCCCTTTTCTAAAAAAAATAATTATTGAAATCGATTTACAAGTAGAAGAGATGTTGGTAAATATTTTAAGGTTTACCGAACAACGTTACTTAACCTTAACATATTTTGTCAACTTCTCGTTGACAAAATATGTTAAGTGACACGTAATGACACTTGCGGAAAGAAGACAAAGAATTTAAGACGATGGTTAAAGTAAGTAATGTTTTTCGGTAAGGCCGTTTAGGTAACAAAGAATAATTTAAAACAACGGTCAACTTGAGAACCTCCGTTTTTGAAGTTATTCAGCCACCGTAGCGCCGTAGACAATGTTTATTCGCTACGACAGCTACGGCTCGACGCTACGACGGTATTTACGTAACTACAACATACATAACTAAAACTATAACCCTTCCTTTTTTCTTGCCGCAGTCGGGCAAAGCCTTCACATCAATTCTTTGCCAAAACCAACCCACTGGATGACTCTTGGCAACCGTCCAGAAGAATCACATAGAAATACAGTTTCTTGATTAGAAAATAATTGGAGATAATTCAAACTGTTAGACTATATCGAGTTCGTAATCAATTTCACATGGATGGTTTCTTAATAAATCGGGATAGTTAATTAAGCTCAGTTTTCGTTTAACGTTTTAATCAACTGTTATTTGATCCTTCTGTTTGCGTATAATTTTAATCTTGTAAAAATGTGTATTTTCTGTAGCAGGTTAATTTTAAAACAACATATTACGTATTGACTTGATTAAAATCAATAAGTAATCTGTCTTTTTGAAATATGTACTTTAAATATCTGGATACTGACTTTAAATAGGCGATCAAACACGATCTATATACCAATATAAGTGGCCAAGACCGTCTCGTAAAACGCGACGTGGAAGGGTTCCGTAGTTAATACTATAATCTAAAAGAAGACCATATTTTTAACTGACTTCCAAAAAGAAGGAGGTTCTCAATTCGACTGTGTTTTTTTATGTTTTGTTAATTTGTTCAGAAATTACTCTGCCAATTACGGACTGTTTTTGATGATTCTTTCTTTGTTTGGTAGGTAATATCTCAAAGGCGGTCCCATATCGATTTAGTACTTTGGTTTTTATGACAAAATAACTGAAAAAAAATCACTCCATTCAACGAATTCTGTACTTTAAAGTCGGTTTTTTAAACTATAATTATGGCGAATATTGTTTATTAGAAACACTTCACAAAAAGATCATATTACACATTTTTATTTCATAAAATACGTCGTCGTCAATAAAATGAATTGAACGACTATTTCACGAAATGGCCAAATCAACGATACGGGCACGACCTAAACATGCATACTTAAAAATGAACCCAACCATTCTTTTACTTTTACATTATTATTTTTACAGTCAGGCAAAAATGCAACAAATTAAAATGATACTCTTTTGAGGCAGATGGTAGTTAAAAGTGTTATCTACTGAAAAAAGTAAATAAAAGTAACAATAATATAATATAATAAGTATACTTTTTTTTTAATGTCACGTTTCCATTACTCTACCTAACACCATTAGCTTTCAATAAATCCCTAGCAGACCTTCGATTCCTTTAATTGAGATAAATTCGATGTCTCATAAAGGGCGACCCTATTTTTCCATTTTTCACAGTTCAGATACGGTAATGGTGGAAAATTGACATAATTTTCGACGAAGCCTCACGTCGGGAATGGATAAATTAAATTGTCGTACCCGTATTAGAATCTATAGACGTGAATTTATACTAAATTCGTAATCCCTTTTCCTGGCCATGACTTATATTAAAAATGATTTATCTTGTGAACATAAATTTAGTAAATATCAGACAAAAATGTTTCGTATATATGTAGACGATATTTTATATTATATAATTTAGCTACCCTTAAATCACCACCTACCAAGATGATGGTAGACGTATTCATAGACAACTTCAAGAGTGGAGTACCCCACAATTATCGTGGTTATTACAACATGGGCGTTTGACATAACCATCACTTTGTCCATGTTCATCTTATGGCCCACTCATAGACTCTTGATTGAGGTCTTCGAGCATCGTGTTGAGGTCTGAGGTCATCGACTCTGCCATGACTATTGTATCGTCGGGAAACCGAAGGTGTTCGCCGTCAATATTAATACCGAGCCCTTCTAATCCAGAAGCTTGTAGGCTTGTAGGTGCACTTGAAGACCAGTGCGGCATTGAACAGATTTAGAAAGATTACGTCTATCTGGTAATCGGATCGACATGTTTTTGTACAAATACTAACGTACGTACGTAACTGTCGCTTAACTCCAGATGAGTTGACGGTCAAGCGTAAGCCTATTTTTGAATAATAAAAATATTAAATAGTATTTCGATGTATCAATAATCAAAACAGCATCGCTAGACCGTTAAGGTTGTCTATCGTCCACGTCTCGATCGAGTCAACGCAGTTCTCATAGTTGACAATTGACAAGTTGTATTCTTCGGTTTTCTGTATCACTTGCTGTAGCGAGTGGCTGTTTATAAATCATAACCATACATATTACTCCTGTCCATCCTAAAGTTACCTGAAATAAATCGCTTTAGAAGATAAGGTAACCTGTCGACAAATTTTCTTGTTTATTTTCAAGTTATTCAATATGGATGTACAATAAAGTTATAATACTATTCTTTCTGGTTACAAAAAGTGGGTAGGTACTTTCATTACTTCTTTCGCTCATAAGAAAAAAGTAAGGCTAACATACACAGCACATACACAGCATTGTTATTCAACATGCAAAGTAAAATGTTTGAATACCCAAATCTTGTTACACTCTTATACAACATTCTCTTCGCCGACGGCAAATTCAATAGCCCAAGTTTCCGCCAAAGATGTTTATTGTTTACCAACAAAATATCTAAATTCGCGGTCGCTACGGTAACAGCAGGACATACAATAAAACGAGCGATACTTTAGTGGTAGTATCGAATTAAAGCCCCGGGGGAGATCGGGAGTTAGGTACTTACTTCGTCTTAGACCGTTTACACACTGCGAACTTTTGCAGAGATATAAACGCGCGTTTGACAAATAATCCGTTTTGTTATAAAATATATGCATGATTTTTTTAGACGATTTCAAAAAAGGAGTTTCTCAATTCGGTTGGATTTTTTGTTTGTTATCGCATATTACTGTCCTTTATAAACCAATTTGTTTTTTTTTGTATTAAAGGAAAAATTTTCAGATTGGTCCCATAGAAATATTATCAATATAGGTTTAGTGGTTTGTTTTTTGAAACCATAATTGGGCATTTTGAAATCGGTTGTTTCAGTTTTTCAAACTACAACAATTATTATAGAATTAATAAGATTAATCGATAATATGAGAATGCAATACAAATATCTACAAAAAAAAACTTAGTTTAATTAACCAATAATCTTTCTTTCCTTTCGTATTTAAAGTATTTCAGAGGGTATTTCAGAGGGTATTTAGAAGCATGGAACAGAAGCGTGGCAACGCAGTTCTTCAAAACACTTCACTAACTAACAGACCCATCTCGCTTCTAAGCCATGTTGAAGGCAAAGGTAAATTACAACCGCGCGCTTGCATCAATGTGGCACATTTTCAATTGATGGCTAAATATCGCAATCGTTTGACGATTTTATCACTAGATAATGTAGAACGTAAGTGTAAAGATCAAGGATTAGAGACTAAATCACGGCAGAAGCGCCGCAAATAACCACAGTGTGTATACGACCTCATAGCAACAGGTCTTTATAAAACTAGGACGAGGCAACCTAAGGAATACGAAGTAAAAGGAATACGCGATTTATCTAGCTGAAGCGGAGGTTGGTTCGGTTAAGTATTTAAGTCTCGTGATGAGACTTCAGGGATTTACAACTTCCTGGTGAGGGTTGGCGAAACTACTGTGAGAACGTGCAATATGTAAAATGTTCGGGATTAAAGAAGATTACTTCCAGTTTCTCAGATTTATCTATTCATCAGGTGTTCTTCACACCCTCTCGGTATCCATTTTAAGCTGAAGTTGTTTTGTGGAGTCCATAATGTATTTGAGTCCCACATAATAATATGGGTCCCGGACTCTTCATTAAATTTACTTACATTAGAGGTACATAGGTGAGAATATCATGTATGTAGACCTAAAGCTTCTAATCTTTTTGTTTGTGGTTCTGTATAATAAAAATGTTATAATTGGACACTTTTTTCATATGGACTTCTGAATTATGGAATACGCTACCTGTACCTAGATTTAACTTTGAAATCAAACTAATAATTATCGCTTACGTGTAAAAGTCTGAATAAATGATAAAAGTAAAAAAGATAAAAACAAATACGCTAGAAAAATATTACCTCCCTTCGAGAGTGGGATAAAAACAATATTGCCGGTTAGATATACTATACACCTAATTGGATTCTGCAAAGATAGTCTAGGCTATTAGATTGTGCGACGCAATTTTCTCTGCGGGTGTCTGAATTACCGTGGTGGGAATAAGAGACATATTTTTCACCGGAAAAAAATTTAAAACAAGCAATGCATTTCGTTAAAGTTAAGATTTTTAACGGATTTATTGTGTAAATATATTTGCATAATTTCAAGATCTGACGCTTAAACACTTTGTAGTATTCGTGGTCACAGGAGAAATAGACAACAAATGTATCAGTTTTTTTTTTAATATTAATTATATTTTATCTACCGCATATCATTTAAAGCAAAACATCCCCATGTACGCAGATCTCATTCATAGTGTCCACAGATCTTGCAAGTCTGTACTAGGGGTGAAAATTTATTAAAAGTCCGTAGTTCGACCATCTTCGTCCATCTAGCTCGCGCATACCAACATTATTGAAGATATAAAATGACCAAATGAACTTATAAAAAAATTTACGTTTTTAAAACGAAATTTTTTGTCGAATATTTGTGATATTATTCAAAAATATTCGACAAAAATTTCAATTTGATCCAAGTCAATTTTCATAATATTTCATAATATTCAAAAATCATTTTTGTGTTAATAATTACTAAAAATGATTTTTATATATGGAAATTAACTTGGATCAAATTGAATTTTTGTCGAATATTTATGATGTTGTTTTCTAGTTTTACAAACGACGATTTTTTATAAGTTCATGCAGTAATTTTATCTTCAAAACTGTGGGTATGCGCGAGCGAGACGGACGATGGTCGGACTACGGACTCTTAAATCTATGATTGGATCCCATGCAGGTGGCACCTGCTAACCATCTCCTCTAATGAATTTCGGGTATTTGTTAAATTTCAATAGTCTTGCGTATAGGTCCATTTGGAAATACATGGGGCCTATGTCTAGCAGTGTACTACTTATGGCTGAAATCATGATGATGATAAGTCTTGCGTAATTTACTTGGTGCACAACGGTTTTCTACCCAAGATGCATTTCTTCAAAATACCATTATGTTTTATTAAAAATTTAAAAATCCTGTAACTAACATACTTTTCTTTTCTTACTTACAAGAAAATACCCTCTAATATCGCGAAGAATTTCTCTCTCAAGTTTTTTTATCCAAGAGCAGTTCTCTCTACATCTTATGAAATGAATAAGATCGTAAACGTCCCCATTCTCGGTAACCATTGAAGATCAAATTACACTGCGGTCACTCCTTCGTAATTTTCTTTTTTTGCAAGCGACCCTTGTCAACGGACTTTGTCCTTATCTCTTTACGGAGTTCTATCGTTAAGCTGACCTAGCTTTTACCTGAATATTAAAAGGATTTTAAAATGAACTTACTGAGGGTAGATTGTGCTCCACGTGAAGTGGAATAATCTCCACATATACCCATATTTCTTTATTTTTCTTCTATTAAATATATTAATAAATTCAACAACTTTTAGGATTGAGAACTTCGAAAGAAAACGGAATCCTTATAAGGAAGAAAACAGAAAAATATAATTACACACAAACATTTAAGTTCAGAAAAGAAATATTAAAAATAATTATGATTTGTGTCAAAAGCACAACAAAAATGTGCGGTAAAAAATATATTTTGAACGGAACGTATGAACGAATACCGATCTGAAATCAATACCGGATATTACATTGTTTGACTATACACAATCCTCGATTGCGACATGGACTTTCATATATTTATATATATATATATATATATATATATATATTATACAAATTAATTAATTAATTCCGTGTTATGCGATTTCGATATATATACCTATATCGAAATCGCATAATGCTTATGAAAACGTAAAGATCTATGTACCTACTTAAACATTATGTACGACTACGAACTTGATAATATCTTACATAATAATTATAAAATAAATAAAAGGTGCCATGCAGCTTAGTGATTTTCCAGTCGAGTTCGCCGTCAAAGATTTAATTTTGCTGCAAGACTTAAATTTTAAAATATAGCAAGCGCGACAATTTAATACTTTAGAGGGAACTTTTTGTACCATATTTAAATTTGAAATTTCGCGTGCGGAAGGCCGAAGCATTTCGGCCAACTTCATGCCTTACTAGCAAACTGTTGGAATTTTATTTTGTACAGTGAACGAGTGAGTTTGGCGTGCGCGGTTGGACGCAGTTGTTGGTCCGCCGATGCCAAATTAGAAATTATTTCACAGTCGCACTTCGAAACTACAGTTTGAAACGAGGAACTAACTAATGGAGCTACCGTACCGTGCTGCCCATATATTGTTTTATTTGCAACTATAAATATAAACTGGAATGGAACTAGGCAATTTATCTAGCGCAGCTACGACCTTCGGAATATACTTACTAGTTTTTTTTTTGTTCTTCACATCTATTTTTTCGCAAGATTAACGATGCAGCTTAACTTTTTTTACCTTTATCTAGGTGTACGTCCTGTAACCTAAGTGGCTTGACTGATTTCGATATACTAGAAACGTCATATGTTATATTTACTTGGTGCCGATGCCCAAGCCAAACAAGCAGCTCCAAGATCTCAGTTTATGCTTTGCATAAAATACAATGCCGGGGCAATTATAGGATTTCTAGGTACCTACATGTGTGTTTGATCCTGGCCTTCCATCCAAACTAGCCTAAGAAGGACAATAACATGTCTTGCTTCGTAGTAAGCGGAAAAAGTTGAACTCAACTGCATGATGGCTATCCCGGAAAATTGGCATAGCGCTATGCTAATGGGTCTGGTCTATTTATCTGGAAACTAGTGGAAACCCAGATGTTCTTCATCAAGCAATAACCACCAGAGTTTGTGGACACATTCCTTTATTCACCTCTAACCAAGCCGGATTTCCCTCTCATCAACAAAAAAGCCGAAAAGAAAAACTTTACAGGCGGGTATTTTACATTTAGTTATTTTTAATAAACTTAGTCGTTGAGCAAAAGTCTTTTGTTTACAGATGGTCAAACACTTCCTCTCAATAGGCGGCAGAAAGTGTTCCCAAACGGCACATTGATCGTGGAACAAACACAACGCGACGAAGATGCGGGAACGTACACATGCCAAGCATCTAACAGACAACGTCATGCTGCAAGGAAAGACGTCGAAGTACAAATATTAGGTGAGTCTTATATAAACAATATATTATAAAAAATTTAGTTTACAAAAATTTAATAATTATTATAGTTTATAAAATCCAAACAACCGTATTCAAAATGAGCAATTTTGATTTAAAAATCAGACTAATAAAACGGTTTTAATCAAATATGTATGGAATCAATCTGAATGATTATTATTTCAAATCAAAACTTTTTTAAAGTCAGTTTAAAAAGACAACTTTTCAAATAAACCTCCTTTTAGCAAATGGATTCGAAAACGTTTGACTGCCTTGAAGAAAATTTGTCAAATTATCGATGGGTCTAACATTTCTATTCAACAGAATCAAAACCTCGTCATAGAATATATCTAGTAAAAACTACGATAATTAAGCTTATTACCTCTGCTTCAACAATAATTATATAAATAATATAACATTAATAATTATATAAATAATATAACATTAATAATTATATACGTCCCCAATAATTGAGTGCTAACTTTCTGATGTCATTTACAAGCATGTACATAACGTGTCATAGGTATAATTAGCATTGTGTCTTATAAGTTACATAAGTATGCCAATTATCATCGTGAAATTGGTCTTAATATAATACCTAGAGTGGATATATATCTTCTAGATCGACGTGCTCCACCGTCGGCCACACCGTCGCTTAACATCAGGCGAGTTGGCGGTCAAACGTATATATAAGACAAAAAAAATGTAAACCCAAACAAAAAGGTTGTAAAATACAAGGAAGATACCTTAGCTAACGAAGAAAAACTCACCAGCACAGTAATTGAGACGATAAATAGCAATTATTTCAAAATAAGACTCCAGATTACTGGAGGAAGGAGCGAGAAAATAAAGTAATTAGATTAACTCCTGAAACTGAGACCGACAATGAGCAAAGATAGTTACTAACAACAGTATCAACGTAAACTGTAGTAATTAGCTAAGGTAAATTAAATAGAGTCTAATTCGGGAAATAAACTTTGTTAGACGGGGCGTAACTAATGTAATAAGAACTTAGAGGTCATAAAATACTTCAAAGACGTATAAATCTACACATTAAGGTGCTGCGCAAACTGTAGCCAGTATCGGGAAATTTCAGTTTCCAACACGGGAAACCATTACAGAAATGTCTGACGTCGCTAACGGCAATCGAACACAACACAACCAACCAACTAATGCATATACTTAATTCAAACAATTGTATGCAAAATTAATTATGTTTTCTGTTTTAAAAACTGATTTTTTTAGCGTCCAGATGCTAAAGCAAATACTTTTTTAATTGGCATCCGTGAATATCAATCTTTCTGCATCCTTTTACTTGACTGCGCGAAGTGACGCACAGGACGTTAATGTGTTTATCAGCCTATGTATGTACCTTTGTTCCTTTATGCCACTCTAGAAATCAAAGGTGTGGACCGATTTGATTAATGATATATACATTCGTCTTTATTACGTAAGCAACACTGAGTATATTAAATAAATATAAAACATCAAAATGGCAGTTTTTGGCGCCAAAATGAATGTTCTCAAAAAAATCATACAAGCCCATCGTGTGAGATAATATATTTTAGATAGATATGTAGATAAACTCTTTATTGTGCACACCTTAAAAGTAATATAAAAAAATGTTACAACAAAACAGCTTGCACATTATGTTATTATACTACCTAAAGTGCTACACAAAAAATAATTTAGCAATAATTAAATAAGGGTATTTTTTCTGTTTGTAGTTTTTGTGTGTGATATTGTTTCCCGTTTGTGTTTCATGTAAATGGATGATTTCTAAGCTGGTAAGGCAGATATAAAGTCTATGTGACGCCTAATTATATTCGGTTAAACAATGTATATAAAAATAATATGACAACAATGTACCTATACAATTTTGCACGCCGGTAAGGCAGAATATGGAGAGCTATGTTTTTTATCTGATGTTCCACCTACTGTACCCTACTATACTGTATGCGCAATAAAGACATTATTAATTATGAAAAAAACAATAATCTAGTCTAAAGATAATCCAAATGTTTAATAGTGGGATTGGCATACCCAGCATACTGCCACTAAACATTCATTGGTTGCTAATGTCGGAAACACGACACCAAAATCGCCTCGTTTGCACAGCCCCTAAGAGCAACAGATAGGTACCAACGCCATTTGTAATACAAGTCGTTTAAGTAACTTCCCCCCAGTGTTTACCCCACGTCTTCAGAAACTTGACATTTTCTCTCACACATTCCGTCATAATCTCGCTGGTAATGTCCCAAGTCGTGACAAAACTTCCCACGTTGAAGCTACCTATCTGAGAACAAACTCGACCTATACATTACTCAGACAAATAATTTGGGACATAAACTTTCTCATTTTCTTTAGTAAGATTTAGCGCTCTATAAAATCACGAATTTAAGAGGGGAGGAGTTACTCATCCGTAATTCATTAAAGTTGGCACATTTACCATTACCGTGGCATCTAGAGCGTTCAACTTCTAGCTGTTAACCGTTAATAGGGCAATAAAATAAAAATATGAAAAAATTCAAAGTTCAAAACGCAGCCGGCTCAAAGCATTACATAGCTTAGAGGCTGCGCCGTTATTAACTTCTAATAACGGATTATGTTCAGACCTTCTTTAAAGTTAAAGTTAGTCCTTTTTATACTACATTTTAAATTGGTTTATTTATCAAAACGTTTTACATTTAAATTACGCTAAAAATAGATAATAAACCTGCTTTTCTCAGAAAGTATTTCAAACAATATTCATATAACAGGAGAAATTGTTTTATATCCACAAATATAACCAGATTCGATTACTTAATTTTTCCAAAATGTATAGTACATTTTTTTTCACTTAACTTAATACTTACAAAAACATTTGAACTTTTAATTCTACTTAATAAAAGCCTAGCCATTTTCAATAGAGCGATGAAATCATTTTAAAGGTTTTTATGTTATTGTGAAATGTGCTTCCTGAATGGGTCTTTCCGAATAGTTATAATCTAGGTGTCTTCAAATCGCGAGTGAATAGGTTTCTTCTAGGTAAGCGCGGTCCATCGTAGACCGTAACTGTCGCTTAACACCAGGTGAGTTGACGGTCAAGCGCAAGCCTATCGTTGAATAAAAAAATATATTTTGACTTTTTCTTTCACTTTTTCAAATTAATAATCGTTTAACTTTGTGATTTTGAAGTTTGATATTTAAAAAAACAAAAACCTCAAGCCTAGCCGCGACTCATATGATTACATTGAGTAGATTTAACTTTTTAAATTTGTATGAAGACCTACTGAACAAACTTCTCAAAAATTTATGTTATTTTACAAAAAAAAAAAAAAAAAAAAAAAAAAAAAAAAAAAAATAACTACGGGTCACTCACGTTTGTTTTGAGCCGAAATATATAAATAAATATTTGAATATTTGTCTGTTTTAATTGTTTTGAGTGTGAGGCTCCTTTGAAAAAGACCGCCGAATGCGGTTGTAACTATAGTCGGATATTTCGGCTCAAAACAGACGTGAGTGGCCCGTAGTTTTTATTTAAAAATGTGTGAAAACCAGGTTAATTTCCATAGTAAAAATAATAATATAGAAAATTCAGCACGTGGTTTGTTTTCCTATCGAATGTTACTAACATGAAAAGTATTTGTTTGATTCACATTGGAATCTGGCACGAACACTTTTGCTGTTCAATCACAAAATGTTGCCAATTTTTAAATCCCGCTTCCGTCGAAGGGAATGAGTGCTCTCTCTCTTGCCAAGTCTTGAAGAGGGAAGGTACTTAAAATGCACCCACGACAATATTGAGTAGCGTTTTGCTACTTTCTTTGCATTTTATAGGTTGAAGCACCGCCAATATTTTGGATACTCAGGTATCTCTACTATCGCTTAATTAATTAAAATCTTTAATCTTATATAGGCGTTTTTTTTTATAGAAGATAGATCTACGATTGTGGCCGACGATGGAGATAAGTGTGTGATTGTACGGTGTGGCCGAGGATGGAGCTCGTCGATCTAGAAGATATCTATTCACTCTAGCCTTGAAAATTCCAAGATTGTAGGTCTCAGGAAACAGAGATGACGCGTTATTCGAATATAGACGTTTTTATACAATTTTGTGACGCGACCAGAAGTAGTCGCTAGCCTAATATTCCATCATGTTTGCCCAATATGGTCTGTTTAGTTGTCGCGGCAATTTCCGTCAGTACATTACGGGTTGTTTTCTACGACAGGAGAAAACAATTTTCTATCTCCAAATATTAACCGATTTCGATCCTTCTTTTTTATATAGCTGAATGGCTGTCTCTACGGTTTGCAATTTTCAGAATACTTACTTCATTTTTTTTTATCTTCGAAGCTACAACGAAAAAATTAGTTATTACAATAATTTTGATACTTCATTGAATATATAAACAAAAACTAACACAAAAACCTGTTCACAGTCCAACCAAAAATCCTACCAATATCGCCGTTGACAAACCTCCTACGAGAAGGCATGCGAGCGGCCATAACATGCCAGATACTAGAAGGCGACTTACCAATAGCGTTTCGCTGGGAGAAGAACGGGCAGCCCGTGACGTCATCGCCGTATGCACCCAATGGTATCATCACTAGAAGAGTGGACGAGTACAGTGCGTCGTTAGTTATAGATCAGATCACGTCCTTGCATAGTGGGAACTATACGTGTATCGCGTCCAACGTGGCTGGCTCCGAGCGGTATACGATACCGCTAACTGTGAATGGTAAGTGTTTTAAATATTAACAAAACAACGGGTTGCACTCCGGAAGTGCCGGCTGAAGTGAAAACTAAAAAATAAAATAGCAAAAAGACTGACTCGTGAAGGATTTGAACCTCCACCCTCCGATTGACAAATTGAAATTTATATCGGTGCTCAAACCTATTGAGCTAACGAGTCTTACGTGCATGTGTCGAAAATAAGCATTCGGCGTAATGAAATGACGTCATGCTAGAAGGACAAACTTGTACATACAATAATGAACTTTAAATGCAGAACGTTCGAATAGGTTTCTGACTAAAATAATGACGTCATACTAGAAGGACAAACTTGTACATACAATAATGAACTTTAAATGCAGAACGTTAGAATAGGTTTCTGACTGTCCATCAGACGATCTCACGATCTGACGCGAGTTTAAAATTTTTTACCCATCCCAAAAATGCACAACGCCGCTAAAGAAGTTTTCACTTCAGTAATTTTTGCTTAAACGGACCGAGTCTTGATGGCGCCACCTGTAACAGATGTGTGACTTTTCTGGACCTTTTACAGGTTCCAAAGACTGACTGCGTTACACTTCTATGAATGTTCAATATGTTAAATTTATTAGGTATGCTTTGGTATTGAGTATTACGCACCTACTTAATGTAATACTCTTCAGATGTTTCGATATTGGATTATTTCCAAATATAATCAGTTCTGATTCTGATCCTGGGCGGATAGCCATATATAGGATTGATAACAGTTATACATAGGTACCTATAATATTTTGTTCGTTTTTAATGCGTTCTTGTAAGCAGAACTGATACCCTATTTTCGAGCCTTAAGCATGGTTATTTTCCACAAATATTTTCAATTATCGTAAAAAAATCTTTTTTATTTCTTCTTTTTAATTTACTTTTTGTTTTCATCTTCTAGTGCCTCCAAGATGGCGCTTAGAACCTAATGATGTAGCCGTGGCAGCAGGTCAAGATGTGACGTTACCTTGTCAAGCAGATGGCTATCCTAAACCCACAATCACTTGGAAGAAGGCTGTTGGTAAGTTATACTGAATTACTACTCAATTTCAAAACAAGGGACTACAATTTCCAACGTGCGTTTTAAAAGTATTGCTATAAAAAGTTGAAATTAAACATTTAAATAGATACTTATACGGTACAAGTTGCTATAATAAAATAACATGGCAACGTTGTTTTCATTTTCTGAGTAAGGGGATATTCACACTTACTTATACAGCGAATTAATCCCTCCGAAGCCCTCGCACAAACAATGCCAAATTAGAATCCCTTGATCAGCGTCAGAGTGTAACTTAACGATCCCTCATTTTGTTCAAACCATTCAAATTGTTTTCAAACATCCGGCTGAACACAAATCCTTTAGAATAACTTCAAAAGTCATTCTTCCCAAATAATTTGAATTTATTAAAGTCCCAAATCTGCCTTAAATTTCGTTTCATATTCCGTTTTGTAATTCAAATGTTTCTTTTAAGGTAATACTCCTGGAGAGTACAAGGACTTCATGTTTGAAGGGAGTTCTCGGGTGCTGGAAAATGGGTCACTGATATTTGAACGTGTGGCTAAAGATAGTGAAGGACACTACCTTTGTGAAGCGAGAAACGATATAGGAGCCGGTCTCAGTAAGCTGATCTTTCTGAAAGTTAATGGTAAGTACTAATTTTCAAGTTTTATGTTTAGTTTTGAACAAGGGATCACCGCATTCATTTGGTCTTTGTCCCTTTGTAAATTGATCCTCGTATATTGTAGGTAGGGTTGGGTAAGACGCTCGACCAGAAAGTTAATAGTTTTATCTGTTAGTTAATAGTTTAAAAGTGAATAGTATTTTAAAGCAAAACTATTACTCATTGCGAATATATTTATGAATATTTTTATGCAATTGAATAACGGAATAAGACGCGCCGATAGACATATAGTCGTTCGCCTAAAGGAATAAGCGTAATGTTTTTCAGTAAAGCTGTAGAATGGTATAAGATATCAGTTTAAAATAGTAGGTATATAATTACCTAACAACGCATTACACAAGATTTTTGATTAATTAATCTCATCTACAGCTTATACACTTTCAGCCACTATTTATATACAAATACATAAGGCAGCTTTAAGTATAGGTATAGTGACGCCATCGATCAGGCATCTCCGACAATAGACTACCGTGGGATGACGATAAAATCACGTAATAATTGATATTTTTTTCGGAAACCCAAACCGGAACAACGTATTAAAATATGGGAACTAATTTTTTGAGCTGTTATTTAAATATTCGAGATGTTATTATGATCAGTTCAAAAACATATTGAGCAGTTAAGTATTTAATTTAATGGCGGTTGATTAATTATTGCGACAGTAAAACATGGACAGTAATAAAAAAACAATTAGTCGGTTATTTTATCATACAATGTCAATTCTAAAAATAATTGAGCAGTCCAATAACTGAATGAGCGGTAAAAATGATGGAAAGTTATCTATGTAAATTTTAGCAATAATTTCTTCAGAGATTAGGTTATGGTTTTTTTTTATATACAAATTTATAGATAATAATTTTTACCGCCCATTTAATTATTTTCCTGCTCAATTATATATTCACTGATCCATTTCATTATTTTTTATTACTCATTTTTGTTTACTTTACTGCTTAGTTTTAACTGCTGAACTAGTTATAAAACGCGCCATTTATAATTTTTAACTTACCAAAACTGCTATTTACAACTGCCTCTTTAAATCAGTGCCTTAAAATATTAATTGGCGATTAAGCACTGGAACAAAGATACATAATAATATGAACCTATCTGTAGTACCTAAGTCGGTACTTTAGCAAGCGGAGTCTACAAAGTTCTTCCAATTCGAAATCTGTAGATACATCTATATACTAAGGCAAGGCAAAAAGTAGCAAATTGAGCTGGAAAACGGGTTAGGCTTGTCAAGATAAAACAGTATCAGTAATGGAAAGTGACGTATCCCAACCACAATTTCCCAGCGGTATCCTTAGATCTAACCTCGGCTCAAATTCGAAAACCTCAAACCGTCGAACAAACAAACTAGAAGGCAACATGATATAATCCAGAGACAGGATTGATCTGTCGAAAGAATTTTTAATACCCCTGACAAAAGGCAAACATTAATATCTACGTAGGTAGGTATAGTGCACAAAAAGAGCGGCGGATCATCTTTTTGTCGAAAGCCTGTGAAAAGTTGAGGAATGTCTTGATGGGAGACGCGCCGCGATGAGCGGGACACCCGCACTCAAATGAAAATTCTTTCCTGTCATTATTTGTTTGTTGCGATGCTTTGAGACGACTTCGCTTGTGAAATTATTTCGGGTAATAAATGTTTTGACAGCAATGTGGCTTAAACTTGATAAATCGTTGTAATGATATGGTTTTGAATAGCTTGGTTACAATTTTGTATTTACGTTTATAAAATATTTATCGTATTTTTATGTGAGTGGTGTCTGTTTTGTATAAAAAATACCAGACTACCTAAGAACAATGTTTTATTGTATCGTATTAACTATTACGTGACCTAATGATGTTGAGTGTACCTTTTTCACGAAAAAGTACCCACAACTATATTTTAAGCTTTAACTTATTTAAACGACCATTAAGAATAATTCTGGTAAATATTTTTAAGAGAATTGTATTATTTTAATAATGTAGCCTATGAGACTCAGGAAGTAGGTAAAGACGAATCTAACGGCGCCTCGCACATCTATATCGATCAAAGCATCAAACAATAAAATTTGTCGTAATATTTCCAAAACATGTGATATTTACAACAGCGCTTTTCATACGACTTTTAAATAGTATTATAATGTGCCTCGTAATCTACACTAACCAGCTAACTTAGAACATAAAACTTATCTGACTTCTACACCCCACTTTGCAATTTTATCGTACTTTTGTTTAATTCCATAGAATTCAGACTCCCGATAGCTCGCGCAAATTGCTGAAGTCGCAGCATTCTATTGTACCTTTCGAAAATTAAAGGAAGCCCATTTTCTCGCCATTTCAGCCGAGACTTCACTACTATCTCCACGGACTTTCGAGTTAATTTAACTCGTTACGCGGTCGAGCTTGAAATCCAGTAAAACTTTTATGAAAACTGAAGGTAGATAAAGTGTCCTGAACTCTTTAAACTACTGTAAAGTCGCGATTCTGTTAGTTCAAAATTGTCTTGTTCAACCTCGCAAAACTTTGAAAGTGAGTAAATTGAATGGGCACACCTATTTACTGGAAGTAAGTTAAATCCCCTCCGGAGACGGTAATAAAATTACCCACAGTGGTTACTGAGGATCATCTGAGCTCAGTCTTATCTTTTCCTGTTACGTTCACTTGTTATATTAGACTCTATTTGTATAACTACGTATCATATATAACCCTAAGTAAAAGTATGAGTCTATCTCATCTATTTTGAGTAAAAATTTCCAACTATAATTATAGAACAAGTGCCATGTGCACTGCTCCTTGAAAAAAGCCGAACGCGTTTGAAACTATAGTTATAGTCTGAGTCAATATATGCATGAGCGATGTTTACCTAAAATATGTGATATACGAATTTAGTGATATCAAAAATGCTTTTATTTCTCAATAACAATTTTGCAGCCGTACACATTCGAAATATTTAAACTATGTAGGTAGTTTGGACAACTAACTTATGTACCCAAGTTGGAGCTCTGCACCCTAGACTAGGCAAAACCTGTGTCCTGAGGTAACAGCGGTTCATCTCTGAAGACATAAAGTAATAAGTGGTTATATAATAAAACCTTACTCAGAACTTCCTACCTTTATAAAGGGAGTAACTTCACTCATGGCAATAATTAGACACGTATAGGCGACAATAAAGGCATCGCGAGCTTATTCAATTGTCGTCCGCCGCCAGCAACGAGCGTCTGAGCAGAAAACTCAATGACCGTACACCAATACGTCTCTTCTTTATTGGAAAACGAGACAGTTGCCTTCCACAAGAATAGACCTATTGTGGAGGTAGTCAACAGTGTTCGATCTTTAAACTTATATGAAACGATACACCCATGAATATAGTGATCATTGTCATATGCCCCGCGGTTTTAACCGCGTAATAATGATGTTGATGTTGAAATGTAACCTCTGTCAGTTTTAACTATTTCTGTGTCATATTCAATAATCGTTTCATGTGTTTGGTCGTGAAAAGTAACCAACAGACAGAGATATCAGAATAAAATGAGAGATATATGAATAAAATTCAAATCAATCGACGATCCTTAATTTGCACAATATATGGAGTAGGTATATTATTTTTTAATGTTGTTAATTTATTAATCTGCAACAATATATGTTTTAATGTGTTCTATATACAAAAATAGCTTCAGGAGTTTCACAAAAGTAAGGATAATGGGTTCAACGATTTTTCATGACTATGTGGGATTTTAATAATGGATTTACTTATACATATACATATACAAAATCACACCTGTTTTCCCTTACGGGGTAGGCAGAGCATCGTCTAAATTCTTTTGAAATTTGGAAACCAACTTTGTGTTTTACTTTTTTTGTCTACGTTAAACCTTTAAGAGTTTTAGCACATTTTATAATAGCCTACCTGTTTTAGCCTACCTTTGATTTAGACGCTTTTCAGCGCTCTCTACCTCGGAATTCACGTGTTCAACGGAATCAGCCCGAATTATTTTAAAAATCCTCGTAAAAATACCCCATTGATAACGAACGCCTACTCGAAAGGGCCGATGCTTTAGGTCGGACATGTCGCTGTCCAATTTGCTCTGTCCCAGCTCCAAATATAGGAGTCGAGTGGGGTACAGAGATGCACTCAACGTGTGTCATCCTCGGACGAGAGGTTGGTTGTACCAACGCTTGATATTTTTATTTTTAACCGTGTGCCGAAAAAGAGGAGAATGTTTTCAAATGTGTGTCTGTCTGCTTCTATATTACATCCGGTAGCATTAAAAACTTAGCAGAATTGCAAAGTACATACTATAAAAATTATATCTTTAAATTAAAAAAAAATATATTTATTTATAAAGTGAACACACTCTTTTCGACAGTGTTGCGATATCTCTCAATTGAATGAAAAATACAATAAATAAAGTAATGTTATTGCGAAAAAAAAAAACAAATGTAGCCTGGGGACCTCAAACATATAATTAGGCTACAGAACTGAAGGTTAATATATAACATGTATAGTATATATACACTCTGAAAACATCACTTTCTAAGACATTTAATAAAAGAAAACATCTTTATAATATCATACGGGTTAATCACGTTTATTTTTGAGTCGAAATCTCCAACAATACTTTCAACCGCATACGGCGGTTCTTTTGAAAAAAAAACTGCCGTATGCGGTTGAAACTATAGTCGGAGATTTCGACTCGAAAATAAACGTGTCACTTGTGCGATTTTTAAAGATTTGTAACAATCACGTTAATTTATACAGTAAAAGAAAACATCCATATTTTGGCTGCATCATTTTAATGTTGTGCTCTTTGTTTGTTGTTCGTTATAAGTAGGAAGTTAAAAGTTTAATATTTTAAAACAGCAAAACATATATACCTTCTCATTTATGGTCGCAACCATTTATAAAAAACCGGCCAAGTGCGAGTTGGTTCAGTACCATTACCTATCTTTAAAAACGGCCAAAACATCACGTTTGTACCCTTAAATATTAATTTCATTTTAATTTAATTATTTATTCTTAAAGTCAATAATATAACTCAATATAATATAATTTATTTATATATCTGTTGCCATAATCAATATCGAGCAAAAATATCACGTTTGTTGTATAGGAGCCCCTTAAATGTTTATTTTATTCTGTTTTTTAGTAATTATTCTTGTTATAGCGGCAACAGAAATACATCGTATGTGAGAATTTCAACTGTCTAACAATCACGGTTCATGAGATACAGCCCGGTGACAGACGGAAAGACAGACAGCGGAGTCTTAGTAATAGGGTCCCGTTTTATCCTACGGGTACAGAACCCTAAGAACTACCTAAAATTAGACAATATTTAGAGGTAGGTAATAGTGCTCGCCTGTTACATGCTCTCAATACAAGCTCGGATTGCAATCACGTCACGTCTATTTTGAGTTGAAATCTCCCACTATAGTTTCAACCGGATTTGGGGATCTTTTTCAAGAAAAAGAAAAATCAGATTTGTGTCTTCCGTAATGAATATCTATCTCTCAGGATAGAAAGTGTTACAAACATAAGAGACTGATTGTTAGTATAGAGCGTGATGTGACCGCGGTATAGATACATGTTTGCGCGGACCGATATTGGCTTTTGTTAGGAAGCAAATAACGTGAAACGACGGGCGGAGATGATATACACTGAGTCGGCTTTATTTATCGTTCCAGTTTCAATCAAGCCTTTTTGTTTTCTTTTTATTTTTGGGTAATGTTAAAAACTGTTTACACTGACCTCAAAACAAAAAAGAAGTTCTATTTTTTTATATTTGTTAAGTTCTACCTCATAACTCCGCCGCAAATTATAAACCGATTTGGAAAAAAATATATTTTCTTATGAAGGGTTACATTTTTAAGAAAGGTTCCGTAGAAATTAAAAAATTGGTTTGATAGTTTAAAAACAAAATAACTGACAAAAATGTCGTCCAATTAAACGAAATTGCTTATTTTGAAGTCAATTTTTAAAATTTTTAACTGTCAAATTTTAATTATTTAGAGATCCGTTTACAAAACACAATTTAGTGGCGTACCTACATAATTTAGTTTTACCTGTCCTTACTAATTATTCGACTAATCGAAATGTTACTTGTTTAGCAATACCTACACAAAATTTTTGGTCTTAAAAACTTCTCGTTGACACTTAATACCACTTGCGAAAATAAGACACCATTTAAAACACTGATTACCTAATATTAATTAACTTTCACTTTCTCCAAATTTGAATATGTTCTATATAAGAAATATAGTTTTAAGCTAAGCGTCTCTTTTCTTAATTTCTTAAGGATAAAGGAAAACATTGTGGGGGAAACATTGGAAAAATCCTTTTTTTTTAACAATAAGACGGGGCCCATGCACACCAATAGAAAAATTTACAGAAAGATGGCTGATCATGATATTCCCGATCCACATTTTTCTAGTTAGTTAAACATGCCCGCAAACGTATCCTAACTTCGCGCATGAACGATCACATTCACAAATCGCCAAGTCAGTGTGCCCTCTACAAACATCCAAAAAGGCGTGAAACCCTGTAAAACCCCTTCCGATCTAAGCAGTTAGTGGTGGCACGTCGTATTCAAACAGTTCCGCTACACCGTAATCGTATTTCCCGCTTGTTTATTTCGGTTTGACACGGGAAAGCCACGATTTACAAGCGGGTAAACTACGCAGACGTTCACTTGAGCTTGAATAAGTAATAACAGTTTAAAGTTCTGTGGATTATGGCTTCTGAAACGTGAGCGTTTGAGGTCGTAACTTCAATTAGTGCTCTGGATGTTGAGGTTTTTATTTACGATTTCACATTTCAACTTGTATACCATGCCAAAATTATTCGTTTGACCGTAGAAGTGAGTAGCATTTTTCAAATTTACTGTATTTATTGCTTAAGTTAAAGTTAGATTAAGTTGTTTTTCTGAGAGCATTACCTGGCTGCCTCTTACTAGGCCGATTTAAATTTGCGAGACGTGTCGTTAGATTCACTTTTAGCTTCGAATGATCACGGGCTACATTTTGAAGTTGAGTGTTTTGATATAGGTATATACCTACGATCCAACAAATTGTTACATTTTTATAAGATACAAAAAAATCTGTGATCCAATTTCATATAAACAAAATAAACGCGCCTAAAATGATAATTTTTTCGGTTAGCTAGTTTCAAAAGACCGCAGACCTACGTTTTTAATATCTATAGATTTTGCTCTTGTTTATGAGCAAAATCGGTGTTGACAGACGGACAACGAAGTACCTAATCCTATAAGAGATCACTTTTTTCGTTTTTTACAGAACCCTAAAAACAACATTAAGTATTTCCGTTGTATTTTTTCCTGTCTGATTTAAAATTACATTTCCGTGTACCCTAATTTAGAAACAAACACCGAGAAAACCTTTTTTGGCACACGTTCCGAGCCTCTTGTTTCTATTAGTACAAGACAAGACAAATAGACAAAACGACTATTGCTACATGGCACAGTAATTCAGCTCCGAGCTCCCGACTCTATCGACCGGCACTGGCACAGAAAAAGTTTAAAATATTGGCCCAGATTTCCACCGCGCCCTCACAAATGGGGCTATAATATTTTAAATAGGCTGCAGATCATAAAAAATACGAGGGTTTCGTAAACAAAGTGCCTTCCCTACAATAAATAACGATGGTAGGACCAGAAGCCGCATAACGAGTCGGTTTTATGGGACCCGACCACAGCCTTGGATTACAGCTGGAAGACAAAAGCAGACATACCGTACCATGATGCTTCTGATAACACGTGTTCTGGACACAATGGATGAATTGTGGAGGGTGTTTTACTGTTTCACATTTATTGATATATTAAAATAGAAGGTAGCGTACGAACTACAAATTAAACAGGCTTGTTCTCACGTAGACACAACAAAATACACATATTACACAAGTGGCAAGTAATTCGGCAATTCGCAAAGCAATGCTTGTTTTCCCTTAACGCACCTGGGATCGGTAAAGTTGTTTACATAGGATTTGCCTAACTTGAAATAGAACTAATTTTCTTGTTCGAATGCAAGGAGGTACGTAATAAATAAATTAAACTAAATAAGCCTCGAGCTTTTTGCGTTGACTATGCGCGTTCGTTCCAAATGCTGGTAATCTTTGAATATCAGGGTACGCTTTATAATAAAATCTCGGAATGAAAGGATACGGAATTGTTCTCCCGGACGGTGCTGTTTTTTTCTAACAAGAACAATCTGGGATTGTTCAAGAAAAAGTTATAGGTACCTAATAGTAGGTACCTATTTCTTACCTACGAACCTTTCTCTAGGTACCGTAAGGCGTACCTCATCTTCAATGTCATCATCTTGCATTAGGTGAAATTGTAGTCAAACAGAAAATATCTAGGTATGCCATAAAAATTTAAAAAAGCGCCATTACCACCAGTTAATGATACATTACTCTATACAAGCCCAAAGTCAACCGTCTAACCGGTAGGAGGTGGGAGCACTTGACTTTAACAAAAAATATCACTTTAAAGCTTAATATTTCTCAATCTAACCCCTAAATTTAAAAATGGTTTTCGCACATTCCCCATATTTTTAAATTACCTATTCAACGATACTTCACACGATGGAGTAGATGGGAAAAATAATTCATCTACGTACTAATTCAGCTTTACGTGTATGGGGCGTATCCTAAAAAACATTTTTTCTAAGATTTCATTCTACCATTTTTTCAGTATGATTAATATGTAATCCCACGCCAAATTACAGCTTTCTAGTACAAACAGTCTTTAAACAAAGCCGCGGACAGACATACAGACATGGCGAAACTATAAGGGTTCCTTTTTTACTACGGAAAAAATGTTTTTTTTTCCATCTTCCCAGTTTTCACGTAACAACGACAGGAATCTTCAAGGCTAATGTAGATAGCCTGCTGTGAGAAATCTGCGTCTATCTTAGACGCTCGCAACCCTAGCCACATCCCCCTATACCCATACGCCCATAGGAGGTCCAGAATGACGTTCTTCAACAACACCCATCACTTGCAATCAAGATAAATCATCATCTTAAGATATTTCTTTACTTTTAGCGCCAGCAAGATTTCCTGTGAAAAGTAAAACAGTTCAAGTAACGGCTGGTGAAGCAGCACACCTGCAGTGCTCGGCCTCTGGTGACGCACCGCTGGAAGTCAGTTGGCGGAGTCCCCATCATCACACCATTGCCCATCACCTTGACCAAAGGTAAGAGTAGCTAATGGGTACTAATTTAATGAATATTTTTCCTTTTTTACGCGAATGTGTGGTAGGTACTTTCTCCTGCAGATACTACTAGCTTTCTTAGAGCAATAGCTTTGGCACTTGGCGCTTTTGATGATTTACTCAGTAGGTAGGTACAATATAATAATGAAAAATATTTATGGGATAGTTAGAACCTTAATTAAATGGTAACCTAAGTAATACCCTATTACATAATTAATTACATTGATTGTGTATATTTTTGTTCGATTGTGGACACTGGAAAAAAAACCGGACAAGTGCGAGTCAGACTCGCCCACCGAGGGTTCCGTATAAACTAAATAAAAGGGGGAAATCATATTTTTTTTTAATATTTTTCTTCATAAACCGAAAAATATACATCGTAAAAATATTTAACACATTCCTTGCTCACCACTCGGATCCGAGTGGGGCGGGGCTATAGTAGCGGTGCCTCCCACTCGGATCCGAGCGTCCCGTTCATTTTGTAGTAGTCAGTAAGCTACCGGCGTTTGAGGCAGTCAACGTTGCTTTGCGCGGCCACTCTGTACTTAATCAAAATTCGCCTAAAAAATTTTGGTTCCCAGCTGAAGTGAAGGGTCTGCAGAGGGCGAAGAATGTGTCAAAAACCTGTTTTAGCTTATGCTAATGAGCCTCTTTCATATGATACCCCACATGATACGGTTAATTCACTTTAAAATTTGGGCCCTCATTCCTTGCATAGAGACACAATTTTATTGCGATTAAATTAAAAATGTCCAGTTTTCGGATTTTTTTCTATATTACTCTAACACAATGCTTCTTGCCAAATATCAGAGTTCTAGGTCAACGGGAAGTACCCCATAGGTTTTGATTACTCTGTGAGTGTCGAAATGTGCGTTTTTACGACATATTCGGCTGTAACTTTTTTTTACGAAAACTGAGAAATTTTATTTTTCTTTCTGCAGCAAGATACTATGGATCTGCGTATATGGTTTTAATTTCAACTCGATACATTCACGCGTTCCCGAGATAAAGGCCTTGACACCCAGACAGACGGACAACAAAGTGATCCTATAAGGGTTCAGTTTTTTTTCCTTTTGAGGTACGGAACCCTAAAAATTATCAAATTTAAAGCCGTAGAATATTTTATTATTCCATATCTAACACGATATCCGTTTTAATAAAAAAAATATCACCCAGTATGTCCCAGTAATAAGGACGGAAAAAATATTTATATTATAGGTAGTGATGAGGTCCAAATATTTACGAACTTTTCCATCAACAGACCTTCATAAATTTTGTAGCGAACTTATTAAATAATACGATACAAGAAAAGCTTACATAACTTAATAATAGACTGGACCGCTCATTCTGTTTGTATCTGACTATTGTATTACATTTTTTTTATAACATTTTGTTTAAGTTCATGTGGATTTCAAACGGACGGCAGACGACAAAATCTTGAAAGCAAAAATATTACAACTTCCACTGGTCCGACTACTCTTATTTTTTTTTTTTTTTTTTTTTTTTTTTACATACCTGATGTTGGTGTTATGATGCATTCAATAAGTGGGAACTAGAATTTTCTAATGGCATATCGTAAATAATGAGATACAGTTCATTTTTCTTCTTATTTTAATAAGTATTATTTAAGTTGATGTGTCTACGAGGTTCTGACACGTAGGAAACCACGGGAATAGATCCAACAGGCATACAACATCTGCAAATAACTCAATATATGTTCGCTAGATGGCGCGGGAAACATGTCTACCAACTTACATACACGAATAACAATTTAAGTCTACTTGTTGATTTCATACGCATCTCGCACGCATACGCATACGCATTTTCGGTCGCTCGGTCAATATGTCAATTGGTCCTACAGGTACACAATACGTGAGCAAGTTTTGGACGACGGCTTAGTTTCCGAGTTGAGCATACTTCAGACGTACCGACAGGACACAGGAGCGCTCACATGTAGAGCGTCTAATGCTTACGGACAGGACGAAATGCTCATACACCTTGTCGTTCAAGAGGTAACTCTAACGTGTAATTTAAAATTAGAATTCTAAAGCTGAAATAGTAACTGATGATGATATTGATTTCGGCCACGGTGACTAAGCTTTTCTCTTATGGCTAGAATGAAAAAAAAGTATTAGTAATTACACAATATGACGCAGGAATCATAGGTATATAAATTCATCTATGTTATAGGTGCCTGAAATGCCGAAGAACATAAGGATCATAGATCAACAATCAAGATCCATACAAATATCTTGGACGCAACCATACGCTGGAAATAGTCCCATCATTAACTACATAGTCCAATATAAGGAAGCTCCAGGTATTTAATTTAACGAATTTTGTAATTAGGTACTCTGGATTTATGATTCTGATATTTTTCTTAATTCATGTTTTCAGAACCCTGGCCCACAACTCCTCAAAAAGTCATAGTGCCAGGAAGTGTAACTTCAGCTAGCGTTCAAAATCTACAGCCAGCAACGTCATACCATTTAAGAATCATTGCTGAGAACAGATTGGGACAAAGTGAACCAAGTCAACTGATTCAAGTGACCACTACTGAAGAAAGTAAGAAAACTATAAAATCAACTAATAATTTTGAGATTTTAACTGCTTACAATAAACATTCCGATTTTCAGTTCCAAGCGGACCTCCCCTCGACGTAAGGGTTGAATCAAAAAGTTCCACAGAACTGATAGTAAGTTGGGACCCACCCCAAAGAGATCTTTGGAATGGAAATATCCTTGGATACTATGTTGGATTTCAAGAGGTAAATGTACCCTTCTTGTAGGAGATCCATTAAATATTCTGGATAGTTAATTCTAAAGTAATTCTCATGAATCCAAACTTTGCCTTATTTCCAGTTAAACAGCAACAGTACAGTTTTAAGTGCAAGCGGTCCCGGTGGAGCTTCTTATACGGTTCGTACAGTTGAAGGCGCGGGCATGGCTAGAGCGAGAACAACACTATCAGGGCTGCAGAAACATGCAGCTTACGCTGTGGTCGTACAGGCTTATAACAGCCGCGGAGCTGGTCCATCTTCTCCGCCGACTACTGCTACTACTATGGAAGATGGTAAAGAACTTTTAATGTACATTATATCGTCTGAATAAAGTTAATTCTTCTTCTTGAGTAATCTTTCCACTTAAGTCCAAATTAATATTCAGTTTTCTCTCATTCCTGCTTATAGCATTCGAAATAGATGTTCCACATTGGTATACGAAACTTTTTTTTTCTTCAGTACCCAGCCTCCCTCCCGGGTCTTTACAATGCACTGCCTTGAGCTCCCAGTCTGTCCGAGTTGCTTGGGAACCACCTCCGCTTCGAGGCCGAAATGGAGTTCTGCAGGGGTATAGAGTGACGTATGCACCTGTCACTGAATGGTATGGTGAGTACTCCAATCAGATTACCATTAAAGTTGACATATTTTTTATTTTTTTTTAATAGTATTCACGCTCCAAATACTTTGTGCAATTTTCAGGTAATGAGGACGCGGTCACAAAACAAATATCAGGGCTTCACACAACTCTTTCTGGATTGAAAAGATACACCAATTACTCTGTGACCGTTTGCGCATTTACTGCTGCAGGCGACGGGGTCAGGGCGGCACCTGTTTACTGTCATACTGAGGAAGATGGTAATAACGTATAAATTCAAAGGACGGTTATAGTTTGAGTAAAGTTTCTTAGTTTCTAGTTTATTTTTTTTCCAATAATTTCAGTTCCATCGGCTCCAGCGGATATTAAAGCTGTTGTTTCATCTCGCAACAAGATTTTGGTCTCGTGGCTACCACCAACAGCACCCAATGGGGTTCTAGTCGGCTACACCCTTTACATGAGTGTTATTGAGGATGGGCGTGAGGTACGAGAATCAGATCTTTTTATTTTCTATATATTGAAATATCCATCAAACAATGATACAATATCAATTGTTTTAGGAGGGTACTCACAAACGCATGCTATCTCCAAGTACGCTTTCACACGAGACTTCTCGATCACCTCCGCGGGCTACGCATCAGTTTTGGGTATCGGCATCCACCAGGCTTGGCGAAGGTGAAGCCACGAGGGTCGTCACTGTCCTGCCTAGCGATTCAGGTACTGTTTTGACTTTAGTATTCACTGGGAAAAATTAAAACAATTGATACTTTTGAAGGTTACATGGCAATTCCGGTATTCTTTACAAAGTCTTGATTATTTGTATCTTTTCATTTAGTACCTGCGAGAATCACATCATTCAGCCGAAGCATAGTGACTCCATGGAAAGAAAACATCTCTCTTGCCTGTAACAAAGTCGGCATACCAACACCTTCCACGACTTGGAGCATGAATGGAGTCACTCTCGAATCAACGCTCAGGAAAAACGTATCAAGCGATGGAACTCTCATCATCAGGTAAAATTACACATTTAATCACACCTTTCTTGCCTTACTATTAGAGTTGATCCAGCATTATTAACTTTAAGATTCTGTATCGTTTTGAGACTAACCCTAACGTTCAATTTTTTTGAGATACTTCTTTATTTTTGCTTTATGACCGTAGATTATGAAAATTCTGGATTTTCTTTCTTCCTACAATACAAATAATGTCAATTTTTTAACATCTTGCCCTTTGGTAAGAGATTGCTTCTGCAGAAACTGTTTCCTGCACATCATGATTTTGATTTTGATGGTACATTTATGCTTCCAGCATGACGCAGTATGCAGATAGCGGTAACTACACTTGCACTGTGGACAACAATCACGGAAGAGATGAAGTCACATACAGTGTAGAAGTGAAGGTTCCACCACAGCCACCAGTGTTGGCAGTGGTTGACTCGTACGCTGATTCCCTGCATCTGCAGTGGAGCGATCAGGGGGATGGTGGCAGCCCTATACTTGGTAAGTTCTAATAACAACACAATAATAATTATACATGGTGAGATGGTAAGATGGTGAGATTCTATGAACTTGACGCCATTGACTAAAACTGGTACATCAATGCACAAAATTGACAACGCTGCGCTGGAAAAATCGCAAGAAAGCATTTTATACATCGGTGAATGAATCTCACCGCTAAGTAGGATATAACAACATTACAAAAAATAATAGCAAATCTAATAACATAACGCCACCTCAGAATTTATAATCTATATATACAGACTTTTGAATTAGAATTTATTATAGAAACTGGCCTATAGGCACATAGGCAAGAAATTTCGAATATGTTTGGTCTTCTAGCTTACATTGCGGTTGACAAGCGTTCTTAATTTGCCGCCCTAAATACTTCACAATGGGAATTATGAGAGTACTTTTATTTTCTCATAAAATCTAATAGCGAACTGGGAAAAATGTACGGACCACAAAATTATTTCGATTTACATTGATTTAGTCAAAGATAAAATTTAGGACTTAGGTAAGATGCTATGTAAAAAGAATTTGCTATCCCGCAAACGCATTAAAATATTTTTGATGATATATAATGACTTGGTGTTGTGAAGTATCAGAAATGTTGGTATATTATTATGTACACGCATTGATGAAATAATCATTACCGAACATTTATGCACTACATAAGTTGTCTCTTATATATTGCAGGATATGTAATCAACTACAAACGCGAACACGGTGACTGGGAAGAGTTACAAGTGGAAGCCGGCACGTCAGAGCATGTGCTTCCAAACCTGTGGTGCGGGACGCGCTACCAGTTATATATCACTGCCTTTAACAGGATCGGCACTGGCTTGCCTTGTGATATCGTACACGCCTATACGAAAGGCACAGGTAAATCACATAATGTAATCTTATCGAACTCATTAATTAGTGGAGTAAGCTTTCAGTGAAAACATTCAATTCAATTCAACATGTTTTCTTACTCCGTGTCCCTCCCTCTCTCATTTTCGCCTTATCTGGTTTAAGTGATGGTTATTATACTTGATCTTCTATTAGGTAGGTACCTACATATTCTTAGCTGGGACCGACGTCCAACTTAGGTATATAAAGTTGGGTTATGGTGTCTCTTCTTTTTTGTGTCACTTTTAGTTTTACATACAATAATTAATGCCTTTATTTCTTTATTTTATCTAAATTAATTTCTGACTCTGATTTACATTTATAACTGTACATGTCATATATTATATGTCTGTATTCTATATATAAAAACCGTTTCTTACTGAAAGGGGTCGATACAGAATGTTCATTATTTTCTTTAGTACATATATCATTATCAACTGATTCATTCCCTTTTCATTCTAATCGGCTGTCATTATTTATACTTTCGGTAAATTCATGCCGATTTCTCAATAAACCCATATAGAAAAATTAGTATTATATACCTAAAAACACTTTGTTGCCATTTCCAGTGCCAGTAAAGCCGAAACACTCTCAGATGATAACTCTGAACACAACCACAGTAACGGTGTGGTTGGACTCGTGGGGTGATGGCGGCTGTGGAATACTCTACTTCGTAATTGAATACCGAGAAATTAGTAATTCACAGGTAATGTTTCAGAATAAGTATTTTATAGCTTATGTAAAGAGCTAAATCCGAAACTGAATTGATCGAAATACTTGGACTATAAATCAACGAGGAAACGCTGCCAGTGTTTTGGGAACTCTACGCACGGTGGAATATTGGATGGTGTATTTGTTTTATGACAAGTTATATATAGGTATATTTAGATATGAATAATTATTTTTTTGTTACGGTTTTTATTTGTAAATATTTTTTTAGTTTTCAGGTAAGTATTTTATTTATAGTTTTATGTACTTAAATATAAGTTTCCGGCAGCCTAGTGGTGAGACCGTCTGACTTGCGATCCGCAGGTACTGGGTTCGAATCCCACGGCACGCACCTCTGTCTTTTCGAAGTTATGTGCGTATTGTTGATTGCCGCCAACTTCAAACGGTGAAGGAAAACATCGTGAGGAAACCTACATACCCAGCGCTAGTTGTTTACAACTAGCATTATGCTGAGCTGGGACCGGATTGTGACAAAAACATGTTATATAAGTATTTTGTGTATGATTTATATTTTTTTGAATGATATTTATTTTGTGTTGTATGTTTTTTGTCACAATAAATTTCTGTCTATGTCCATGTATATGTCTACATATCTGAGAGTTCTCAATGATCTTGAAGATGTGTGAAGTCTGCCAGTTAGCCAGCGTGGCAGACTATGGCCTAACCCTTCTCACAATGAGAAGATGGCCCGTTCCCAGCAGTGGGACAGTTTGTACAAAAACAGGGCTGAATAAAAAAATAATAATATTATATTTGACTATAAATAAATATATTGAAATGAGGTTTCAGGAAAGGCCAATCTTACATTTAATTAATTCCACTACAATTTTTCAATTATAATTATTGAGCTAAATTGATCAGGGAGTGGTGGAAATATAGGCTAGGCTAGTTCTGTCCGCCCTGATACTGGAACACTAGAATACAACATCGATATCCCCTACCTGTAGTAAGAGCCTCCTAAAAGTAGACTTCTGGACCCGGGGTTGGTCAGGAGTGGAGCCCTCCCTGACCTATACCAGATGGGCCCGAGATGGAGAGAGTAACTCAAGCGTTCGCAGGCATAGCAGGCTGAGAAGGAATTGTGTCACAGTGTTCAGGGCTCCAGTATGTGTTCGCCACGAGAACCCGGAGTCCTCCGTATAGCACTAAGGCTGACCACTGATCTCAGGGGATGGTAAGCACGGCGATAAATGATTACGTTCACAATCGACACAAGGCCGAATGGAACCAGTTGAGTGGGCTCACGCATTCCAAGGCGACCATTGGTGCTGACGGCGCCAAATGGAACAAGAGGATCTGTAAATACAGTAGAATGCAGGCAAGAATTTTGGTGGGAGCTCTGACCGGACACTATGAGAATAGGGGTCATCTCTACAAACTAAAACTTGTTGAAAGCCCCATATGTAGGACCTGCAAGGAAGAGGAGGAGTCCATGAAGCACATCATGTGTAGCTGCGACTCAATGGCAAGTAAGCGACTGGACCTCTTAGGAACTGCATACCCGGAACTGGAGGAATATAGGTATTTCGCATCAGGTGATATTCTGAAGGTAATGCAGTCCTTCTTCGGAAAACCTGGTGCGAATGAATAAAGAAAGGGGCAAGCACAAAAGGACCTAATGGCTCGAAGTGCATCCGAGAATCGGACCCCATTTATAAGATAAGATAAGATAAGGCTGACCACCGGGGGGTTTTAGTGGGTACAATCCCACACAATCTGTTTGCATCCCCAACGCATAACGCAACCGGGTATCTTTGAAAGATTTCCCCCTTGTCAGAGAAAAAGTCTATAGTTTTGTACGTGGTCCCAAGTAATACTTCTTTACCCCTTTGTTTTACCACTTTGTAACTGTTATTGTCGACAGTGGCGTCTGGTATCAAACAGCGTGCAGGCAACAGAGCGCGTGTTCAGCGTGCCGGGCCTCACGCCCGCCACTCATTACCAGCTCCGCATCACGGCGCACAACAACGCGGGTCACGCGCAGGCTCTCTACAACTTCACCACACACTCGCTCAGCGGCTGTATGTGTTTCTACCGGAAATAAATCCGTATTTTGCTTTTTTCTATCACCAAGCTATGGTTAAATTATAAAGAGCGTATTTTTTTCGTTGACATTGAAAATTAGATTTTTCTATGTCTGCTTTCGTCATCTTTCTATAAAGATAATGTCCTTTTTCCAGTGGTGGATGGATCTCTGTCGCCCCCAGTTCCAGCCGGGGCGAGGTCACTAGGTGGCGCTCGAGTCATCCTACCAGCAGCCCTCAGCCTTCTCGTGCTCGGAGCTTTAGTCGCCATAGTGCTCCTCGTTAAAAGGAACAGTAAGTACTATATATTTGATATAAACAACAACTCTTTGTGTCAGCTATCAACACAAATGTCTAGATTAGTCGTTCGGAGTATGTCGATAGATGGAGCTTTATTCTGTTCGTTTTAAAGAAATGCTTTAGCTAAGAACAGGGATTCTTAAATTCGGTGAATAGCGTCAAAAAACAAGTAAGCCTTAGCTATATCGTATCTTTGTAGAAGAAAATCAAGCTATGTATATAGTGCCCGCTAACTATACATTTTTCACCCTGTATACTACTCCAAGTATCCAGAAAGTAGTCCTTCAAACACCCGAAGGTTACAAGTTTGCACTGTTTCAGAAGCAGGCACCACCGAGACCGTGGCGACGGAGAGCGGTGTCGGAGAGTCCCCATCGGTCGCGCAGTTACAGAATAAGGTCAACCGCGACCAACAGTACCTTGCGGCGCGCGCGCAGCATCCTGCGCCGACACATCATTACAAACATGCTTCTAATGGTGATTAAACGACACAAAATCTTGCTTGAATCGTTTTCTTACGTAGTTACCTACTTATCTAGAAATTATTCGTATATACCTATACGAATAATAATAAGAATATCTTTATCTGAGCTTCCAAAAAGATCTACAAATATTTCCTTCTGATTAGCATATGTGTTGGAGCAAAGAGATGCTACTACATCTATTGTAATGTAACCTCTATGTCAGTGTGACAGGCTGGTTAGGTATTTTGAATGAGAATTCAAAATTGTTTGGAAAACTATCAATGAGAAAATGTTTTTCCATCGTGAATGTTTTTTACAATGATTCTTGTGAATAATTAGTGTTCATTGTAATGTATTTCTAATAATTTGCATTAAAGGAGATTTGCGCATTATACTCTGCTTTGTGTTCCTAAATCTATTATCATAGTAGGAATAATATACAACTGATAGACGGAGGGTTCTATCTGGACTATCAATGGTTATGAGCCGCGCAGAAAAATGAACAACGGCGTAATGAATTCGCAAGAACCCGTGAGTAAACATGAAAACATGAGTTTAGCATCGTTTGAAAAACTGGAAGGTGCCATGAACTATAACTCGTGGAAATTTATGATGGAGTTGTACTTGATACATGATGATCTTTGGGAGTTTACGCAGACTAACCCCAATGGTGAAATAGGCAAGAAAAGAGACCAGAAAGCACGAGCCAAAATTCGTTTGATGGTAAAACCAGAGTGCCTCATTCATGTGCGTCAAGCAAAAACAGCCAAGGAGGCTTGGCAAGCTTTAGAGAAAGCTTATGAAGATAAAGGGCTAAATAATCGTTGTAGGTTATTGTCAAAGCTTGTGAGTCTGAAACTGGAGCAGTTCCCGACTATAAGAGATTATATCACAGCATTGATGACAACAGCACAAAAACTGTGTGATCTAGGAAAAGAAATTGATGACGAGTTATTGGCTGCCCTAATGTTACAAGGATTAACAGAAAATTTTCAAGCTATGAGATTGGCAATTGAAAATTCGAATATAGAACTTACTACAGATTATGTGAAAACAAAACTTTACCAAATAGAGGAGAATGGTGTGTACAAATTGAAACAGGGTTTGGAGCACACAGCGTTGGCGACTGCTATCAGTAGTGACATGGAGTTATGGCATAAAAGGATGGGTCACCTAGGCGTACGTAACCTTAAATTATTACGTGATCGTATGGCGACGGGGGTAAGTTTTTCAAACAATATTAATACACTAGAGTGTGTAGCTTGTCTGAAGGGAAAACAAACCCGACAGCCATTTAAGAAAAGCAGTGCAGCTAGTAGAGCAACCGATGTACTTGAGTTGGTACATACCGATGTCTGCGGACCAATGAATGTAGAGTCATTCAGCGGATTTAAATACTTTCTTACGTTCATTGACGATTTTACGAGAAAAACCTTCGTTTATTTTCTGAAATGTAAAAGTGAAGTATTTGAAAAACTTGAAGAGTTCAAGACCTTTGCGGAATTGCAGACCGGAAAGAAGTTGAAGACAATACGTTCCGATAATGGCAAAGAATACCTAAATAATCGGATGCAAGATTTTATGAAGAAATGTGGAATCCAGCATCAGCTAACTGTGGTGTTTACACCCGAACAGAATGGTATAGCAGAACGAGCAAACCGAACAATCGTTGAAAAAGCAAGGAGCATGATCCAAGAAGCTGGATTAAGCAATAAGCTTTGGGCCGAAGCGGTGAAGACCGCTGTTTATCTCAAAAACAGGTCCCCAACGAAAGCAGTCAAAAATAAAACCCCTGAAGAAGCTTGGACTGGAAAGAAACAAAATCTGAAGTTTATGAGAATCTTTGGGTGCAGAGCATTTATGCACATACCTGATGAGAAACGCACCAAATGGGATCCGAAGAGTAAAGAGTTGCTTCATGTTGGATACTGTGAAGATTCTAAAGCTTATCGTTTGTATGATCCAGAAACCAAGATGGTCCACAAAGCTAGAGACGTTGTTTTCTTTGAAAAAGAATTTCACTCCAACAAGAGTTCAGAAACAAGAAGAGATGAGACTCTTCTTACGTTTGAAGATGAATATCTATCAGTGGAACCAACGAACGTTATGACAGAAAATACGAGGTGTGAAATTGAATCTCAAGAACAACAAGAACTTCCAATTGAAACCGAAGATGAATCTATAGAACACAACGAGACTGTGAGAGAAATAATTGGAGATTCATATCCTATTGAACCGTCAGCAGACAGCAATGAAACGGAAAGCTGTGATGAGTGGGAATCACTTGATGGTAGAGATGATGACGATGTAGAGGACATGCAGTCAGAACTGAACGAAGAGATTGATGAGGTACTGATGCAAGAACCAGAACACCGCATAGAGAGAAGATATCCATTAAGAGAGAGAAAACCTAAAGAATTTCCAAATCACATCACATACCAAGCTCTTGAATGTGATTTTCCACTTACAGTGAGTGAAGCTTTATCGAGAAGTGACAAAGAGAAGTGGAGAAACGCAATTGAGGAGGAGATAGGTGCTCTAAGGAAAAATAACACTTGGACACTAGTGAAGCCACCAAGATCGAGCAACATCGTTGATTCGAAATGGTTATTTCGAATCAAAGAAGAAGCGGGGGGAAAGATACGCTATAAGGCGCGACTTGTTGCGAGAGGCTTCAGTCAACGCAGAGGTGTTGATTACTTTGAGACATTTTCACCCGTAATCAGACACAGCTCTTTGAGAGTGCTTATAGCCTTAGCGGCTAGAATGGGATTGAAAATTGATCAAATGGATGTAAAGACAGCATTTTTAAATGGAGATTTAAATGAAGTCGTTTACATGAAACAACCTGAAGGGTTTGCAGTAAAAGGTAAAGAAGATTACGTTTGCCTTTTACAAAAGTCATTGTACGGCCTTAAACAAGCTCCGCGAGCATGGAATGCGAAGCTTCATTCTGAACTCACTAGGCTGAAGTTTAAGAGATCAGAAAATGAGCCATGTGTCTACATGCGATCACAGGAAGATAAAATTATCATCGTCGCTGTGTATGTAGATGACATTTTAATTTTCTGGAACAATGAGCAAGAGATGCTGAAAATCAAGAGCGAATTGAAATCCAGCTTTGAAATGAAAGATCTCAATACAGCTGAATTGATGTTGGGAATTCATATTGTGCAAGATGCTAACGGGATTAAGCTACATCAGGAGAAGTATGTAGAAAAAGTTTTAAAAGCATACAATATGAATGATTGCAAGCCAATGACTACACCAGCAGTACCAGGCCAAAGATTGGAGAAACCAGTGCATGGTAGGAAGCCAGATGAAAAGATTCCTTATAGAGCATTGATAGGCTCTCTTATGTACTTAGCAGTTTGTACAAGGCCAGACATAGCTCATGTTGTAAATCACTTGAGTCAATTCAATGAATGTTACGAGGAACAGCATTGGACTGCCGCTAAACGTGTCCTGCGGTATCTCAAAGGGACAAAGAGTCATGGTTTGAGATACACAAAAGGAAAACAGCAAGAAATGATGGAGGCTTTCGCTGATGCCGACTATGCAGGTGATAGCGATCGCCATTCATATTCTGGTTCAGTGTTTCTCATTCAAGGAGGAGCTGTATCATGGCAGAGCACCAAACAGCGAACTATAGCTCTAAGCACTGCAGAGGCTGAATATGTATCACTGTCAGAAGCTGCAAGAGAAGCAATATTTCTGCGACGATTTATAGCAGAAGTATCGGATGGACATGCCTTTAATTTAGATAAAGCTGTGACCATCTATTCTGATAGTCAGTCTGCCATTGCTATAGCGAAGAACCCTGTACACCACCAACGCACTAAGCATGTAGATGTGAGGTATCACTTTGTGCGTGAGGCAATTGTAAATAATCATGTGATACTGAAGTATAAGGAGACAGCATGCATGGTTGCAGATAGTTTAACGAAACCACTTCCACGAGGGAAGTTTGAGTGGTGTTTGAGAGGTATGGGTGTGTGTTGTTGAGAAGCATGATAGGTGTGCGAATGGACATAAGGTTAAGGAGGAGTGTTGGAGCAAAGAGATGCTACTACATCTATTGTAATGTAACCTCTATGTCAGTGTGACAGGCTGGTTAGGTATTTTGAATGAGAATTCAAAATTGTTTGGAAAACTATCAATGAGAAAATGTTTTTCCATCGTGAATGTTTTTTACAATGATTCTTGTGAATAATTAGTGTTCATTGTAATGTATTTCTAATAATTTGCATTAAAGGAGATTTGCGCATTATACTCTGCTTTGTGTTCCTAAATCTATTATCATAGTAGGAATAATATACAACTGATAGACGGAGGGTTCTATCTGGACTATCAATATGGTACCCTTACTGATACAAGATTCCGCTACTTTTAGTTACCCTCTTTGCACTAACGTTCCTATTTAATCGATTGGCATACGTGAAGTCTTCCCAGATGCCAAAAATCTTACTCCAGGAAACACACCAGATTGCTTATGTATTTTCTATTAATTTTCTGAATCACGTTATATTACATTTTCAGAATACATAGAAGACATCTGCCCATACGCAACGTTCCAACTAACCAAGCCGACAGCGTACAGTGAGAGCAGTTATAGCGGAAACGTGTACAGCGGCCCCTACCACTCGGTCCGTGGCTCTTTCGTCTATCACGACCTTAAACAAAACGACAAGTATAAGGTGAGAATACATTAAAAAGTTGATTACAGAGGAACTTGTGAATTTTGCACTAACGCCTAGTTTGGTGTGTAATTTGTGTAGGTATCTATCTGTCTATCTGCCAGGGTCCAAACATCCAAGCTCGGTAAAGTTGAAAATCCTCGTTCTAGGGTAGTAAAATTAAACATGAACCCGTAAATTTTACATAAATATAATTTGTAGAACAGTACTAATTTATTATACATCATTCATCTCTCATGGCTCAGTGGTAGTGTGACTGCCTCCTCAGCTGTAGGTCGTAGGTTCGATCCCCACCCAGTGCAAACATTTCTGTGATGAGATTGGATGTTTGTTCTGTCTAGGTGTCTCTATGTATCATACGTATATATTTACAAAAAAAAAGTTTATATGTATTCTATCAACCATCTAGTTTTCATAGTACAATCTTTGCTTAGTTTGGGCAAGATGGTGTTGTGTGAAATGTCCACCAATACATTTATATTCATTTATTATTCAGATTTGTAGATTTTGTGTGTACGCGACATCTTTCTCTTCCGCAATATAGTATTTTCTTGTAGATTTATTTTCTTCAACTCTATATCCATAAAAGACGCTGCCTTATTCTCCTTATACTTATTTTCTGGATTTCATTTTTGTTTGTTTCTTCAGGGCAAAGAACCAGAATACACAAAAGTGCGAAGAAAAGGGAATAGACTCCGCGATCCTCACTCCGAGAGCCAAGGTACGATCTCATCTCTTGAAGGTACAATAGGTCCCGCAAAAAATCTAAACAGAGCTTTATCTCGTAGTTAGCTACATTTTGTTTTACGTAGATTGCACCTTCTATCGGAAGTTTACTTTGTCCCGTTTATGTTTAAGTAATTAAATTCGAATTTGACATAATGATCGCCTTTTATGCAACCCGTTGGGAGCGTAAATAGTGTCGTTATTTACAAAGGTAAGCATGCACACAGTATGTATTGTCACATACGTTTCCGTTTTTTGTTTCGTATTGGGTGTTGTAAGGTAGTTCATGTCGTAAGTTCTTTAGAAGGCATTTTATACCATTGCTTTGATACTCTACAATCCATCCCTTAGTAGTATAATCCAGTACATCTATGTATAGTCCTCTCATAGCACTACTGCTGTTTTGCTCATGTGCAATGTGAAATTACACGTCATACCATCGGTCTGTTTTATTCACTTTTGTCATGTGCTTTCTGCTGTCATGATTACGTTATGGAAACAAATTTTTTCTAAATCCAGTTAGGACAACTTCATGCTTAGCTTTCTAATAAAAAATCATTAATTACAGCGTGTATAATGGTAGCGACTGTCCAAGGTTCGTCGGAGTTTGTTGCGAGCTTGCGAACAAGTTTACCACGATCAACCTTTAGCAGCCGATTAACAGTTTTAAATCAATTAGCCGCACATTCGTGGCAATCTTGGTCATCATGTAAGTTTCCTACGAAATAGTGACTCATTTGACGTTGATTAAAACTGTTAACCGGCAGCCCGTTCGTGGCAATCTTCACTCGCGACACGACGAACTAAGACGAACCATGTTCCAACCCCATTCTACTATTCACTGACACAACCAAGATTTTCAACAGTTCATAGAAAGCTTAAAATGTTTTAAGCTTTCACTAATGTGGCTAAAACCAAATACTACAAACATTTAAGCACACACACACTTATACATACCAATCCACGTAGTAACACGCTCACTTGAGGAAACTAGTGATGATGAGATGGGTGCATTCATATGTATAAAAGACAGTAGAAAGGTTAATTATGTAACTAACATAGTACCGATATATTTCTATCCCTCTTTCATGGATATTAAAATGCAGCCTTCTCATCACCCACATCAGAACTTTATAGATTTTCATTGTAAAAATCAGTCATTGTTTCCATGACGTAACTGCAGCGTCACTCCCTTCAATAGCGTTCTCGCTAATAACTTCGTTGTGAATATTTCAGAGTCGGACAACTTGGGCTCGACGGACTCGGAGGTGAAGAAGATACTAACGCTGCACCTGCCCATTACAGAGTATGAAGACGACGCCAGTGATGACGCCAGCGCGCCACACTCGGACAGCGAGCCCGCAGCCCGGCGCAGGCCCGCGCATCCTACTTCTTGTAAGATACAAGTATTTTGTGACGTGAAAAATCTTTAAAATCACATCGGAACATACACGTCTTTAGGTTAAAAAAGTGAACCGTAACAGAAAGGTTGTTTTTTCTTAATGACCCCCAAACTATTCGTCTTAGTGAAGTAAGTGCAGTAAGATTATTTAACCTATATCATCAGCTCACTGATATGACCTTGAGTTTGCATCGGGGCCATGCGAAATGACGTAGAAGGGACACCGTACATGTTGATGAAAACCTGCGCTCTCACTTCCTTTGACAAAGATGTTCCACGTAAACCAACAGTCGCATGCTCTGATACAGCTTTACTCCATTTTTTATTTGGTCACTTTCTTTTCTATGCTCCACTTAAACCACAGCAAGTCACTTCAATAGCACTCTGGACAGCCACATTTGAGTGATCTATGATGCAGCACAACAATGAACAACTTTTTAAGCGTGATATTGCTTATTTAGTCATGCTCATGCTACAGAGGCAATGGGTTTCGAAGCTTGAAATGTAACTCCTATCACCAAATTTTGAGACTTTTGCTTTTCTTAGAGAAATGATTATTTTTATGAAATTATTTAATTACAAAAGACCATCAAAGCATGGGGAAGAGAGAAATAAAGTGAAGAGTGCGAAACTGCGAAAGAATCTAACAATGTTAATGTTGCTATGGATACGAGAACCTGATAAGAAACAAATTATCCACAAGTTCACATTCTTTACGGAACCACGGAAGTTTTAACTTACTACTACTATCTTTTAATTATATTTCAAAAAACTTACCCCTCAATGCCCAGATCCGAGCGTAGAGCGGGAAGAATCATCCTCATCGTCGGAAAACTCAGTGGGCGGCGTGGTGCGGAAGGCATTCCCCTCTCGCAAAGGCAAGGCAGGCGCGCTGGGGAAGCGGCATGTGCGATCCTCCAGCGGATACAGCAGCCACAATGACGAGACCACTTTCAGGTAGTACCACTGCAGTACTGCCTACTGCAAGCATTGCACAAGTAAACAGTCATACATACATACAATCAAGCCTTTTTCCCCTTACGGGGTAGGCCGAGCATCAAAGATCATGAGGCCACACTTGACCGTGGTTAGGAGAGTTAGATGGAAGGAAGGAAGTATTAGAGGGTTAGGAGGTATTGGAGGGTAAGATGTAATTTTGGCCTGCAGCGACAAGGGGTCAGGTTATCACGCACATAAACGCCAATTTTCCTCGAGTCCATTAACTGACTTTTGCAGTATGCCCGGGAAGAGAAGCAGCTGGTACATTTTAGTAAACAGTCATATTTTAGTCATACTTACTTTAATGACAAGAACAAATGATATCGTTTGATGGAAATCAACTATTGCATCATCTCAATAATTATCCTATACAGGAATTATCATAAACTAGATTAGTGTACAGAGTGGATTTGTCGTAGGGTTATTATCAAATCAGACTGATTTGTGAAATTATACTTAAAGTAAAATTCACTAGTGAATTTGAATTGTGTGAAATGAACACTACTGACAAACTAGTACAATTTTATGTTATTAGTGAAATTGAAAGATAACAGTTTATAGTAACAATGCGACAGAAGTACCTACTAGGCCAGAAATTCAATGTAGTAGATTGTTGTGGACTGATGATGACGGATCGGTTTCAGGTATCGACGACCTTAACTACAACTCCAGTAACAGCATCAAATTAAAAATTTAATACAATTGACGATATGCTTGGGAAGAGGAGATCGCTTGAACCATTTGAAGAACTACTTTATTCCAATTTGAATTAACTCTGAACATAACGATTAAAATCATTAATTTCATTCAATCAAATCAATCAATCTCTTCCTTTCAGCATATCGAACTACCCGTCATTCAACGAGCACATTCACCCACCGTCACGCTTCTCCGACGACACGGAATGCGAGGGCCACCATCGAAGGAAGCGAAGCCACCATCACCCGCCAGACGGCAAGCCTTCCCGTGAGGCCTTCCAAATAAATGTATGAGACAAGCCTGATTCACTTTACGTGAATATGCTTGGTTAAGACATAGTGACAGTGGCATAATCTGTAGTCACGCTGCGATAGTGACATAATCTGTGGTGAATGATGGCGCTAATAACACGTAGTGACAAGTGACGATAGTGACGTCATAAAGGCGCTATGATAGTGGTGGATTTGTTTTGTGATTACAGATAGTGTTTACTAAAAATGTAAGGCAGGCTTGTTTTACATTTAATTTGTGATGGTGTAGCTCTAATAGCGTTTATAAAAATTTGTGCGAGACATTTGGAATTGTTTTGTGGGTTGTGTCGATAGATGAACTTTGTGGATTGATGATACCCACAGATGACGTTATTTATTGGACAGTTTGATATGACTTTGATAGAAATAAAATAATACTTGAATGATGTTGATGAGCGTAGTTTAACATTAGGTGAACTATAGTTTGTGTTACTCAGAAAATGCATACATAAACTATATTTTACCAGAGCTTCCAAAATGACTCAAATTGTTGTAAAACATCAACAGGTTGCCAAATGACAAAACTTCCGTATTTCTAGCTATGTAAATAATATTTTAGATAATTATACTAGATAGGTATAGCCAATATTTAGTGCCAGATAAACCAATAATCCTTTTATACTCCAAAACGAGTACATGTTATTTTATGTATCGAAATAACGGTTTTCTACACTTGGCTAAGAGCCTTATTCCGGCACGGTCGAGATTATCTGTCACTGTATTAAAGATTAAAGACAGCGGCAGTTATCATTTCGAGGGGCTCAGAATAGTGCCCTAAGCCTTGAGCTTGACACCGTTCTGTAAATATTTCAAGTAATTTAACTTACATTATTAACGAAAATAAAAATTAAAAAGAACAATAATTAAAATAAAAATATATATTTTAAACTTAATGCCTTATTGACCAAAGTCTTAAAACTAGTAAAGGATACGATTGTTAAATTGTATCCCATATGTAATAAAAATACGAATTGTTTGATTGTTGTAAATTTTAATGAGAACTAAAACGTTTTCATGGACAAATCTTATCATTGTATTTAACATTAAGATTTTGAATGTATAATATAAAATCGAGTACATATTTATATCGTAATGTTATGGAAAATGAATGTAATGCCCTGGTCACGAAACTAACGCTTAAAGCGAATCGCGAGCGAGTTCTTTTTTTAACAGACTTTAAAAAGAGGTTCTTATTTTCTAAATTCTGTTGTATTTTTGTTCGGTTCTTACCCACCGTTCACCACCAGAGATCACCTGGGTGAACGATGGGAAGTTTTTTTTTTACAACCTCTCTGATAAAACTGAAAGCCCCCAACTTTATATGGGTGAACAAGGGCATCGCCAAGGGGGGGGGGGGGGGCAAGAGGACATACATACCAAGACATACCATGTTTTTTTTACATTTGAACGTTTATTCTACAAGTTTTTCACACTTTGTTTTTCGCCCTGAGCTTTGTTTTCTGCTCGGGGCAAAACGCCAAGACCGATTTTCGTGGCCCGGGGGTAAATGCCAGAAATGGACATATTGCCATATGCCTACAGTGTATTATAAAATCATTCATGAAATGTTAGTAATAATGATAAATGTACTACAAATATTTATCATCTTCGGCTATAAACATGTTCAAAATTTTACAAAAAGCATATTTAAATGTGTTTAAGCCCATTGTCTACAAAATACTTCAATCACACACAACAAAATGTATTATGTAATTTAAAACAATAGTTATCTTTAATCACGAAAATTACAGAATAGTATGACAGTGGGCTCTATTAAAGTGGAGCCACTTTCAAAATTTCCATAACTATAGAAAACGCTAACAATTTAACATTAACATCTTACACTTTAATTTTCAATATCAACGCTCTCGTGTTACCCTAGCAATGGTCATATTACATTACTTCCAGACTGCTTCCACCAATTTATTTACACAAAAACGGGAGAATAAATTTATTTGAATAGATAACTCATCACAAACAAACATAATGCAAAATGTTTAAAATAGCCGGTTTTTACAGGCAGGAAACTAGTACTAATTAAAAAAAAACTTTGTGCATCACAATGCATGATAATATGCATATACACGATTTCTAGGTTCTGTAGTTTTTTTTTTCATATATATAACTATAATTGTTACAATAAACAAAATATCTTTTAAGTGGCACCACTGCATATGTGAACATGCCTAATGATCTACCTTTAATCATAACAAACTGATGTAAATTAATGGAAATGTAGAAGTATCCTCATTAACCAGTAACACAAGACAATACACTTACCTATAGTTTGGTGAATACGGCAGAAAGTTAAATTTGTATGTACGTAGTATATGAGAATTATGAGTGTTGAACACTTCACAAAAAGGGCTCATAATTATCCTACCTTTTTCCATATTTCGCTTAAAAAAATATTAGGAGTTGTTGTAACCCTACAATCAGACTACGTCTTAGTGCTGCGCTGCATTATTCTTCTCTTTCATTTTAGACTAAACATTGCGTATTTATGTCGAGGAATTAGTCTTAAGGTGTCCGTTACACATGCTCATTATTAGCACAAAAGCATGCCATTATTGAGCAATTGCTACTTAGTAGCATATGTGTCAAAGCACTGCTAGAAAATAAGCAAGTTCATTTCAAAGGTGCTCGTCTTACGCATGCTAATAAGCATACTCTTATTAATAGCAAATGTAACAGTACCTTTAGACTTAATTAGACGAATGACAAGACAGACTGTGACAACCTTCCGTGTCGTCAGGTTTTTTGTTTCCTAAAGAAAACAGAAATATTTTTTGTCATTTTGCTGTTCAGAGAATGCTTCAATCAGTATAATTTTCCACTTTTTCTTAGATAAAGAATAAAATATTCTTCTATCCCTTAATTTTAAAGGACTTACCTAAAATATCTTTTTCAGATGGGATGATTATGATGCCCTAAATATTATGAATACACAAATTTTCAAGTGAGTTGTGTAATTTTTACCAATGTTTTTACAATCGTTTACGTTGTTCTTTAGTAATTCCAACGAAGACTGCCCTATATTTAATTGAGATCTATTTTGTATAAAATAGACACCTATTGCTAGTCAATAACCATTAGTAGTTTTGTAGCCGTCGCATCAATAGCAGAATTTGTAACTTTAAATTTTCTACGAAATCGATAGAACAATGCAAACTCTAATTTTTTCCTATGTACTATGTATTCCATGATCCTTACTGTTATTTCCCTGTAAAAATAAAATCTTTATTGCTTTTTGGTATTAAATGGAAATGTTTGTAAAATTCATAAGAAGTCCATAATACTCCCGTGTAATCCAAATTTCTAGTCATTTTACATGATAAAGTATACTATCAACGAAATCATTATCTAATTATCGTATTTACATATTTACTTTTCATACTTTTGGAGGAGAGAAAACTTAATACGTTATTTCAGATGTAGGCGATCAAGGTCAACCGATCGCAAACGTATAATCGCCGAAATAAGCGATCAAGGTCACACAATTGCAAACGTATAATCGCTGAAATAAGCGATCAAGGTCACACAATTGCAAACTATATACCACAAATAGTTCATTTATATTTTTATACAAATTGAAGCTGCATAAGTATACACATGCACAGCTTAGCAAAATATCATCATCATCATCATCTCAGCCATAAGAACTCCACTGCTGGACATAGGCCTCCCCCATCGATTTCCAAAAAGACCGATTGGAAGCGGCTTGCATCCAGCGTCTTCCCGCCACTTGTATGAGGTCATCTGTCCATCACGTGGCTGGTCTTCCTACGCTGCGCTTGCCGGTACGTGGTCTCCACTCGAGAACCTTTCGGCCCCATCGGCCATCAGTTCTACGTGCTATGTTACGTGTTAGCAAAACAGAAATTTTCCCCACGATTTCAGTTGATTTCAATACTTTACTCAGGGAACTCAAAATAAATAGAAACCACGGCAAATATCCCGTTAATAATGATTACAATGTCCTCTATCTCTTTTGTTCTCCTGCCAAAATAGATATGACTATCCATATATTGACTATGATACCGTAAATAAAATTGGGTATTGTCATGTAATACCTTTTAATCCATAGATTGAAATATCTTCTTACTAGGGAAAAATATATTTTGAGAATATTGAAATTCGCGTGATTCAATGCATTCAATGTCTATCTCTCTCATCCCAACATTCTTAAACATATAAGCTCATTAAGTACGGATATTAGAACAGTGAAAAATGAATTTGTTTATTCAGGAGAAATATTAGAAAAAATCTTTAATATCTTTTAAATTAGCTGACAAGTAGGAAAATATGTATGTTTTTCACTACTCCGTCGCCAGTATAAGTGATATCTGACTTAAACCTTTTTTAAATATTTCTATCTCCTGTCTAAATAAATAAATTCATTTCTCATTCTACCTCGATTGCTTACAAAATAACACTTTCGAAAATTATCTTTTCTCTCCTTCACACTCAACAGCGGATTTCAATACTCTGTAAAATCCAGTTAGTCCATACCAATTATTAACTACTGCACAAAATACCATGTCATACTGTCAATATCGATGTAACAATTAGAAATTGCAACAAAAACTGGATTTGATAGAATATTGGCATACGATGTGAAAAGAATCATTATCGTAGCATTTACAAGGATCATTCTGAATTCTAGTCAATGTACCATATCATTTTACATTATGTTAATATAACATGAGAATTAAGTAAGGAATAGTTAAACAAGTTGTTACAAGATATGTTTTTATAATGCAGAGTTATTAGAACAGTACGATGTGAACGAAAATAAAAATTCATTTACTTGATATTGGTGTATTTTTTCACTAACCTTACCATTAAAATACATAATGACAGTAATTAGAACAAATGGTCGTTTTTTTGTAGTGCCCAGATTGGTTGGTTGAGAATTTCATGAAATAGGCAGCCATTCCATGGCTAACTGATCGACTTTAAATTTGTAAGCCATACCAACTGTGAGTATCCGTTACGTTTCAGCACCGCATGTCATGACAGGTAGGACGCACTGGCTGAACACCTTCGTTTTGAGACTTTGTGGGATGGGTGACGAGAAGACTTGACGTAGTTTACCGAATGCTGCCCAGCGCAGCTCGATTCTTCTCTTAACTTCCCACTCGAAATATATATAGTTATACATACTTTTGAACAATTACGAGTGGGATCTTCGAGAGCCATCTTTTACAATTGGTCCCGGAATAACATGCTTGTTGAACATGATTTAATTAACAGGTTTAATTCCTTTCAAACAAATAAGATGGCGATATAATCTGTACTGACTGATATCTGACTTCCTTCAGTTCTTGACTTTACTTCTTGGTTAATGACTTCAGCAACCAACTTCTTTTTACAATGCTTCTAAAAATATTTGGCTGGTGTGCGGTATTGCGAGCACAATTCAGTTGATATACCACTTCACTTCTTGGTTAGTGACTTCTGCGATTATTGTCATCACTTCTGCCAAAGACTGGCCTTGTGGCTCAGTTGGTAGTATGTCTGCTGCTGTGCCGTAGGTCGTGGGTTCGATCCCCATCCAGGGCAAATATTTGTGTGATGAGCATGTTGTTCTGTGTCTGGGTGTGTCATATGTGTCATATGTATATATTTACAAAAAAAGTGCATATGTATTATACCAACCATCTAGTTCCCATAGTACAAGCTCTGCTTAGTTTGGGCTAGATAGTGTTGTGTGAAATGTCCATAAAATATTTATTTTTTAAGGCAAGATAACCTAAAACATGGCATACATATTATCTAAATTAGGGCCTGATCCTGGCCCTAATTTAGATAATAAAATAGCAAGCAAACGACGTAACAATGAAGCGGAGGAGAGTTTGACTTAAAAAAAATAATTCTCCTGCGTCATCAATAGAAACTACGTTCATAGACCCCTCACTTGTTGTCGGTAGCTTAGCATACACCCCACTCGACAAGGGCCCATTTGTAGTCCACGTTTCCCGTATAGAGTTCGAACAAACTGCTAACATTTTGTTAAGACCGACTAAATTCGGACATTTTTAAAATCACACAAGATAACTGTTAGAAAAAGGAGTTTCAGTAATCCATGTACACAAAGAGTTTTGTGTCCGTGTTTTTGTTTTAGTTCTCACATGAGTTGTCTGTTTAGGAAAATATATTTTGGAGAAAATAAAAAAGTCTTACTTTTTTTCGTTATAAGGCACGATTTGTTGCGCGAGGTTTCAGTCAAAAGGAGAATGTAGACTGTGACGTGACATTCGCACCAGTTATACGTCATATTCGCTTGTTCGTCTGTTCGTTCGCTGTGAGTTTTGATAGCGTTGGCTGCTAGAACTGGCCACTACATAGAACAAATGGACGTGAAAACATCTTTCCTGAATGGAGAGATTTCAGAAACTATTTACATGGAGCAGCCTGAAGGTTTCGAAGAGAAAGGAAAAGAAAACTATGTTTGTCGTCTAAACAAATCACTTTATGGTTTAAAATAAGCTGCAAGAGCATGGAACAAAAGCTGTATTAAGTGCTCAAACAGTTAGGTTTTAATCAATCCCAAAACGAGCTATGTGTCTACATGAGAACTAGCAATGGAAAGATTATCATATTGGCGGTTTATGTGGATGACATGTTGATTTTTTGGAATGACATTGAAGAGTTGAAAAAAGTTTAAAGAGAACTTACTTCAAAATTTGAGATGAAAGGTCTGAGCGAAGCGATTCTTATCCTAGGAATTAGGATAACTCAGGATGATCATCAGATAAAAGTGGATCAAGAGAAGTATATGAAACAAATCCTTGCCACATACAAAATGCAGGATTGCAAACCAGTTACTACACCAAGTACACGGTCAACATCTGGAAAAACTAGATCAAAACAGGAGGAATAATGATAAAATTCCATACAGAGAGCTCCTAGGGTCACTTATGTATCTGTCAGTTTACACAAGGCCTGATATAGCTCATTCAGTAAACTACTTAAGCCAATTTAATGAATATTATGGAGAATATAACATTGGATTGTAGCAAAGAGTATTAAGATATCTTAAAGGAACCAAAAGCCTTGCTTTGAGATATTCAAGAGAAAAACAACTATCGGTTGTAGAGGGATATGCGGATACAGATTTTGCTGGAGATAGCGATCGGCTTTCATATTCCGGTTCAGTTTATATCATTCAAGGAGGAGCAGTATCTTGGCAGAGTTCAAAACAGAGAACAGTAGCACTCAGTGTCGTGAATTATTTAGTTTGAGGCAAACGAATGTAGGTTAATTTTAAAATATATACTTGGCAACACTTGTGAGACTGGCAATAGATACTTTTTTGGAAATGGCCGCCCGCTACACACTGTAATCTTGTATCTAGAATTATTATAATTGAAATAAAACTGCAAACTTCGGAGAACACGGACTTTTATTCATCACATGTTTTGGCGACCGTTTGGAAATATTGGATTTTGATACAGAGCGGGCGGCCGCGCAAGAGAAGTTGTGAAATACAAATTATAAGATCACAACTAAAACCAAAAAATGGCGCACTCGACCAAAGAAAATCGGAACGAGAACAAGTGCGCAGGATTTTCTCCCGAACGGCACAGCAAGCAGAAGCCAACATAGATAACGACGATTTCAACAACGCGGCGATAGATGTCGAATTCCTGCGAGATAAAGTGCTAAGGATGGAGGCACTCGACAAGATTATTCAAGACCGCATGCTAACGTCGGACATCTTTGACGAAACCGCATACCAGCAAGAAAGTGAAACTACCGAAGAATTTAAGTATTAATGGTGCAGAATACGCAGCCGACTACAATCGGATGTTTCGAAAAACTTAACGACGGAAAGGACTGAAAATACAAAGACTGTCAGAAACTACAATTTACCACAAATCGTGTTCAAGCAATTCGACGACCAGCCCATTAATTGGCTAGGCTTTTGGGGTCAGTTCCGGAAGATTCACGAAGACAACACTCTCTCCAGCGAGGACAAGTTTCAATATCTCAGCAACGAAAGAAGGGAGCAACAGCCGGTGTTTAATAGAAAGTTTCCCCCCATCGGCAGAGAACTACCACAAGGCCGTCGAGCAGCTACATAAACGATTTGGACGTGAGGACATTCTTATACAGGTGTATGTTAGACAGTTATTAGGGCTTGTAATTAATCACAACAAAAATCAGGTACCGATCAAATCATTGTATGATAAATTATCTACCTACTTATTATCATTAGAAACTTTAGGTATTGCATAAATATGAGACAATTTTGTATCCGCTGGTAGAATCTGCTATTCCAGAATCAATTATTGTAGCCTGGAATAGATCGAATAGTGATCAATCATCAAATCAACTCTACTTCGGAGAACACGGACTTTTATTCATCACACTCAGTACTGCTGAAGCGGAATATGTTTCTTGATCAGAAGCTACAAAAGAGGCAGTATTTCTTAAGAGGTTTATAAGAGAAATGACTGGGTGCATGGAAGGACCTTTAACCATATATTCTGACAGCCAGTCAGCAATTGCCATTGCAAGCAATCCAGTGCATCATCAAATGACTAAACATGTTAATGAACGATATAATTTTATTTTTATACGTCAAATGATAGAGTTGGGGGATGTAAGACTGAAGTATCGTTCAACTGAGAGAATGGTTGCGGATATTTTAACATCTCTATCAAGAGGTAAATTTGAATGGTGTGTAAAAGGTATGGGAATGAATGTATTAGCAAAGTGAGTGCAGTATATATTGAGCAGTTTGTATGGATGTTGTATGTAGATGATCTTTATGCAAGGGATTAAAGAGTGTTAGAGAAATGAGGTTCAGTAATCCATGTGCACAAAGAGTTTTGTGTCAGTGTTTTTTGTTTTAGTTATGACATGAGTTGTCTGTTTAGGGAAATATAATTTGGAGAAAATAAAAAAAGTCGAAGTTGTTAAATGCATTTGAAATATCTTTTAATTCTTCTGCCCACCATATCAATAACCAACATCATCCCAGGTAGCGTGAAACGTGTTGGTCGAAATAAGGTTTCAGTGGAGTTCACATCCGCCTTCAATGCCAACAACTTCTAAGAGATGCCCATCCTTGCAAAAAGCAAATATTCCGCTATCATCCCAACTTTCAGTGTAACAAGAATGGGAATAATCCGTAGAGTCCCCACAGAACTGTCCATGTCGGAGTTCGTGGACTCCATTGAACTCCCTCCCGGATGTGGGAAAGTGATACAAGGCGAGGCGGTTTAATAGGAAGTTTGTAGTAGAAGGCACTATAACTTGGGTCCCTACTCAAACAGTAGTAGTCACGTTCCATGGACAAACACTTCCCTCGAAAGTATATTCTTTCTATACTTCGTTGCTGATTGAACTTTATCATTACTCCACTATACAGTGCCACGCATGTTGTAGATATGGTCACACCAAATCGCAGTGTAGATCAAAACCGAAATGCTACAAATATTCAAAAAAACACCTTGGTGATGATTGTGAGTACTGTCGAGTTGCACAACCACCAAGAAGCACCAGCTTACAAATAAAAAAAGAATCATCAAAATCGGATCACCCAGCCGAAAGTTATGAGATTACAAACATTAAAAAAAACTTTAAAAAATTACAGTCGAATTGATAACCTCCTCCTTTTTGGAAGTCGGTTGAAAAAGCCTCGTACCTGTACTACTCAGGAAGTCATTTTGCTAACAGCAAAGTGTGCCCTGAGTTTGCGAGGCAAAAATCCATAAAAACAGTAATGGCCCAGGATAACATCTCATATGAGGAAGCAGCAGCACAGTTCCCCAAAGCGTACCGTTCATATGCTGATGTCACTGGACAAAATTCATTTGCCATATCTTCCTCTCAGTCCTTTACTTCCCAACCTCTTCTTAAACGCTCTTACAACAAAACTGTATTTTCCTTTCCCCGCTCAAAACCGACTCCATGAAAGTAATTTAATAGAGCAACCCATCAAGCTATCATTTCGGCACCCTCGTCAGCTCTGCCAAATGGTAGTGCATTAAGGTGCAGTCAAACAGTCTTACCTACTCCTCAGAAGGAAAACATGATAGAAACTTTGTCGGTAATAATAAACATCATCCTAGAAAATCCGTTACCTCTACCGTCCAACGTTGCCTCTAAACTTAACCAAATAATTTCCCTTTCTGTCCAACATGGGCAAGAACAAACACGCGATATTACAATGGAACCCTCAAAGCATGCGACGCAAGAAGCATGAACTAATATATTTAATTAACCAAAACAACCCATCAGTCATCGCCATCTCGGAGACATGGTTGGTCCTCGGATCCTGTTTTCGGATCTCGGGGTACTCCTGTCTTCGGGATGACAGAGTTGATGGTTATGCTGGAAGTGCCTTACTTGTCAAGCGCACTCTTCCAGTTTCCCCTATATCCCTCCTGTCCCATTCCCCTGATATCAATGTAGTTGCTATCAGAACCGCCAACATCTCCTTTGTGTCAATTTACATTCCTCATCCTACATCCTCTTTAATACCTGAATTACGTTTAATACTAACTTCCATTCAACAATTAGAAAACTGATTAACGTCTTTAAAACCCTAAGAACCATAGCTAATCCAAAAAAACTTATCCAAACATACAAGGCATTAATGTGTGAATGCATTATCAGATATTGTATGTGTGCTTGGGGTACTGCTGTTAAAATAAAACTGATATCTGCGAAACATGCTCCGACTACAGAGGTATACGAAAAAGCTGACGTTCTCAGCGTTAGAAAGATATTTATCTATGAATGCTTAAGAAGATATCACAGGAAAACTGTACCTCATCTGGCTATAAAACACAAAAGGGTTGAAATGTTTCCAGTTCCTACATCGAGAACAAGATTTGAGATATTCTTTATAAATTTGTGAATATTAATAACATAAAACTGTAAAATAACAGCTAATGTATTCAGTTAATGTATTATAATATATGTATTGTAACGCTTCATACATTATATCTGTGCCCTGTATATTAAATAGATTTTAATACTTTATTATTATAAGTATACATAAACTAACTTTGTCCATTGTGTTTTAAGGTGTGTCAACTGAATTTTGCTCGCAATACCGCACACCTGCCAAATATTTTTAGAAGCACTGTAAAAAGAAGTTGGTTACGAAGCTCACGAAACGGACATTGGCAGAATTGTGAAAACTGTCGCTGAAGCCATTAACCAAGAAATTAATATTTTTTTTTGCTTTGTGCGAATGTTTCGATAGTGGCGGTTATATTAGGTAACTATAGGTATATGACCTGCAGAGTCGACCGGATATTTCAATAATTTGAAGCGCGTTAGCAGAGACAACAGCTACACGAAAGAGAAAGATGCACTTTGTAGGTGTCTGTAGTTAGTACATAAGAGTGGTCAATTAGCGCCTGCGAAAAGTGACTTGCCGTTTATAACGTCGGTTAAAGTCGCTCTGTGTGTTTGCGATGTGAGTCTGTACTATTGTGGGGTATTCTGTGGTTTAACACTAATTTTCTGAAGATTTATCTATCTTTTTGAGAACTTTTTTAAAAGAAAACAAGGCTATTAATTATTTTTTTATTACTTACATGTTAAGAGATTTCATTTGAACTTTTATGAACACATTCATTCAACATTTACATAACTTCGTAATATTATTGCATAGATACCTAAATATTAGACCTACAAAAATCTTTTAGACAAACTTTTTAAACTGCATTTAAAAGTGTCCTCATTAATTAATAACCGAGCTTAAACTCGACAGGTTTAAATTTTATTGGTAGTGATAAAACTTTACAATGGGTAAATACCCCACACCTTTACCAGTCACTTAACCGCCAAGTAGTGCAAAATCATTAACTGTGTTCCGGACGATGTTTCCAGAGAAATTTCTGGCAATAACGATATTTAACATCTAATATGACTGACGAGCACAGTGCATTACCACACAGATTTTAGAACTATGAAAATACATGATTCGTTGTGACTTTTATGAGCAAGAGTAAATCTTAACATCAGGCGAGCGACCTGCTCGTCTCGTCGTTTAGTTGTACAAATTTAAAAATACACATATTTAAAAAACCTGTCTACCTTTTCGGCAACGACCTTACATCATCTGCTTGTACAGGGTTATTGTTAATTAACTATACCTCTCTAAACTGCTGTTGTAAAACTGACTCTCAAAATGTATGGTGCCGGTTTTTTTTCTTGTGCAAAAGATGCATAATATTATTTTTTTGTTTTGCTGTGTAGGGCAGAGTGACTATCTCTAAATTGCAGATTCATTTTCACCTTGGCTAGGAATCTACAACACTTATAACCAAAATGTTACACAAATATGCCTTATAAGTTTTTATAATTTAATATCTTCATTAAAAATAACTTATTTAAAAGACTGTATTTACTTATTTGTTGAAGAAATCAGTCTAAATAGCAGAAATCTGTTACAGATGATAACACTGAGAGCTTTTAAGAGATAACTAAAAGTAATCCGGTACATATTTTGCAGCTAATTTGCCAAAACATACGCCACGACAAGGCGGATTACAAAACGGTGTAGTTATCTAATGCGGCGTTAGTAATTTTGTTTCACGAAAATATTGAAAACAGTCAAATATATAGTTGTAAATTAAATTCCCTATCTTTGGTCTATAATTTCTACTTCATGATTAATCAAAAATTTACCTCTGTCAAAAATACATAGCTAAACGTTAGCAGCCGCTTTGGAGAACGTATCGCGACTACAATCCGTCTAAACATTATCAGAAAACAGCGCAACTTTGTAACCCGTCTTGTCCTAATGTAATATGGCGTAATCTTCAAACTGTCTGCAACATAATAAATATCTATTAAGTTTTCGAACTAGCTATCTCTAATTCTATGAATCACTATCGCTATCTTCTGCGGTGAAATCAAAGGGTCGGAACTTATCTCTAAAATCGGCGACATGAGAGACCTCCTCCTCCCGCGATAGCTGGCACAGCCGCCAATCCACCTTGTCTTCGCAGTTCAATAGGGGAGTGGATGCTAGCACGTCCCTGGAAAAACATGAGACATTTTTGAAGTGAAAACTTCTTTAGCGGCGTTGTGCATTTTTTGGATGGGTAAACAATGTTAAATTCGCGTCAGATCGAATTCGTAAGACGGACGGATTATTTTAGTCAGAAACCTATTCTAACGTTCTGCATTTAAAGTTCATTATTGTATGTAAATTTGTATCAGTCTTTTTGCTATTTTATTTTTTAGTTTTCACTTCTGCCGGCACTCCCGGAGTGCAACCCGTTGTTTTTTTTTTCTCTACGTTCAAAATAGACCGACAAAGCGTGGCATTGAACAATCCAATTCGAAAGCGCATCAAGCGAGTGGAACAGAAATAGCGATAAAGACAAAAATGAAACATATCACTTCTTTTTCCCATTAGGATAAGTAGATTATGTCTTCCCATTTGCTAAGATCCTGAAACACGGCTTTCGCTTCTTTCGCATTCATTAGGATTTCTATACATGCTCGTCGGTTGCGGGTTTTTTGTCCAGACTATTCTTCAAAACGTTTTTCTTTAGTAAGAGAAAATCTATGCTTATCTATAATAAAACTATAACGGATCAAACTCTGTTCATTAACGATTTTTGGAAAATTTAGATTGGTAATAGATTGGTAATCCGGCATTATAATAAACGATACAGAAGCCAAAAAGGGTAATAAAAAAAATGTTGTCCATCTGTACTTAATGGACGTCAAAAGTACTGGTCGGGATTGAACGAAATTTGGATTATTACTTATACAATGTAGTTAGATCATAACTAAATCCTGGCATATTTTAATTCAAAACTTATACGTGTTAAAAATATAAGTGAATTCTATTTGAAGATTAAGCGGACTTGTGAAGTTTGTCTAATAAATTTTTCAGGTGACACGATATCCCGAACGCATCTAGTCGTTATTATAATCAAAAACATCTGTCCAAAACGTTCGTCCATGTATCGGTCCAGCTGTAACATTATTTAAGTTTACCTTCCGAACTGCAGCGGGAAATGTTGCTTAGTCTTGGCCAGCAATTGTTCCCCGGACGGCAGGTCTGCGTGGAAGTAAGTAGCGCCGGGGAGCACCACCTGTCTTATATCCGCGTATGGAGGCAACACTTCTAGCTGGACGCTCGCTAGCCCCGCCTCGTCCTGTTCGACATATTGTTTGTGTTAATAAGATTTATTTACAAAATAGAATTATAGTGTTCGACTTTTTGGAACATTCTAGCGCTTGAAGGGCTTCAAACACTCTCGCAACGCAACGCAACGCAGCAACGCTTGCCTTGACTGACAAATTAATGTGCCGTGCAGGCAAACTCCTTAATACAAGGAAGTGCGCGGAAAATGGCCAAGGATGCCGATATTGGCAGTAGGCGGAGAGTGTCCATTATGTATGTAATAATATCCATGTATTCCTTGATTAAGACCTAGAAGTATCAAGAATATAAAGATTCTAAAGCATACATTGGTGATGTCTTTATAATTATGTTTAAATATAAATACCTGAAAAACTTCCAATATCTGTCCTTCAGCAGCCTTCGGTACAGGAACACATTGTATCTGCATGTGGGAAGTCCTATAGTTTCTCTCGAAGAACACGCCTACACAACCTATGGAGGCGTAGAACCGCTTTAAGACCTCCTTGAACTTCTTTATTTCAGACATGACTTCATCTGGTACCTGGAAAATTAAGAAAACCATTCTCTTTGAAAAAGTCCGAATGAACATGTACTAAAAGCCAAACAAATATAGACTCAACGCATTATTCGCCACAACGCGAGGCTGTTAATTTTTGGACTATTTCATTCTTTTGGATGAGTGTTAATCCATTAAGAAATACCGTAGTTTTTCAAGTTTTCTTTTAGCAAAATACATTAACATTATTAACAGGTGAGGGACCGAGAGCATGACTACGTCACAAACCACATGATTACCGTCTCTTTTTTTCTCTTTCTTGCATAGTGTGCACTGATTTCGTTGTGTCATCCCACATTTTTTTCCATATATAAGAATGTATTGGATTATCAATTACAGATCTATATGATAAATAATGTGGACGAGCTCCACTGATAAGATGATCTCACCCTTGTGGAAGCTTGGTGATGTGCTATCGGCAATATCAGTACATGGTAGGCGTTGAGAGGTCCTTTCGCCAGCGCCAAGTAACACTGAGTACCGACACTTATGACCAAGTGTTTCTCCACTGAAGGGGAGCTTAGGCAGAACCAACAGGAATCTGGAAAAATATAATATATTTAAGAAATCTAACAATTGCACAAACCTAAATATTTGACGCAACTAATTGTTCAAAACGCTAATAACCGATGGGGCCAAAACGTTCTCTAGTAGAGCTGAAGACCAAGCACCAGCAAGCGCAGCGTAGGAAGACCAGCCACAAGGTGAATAGACAATCTCATACAAGTAGGAAAACGCGGGATGCAGTCCATTTTTCTTTTTCTGTTACCCAGGGGAAGCCCTTTATGGGTATCCGCCCCGGGGGAGACTGCGTGGTTATGTGGGAGTCCCGCCCAATTGACCGGTATGCTGGAAGATCCAGCGCTGTCAACCGATATGCCAGTTTACCCACTAAAACCCCTGGGGTGTTTTCGTCTCGGCGCCTATATGCCGCGCCAAAAGGAGCGTCATTGAGACTCGTTCACGGAGCGGGATGCAGACCATGCGCCAACCAAACCGTTTTTGGAAATCACCACAATTTACCACTATAATTGGGTATGCCAATTATAGTGGTAAATTGTGGTGAACCCTGAACTCCTGGGTGTAACTTTCACGTCAACTCTCAACTTCGGCTCCTATATTGAGTCTATGGCTCAACTGTCTACAAAAAACTGGGCATCCTCTCGAAGGTGCGCCAGTACTTCACGCCGAAACAATTACACTATATCAAGCACAAGTTCGGTCGTGCATTGAGCAGTGCTCTCATATTTGGGATGGTTCAGTTAAGTACAAACTTGAGGCGTTGGAATCAATTGAAAAACGTGCCAGGAAACTCATAGACAACGATTCTCTTGTTCATGCAAAACTCCAAAGTTTGAAGGATCTAATTCCTCCTTGCCCTTTTTACTATCGGATAGTCAGAAACACGAAAAAGCGTCACCGTTTCATGGTGGATATTCCAAAAACCAGAACGAAGCACTTTCACCGTGCGGACTGCTAGATTGTGAAACACGCTTCTTGAGTGGGTCTTTCCCGATAGATATAATCTGGGTGTCTTTAAATCGCGAGTGAATATTATAAAAGAAACTTATTCGTGTTTTAACAGTCTGCCAAAAACTGGCAGGATGGAATAAGATCATGCAGATCGGATGCAATACAGACCAGGATCCATTTCCCTCTTCTTTCTTTCTTCGTTGTCACCTTTTCTCTTCCTCTTCCCGTGACCTTGTTCTTCATCTGCATCCATATTGAAGAAGAATTGCCCATTACCACTGAACTAAAACACAAATATTTATTGCTTACTTCTCTATTACTAAATAAATCGACTTTGTTAATGTTTATTTTTAGGACAACATTACATTTTACATCCAGCTACAAGATGGACAGAAGATATCATACAAGTGGCAGTAAGACGCTGGATGCAGGCCGTTTCCATCCGGTTTTTTTGGAAATCCATAGAGGAGGCCTATGTCCAGCAGTGGACTTCTTGTGGCTGATATGATAATGATGCATAATTAGTATAGTTATAGGTTATGTGACGTCACACTAAATTCAATATGGCACACACTAGAGGACACCATATTGAATTTAGACTGCACTTGACCACCAACTAACCCGATGTTAAACGACGTTGCGATCCACGATGGAGCGCGTTAACCTGGAAAAAAACCGATTCACTCGCGAATTCAAGACACATGTTTATCGAATGATATAATATATATATTGAGAAATACCCACTCAGGAAGCGTTTCCGCGTTGTATCAGTTGTCAGCATGATGAAAGTGGACACTAAAGTGAGAATATTTAAGCTTGTGGTATGAGCGCTTACCTTCACAGCTTTCCCGGGCTGGTGCTGTTTCAAGAGCTCAGGGTCATAAGGACACGGCGTCTCGTCAGTGGTCGCCTGTAACAACTCTGTCATACGCATTTTCGATATAGGTTGTAGGGAACAAGCGTAGACCCACTTTTCTTTAGTCTTGTTACCGACTGGAGCGAGCGCTATGAACCGAGTCGCGCACTCTCTGTAGTCTTGGTGGAGGGCTTGATTTCTGTAAATGGTAACAAAAAAGAGTGAAATTGACTGAAAACATCTAGCTAGAGCCTGTTCAGAAAGAGAACTGACATTGAAAGCGATGCTGTCCTTATTTCATTGTTCTGTTTTCAGTTCCCATTTTTTGCCACAATAGTTCTCTTTCTTTCCAGACTCCGCAAGATGTTTTTGTTTTACTCTATCTTATTGTATCTTTCTTTTTCTCTCTCTCGCTTTCTATCATGTTTTTATTACATTTTTTAAATATTATAGACTGATTCATAAGTTAAACAGACCTGTATGGTTGTCTCTCGAAATACTTGTGCGGTGAAGGTACAAAGTGGTATCTTGGTTTGATATTGATTGCCAGCCATGCCATTAGATCGGACAATCTTTCCTTTTCTATGTCTATCTGAAACAATTACAAAAACTGGTATGAACATAAGATAGCTGTGAAGTTAGTGTGTAAAAAAATAAAACCGTGCCAAGATGTATTCATACACATAGTTATGGTAGAGTTCCATAGCTAATGCAAAATCTATCAACAAGTATTAAGACCAAAACCAAAATACCAGACTGCGTAAGAGCAATTTTCGTAGTGTTTCTGTTACATTTGATATGATGTTGAGTGTAGGTTTTTTGCTAGAAAGTATGCACATCCAAATAATTTTTGTAAAAGTAACATGCCATAAGACGCTATGTAAAAATTATATGTTTTATTATGTATATGTTTTAGTATGACACTTGAGAAGTGTAATTAAATGTAACAAGACCTTTTGTATCCAAATCATTCAAGCCGTTTAGGCTGCAGAAAATAATATAAACACATATATACACTTGTAAAATATTACCCTCCTCCTTGTGCAGTTGGTTTTATAAAATGACGATGATGAATAGCAATGTTTACCTTCTGTGTGTCATCCTGCTGTATCCCCGATGGCCAGAGAGTAGTGATCAATACATCCACACCCCTGTACTCACTTTGGCCTCTGAAGCATGCGTCCCTGACTGCGCTGCAATCACTCGGCTCAAACATACAATGGGGGATATCTTTACCCAACTCTCTCCTTGACAGGCCAGTGAGGTATGCTATTTTTACATCGGAACTTGTCGTGAATATGCCTCTCTTACCTGAAATATAATTATAATATAATAAAAAATACTAAAATTAATAGTTTATTTGTAACTAGGTCTGGCCTGCTGTTTTATCCATACAAAGATGTAAATTAGAGAATATGATTAAATGTTAACTTATGTTTCATTCTAGGATCTCAGCCAGGGCCGTAGCCAGGAATTCATTTCGGGGGGGGGGGGTTCAGCAATGGACATGGGCATTGCTTATAGCCTTCTCATAGCGGGGTGGGGGAGAGTCTGCGGCCACGTAAAAAAAGATCACTTTAAAGGCCCAAATGAATACCAAGTTTGTCATAGCAAAATGTGCTATTATTTTTGGGTAGTAATAAAAAAAACTTTTTTCGTTTTAACGAGCATTCAGCGCTTGCATGACCTAAATATAAACAAAAATAGGTAATAAGTATGCGCGAGGGAAGCGAGCGCGAAAATTTTAGCAGTGGTTTTATAGTAATGCTTTGCTTTTGCTAATGCTAATGCTTTATGCTTTGTTTCTCGTATTAGTGAACCCACGGTACTTCTCTGTCAAAATAGTAATAACTTTTAGTGGTGTTTTATAGTAATATGCTTTATTTCTCGTATTAGTGAATTCATAGTACTTCCATGTCAACATAATATGAATGCGCGAGCGAAGCGAGCGCGAAATTTTTTAGTGTAATATGCAAAATTTTCGTTTTGTGAACTAACAGTACTTCTGTGTCAAATTAGTAATAAATGCGCGAGCGCGAAAATTTAAGTTGTGTTTTCCATGTCAAAATAAAAGATTTTTTTAAAAGTTTTTAATATTAAATCATGGAAGTGATTTGATTCATTGATCGTGTTAGCGAGTCCTAGATTTTCGTGGACCAGATGAATCAAACAAGTAAATGTGTTAAAAGGAAATACCCGACTGGTAAAGAGCGACTTTAAAGCTATCAAAAATTATAAATACAACCATTTGAATGCATTGATTGCCAATTTAATAATCCTAATTATAAATATATGACTTTATAGAAAATTACAAACATACCTACAAGAACGCGCAAAAATTTTTGGTTTGTGGCTATTTTTAGTGAATTATCTACTCGTATTAGAAAGTTCACGGCGCTTTAATGATCAATACAAATAAAGATCAATATGAAACAATTTGAAGCAACACATTTTGAAGCATTTTATAAAATTATTGAAGCCTGGAAGAATTTTGGATTTCGGGGGGGGGTTTGGACCCCCCAACCCCCCCTGCCTACGACCTTGATCTCAGATAAATATATATAGCGATTATATGTTTAGCTATTCATATGGATAGGTAACAATCAGAAAGAGAAACAAGTGTAATTATAATATAGCTGTGATGAAAATTGGTAATGATGACTATGACAAAATATAGTCATTTATGATCATGAAAGCTTACAAACAGACTTAGGTGCAGCTATAATATTGATACCTGTGTCCCTAAATTTCAGCCTGATACTGAAGAAAAATGATAAAGAAAAGGAACCTATTTCCATCTCCATTATTAGGTATTATTTTATACCAAATTTTAGATTTAGTTTTAATATTGGGATACCTATCTATATTTATGATATTTTCTAAGATAACTGTGTTACTTCTTCTACACTACCTTATTGTCATTTTCTATCATGTGAGATTTCAATGAAATGCAAGACTAGATTGTTATAAATGTAAAATATATCTAGAGTTCTTACCCATGTAAATAACGTTTGGTACAATTTCCGATCCTTCTTCCACATAATATGGTACATGTTCACTTTGGTATGGTCCAAACACATAGGTTGTAACTGGAACTATAAATGACAAAAAAAAAACAATTTAACAGTATTTTCTTACATACATATTGTCAAAACACAAAGATGTTTTTTTTTGGATATCCTACAAAAATAATCAATACAAATAATATAAGGATGTCTATAAAAATGATCCTATTTCTACTAAGTATCTGCATATATACTTAATTTATAAAGTATTATATTGAATAACACAATGCAGCATAGTGTCTTAAATTAGCATGGCAAATCAAATCTAATGAATAAGAAAATATAGCTGACTGACATTATTTGGGTTCAGTTGTGACTTTCAACTCATATACATACATTTCTTTCTTACAAATAATATATATTTACATGTTTTATCTGCATTCCATGCACAAAAAAATCTAAAAGTAATAATACTGAATACTTATGCAGTTGTAACAATCTTGGAATTAATTTTCAAGGAGTGAATAGATAGATTTCTTCTAGATCAACATGCCGCAACTTCTGCTACATCATTGGTTTACATGCGAGTTGGTGATCACACATAGAAATATTTCATGTAAAAAGAATGACAACGTAAATCATCCTTAACGAGATTATTAGAGATTCAGAAAAAGCAAACTGATTTCAGTAGCAGGATTTTCTAGTAACAACAACAATGTAGTAGCAATAATTCTATGCTACACTAGCATACCTTTCTTGGTTCCCATTTTATAAGCATCTAATTGTGAGTTGTCATCATTAAAGAAGTTGCCAACACACAGAAGAACTTCAAAAGGTCCTGATTTCTTCACGATAGATTCTACGCGAGAAAACAAGGCATTGAAGTTTCCATTCACGTCACCACAAATTAAGCTGAAATTAAAAGTAGGTTAAATGCCAATGATTGAATCATTTCTTTTAAATTAAATGTAAATAACAATATTTACGTTTTCTGCTTGTCGGACATTATACTGGTGTTCTCGCTGCTTGTATTAGAAAAATAAAGAAAAATATTAGGTAATTATGAAATAGTAGGTAATTATGAAGTTGATTCAGGTTATGTTTTTGTTGACTCTTTTGGTATCAGTCTTTCAACAAGGTAGAATATTTCTTTTCAATTTTCCACAGTACAGTAGTTCCCTATTATTTTGTTTGTATAACTGCGGCAATGAAAATACAATAACTACGTAAACTGCGGCAGAAAATTACTTTTTATTATTAAACATTTTTAAAACAAAACGAAGTAGTAAGTAGAGATGTAAACCGGGTTGAAAAAAACCGGTGAAAACCCGGTTTTTCTAGATACCGATAAAAACTGTTTTTTTTTCCACGAAAACCGGTTTTCACTTTCCGTGTCTATTAACTACCACCTATAAACTTAGAAGAATAATTTTTAAACTCTACAAACAGCAAATGTGCAAATCGCACAGTGCACATCAAGAAAAAATAAAGATTAATCAAAGACTTTGTGGCGACATACGTCACCACGCACACACACGAGAGCGCGGGAGGGCGAGTGAGGCGGGCGTACTTATCCCGCGTCGGGATACGCACCCAAAAACAGTCAGCAATCTCATGGCACGCGACACACACGCGGAGTGATTCTCTTGCGGTACAAGAGACGCGCGATCGAACGACCGAAGAGTGCCGATTATCTTACTCGTCTCGGTCTCCTCCCGCACTCTCATATCTTGTGCATCGCATTGATATTTGTGTTCGTGTTCGTGTCTTCTAAATACATAATTAGTTGGGACATGGTGTTTTATTCCTTGGAACCGGCCGCCTAAGGAGGCGGGTTCTCCACAATCCCGCGTGCCACGGCTGGCTCATAAAAGAAGGAACCAGAGACCATTGGGCCCCCGCCGTATCATCATACAGCAGTGGCTCCTCCCTGGCATCACCCATCATTGGTGACCCTTCAACTTTTAACGACATTGGACATTGCCAACTTGTGCCGGCAACTTCAATACCATCTGAGAGAATATTCTCCACGTCCGGGTACATCCTCTCCTCAAGAAGAAGCCGGCTGCTAGATGATGCTGTCGACCAGTTTTCTTTCTAGCATCAAAACGCAGATCTTATGCATTGAATAAACATTTTAAAAAAACCGGACAAGTGCGAGTCAGACTCGCCCATCGAGTGTACGAACTTACCTACTTATTTACTTCCTTTACTGTACTTATTTCCTTTTATCTACTGATAAAAGGAAATATATTTTTTTCCTTCATAAACGGAAAAATATACATCGTAAAAATATTTAAAAACCTATTTTATCTTATGCTAATGAAGCTCTTTCATAAGATACCTCACATTATATGGTTAATTCACTTTAAAATTTGGGCCCTCATTGCATAAAGACACTATTTTTTGTGATAAAATTAAAAATTTCCAGTTTTCAGATTTTTTCCTTTAAGTGTACTCTAACAGTCTAACACAATGCTTCTTGCCAAATTTTATAGTTCTAGATCAACGGGAAGTACCCCATAGGTTTTTATTCTCTTGTGAATGTCGAAATATGCGTTTTTTTGCGACATATTCGTCTGTAACTTTTTTAATGAAAACTGAGAAGTTTGATTTTTCTCTCTGCAGCAAGAGACTATGAATCTGCGTATATGATTTTAATTTCAACTCGATACCTTCACGCGTTCCCGAGATACAGGTTTTGACTCCTGCGGGGCTAGCACGGCAAGTGGACAAATTAGTCTTTCCCGGCTTAAGTCCTCTCGTCAGAGAGTAAAATTAGTATGTCACCCACACAGAGCACGGCAACCGAGGGAGAGACAAAAAATTTTAATTTGACGTTTGTCGATGACTATTTTATCCTGCTACCCCCCGCCACAGAGCACGGGCTCGGGTAACCGCGGGTTAAATACTCTCCGATTGACATTAGACCGGGGTTTGAACGCGGACTGTTAGTCACGTTCCGTTGAGGTGGTGATTAACAATTATATTACTTGTTTTGTGAAAAAAAAAGATGTCGCGAGCTTTTGTTCACGATATGATAGCGCGAGAGGAAGAAACGTTGCGAAGAAAATGGCATCGGAGGGAAATAAGGGATGCAAGCAACCCTTTCGAGTTTCCCGATAGGGAATTTCAAAAAATCTTCAGAGTGAATAAGGTCGTGGCGCTTTATTTGTGCCATGAATTAAAAGACGAATTGGAACCGCAAAATCCTCATGATGGGCTGCCGGTACACATAAAGGTAAAATTATCTTATACTCCACGAATTTTAGGAAAAGAGGTTAAGTACCTAACTGAGTATCACATTTTTATAAATCTTTCTAATATCCTACTAGTCGTTCTGTGAAAAAGTGTTTGTGTGTGTCTTATGTGAGAAGGTATTGTACTTTACCATTAAAATTTAGGAATACCTTAGCTTAGGTATTATTCTATCTATAATATAATAATTGCGCCCTGCAGTTTCACCCATATAGTGATGAAAAACTGTGGTAATAATGACGATAAAATATAGACTATGGCCTTCTAAAGTTCCTAAAGAATCTCTGTGCCAAATTTTGAAACGATTGGTCTAACCGTTTAGCCATGAAGAGGTAACAAACAGACAGACTTACTTTCACTTTTAAATTAATTAGAATTAGGATAATAATGACATTGAGATAGATAGGTATATTATTATGTAGATCCTAAATAATTTCTGGGTGTAGTCTGTTCTTTTCTTTGATTCATTAGTTTGTTTAATTGAGATGTTAGTTCCCATTTCTTGTGACTATAGTACTTACTGTCCTATGTAAATAGGGCGAATTCTGAGCTTACTGTGTGTGTAACCAATATATTATATGTACATTTTGGCATTGTACCATAAGAAAATAGATACTTATATTTAATGTCTACCAATAAATTGTATGGGCACAAAAAATCAACATTCCAAATATAGCTATTTGTTTTCTCTGCAAAAGGTCCTCTCATCCATAAGGCTATTGGGAGATGGTAGTTACCAGCGTGGGACAGGTCAAGATCATGGCCTGGCAATAGCACAGACCACCGTCAGCAAATATTTGACCCAAGTCTGTGGAGCTATCATAAAAAAGTAAGTGAAAGATTTGAGCTATCTCTTTATATTTTCTTCCACACTAACAACTACAACTTGTCTACCATATTATCTCTGTGTAACCTTGTCTAAAAACTGACTGACCAGTCGATGAGGATAATTATTTGGTATATGATAGCTGAAAACCCAGGAAACATAGCTACTGTCCATCACCAACACAATCACCATAATAATATGGGGCACAATTTGATTAGTACTTATAATATAATAGATAATACTAACACCTATCTGCCTAAATCTCAAAGATAATAAAAACTTTTCAGGCTTATGCCAAAATGGATTGTGTTCCCGGGGTCGGAAGATGCCAGGCAGAGTGTGTCCAATGGGTTCGCACAGAAATATGGCTTGCCAGATATTTTAGGCGCCATAGATTGCACCCATGTGGACATCTTCCCTCCACCATTCCCGAACGGTGTACAATTCAGGAATAGAAAGGGTCATACCACAATCAATGTGCAACTGGTAAGGAATGGTTTTAATAAAATATAAAGCTTATATTAAAAACAAAGTTTTAATACCAATATACAATTATTTTTGTAGGTTGTTGATGTCAATTGCCATATATTACACATAAACGCAAGATATCCGGGCCGAGTACATGACCAATTTATATTTAACAACTCCAATGTGAAAACTGAGCTCAAACGACTTTACAACAGCAGAATTGGGCAGTATTATCTTTTAGGTAAGTATGTATATTTCATGGCTATGCCAATAATGATAGCCTAACATTATTAAATATTGAGTAACAGCACAATAAAGATGAAACTCAATATTATAATGTTTACATATCATGTACATTGTAATTTGAAAGCAGTTAAGCTGTGGTCAATAGCCAAGCCTGACGCTGCTTCATCAGTCTTTGTTAATTGCATAAGCTAGGTGTGTATACCATTTCTGACTACATCATAACTAGGGCTCTGATAAATATGTAATAAAAATAATAAAATATTCACATACAATATGGACTGGAAAATCTAAAATATGGGATAAGTATGTTGTAAAAAAAACAGTTAAATTTAAAAAAGAAAACACTTTTTAACAGACTTTGAAAAAGGAGGAGGTTATCAATTCGTACTGTATATTTTTTTTATGTATGCACACGAATTACTCCATCATTTGTGAACCAATTTTTATGTTTCTTAAATTGATGTATAGAGAAAGCTCCCAAGTTGGTCCTATAATCATGGGCGTATATAAGGGGGGGGTCCAGGGGGTCCGGACCCCCCCCATGGCATTGGCCGAAAAAAAAATTAAGTGCTATCATAATGCCGGATTATCGCGGATGGCACGGATGTTACAAAATATACATAAACACCTGATGCGCGGTTGTCATAACGACAGTTTTGCTAGAGATGCAGTGTGACCTTAGTCCATCCTTCGCCCGCGCATACTACAAACGCGCAAACAAATCGAAACTATATATTTTTACTTGACTGCATAAGAAGGAGGGTAATGTTTTTCGAGTGTATGTACGAGTATGTTTGTATGATTCTATATGACAGCCTACAGCCTGAACGGCTTGTCCGATTTTGATGTGCGAGGTGTCATTAGATTTGTCTTCGGTTCCAGAAAGTCACAGTTTACAGTGATTTTACGCATTTTTATTCTTACAAAAAACAGCTTACTTGAAGTATTACTTTGAAGCATTAATATGCTTCAAAGTAATACTTCAAGCAAGTAAATTTAAGCAAGTAATTTTTCGCGCTCGCTTCGCTCGCGCATGGCCACATTTTGAAGATATGAAATTAAACTCATAAAAAAACGTCCTTCGTAAAACTAGAAAATAACATCGTTAAACATCAGGCGAGTTGGCAATCAGTCGTAGATCTATCTTAAGTAAACAAAAACACAAAAATTTCAATTCGATCCAAGCCAATTTTATATAAAAAAATATTCTTTACGTAAATAAAATCGAACAACTTTTAACATGCTGTGCTAATACAAGCAAATACTTGACCAAAAAATAATCACTAACCAAAAATTATTTTCCACCTGCAAGGGAGTACCGCGTAGGTATGTTTGTAATTTTCTATAATGTCTTAAGTTTAAATTTGGGAATAATAAACTGGCAATCAATGCATTCAAATGGTTGTATATATAATTTTTGATAGCGTAAAAGTCACTCTTATTCAGTCGGGTATTCTATTTTTTCTTTTAAAACATTAATATACTTGTTTGGTTCATCTGGGCCACAAACACCTAGGCTCGCTAACACGATCAATGAATCAAATCACTTCCAAGATTTCATTTTAAAAACCTTAAAAAATTTCGCGCTCGCTTCGCTCGCGCATTATTACTATTTTACCATAGAAGTACTGTGGGCTCACTAATACGAGAAATAAATCATGTTACTATAAAAACACTACAACAATATTCGCGCTCGCTTCGCTCGCGCATACTTATTACCTATGATTTGTTTACTTGAGTCATGCAAATGTTGAGCGCTCTTTAAATCGAATTAAATTTCACCCGTATCTAGTGTAATATGAATTAATAATGTTCCGACATTACTTATACACTTTATTTACAGTTATACGTTTGTCCGTAGCTGAATTTTCGTGTATTTTAATGTTTTTAAACTAAGATTGACATTTCGAAACCAGTACTCGTCTGCGTATAGTCTGCGCAAATAAAGAGGCAAATAGTAGTAAACTTTTGTACCCGTGGACCCCCCCCATGAGAAAGTTATAGCTACGCCCATGCCTATAATTATTATTTATTTATTTATTTTTTGGAAAACAAATAGCTTTGAACATATATATAGTATAGATTAATATTACAGAATAAGCCTTACAGTTTTCACCAATAGAATTTATATTTACAGGCCAATAAAAATAGTAGTAATACATAGTTAAAAGTTACTAAGCCATATCGATCAGTGATATTACAAAACATCAAAGTGTTTTATTACAAAATATACACATTTAAATTAAGAAATTAATTATTTCATCATCATCATCTCAGCCATAAGAAGTCCACTGCGGGACATAGGCCTCCTCCATGGATTTCCAAAAAGACAAGAAAGAAATTTCGATTGGAAGCGGTTTGCATCCAGCGTCTTCCCGCCACTTGTATGAGGTCATCTGTCCGTCTCGTGGCTGATCTTCCTACGCTGCGCTTGCCGTACGTGGTCTCCACTCGAGAACCTTTCGGCCCCATCGGCCATCATTAATTATTTACAAACAATTAATGGGAAAATCTTCGTGGAAAACTGAAAAAAAAAATATTGTTATCTTATTATGGTGTCAATAAAGTATTTTTGTATTATATTAAGAAAATGTCAAAATCCTTTTTACAGGGGACTCAGGCTACGCTTTGGAGCCATGGATCATGACGCCAGATTTGGAAGCAACACCAAATAGTGCTGCTGAAAAATATAATGAGTGGCACTGCCAAGTACGCAATTGTGTGGAAAGAGCAAATGGATACCTTAAAGGAACATTTCGGTGCCTGGGTATAGACAGGGTATTGCATTATGACCCTGAAAAGGCATCGCAAATAATCTACTCTTGTGCAACAATATACAACATCTTGCAGCATTATAGGTGAGTTTAATTAACCAATGGTTATGTTTAGTGTGTGTTATAGTTGTGAAGACTAGTGTTTATATACATTCCATCATATTGTTTGTTTCAGAGTCCCGATGATAAGTATGGAGACGACTGTTAATGAGCCTGCCACCCAGTCACACACATCCACAGTCGCAAATTTGGATAATAGCGACACAAACATATTGAGAGTTGCTCGCACAAAGAGAAATTATATTAAAAATACATATTTTAATAACTAAACATGTTGAGTTATAGTTGTGAAGACTAGTGTTATATACATTCCATCATTTTGTTTGTTTCAGAGTCCTGATGATAAGTATGGAGACTACTGTCAATGACCCAGCCACACACATCCACAGTCGCAAATTTGGATAATAGCGACACAAACATATTGAGTTGCTCGCACAAAAATAAATTATATTGAAAATACATATTTAATAACTAAACATGTTGTGTTATATACATTCCATCATTTTGTTTGTTTCAGAGTCCCGATTATATGCATGGAGTCGACTGTTAATGAGCCTGCCACCCAGCCACACACATCCACAGTTGCAAATTTGGATAATAGTGTCATGATTTTGTAAACTTATAGTCTAAATTGGCTAGTAGAATCAAATCAAATCAGAAAATGTGATGGCCTTGAGTTTTCTTGTCCACGTTCTTTCTCAAGTGTCTAGGGCTTGTGAATGTGGAGCTAGAATCTTTGCAAAGCCACGGAGTACCCTCTCGGGGTCCATGAAGGATGTAATATGTGACGAATACATATTTTATTAACTAAACATGTCTTTGTGTAATTCTTACCTATTTCTTCTGGCGATATCATTTGCTTCCCGCATTAACTGAATTTGCTCCCGATGCAGATCATTCCGATCTTTCAACAAAGATGCGATGTTCTGAAACATTACAATATTTACAATTTAGACCATTATTATTTTACTGTAGACATTACGATATTTTGTACGATTGATAGGCTTATCTTTTGATTTTTGGTAATCATGGTTGTTAGTGAGTGTGTAGTAGAATAGTGTAATATACATAGGTATGATTAAGGTGAATTATACATATCTTGGGCTTACACCCTTAGATGGAAAGGGCGTAGTCCATGATATGGGGTTATTGGCCCTCTATCAGGTTGGTGGAACACCAATGATACCAAATTACAGATTTAGAATTTGAGGGTGGTAGCTAATCAGCCAAATAGTGGAAAGCGCATAGAACATAGTGTGGTTTCTTAAAGATATTTTTTATCACTTATGAACAAGCCTCCTTTGAACTGAGGGCACAAGTTATCATTGCTTTATGATATCAGAAAATTGGCAGATTGGCCTTGTGGCTCAGTTGGTACTATGTCTGCCTGCTGTGCTGTAGGTCGTGGGTTCGATCCCCACCCAGGGCAAATATTTGTGTGAGGAGCATGGATGTTTATTCTGTGTCTGGGTGTTTCTATGTATCATATCTATATATATTTACAAAAAAAAGTATATGTGTATTCTATCAGCCATCTAGTTCCATAGTACAAGCTTTGCTTAGTTTGGCCTAGATGGTGTTGTGTGAAATGTCCACAAATATTTATAAAAAATGTTAGTAAAAGCAGAATTACTTGCAAAAGCAGATTATTTTCACGCTGTAGATCTTCGAATACCTCGTGTGCTCGAGCAGGCTTGGAGCGTGGGGGACGAGGAGTTCGAGGAGTGGTTATGGGAAGTGAAGTGGACGTGTGAAGTGGAATGGTTGGAGGTGGTATATTTTCCTCATTCTCCTCAATATATTCGAGAGAATGAGAAAAATATTCCACCTCTGGAGGTATTGCGGAAGGGGGTGCAGGAGGTATAGAAGCGTATTCAACAGGAGGGGGCAATATAATTTCTTGGACCATTTCCTGTGTAAAAGTTAAAATTATTAGCCCAACACCACATGCTTTCATGCAACATAACACATCATTATACATTAAGTATGTTTAGAGGTCAGTTATATCACATTTTCCAATTTCTTTTATTAACACATGTCCATATTAAATTATTTGGGGATTCTGCGAATTACAATCATTAGTGTTTTTAATGGAATACTTGTTACTTACACTGATGGACCCTATGGCTGACTCAGCAGGCCCCACTCCTGTTGAACTTTCATACCCTATTGTGTCTAAGACCTTTATGGAGGTCTCAGACACAATAGGTACTGCCACACTATTGCCCGTGGCAGTTCTGGCTCGAGCACTCGAGGCATTCTCCGTTCTAGCATGTTTTTTGACATCTTTCCATGTCTGTAATTTAACAAAACAGTGTATAATCAGTTGGGTGATGATATTTGATTATTGAATACCCAATAAGTACTACTTTTCATCCTTGGAATTGAATATGTCTTTGGAACAAAACTAATTGATAAAATTGTTTGCTAGACACTGGAATACTAAAAAAGTTATAAAATACGGTGTACTAATAATATCTACCTGCTTCCACTGCGCTATTGTCCTGTCAGGACCATAATTTTTGAGTAAAGCTTTGAGTTTGGCCCAGTGCGCCTCCGCTTTTCGGGCTCCGAGTGGCCCAGTAAACTCACCCGCCGCTAAATGTTTATTGGTCGACATATAGTCGACCAATACTCTTATTTGGGCCTTGTTGCTCCTTTGTCTGAAATTGAATAAAATACATTAACATCGACAGCTTAGGAGCTATGTATAAGTGTATTGTTTAGTGATCATTACGAAATTAAATATCTTCAAAATATTTGTGAGAATACAATGACACATTAAATACTCACTTCTTACCAATCGTCGGTTGTTCCATTATTATTTTTTATGTGAATATTTATTTATAACGGAAAACAAAGGGAGAAGGGTCTAGGGCGAATTCTGTGCGGAGAAGTAAGTTTGTTTACGAATACGAAGTATCTTAAAATGAATTTTTAACAACAGTGTTACCAGTCTGACAGCGCTAGAACGCTATCTTGTCGCAATGTTTTTTTTTTTTGTAAAATATAAAGTTTTCTATTATTACGTTAGGAAATATCCAAAACATTATTTCTTAGACAAGATAGGTAAATATGAGCTAGGGTTTTTTTTTGAAAAATCTTGATATGATACGATTGCAAATTTGTAATGATTTAAGTAGTTAAGTATAAAGTTTTTAAGGATCTATAACGTGTCATCCGACCCACGGTAGGGCTCAGAAAGAAATGCCATTCACGGTCACCCATCCGAAGACTGACCGGACTGAGGTTTTCTTAATTGAGATGGTGAGAGAAAAGTGAGATGTTTTTGGAGAATTAGTTACCTATATTGGCCTGATGTTGACTTCCAAGACTATCGATGTAGATTGGTGTCGGTCCGTCGCCCAAACCACATTGTTTTTTTTGCCGCTCTGCAATTAAAATATCTAAAAAGTGGTCTAAAGTGCTCCGATTTAAGTTATAAACCAGAAAAATAAAAACCACATGGTCACGTGGTAACAGAAGGAGGAGTACCTTTTACTTTGTATATCTGTTATTTTGACCGTAATAAACGTATAAAAGAACATTTCCGGAAAAAAATTGACGTTTATACGTTTATTTCGGTCAAAACAACAGCTTTTGCTAAAAAATTGTAGGTAATAGTGTTCTCATGAATCCGAAGGAAGTATACCTATTTATCAAAAGTAATTTCAATAATTTTGCCAGCAAGACAGCGATGCCACTCTACTATTAAGCTTTAATGAATTAAGACATTTTCTAAACTTGACAAACTTAAATCAATTATACCTAATAATAATAATAATAAGCTGACTCTTGGGCTTAAGTTGACGGTTCGTTAAAAACAACACCCTGTTTAAAACTCATTACGGAATGGAGTGTGAATTATAAGGTACTCACTGCTCAGTTTGCGGCTGTGTTTTCTTTTGAAACCTTATATAACTACTTGTAGACATTATTTTCTTTTATTTTGATATAATTTTATCACTTATACACTATTAAATTGTTTGTTTTATAAATATTTAGCTTCAGCGACACAAGCTTTACGCACGTACTCAGAGTGACGAAATAATCAAAATGGCGGACATCGCGTCGTGAACTGTGATTGGTCGATGAATGCACTTGTGTTACTCAAGCACAAAAATTTTGTTTCGATGGTGGTGGATGCCTTAAGCATTGCACTTGTGTTTAACAAGCACGAAAAATTCATTACGTTGTCGTGAAACAAAGAAATTTTAAACTATATTTTTGTAGTTTTAAAAGCAAAATTTTTTTTAACCAACAGAACTGAAATTTAATCCTTAACAAGACTGCATTTAAAAGTGATTTTTGATAAATGTGGCGGTTGTGTTACACAAGCACTAAAGCGACGATATGAGTACCAACAAACATCCGGTCAGAAAAATAAAAACTTTTCTAGCTGATACTGAGACTTTCGTTCGCTTCGCTCACTCGGTCAACAATATCTGTCGTATATATAGGGAATATCAATCGTAGTTTTGATAACTCTAAAAGTAACTTTTATAGCAAAAATGACTTAACTTGGCACACCACCCAAATTTAGACAACCGTAGATAATCAAAAGAACGAACGATTTTACAAATTTTGATGGATTGAATAAAATATTGAAGACTGATACGTCATTATCGTTTAATTTTCTACATATGGCAACAAAAACACTACCCCCGGCGTAATGTCATTATGTCACTCGTGACAATATAGTCCCGGCTGATAAAAAGTGAGCCCGTGCTCGCGAGGATGACTAAAATGACAGGCGGGACATGAGGTTTTATTAAAACCCGGGAGTAATTAGTCCACTTGCCGTGCTAGCCCCGCTGGATAGACGGACGGACAGACGGACAACAAAGTGATCCTAAAAGGGTTCCGTTTTGTCTTTTGAGGTACAGTATCCTAAAAATGAATAAAGCTGTTTAATGTCATCATATTAAATGCTTAATAAAAATGTTTGCCCTCGCATGAATCCTACAAAAAAATCTTATTTTTTTGTTAACCCATTTGACAATAGCACCGTAAGCCTTTAGATCGGCTTTTTGATTGAAATTAGCTTTTTGTATTTTTTTTTTAAACCTAAAGAAACCTAAAAAAACGTTTTTTTTACAAGGTAATCGGTTTAAGACCGGTTCTGAAAATTTTAATCGGTTCACATCTCTAGTAGTAAGGTAGTAAGCACAAAAAAGTAATAGGTACAAGCTCTTTGGTAGTAACAAAGTTAGTAAGTACATTACTCTTTTTTTTATTCATTCTTCATACATAGCCCTGGACTTTGGCCGTGGATATACGTTCCTTAGCCAAAAAGGTTGGACCCGCTTAGAGCATTTGCCAGTGTCAAGTCTAAATAATTTTCTCAAGTTTCTTGACTAAAACAAGTTATAAATAGAACATAATAATATCATAATAAATATATAATATCATATAGTCACAATCAAAGTCACATAAATAGTTATTTTCAAATTCGAGTCGTGCTCAAAGAGTATTGCTCGTGCTTCAGTAAAGTGGTTGCGACTTTAAGCTTCTATGGAGTTTTGCCGACAACGTGAAAAGACACAATATTTCACTGCTTTATTTCACTTGCCCACACTCACGCACTTGATCGAACACTTAATAAAACACCATCATTTTTATCGCATTAATATTCGAAATAACACAAGTTGAAGAAAATAAAACAGAGCAACAACATGTCTCAAGGACGTTCACGCCTAAGCGGGTAAATCCAATAAAAAAATAAAAAAATAAACGTGGTTTATTTGCATTGTTTTTGTTGGTTTTTCTATTGTTTTGTATAATGGGGAATTAGTTTATTATTAAAAGTGTATAATTGCAGAATAAATCTTCATATATGTTAAATAATTGGTGATCGAAATAGCCAAAATGGCTTCATCTAGCAAACTGCCCGGAACAGGGCTTGAAGAAGTTGGCGTCCCGGGTCAAACATTTCTTCGCGATGCCCTCACTAGCTGCACTGACCCGCTAAAAGCAATTGAAGAGTTCCAGCTAGAAAACGGTATCTTACTTCCTTCTTTAAGACCAATGCTTCCTTTATTAGACCTTCATGGTGTCCGTAGACTTGACTTTCACACATCTGTTTTGGAAGAACTAAGAGACAAACTCATTCAACACATAAATGAACTAGGCTCGAAAGAAAGCAAAGAAAATGACAAAAAACTTAAAGAATTATTGCAAAAGAGTTTCGCTGTAGTTAGAGTGAAGGCACTAAGGCCAGTCATCATGAGCATTTTGAAAAATACTCCACACATTGATGATAAGTATCTGAGAGTCTTGGTGAGAGACCGTGAACTGTACAATGACACTGATACTGAAGTTAAACGACAAATATGGCAAGATAATCAATCACTTTTCGGAGATGAGGTATCACCATTACTCAGTCAATACATAAGAGAAAAGGAAAATGTTTTATTCGATCATGAAAATTTAAATAATTTGTTCTTTTCGCCATCGCCTAAAGTGCGTCGTCAAGGAGCTGTAGTCCAAAAACTAGCACACATGATTGGAACTAGTGTGAAATTGTATGACATGGTGTTGCAGTTCCTTCGCACATTGTTTTTACGAACTAGAAATGTCCATTACTGCACATTGAGAGCTGAACTACTCATGGCATTGCATGATTTAGAGATTCAAGATATCATATCTGTAGACCCATGCCACAAATTTACATGGTGTTTAGATGCTTGTATCAGGGAACGAAATGTTGACATTAAGCGGTCAAGAGAGCTGCAAGGTTTTCTGGACAGTATAAAAAGAGGTCAAGAACAAGTTTTGGGAGATCTATCCATGACTTTATGTGATCCTTATGCTATTAACTTTCTAGCAACATCAGCAATAAAAATATTACAGCATTTGATAAACACTGAAGGGCTTCCAAGAGATAATACTATATTGATTTTGTTATTGAGAATGTTAGCTCTCGGTTTGAGTGCTTGGGTTATGATAGACTCTCAGGAGTTCAAGGAACCTAAACTTGACAGCCAAGTTGTCACTAAATATTTGCCTGCACTAATGTCTTTAATGGTGGATGACCAAGTGCGAGCGTTGCATAACAAGCTGCCTCCAGATGAGAGGGAGTCTGCTATTACTATTATTGAGCATTCTGGCCCTCCCCCAGATGCATGTGAAGCGTATATGAGAGAGAGTTCTGTGTGCGGAGTCCTAGCGATGTACTACACATTACATGCGGCGAAACTTCGAGACAGGGGTGCCCTACTTCGAATCCTCACTATTCTCGGCAGTTGCAAAGATGGCAGAGCTTATGAAGATCCATTCCTTCATGCTTTTGTAGCATTACTGATACAGCTACCTGATGAATTCCAAGGAGAAGACTTCAGTACTGTTTTGTTTGATGAGTTCTTTTTCGCTGGATTGTCTAAAGATAACGTAACTAGACACTTGCTGAAACTGTTGTGGTATATCCACCCAAAATTACCAGAGACTAGAGTACAGACACTTTTGAAAGCTTTACAGCCAGGAACACAACATAATGAGTCTGTGCATAAGCTCCATGAAACTATGCAACAGAAAATGACTACTCAGACAGAACTAGTTCCTCCTGCTACAGACATGGAGTATTTAGACTCTCCACTCATGAGTGTGCCTACGCCAGCGCCTTACCATTTGTAATCATTAATCTAAGTATTTTAAATAAAACACTATTTACCTATTTTAGCATTTTTAATAAAAGAAAGTAGAATTAATAATTTGTAGAATATTTTTATTAGTATAAACTTACATAAATGCATTAATAATGTTAATCTTATGTCACTATTGTATATAGATCTATGGACGGAAGACTGAGCATAATGGCAGTATGGTTTACGAGATATGCATAAAACATCTGAGGAAAAAAAATAATACAGACTTCAAATAAAACAAAATATTGAATATAAAAATTTCAGTGACTTTACTTCAACACTAAAATACATATACCTGTTTACAAAAAATCAAATTAGTTGACTTTAGACTGTGATTTGATCACATTATGCCTAGCATTAGACTGAGATATAACTGATTTTCGCAATACTATGTGGGGCTTACACCCCACCAAACAGACATGTGCTATAATATGATTTATAAAAGTACATCTTAGATGAAATATAGTATTCAATGAAAGCGTCAAAGTATTCAATAACCAACTATGTAAAATGGTGGTGGATACATGACCAACCAAACAATTTTGTTATTTTGCCAGATGTGGTTAGTACATTACATAATTGCTGACATGTTTGATAAAATTCTGCTTCTGATGCCTATCAAATATTAAGTAAGAATGATTTTTTTTAAACATGCTATAATATATTTCAGTGTTTTGTCAATTGAAAATATTTCACAGAATAGAAACATTTCAAAGTCTGTTTACGTATAAAGAATAAGTCGATAGAAGAGCGATGTTCCAGTGTATTCACGCGCGGTGGTCACGTCGCTCCGGCTTCAGATCCATGGAGTGAAGCGAGCGGAGCGACCGGGAGCGTTCGAAGAGTGAGGGGTCAGTATAGATCGGTTCGCTCCCGTCGTCGAAGGCATTTGCCAAGCGGCCTGAAGACCCGGCTTCCTCGCCAACCTCGGTGAACGTTCGCCCTAAACCGCTGGAAAGGAATGCGAGTTAGTTTTATTTGCGTTTATGTTATCTATCTACCTATAAGCGGCTAACTGAAGAGTAAGACTGTTGGCTACTAACGCCCAAACTTCTAATATTTTAGGTAAACGAAATTTTCCTAGATCCGTAGAATATTTATTATTTCTGTGAGTATATGTGTGAAAAAATAGCTGAAAACGGTTTTAGTGAGGTTTAACAAGAAAATGCTATCCTTCGTAGTTTGGCTAAAACTGCCCACGCCTGGCAATATAAATGGCAAAAGCTTGTTTAAACGGTAGTAAAATGAGGCACACGCCGTAACGTAGGTACGAAGAACAACCTGGGGTTGTCCTAACCCAACCCGTATGTTCATCGAGTCGTTTTATCTGGTCGCAAACCGCTATACGATGGCGCATCTCGGGACTTTACGAATTGAAATGATGGTGATCTATTATACCTCAAAGAGAACGGTTTGTGCAGATGTGAGGCGGAGAAAAGAGAAGGTCGAACGGGGCGCGGGCCCGGCGTCACAGAGCGCAGCGCCGGCGCAGGATTCGACGCCTGAATGTTCTTGCGTAGCACGCGCCAGTAACGCCTGGAAAAAATCACATTATGTAAGTCTATTTTCATAAGCATGTTTTAGTCCTAGCAATTTGTGCGACAAACCTACTGTACTCCCGCTGGCTAGGCAGTATAAGTATGCCCCCCCCCGTACAACTTTGGAGATTTTACATAAAAGCAAATCCGGGCTGCTGAAACCCATTTTAACTTGACGTATCATAATTTTTTATCGTGTTCCCACAAGTTATTGTCACACCTGTTTGTTATAGAGCTTAATGACTCGTGGAATGTCCTCTCCGTCGTATATAACTTTTTACAACAGTCAGAGTCAACTAACCGATAAATGTACAACGCGGCGGTCAGCATGGCTAGCAGTAGCGACAGTAGGACGCAAAGCGCGACCAATAGGGCACGGTAGTGGTATGGTGAGACGCACACTCCCACTGATGCCACCACCGGCGACGAATCTGTAGGGCCGTTCTCTTCTAGCAGCTCGTTGCGATTGTCGAACACCTGAAAATTTAAGGTTTACATATAATAAAACACTACATTAAATACTAGTATCATGCTGAGCTGCATTGCTTAGGCTTGTTAAAATTTTTACGAGGAGCATCTCACCTTGACCATTTCCCTCATTGTTTCAACGTTTTCACTTCGTGCTTAAACTAAGTAAGTACCTATCTATCCTTTGACGCCAGTACTCACTTCAATCATTTTCCTGACGTGACTCGGCGTCTCCACTTCATCTTTGAGATATTTGTCTACGCTAGCCTCTTCGTATGAAACTTTGTAGACTGCTCCAGCTTTGTCCTCAGGTTTTTTCTCGGTAGTTTCTGGTGTCTCATCGTTCTTGGCTTCGGCTGTATCGTTTCCTTCTGCTCCTAGAGTAGAATTAACTTCCCGTCTGCGTCGGCCGAATGAAGGTTCTGATCTTCCGGTGTGGCTTGGGCAGTATGCCTGCAAAATAATAATAAAATTAACCAAAACCAAAAAGTTATTTATCAATATACTAATAGCTCTGCTAGTGGTAGACCCCGTAGACCTCACAAGCATGTCAGTAAGTACAACAGGCATACGTCACGTTCCAATATTTAGTTCAACGTATGGTAATGACCAAATGTAAATAGGGCCACGAATTCTGTGGTAGTGACCCACCGTCGCATTCGAACGCCGCAGCATACTGACTGAACATAGAGAATAAGAGAATACAATAACTATCTAATGAGACGCACTGCCTTTTTTTTGAGGTTTCTAAATAGGTGTTTTTTTCTCCACATCGGACATACATAGTTGGCTAAAATATCCATACTAGATAGCGAGCGAACCTTGGATATTTAGTTGTTTTCAAATTTTATATTTATAGTTTTATCTCCTTGTCGGTATCTGTTTCATCTTAAAGTTGCTCTGTTCGTTCGCGCAATTGATTAATACGCATCTTGTAGGTGTAATATGAGCTCAAAATGTGATCCAAAGTTGGGTTTGCTTTTGTTTCGCTCTCTCAATGTATAAATAAGAAGAAAAGAGCAAGACAAAAACTAAAGTGGCTCAACTTTACGCCTACAAGATACATAACCTAATTAATTATAAATTATTTTAAAAGGTAAATTGAAAATAATAATCTGATAGCGTTTATCTGATTATACATTGATACATTACATCTAATTATTTTGTAGCGAGATTAATACACGATGCATTTCCATCGTATGTCGTTGACCTCTCAATAAAGCACACATGATGGAAAAATAACATTTTTGTATAAATAAACAACCGTTAGCAGTCGGATATACGGGGCGTCGTCCATAAATAGCGAGGTGTCACACGCGATGCAAGTCGATGCACTGATCATGTCTCCCTCGCGTGATCACATCAAAATTATATCTAACGGCTACGTGACCTTTACAAAGGTCACGCGACCAAACAACGACGACAATAAAAAAATAAATAGAAAAAAATAAAAAAAAGTCGTACGACGACAATGATGATGATAAAATTGCATAAACAGCTCAGTATAATGCACGCGACGACGACTCATTTATTGATAGCCCCAGGATAACCCCTTTTAGCTCGATAAACTTATTTTTACCAGTTATTGACGTAATATAACTTTGTTGTTATGACCTGATATTACAGAAATTGTACGCCAGGTCAGTCCGATAGCGGTTCGAAACCTTCCGACAAACTATATATTAGGTAGGTATCTAACTATCTCAATGTTTGTCTCGTATACCAATCACAATGTAACAAAGCGTATTCCGGAATAACAGAAGATAAACTTTAAAATAATTGAAATTGTGTATGGATAAAAACTGAGATATGAATGCTTTACTTTATGCGGTCAAATGATGAGACTATCCTGCATACTTATATAGTTTTTGAAGTGAATATAATTTTTTCGTAACAAATTAATTTATTGAATTTTCCCTAACAATAAAATTGATATCAGAAAAAAATTTCTAAATATTTAATAATTGCACGTGTGCAATGTTGGTGACGTCTAACTAGCTAGTGATAATTATCTTATTAAATTTTTTTTTTTATTTATGTTCCCCGATTACTCGAAGACACCTGGACCGATTTGAAAACATATTTTTTTGTTTGAAAGGGTACTTTGATACTTCACAGGTCCCATATTTTTTTATCAAAATCGGTTTTGTATTTTCGTTTTTATAAGAAAATAACTGGAAAAATATGTCATACAAGTAAATGAATTACGTATTTTGAAGTTGGTTTTTTTAATAGTTTTTTAAATGATTACTTTTTTTTATTCGTAAATAGGCTTACGCTTGACCGTCTACTCACCTGGTGTTAAGCGACAGTTACGGTCTACGATGGGGCGCGCTTGCCTCATCATCATCATCTCAGCCATAAGAAGTCCACTGTTGGACATAGGCCTCCCCCATGGATTTCCAAAAAGACCGATTGGAAGCGGCTTGCATCCAGCGTCTTCCCGCCACTTGTATGAGGTCGTCTGTCCATCTCGTGGCTGGTCTTCCTACGCTGCGCTTGCCGGTACGTGGTCTCCACTCGAGAACCTTTCGGCCCCATCGGCCATCAGTTCTGCGTGCTATGTGCCCTGCCCACTGCCACTTTAACTTGCTAATCCGCTGTGCTATATCGGTGACTTTTGTACGTCTACGTATCTCTTCATTTCTGATTCGATCTCGTAGAGAGACTCCGAGCATAGCCCTCTCCATAGCTCGTTGCGTGACCTTGAGCTTCCTTATAAGGCCCATAGTTAGGGACCACGTTTCAGTGCCGTATGTCATCACTGGTAACACACACTGGTTGTAAACTTTCGACTTGAGGGACTGGGGAATATTGGACGAGAAGACGCTTTTAAGTTTCCCGAACGCTGCCCAGCCGAGTTGGATACGACGATTGACCTCCCTCGTAAAGTTGGACCTGCCTAATCGGACCGTCTGTCCTAAGTAGACGTATTCGTCAACAACTTCAAGAGTGAAGTTCCCCACAGATATTGGGGTGGGCACTACATGGGCGTTCGACATAACCTTCGTTTTGTCCATGTTCATTTTGAGGCCCACCCGTTGGGAAACTATTGAGGTCTTCGAGCATCGTACTGAGCTCTTCCATCGACTTTGCCATGACTACTATATCGTCGGCAACCGAAGGTGAGTGATGTACTCGCCGTTAATATTAATGCCGAGCCCTTTCCATTCCAGAAGCTTATAGGCATCTTCCAAACCGGCGGTAAACAGTTTCGGAGAGACAACGTCTCCCTGCCTCACGCCTCTTTTCAATGAAATTGCCTCTGAGTTCTGGTCTTGTACTCGGACTGACATGGTGGCGTTGTTGTACAAGCACTTCAGCACTTCGACATACCGATAGTCAATACGGCATCGCTGGAGAGCCTCAAGCACCGCCCAGGTCTCGATCGAATCAAAGGCTTTCTCATAGTCCACAAACGCTAAGCAAAGGGGCAAGTTATACTCTTCGGTCTTCTGTATCACTTGCCGCAGCGTATGGATGTGGTCTATGGTACTATAGCCTTTTCGGAAACCGGCTTGTTCGGGAGGCTGGAAGTCATCAAACCTGCATTCAAGACGATTCGTGATGACCCTTGAAAACAGCTTATAGACATGGCTCAGAAGCGAGATGGGTCTGTAGTTCTTCAGCAAAATGTTGTCTCCTTTTTTGAAGAACAGCGCCACCACGCTTCTGTTCCATGCTTCTGGCGTTGTACCTTCAAGCACGACGGAATTGAAGAGCCTCTGAAGGACTTTCAGTACCGGTGTTCCACCCGCTTTCAGTAGCTCTGATGTAATTCCGTCGTCGCCCGGTGCCTTGTTGTTCTTGAGCTGTTTCAAGGCCATCCTAATCTCGTACAGGCTGATGTCCGGGATATCTTCGGTATAATGTCGAGTCAGTTTGGCTCTTGGATCTTTGCCCAAACTGCTAACAGGTTTTGCGACCGATGTGTATAACTGTCCATAGAACCTCTCGATTTCCCTCAAGACTTCTGCTTTGGTCGACGCTATACTGCCATCTTCCATCTTCAGCTTCGTCAACTGGCTCTGCCCAATAGACATGTCTCTTGCGAACACTTTAGAGCCTTTATTCCGCTCTATCGTCTCTTTAATACGATTAGTATTAAAGGTACGGATGTCGTGTCGCATAGACTTTGATATGAGTCTATTGAGCCGCCTATATGACTCGGCGTCACCAGAAGACTGCAGTTGCAATGAGCGTCGTTCAGCCATGAGGTCGAGGGTATGGCTCGAGAGCTTTTGCGGTCTATTTGTACGGTGGGGTTTATAAAACTTCGCGCCCACCGTACGGACAGTTTCCACAAACCTGTTATTGATCTCATCCACCGATGCGCAGCTCTCCAGGCACTCGAAGCGATTTGATAGTTCGAGCTGAAAGCTCTCGGGGTTTTGGATATGGGCGCGAGTGGGTCGGAGTGTAGACTTCATCATACGGGACCTCTCCAGTTTAACATTAATATTCAAAGTGCCTCGTACCATTCGGTGATCACTTCCGGTTTTAACCATGTTGATCACAGAGACATCATTGAATATTTGTTTCTTGGTGGTCAGGATGAAGTCTATCTCATTTCTCGTAGAACCATCGGGACTCAACCAGGTCCATTTCCTATGAGGTGGCTTCTGGAAGAAAGAGTTCATCATGAAGAGTCCCTCTTTCTCCAGAAAGTCGGCCAACCTCTGTCCCCTGGGGTTCCGTTGTCCATATCCAAATTGCCCCACTCTCAACTCACTTTCGCATTTCCTGCCCAGCTTCGCATTGAAGTCCCCCATAACAACATTAAAATAGGTCTCAGAAGTGTGTATGGCCCTACTAATGTCCTCATACATCACCTCCACCTCATCATCCGAGTGTGCCGAGGTCGGTGCGTATACCTGGATGACCTTCAACGAATATCTCTTGGATACTCTGAGTATCAGGTACGCAACCCTGCTCGATACACTGTCGATGGCAAGAATGTTGTTAACAAGGGACTTGTGGACGAGAAACCCGACACCACCTTGGGACTGTTGGTCGCCCTCCCGGTAGTATAGTAGGTTACCGGATTTCAGGGTTATCGTGTCCTCACCCTCTCGTCGGACTTCCGATAACCCCAGGATATCCCAATGTAACCTACTCATTTCTTCTTCCAGCTCAGCTAGCTTCTCGTCTGTCCTCATCGTGCGAATATTGTGTGTTACCAGGGCCAGTCGTCGTTTATGCAGGGGGTGGTAGCCGGATCTCTTCCGGAGATTCTTAGCACCCCTTGCTCCGCCGTGACCGGGACCGCTACCGTAGTCCGGAATAGCGGAGCTGCCGGGGACTGGGGGCCTGGTATTTTTGTCGTCTGTCATAGGGGGGTTTTGCCATTACTCGCCACGCTTGGCATGCGGGTTGGCGAGCGCAGTGGGTAGCGTTTTCCGCAGAGGATGCTGCTGCCCATCTCTGGTAGTATTTCCCTTAGCCGGTTCTTACGGCACCCACGGGAAGAGAGGGGGAGGTACTATTCTAAGCCGGTACCCCACGGCATAACCGGTACCCCACGGCATAGCCGGTACCCCACGGCATGCCTAAAAGAAACCTATTCACTTGCCATTACTTGTTATTATCATAATATTTTTTACATTACTTGTTGTTATTATAATATTTTTAATTTATCTATAACAAAACTAGCCGCCACCGAAATACCTATATATTTGCATAGTTACCGGTTGACATCCATCTCTGCAAGTCCGCACTGTAGCTTCGAACACCAAGAAGTTGGATTCGGGAATCTTGAAGGCGTTGAACCGGGCTTCCAATGAGTCGCCGTTTCGACCTTTATCTAACTCGGGGAACACATCTGGATCCACTGGACAGCTATAAAATACATAGTTGTCAATTAACGTCATAAAATAACATGTTTATATTACCGTGATAGGTACCTACTCTGTAATCACGTGATAAGACAGTGTGGAAGTCGGTTGACAGAGTTTACTTGACCTCAAGCCTCAAGCTACTAATTTAGTTGAGTGAACCCTCGTTTTCACGTCCGGTTTTGCAATGCAAGTTGAAGTAAAACATAGGGATTACCTGTTTGCACGGAGGGATTACCTGTTTGCACGGCACTATGCGACATAGTACTTATTATATGGATTATCTATTATTACTCTAGAAAATGTTTAATGTCATTAGATTTAAATTTACGGCCTAGCATTTCATCATTATCATTTCAAACTCAAGAAGTCCACTGCTGGACATAGGCCTCTTCCATGGATTTTCAAAAAGACCGGTCGGAAGCACCTGCATCCAGCGTCTTCCTGCCACTTGTATATGGTCTTCTGTCCACCTTGTGGCTGGTCTTACTACGCTGCGCTTGCATACTTAGCCCTCTTCATAGCTCGTTGCGTGACGTTGAGCTTCCATATAATGTCCATAGTTAATAACCACGTTTCAGTGCCATATGTCATCACTAATAACACACACTGCGTAGCATTTAGACAATTAAAAAAATTCAACATCCGGGGGATAAATGAAATAAGATTTTTTAAATTTATTTTTCGCGGCAAATAGTCTTTGCATTGTCTATATTAATACCAATCCTCAAGAAGTACTCCTCCAAATATAATTGTCTGTAATATTATCAATCCTCAAATAGCAAACTTTAAAATATAATACTTATATTTACCCAACACGATCAATGAGCTGAACAGATCGGCCTGAGTATGGGTCTCTTGCAATAACATTAGTGGCGAAAATATCTGTAGCGTAGTTGTAACCATCTTGGGCTTCAAGTCGGAAGGTCAGAGGATCTCCAACAGCGATGGTAGTGGTCGGTCTTCCTTGGTAGAGGATCATCAGGCGAACCTTCGAATTGAGGGAGCTTTCTTCAGGCAGATACTCGATCGGTATGGGACTCCCAGACCTGTCAATCAAATCGTAAGCCAAACTACAGTTAGATTTGGAGGAAGTTCTTATAATTTTAATTATTAACTGTGAACAAGTTTGCTTTGTCCGTAAATTTTGAAATAATATTATTTGAATTAGGTATTAGGTAATGCACTCTTCAAATTCGTTCACAGTTTGCAGTTAGTAGCTGTTAGTGAAATAACAGCACTCAATACTCAAAATTAAACCTACAACTAACCCCATAATTAGAAAAAAAAACACAAACAAAAACATAAGTAGTTAAAATTTTATAAGATCAACAGACTAAATATTTCGGAAAAACCCAAAATAAATTAACACAAATTCCTAAAATAACCCACAGTTAAATATCTAACGCAAACAAACACAAAACGTTTTCTGCAAGCAAAGTAGCAACTGCTGGAAACGTTCCAAGTAGGCAACACGTAAATAAGCAATTAAAGTACTAGGTACTGAAAACTCACAAATTAGACAAATCAATTAATGCTACTGCGTTGTCTGCATTTATCTCTAAGGACTCCCAGTAAGATGCAACTATTCGTGTAAGTTAAAAGATGATAGAAATTATTGAACACAATAAAATACTTAATTAATCTTAATAAAAAGTTACGGCACCTAAGTTGGGACCTTTTATTTCAAATAAATGCAAAACTTTAAAGTGCTTAAATTCTCACCCAGCTCCGATATAGTTGGAAGTGACTACAGCCTCTGCGGGACCTCTAAATAGACAAGTCAGGTTGAAACGCTTGTCTCTGGACGTTTGAACATTGTCACTGAATTGGATGACGACTATATTCGTCATTGTGTCTCCGTACTGAAAAGTGAAAATACACGAGGTTTCTTAGTGCTATCACTTGATATACCTACTTCAGTTTTATTATGGTCTATTTCTCTATTTATGTATTTTTTCGTTTAGATCCCTTACCCGTTGAGTTCCACATTCAGGATAACCATGAGAACCAGTAATACGAAGGACATTTGATACACCACCATTTCCTCTGAAGAAGCATCGATCGTAAAATCCGTACGTGTACATACGACCGTAGAAGCCTTCCGGAAGTCGAAGAGTGAATTCCATACCATCTTCGTTGCATACTTGAGAAACTGGAATTATATTAACAAGTTGTATTACAAGTATCCATTACAATTATTTTAAGAAGTTGTTTTGTTGTGTACCATCCAAACAGTCATCTGCCATCCTTCCAAGGGCTCGTTCATAAAAGTCATAATCATTAGCTGTATTGTCGAAATGCGCCGGGTTAGCAGCGTCCAACTCTCGAGTATCTCGGTCACTCAGTTCACAGTTGTCCCTTGGCTCTCCAGCGTACCCTACATCCCTAAATAAAATAGAAAACATTTTTATTTACCGTCAGTAAAAATAAACCCAGTTTCGTAAACGAATGTTACGCATACGCACCTGTAGTTGAAAGCCCGGCAGATGAAGTCACGGGCCTCTATGCACTCACGCTGGCAATGGGCCAGGGAATGAGCGGTTGTAAACCGCCTTACGAATCTTCGTTGCATGCGCTGTCTGCCCACTTGTCTAAAACTGTCTTCTTCACATCGAGTTCCTTGCTGCCATGGTCGTTGTCCTATTGGAGGTCTGCCGATTGGTCCACCACCTATTGGGACTCCTACCGGGCCGCCAATGGTTCCTCCGATCGGGCTATTTACGGGACCTACTACTGGTCCACCAATCGGCCCGATCGGACCATCCGGTTCGTAGCCTCCGTATCCACCTCCTCCTGGATTGAAAAAAGGTTGATGATCCTCTCAGTATTTTACGTTTTTAAAACAACACAACCTTTATTGCTTTTTAGTATCATCTTACCGACTGGTCTATCTAGTCCTTGTGGGTAAGTACCACGGTATCCCCCAGGGCGCTCAATTGGTCGCCTTATGCCGAAACTTGGTCTTGGTTCGACTGGATACCTAAATCGTAATAAAAATAAAAGTAATTTAAAAATATTAAATTGACTTCAAAACTGAAAAGGATGAAGTAACAACTGTAACTACCGGCAAATTAAATCAAAACTGAGCGTCTACGACCTAAGTAGGTACGTACCCCAACTATTTTTAGGTCGGTGCCAGGTCCTAAACTATCCAACCAACCAACTAAGTACAGACTGACCTCATAAATATAGTTTGGGTACGTACCTACTTACTTAGGTCGTAGATACCCAGTTTTGATTTAATTTGTAGGTATTATGTAACAGTTGTTATTTCTTCCTTTTCAGTTTTGAAGACATTTTTTTTTAAATTACTTTTATTTAATCGGTCTTAAAGGTTAGTTATTAGTTTGCGTAAAACAAAAAATTTGATTCTTCAAACTTCACTGGCTAAGTTTGTTTAATTTTCAAACACACTTCACTACTATTGTAATACGTAATTTTTGGGATAAAAAGTATGTCAGATCCTTTTACATAATATGAGTAATAAAACTACCAAATTTCTTTCAAATCCGCCCAGTAGTTTGAATTGCGTCGGTGAAACGTTTATATCTTAAAACTTAAAAATTCCATATCTTGAAAAGTACTGAACCGATATTGATAAAACTTGCACTGTTCCCTGATCTGACAGATACTTTATTCAATAAAAAAATAATTATTGCAATACGACTTCTAATTTTCGCGTAATACGTGGACATACATACATACATACACTTATGAAATTTGGCACGCGTGCTTAGAAGCCCACATAGACTATTAGGTATATATGAAAATTTTACAATTCTAACAATATTACATACATACATATCAAATTTGATAATCTCCTTTTTTTAAGTCGATAAAAAATGTATCCAAAATGCTAAGCATAAATTTTAAAAAGTAAGGTAAATATGTATAGGTACCTTTCGGGGGCAGGACGAACACCTTTATCTGGGAATCGATCGGGACCAGCAAAATCTGGAATTGGACCGGGATTAGGAGCTGGCTGAGCTCCTCCGTAATAACCTCCACGGCTGTAACCTGCTGGGAAAATCCTCATACACATCACCGAGAACAATAAGTTTTACACATTTTTAAACTATCACGGTTATTCATTAAAACACTGTTATTATTAACGGGATATTTACCGTGGATCGCGTTAATTTTGAGCTCCTGATATTTCGGCACAGTTACATGCATGTTTACGAGCGACTGAAAAAAATAATTTAAAAATAATATCCCGTTAATAATAACAGTGTTTTAATAAGTTTTACGCTAAATTAAGGAGTTATTCAATGTTAGTGCTCACCAGGATATGACGATCCGGTCGGCGGATATTTGTCATACATGTCAGGGTAACGGTCACCGCCTAGCGGTACTGGATCTCGATTAACTCCCACAGGGTACCGACTGTAAGGATATCGTCCCCAATCGTTATTTCCAGGGTATCGGTCCTGATCGTATCTATCAGGATAGCGGCTGGAATAGCCCGGTCGTGCAGGATACGCTCCGCCGCCTCGTATCGGATATCTGTCCACTGGATACCGATCAGCGGGGTATCTTTCAGGATACACATCGATGGGATATCTACTGACAGGGTATCTGTCGTTAGACGGGTATCTGCCGATGTCGTTCGGAATTGATTCGTAAGTGGGATATCTACCGCTGTCAATCGGGTAGCGATCTCGACTAGGATATCTGTCTACTGGGTAACGATCTACTACAGGCGGATAGCTACCACCTGCTGGATATCTGTCGACACCAGGAGGGTACAGGTCTGAGGGGTATCTGTCCGCTCCTGGTGGATATCTGTCAATTCCTGGTGGATAGCGATCAGCACCAGGTGGGTAACGATCAACACTGGCTGGGTAACGATCCATCGGATATCTGTCAGCTGGATACCGATCTAATCCAACACCGGGGGGATATCTATCATCGGGATATCTATCTGAAGGGTAGCGGTCTGCCGGGTATCTGTCGGGGTAGTCGACCCCGGCCGGGTACCGGTCGTCGGGGTACCGGTCCGGGCGACCGCTGTACCGGTCATCGTCAGGGTACCGGTCGTCGTCAGGATAGCGGTCACGATCACGATCACGATCGCGGTCGCGGTCTCGATCGCGGTCCGAGCCAGAAGGGTATCTATCGCGATCTCCGCCGCTATTACCACCTTGAAAATTAAAAGGTTGTGTTATTTTAAAACTGTTAATTAGATAACATTATCTAACTATCAAAGACATATATACGAAACTACATTCATGCAACTAACTACCCGGATCTCCCACATGCTAAAAACTACAGTAAATACTAAATTTGATATATAGATACCCATTAAAAATTTACGTGTAAAATGTCTGTACACATATAAAAATATTTACACAGCCTAATATACGATCGACATAAAAGCTTATTATATATACTTTACTCAAACTTACTAAAATTGACCCAAATAAAAAAAAAAAAAAAGCAAACAGTAAACACGCCATTGGAAAAAAGGAAGATCGTACTCGTAAACAAGACTCTAAGTAAAAACCACGAACAAAACAAAACGCTTATTGCTGTAACTACGAATATCGACCTCTACAATTGGAACTATTGCCTAGATACAACGATGCTAATACAGATAAGTGATTATCTACATACCGACACACCTACCGATACAAATATTAACATAAAAGGCAAAGCTCTAAATACTAAATCACGTTACACATAGAAAACATCAGATTCTATGACGTAGCTATGATCAACAAAGTAAGGACATGTCGTCAAATATAGAAACGATTATTGAATGTTGTTGGCAAATAACATTAGGTAAAGTCTGGGTCTATTAGCTATATCAAAAACTATAGTATAGTTAAGGTATTCCTAAACGGTGATATTTTACAGCGACCCGACTATTACAAAAACATTTTAATCATCTGGAATCACTGAATCATCAGAATATCTGGAAAGTTTAAATCGGGACAGAATGGATTACAGTTACGTCTCGTATATGGTTTTTGGAAAGTCCCGGCAACACAGAAATAAATGTATCAGCCATGTACCAACCATGTGTCGCTGTATGGGTCGAGCTATTTCTAAGTATTGCAGTGTATTACGTACTCTGGCTGTTATTTATAAAAAGTCACTGACCACAATATTGCAGCACCGTAAAATACTGCCCGATTAGGAGCACTTTATTATACACAAAACATTCAACAACCGTTCTACTTGCAATTGTTCACAAATCATTCCCATGCGATAGAATCTCTCGCAGTTTTCGGTTCGAAATCATAAACAAAACGATCTACGCAAATGTCACAGAATGTTCTACCATGCACCGAACCTGAGGTCGTGGGCCTTCCCCAAGGAGCTTGGTTCCCTCCACTTGCACCAGCTGCATCTGTCTCGCCACTTACTAGCTGATCTAGATGTCGGAAAATCGTTGGAAACTTTAATATAAACTTTTGAACACTTTGATACTGATTTAGATTAAACACTTATATTTGTAAAAAAATGGTTTTGCTAGCCAAATACGAGTATGTGCTCAGGAGCTTTGCACATATCGCCATTGACGGACACGTTTAAGGAGGAAGATCATAGAATGTATAAGCACTTTTAAATATTTTTGATTTTACAAATGCAAGAATTGAGTGTAAACTATATTATAGTACCTGCCGAGATATAAATCGAAACCTATAAAATAAAGTTTGTCTTGAGTGACTTAGAGATAACATATGAGTACATACAGCTCAAACTGTTGGATATGTACTTATATAAATTAACATTTGATGGGTATGTAAATGAAAAAATATTTTAAGTGAAGACTAAGAAAATACATTATTTTAAAAAATAAGATTTTCAAAATGTTACATAAAAAAAAAAAATTACTTGGTTTTTTACGTGGTTTTTACCTTAGTAAAAGCAGTACATTAATGGTGGTTAAACTACACAACTCACAAAGACTGGCGTATGAGATACCAGCTAAGAACTTTCGACCAGGGAGCCATGACCTAGTATTTCTTCAACGCAAAATCGTTGTTCGTTGCCGACGTGAAATAGAACACGTGTATTTTATTATTCGGTCGAGTTGTAAAAATTTTTATTATGACGCTTTATACGAAAAGTTTTTGAAAGAAAATTTTATTCAGTTTTTGTTGTGGCAGGAAAACTACTTTGCGGAGTCCGCCCGTACCTCACATTTGCCAGTTATTGAATCGCCAAGCGATAATCCTTTTTTTTCTTTATTTGTTCACAAAATTCATTTTTTATGCATTTTTTTATTATTTAGTGATTATTTTGCAAAGTTTATTGATCCAATCAACTGTAGTGCAAAGGTCAAGGCCCTTGCACTCAGTTTGTAGTTTAAAATTTATTATTATTATTTTCATTGTTATTTATGTTTTATCTATGGGTTAATTAATATTTGAAATAAATGAATTGAATTGGTGAATCATGTTCCGTTAAACTTTTTTAATCTACTGAATATCCAGGCCCCACACCTCATACAAGTGGCGGGAAGATGCTGGATGCAAGCCGCTTCCAATCGGTCTTTTTGGAAATCCATGTCCAGCAGTAAACTTCTTATGACTGAGATGATGATGATGATGATGAATATCCAGGCGTTTTACGTTAGGTAAATAATATCTACGTAAAATATCAATATACAGGCATGACTGTGTGTCAATGTGAAGGTAAACTTTTCCAGCAAAATATTTTATCATCTAGCATTGTCACATGAAGTTTTTCTTGAAATCCAAAATTCTTGGTGACATTGAATTGTTATGATCACAACTGTTGAGTGTGGTAGAGAGTTCCTCTTGTCACTCAGTTGTGCCCCTATTTATGGTTCTATCATTAACCATTACCATTCTGGTTTAGCTTTAGCTAACTGTATCTTAACACTTTAAAATTTAAATTCACATTTACGGATCAGTCAATTAGCCTATAGTTTTCTTATATTATCAGTCTATTTTTGGTCCTTCGAGGCGGATATGACACGACGTAGCAGGATATACCCATGTAGGGTACCTTAATTCGTATTCTGTGACCTATCACATGATCCTTGTACCATACAATGAGCCCAATAAAAGTTCTATTTTCGGCTTGGTACAGTCACTATCGGCTCACCACGTGGCCCGTTAACCAATTGGACAATAACATTGTTATCTACTTTTTATTATACCACTTTGTTGACAGCAGGGTTCTGTCGTATCTCCTTAGTTATATGCCACCAACGAAATGTAGAAAAACGTTTATAAATCTCATAAATATAATTGATATTGAGTCAACACGTGTCATCTTCTTTTTTTACCTGACTGGCGACAGAGGGTGGATGATGTTTTTCAAGCTTAATATGATGTTTTTCAAGCTTAATTGAAGTTTCCAGCAGCCTAGTCGGGAGACCGTCTGACTTGCGATTCGCAGGTCCTGGGTTCGAATCCCACGGCGCGCACCTCTGTCTTTTCGAAGTTATGTGCGTATTATTGATTGCCGCCAACTTCAAACGGTGAAGGAAAACATCGTGAGGAAACCTACAAGTCTGAGAGTTCTCAGTGATCTTGAAGATGTGTGAAGTCTGCCAACCCGCACTTGGCCAGCGTGGCAGACTATGGCCTAACCCTTCTCATAACGAGAAGATGGCCCGCGCTCAGCAGTGGGACAGTTATAAGCACGGCTGACAAAAAAAAAGCTTAATATATATTGGTAATCCTTGGCACGTTCTACAGCTTTAACAGTTTGACCAATTTTTAAGTTTTTAACCCCCGACCCAAAAAGGGGTGTTTTAAGTTTGACGTGTGTATCTGTATGTCTGTCTGTGGCATCGTTGCTCTCAAACAGTTCGACCGGTTTTAATCAAATTTTTTGTTTGAAAGAGGATTTCATCGAAAGTGTTCTTAGCTATGTTTCATCAAAATCGGTTCAGCCGTCTTTATTTGTCAAAGGTTTTTATAAACTTATACTTGTAACATCAGTATCATTAGATTAATTTCAGTCATGTGCGTCAAATAGGGTGTATTATTTCAATATGACGTGTTCGCGAATTAAAAATATAATAGCATTATGGGTGCTATACTTATACTAAAAAATCCGATTCCTGAACGAGTCTTTCCGAATAAATATATTCTGATTGTATTCTAATCGCGAGTGAATCCTTCAAGGCAAGTGTGCTCCATCGTAGACCGCAATGGTTGCTTAACACCAGATAACGATACAACTGTCAAAAATAAATATGCTAAATATTTTTTTTAAATTCATAAATAGGCTTATCTATGAATAAAAAAAAAATTGCACGGTTACATTACGAAATTATTTTCCTCTTCTCCATAGGTATCTAAGACTGATGATACCCTTAAATTAACCCTCATGGCCTCAGAATTTATTTACAACTATGATTTCTTTATTATGGGTCATTAATGCAATACGAAGTACACAAATACACAACAAAGTTCTAATTACTTCCTACAATAACATAATATTTACTTTGTTAAGCAAAATAAACACGTGATCAAACCGTCGAATCTACTGCGTTATTTCCGGTATAACTTCTGATGGAACAGAACTATCTGATAAGGAATGAATTATTGAAATAAGCTGTAATAAGGTTAAGAGGAATATTGGACGCACATTACATACAAACATAGAACTGATTTCTACAATTTCTTACATATGTATGTAGTCGAATTTGGGGTTGTGTTTTTGCAATTTTAATTTTAGGTAAGTGAGCATACAAGCGACAAGGATGTTACGGAAACGGAAACGGACGCTTTTTTATGGTGGTGCAAAACTTCGCGGCTTATCACGAAATTAATTATTTTCCATTATGTTCCTTTTCGCTAAATCATTCGCACATTTTCAAAGTTAAACATTTGAAAAACAAAAGCCTAGTTCCATTTCCATAAAACAAAAGATCATCAAATTGTGATAATGTTTAAATATAAGAACGAGTTTTTCATATGTATGGAAATTATTCGATGTTTATAATATTGTACTTCACAGTTTTTGTTTTGCCCTTAACCAAAACTGCTTGATTGCTGAGTAGAAAGAGTTTTCTATAAAACAAAGATTTATCAACAACGCACCTATTTATTGACTTATGGCGATAGGCATTTTGATATCGATATATTCACTTATTAAATGCTTTACAGTTAAATATAATGACGTGATAATATAAAAAATAATAATCAAGTTTCACTGACATTGCGATCATTTATAATAGTTTGTGTTCCCAAAACATGGGCAAAATACTGAAATTTGAATTTCCTGCCGGATAACATGTACATGACGTTTCACGTACCGTTGCACCTTAAGGGAAGCTATTAAGTATGGTTTAGGGGAGATACTCACGCATCAAATTTTCATAATAATCGAAATCGGGATCGTAAAGTAGTCGCATGCCATCCTTCTGATTGTATCGGGACAGGCGGCACGTCCTCGCCCTGTCGCTGTAAACGGCCGATCTGTGAACAATACGCAACATTACAATCGACATGCAATATCGGACAACGAACCCTGTCTCGCTGAATAGAATAACAGTATGGAATCATGTAGAGTATTACCCCACTAATCAAAACTGCGGTTATAGTACGATTTTAACTGTCCGCTTACTTGTGTAATTTTTCACATTTGTTCCGTCAACTTCCGTCTGGATACATGTAGTTTGAAAGTTTTCAATATTTTACAAACTACATACTTCTATGATAGTTTACGGTTTTACAAGTACAAGGCTATATTTTGGCTGTAAATATGCGGATCTATGGAAAATGACAGCTTTATCAGAAATATCTAGAACCCGGTTACATCCTACCCTCTTTTCTCTAACCCTCTAATAACCTGACCTCGCGATCTAACCCTCTAATAACGGTCAAATGTGGTGTCAAACGGCCTTATTGGTCTTCGATGCTCTGCCTACCCCGAAAAGGAAAATAGGTGTGATTTTATGTACATTGTACATATTAACAGAAATTAAGCTAGCCATTTTTTTTCTATATCATTCTAAAATACGGACTCGATTATGGGAAATTGACTTAGATCATAAAATTATGTAAATTATAAGCGATACCCGTTAAAATTGTTTAATTTCAATGAGAAATGGACTGAGGAATGTCGATCAATCGACATTTTCATATTGCATGAATTGCGTTTTATACCTACTTAGGTACACAATAAATACTGCCAATCCAGTATGAGAATTTTAAAACCTAATACACCTTATTTAGTATCAAAAGAAAGAATCGATAGGTAATTATCGCACTTAAACATGTTTCACCTTAATAATAAATAGCTTAAACATACATCGAATTCTCAATACCATCTGTGCTTTTATTTTACTACCTATACAAGGTAGGCTTGAATTTTCCATACTGTAAGTAAGGTCTACCAAATAAAACGTGCTTTCTGTCACAACGTTTAGCTGATAATTTTCACTAAATCAATGTAAGCAGATGCCAAAACACGAAATGACATTGTTTTTATCTAGTTTTAGACTCCTTATCTTTTTAGGTCAGTGATCCACCCATAAATCGATCAAGTAGATAAAGGTGTTTTGTTTTTTTACTCAAGGATTATACTTACAGAATGTTCGAATTTTAGGTTAGTGAATCTTCTAGATTAAATAAATAAATAAAACTACCAAAAAAAACGCGAAGTCAAAACAATATGTCACGTAAAGTCTTCAAATTGTCTTCAAATCGCGAGTGAATAGGTTTTTTCTAGGCAAGCGCGCTCCATCGTAGACCGTAACTGTCGCTTAACACCAGGTGAGTTGACGGGCGAGCCTATCGTCGAATAAAAAAAATTGAAAGTCCAAAGTAACATTTACCTGCATTGAAAGCTAGTCTGCCTCAGACATTCGTCCAAGCACTCGCTGAGCGATCTTCCCGTGATCTCCGAGTGAAACTCTCCCGTAATCCGGCTATTCCTGTATCTCTGGAAGGCGGTGTCCGGCCGACGGCCCGGTGAGAACAGGTGTGACGTCACGCTGTTGTCCGGATACTCCGTCCCTCGAGCTGTCACCCGATGAGAAACTGATCATAATTGTGAGAAAAACCTTATTGTGGTTACATTAGTACGTTAATCGCATAACACTTTTAGTAGAGTTATTATTGGATGGCGCTAACTACTTGGTACTCACGATTATCCAAACAAACGAGGTCGTAAAAGTGATGGGTGGGCGATGCGCTGACAGTCACGTCGTCTTTTTGGGATACAGAATCTTCTTCCGAGAGTACGCACTGCCGCGTCATGGCGTCATGTTCGATCGAACGACAGAAATATCTGGAAAGGACGCAAATGGAAGTAAACGTAATGTATAAAAAAAAAAAAAAAAAAACATGCGTAACCCAGACAAATATTTACTTTGAATATCAAAGAAAGAATATTTATATCGAAGTGTAAATAAAATCTGGCCTTGTGGCTCAGTTGGTAGTATATGATACCTGCTAAGCTGTAGGTCGTGGGCTCAATCCCCACCCAGGGCAAACATTTGTGTGATGAGCATGGATGTTTGTTCTGTGTCTGGGTGTTTCTATGTATCTTAAGTATGTATTTACAAAAAAAAAGGATTTATGTATTATATCAGCCACCTAGTTCCATAGTACAAGCATTGCTTAGTTTGGCCTAGATGGTGTTGTGTGAAATGTCCTCAAATATGTATTTATTTTATTTATTTAAATCTTACTTTTCTGCTCGAACGCACATCGACTGACACTCATCTAAGGTCATATTTGAAAAGACGTCAGCTTCGAAAGGTCCTCCTAAACGTTTATTTTCCTCTTTGATGAACACTGCCAATCCATCACACCGCCTTTCAGCTGAAACGAACCAAGACACATAAGCTTAAACTCGTAATTTATTTATGTATTTTGACATTATTATTATAGTTTGACATTTTTATTATTACATTATATTTTGACATTGCTTCATTAATGAAATATTTGACATTGTTACTATTTTATTTTTGAAGTTCATATTGCAATGATATTTTATTTTTTGTGCTAATAAACCGGGCTTTTGTTATTATCAACTTAATTATTATTTATCAGTAATAATTTATTTACTGTAGATACTAAGATGACGTATAAATAATAATATTTTACGAATAAAGTAAATATGAATAATTTTTCATACAGTATTTTTTTTGGATTACGGACCGTTTAAACATGTATTTTCCAAGTAGTCCGCATTGTGATCATCTTCAAGAAGTTCAGGATGTGTTCTTCTTGTAAATCTGCTCAAAGAACAAGTCCTCAGCGCCGAGTCATAAGTAGCTGAGCGACATACGAAGCTGAACTCTCCCAAGCATTTGTCTTCGCACTCTGTTCGGTTGGCAACCATGATTTCTTTAAGATCTGAAGGTGGTAGCTTGAGACGTTTGCGGGCATGACGTTCGAAAACATATCGACGCGAAGGACACTCGCGTTCAGGACGGTTCGCTGAAACAATAGAATTGTTATGATCTTGTGAAATTCGTGGTAGACAGGAAATTTACTAACAACACGGTGGTCAACTCACATGTCAAACATATTTCGTTGAAGTGTACGCTGTTCGGTACGATCATGAGGGTTCCAATGCCTTCCGGTGTAGCCTGTTCTCTGGTGAGATAGCAGGTGGACTCTTCGTATTCTGGTTCGGGGCTGAATGCTGCGATGCGAGCTCCTGGTTGAAAGTCGATGGAGTTGCAGGTTCTGACGAGGCTGTTCCCTGATCGGTCCCGTAGACATAAGTCCTGGCACTTCTCTAAGACGCGAAATGGAGGTGCTGTTTCCCGGACCTTGAGAAATAAGTTGTTATTATTAACAAGACGAATGAATTGTTATTACGCTTACATAATAAACTACAAATTTTAGGTGATATATTAATATAACCTAAAATTAGTAGTTTAGAAGCAATTTGGAAGCATATGGAAATATAATCCACTAATCTCATCTATTATTATATTAATTTTATGCCATGTTATTTTTAACCCCAGACACAAAAAGAGGAGTGTTATACGTTTGAAGGGTGTATCTGTGTGTCTGTCTGTGACAACGTAGCTCTCAATGGATGGACCGATTTTAATCTAGTTTTTTTTAAAGATAATTTAATCGAGAGTGTTCTCAGTTATGTTTCATCAAAGTCGGTTCAGCCTTTTTATTTTGTCAAGGGTTTTTAAGTTTTCTAAACTTATACTTGTACTCATACCAGTCGATTATTCAATTGCAATTAAAGAATAAATATTTGTACAACTTGTACAATTGTATATAAGTTCCCTCTTTTAAGTTTGTTGATTCTGCAAGGGATTCTAAGACTATATCTGACAAAGGACGAGTTTGGTTCGTACGTTGCGGCTTACGTACTCGTCATAAGATGACCTATCTTCGCATTTTTTTTTATTTCAGGATTAAGCGAGAACTTGACTCACTTTTGGCCAGTTTTTTATTTATTTAATTTATTTTATTTTATATATTTATATATTATATTTATTAATTACTTATTTTTATTTTATTTTTAATTAAAATCGGGACACTTTTCAATTTTGATATTATTCTAGATGTCGCACATATGATTTCAACTATCTATCTGTTACTGTTCAAATTATACAACTGTTTAAAGATCGCGACGAATAGCGGTGCCTTAGTAAAAGGCTCCCGTTGGTTGAATTGAGATTCTGGTTACAGAAGCCTTAAACATATATAGTTATATTATTTAATTATTTAATCATGTCATGTGCAGTTATATTTAAATCTGTTGTTTATAAAAGCAATCATTATGAAGTCGACGGTAAATATTATGTTTGCCAGTGGTTCCTAAAGGAATTGTTATGATTATACTTACAACGTCATCGTCGAACCCATGTAGTTGTTGATTAGGTAACCGTTCGTACATCACCCGACCCATTCCTTGGTTGCATGTTGTTTGAGCTGAAATTATATGATATATTATTGATATAGAAGTCAATATGGCCAATTTGGAAGTCTATAAATCGCCTCCGAACACAAGTTGGTCGTTGCAGACAAAATATGTGTAAATGGGGTCTGGCTGTTCCTCCAGTAGAGCAGCTCTGTGATTGTGGCGCCACCCCGTAGACAATGACACACCTGCTCGTATGCCCATTGTGCCCTAATGCCTGCACATTGAATGACCTGTTCCCACAGGTATCCCACAGGGAGGCCAATACTGCTGCCGTCTCTGTGGCTTCCTACTGGTCAAATACTGTATAAAGAAAGAAATTGGAAAATAAACGAACCGTTGTTGACACGAAAAGAAGAAGATATAGAAGTAATTAATAGTTCTAAGAACAGAAGAAGCTGAAGAAGACTAAAATTGAAATTTTTAAGGTTAGTTAATAGATCTTCTAGATCAACGAGCTCCATCCTCGGCCACACTGTCGCTTAACATCAGGCGAGTTCAACATCAATCGTAGATCTTGAAAAAAAACTTGTGCTCGCGAAGTCTACTGCTTCTAAGTATTTGATATTCTAGTTCAGAATTGAGTATTGAATGTTTCTCCAAAATCTTATCCAAATCAGACAACAAATTGCCTTGCAACAAACTTGTCTTTTAACCGAGATTTTGAATTTATTTTTCTCGACTAACTCTCGACCAAATTTAAGTAAATATTATCAAAACCGGTCAGTAATGGTGCAAGCTTTCTTCCTTTTGTGGTAAATACTCCCTTAAAAATCCCCGACGACAAAAAATCTATAGAATTATAAAATATGTAACATATAGTGCGCGGCAAATAACTTGAACAATGTTTTATCATGCCCCCTCTATTATTTTCGACGAAAACAAAAGAGAGGGCATGATAAAACGTTGTTCAAGTTATTTGCCGCTAAGTATACCAATTTTCGTAAAGAGTGGTTGAAAAATAACACCTGTACCAACAAACATCCGGACTAAAGAAAATTTTGTCTGTTTATGCAGAGACCTTGTGGGCTTCGCTCACTCGGTCAATTCAAGTTTAACAAATCGCATAATGTTTAAGAATAAAAAATAATTTTCTCTTTTTGTATGGAAAAATGCGCTATGTACTACAACACTGACAACAGTAATAGCATGTAGTACGAAACAAACGTTGAGCACCGGCGTCCACTGCGTTGCGCTGAGACACGCCTAAGACACGTAACGCAGCAGTCGTATCTATGTTTGTGGGTCATTTTTCACTCGACTGCGCAAGAAGGAGGGCTATGTTTTTGAGAGTATATATATGTATGTTCTATATTACCTCGTACAGCCTGAATGAGTTGACCAATTTTGATTTGCAATGTCTCGTTAGATTCGTCTTTACTTTCCGAGTGTCATAGGCTAGATTTTTTGTAATATTAATTATACATCAAGAAATAAATGAAATAATAAAATAACGCTAGCAAAAAATAAAAATTGCGCTTTTTCGTGATCTACAAAGAACTTTTTCGTAACAACTAAACAATTTTATAAGTATTATCCTAAATAATGCTAAAAAATACTTTATGCGGCGCCCATTTATGAGTGTTTTCTCGTGAAAATGTACACTCAACGTCATAACAAGCGTTAGTTACAAGAAACTTGCTCTTATGCAGTCGTTTTTTTTTCTTTTACTACATACTTATACTTGTTCCTTTCGTTATCTCTTTCCACTCGTGTACGCGCTTTTGAATTGCACTTTTCTCCCACGCTTTGTTGAACTGTTTTCAACGTAGCAAAAAAAAATTGTATTCCCCATACCACTGACAACAGCATCTGATACGATACAGATCACAAATTATAAAGTTGTATGTATACAGATTATATTATACATGATAATATAAAGGCGCGGGCGTCCGCTGCGTTGCGCTGAGTCCCATGCGCGAATCACGCAGCGAACGCTCTGTTTGTAGACAATGTTTACCATTAGCCATAGTGAGCATAGTGAGGGCAGTAAAGGCGTGCATTACGCTCGCCCCCCGCGGCTTCATCTTCCAATGTTGTGGTGCTGCGTGCTGCGTCCTCACCGGTCACCGACCATACATGCGGCGCGTCTGAAACAACCACGTACTATTATAACGAGTAATGAAAATAATAACACATATCTATCTCTTATGTAAATAATTACAGTTTAAAAACTGAAAAAAAAATGACTTCAAAATACGTAATGCGTTACTTGGTTGACATATTTTTCCAGTTGTTTTATTATAAAAACCAAAGTACAACGCTGACGCTACCTAAAATCTCGGAAGTTTCTGTTAACCTACTTGCAATCCTTAGATCGTGGCTTCAAAGGCACCTTTGTGTTTTCATTGTTACTTATATGAGCATATTATTAACTGTCAACGCCACCAACTTCAAACGGTGAATGTGAGGAAATGTGTGAGATAAGGTGATGGTCCACAGACATCTACATGACCATCTCTGATGCCCATGTGACGCCCACGCATGGTCCGCGCCCAGTTTGTAGGACAATTAAACTTGGTTTTTATAAGCAGGGTTGATTTCGGGTTAAAATATTTGGTATGGTAGTTTTAAAAACAGTAATATTAGTGGTATGCATGGTTGGACGGTTCGGTCCGATGCGCCCATTGAATGAGATGAGACAATCGGGAGCAAGGCTGCGTTCGACAACATATGCCCATAGACATCAATGTGTGACCTTACTGAAGGAAATTATGGCTGTCATTACTAGCATGGCCATCGCTACTGTGTTTACTTTAATTATAGCGCGAAATGTATTCACTCGGCGTTGTAAGTGGGTTAAGGGCCTATGCGGATGAAATACACTACACAGATAAAAAAAACGAAATCATAATATACTAGGTGCGCAGTGTCATCCGCGTTGTGATAAAAAATGGTGGTGATGATGATGATAATATATTGCCCATGTCCTTCTCCAGGTCCTAAACAATATTTGTGCTCAAATAACAATTGCTTTGTTACAATGAGAAGATGGCCCGTTCCCAGCAGTGGGACAGTTTGTACAAACAGGGCTGATTAAAAAAAAAAAAAAAAAACAATTGCTTTGGTGGGTAACACCTCAGAGGTACACCCATATAAGTTTTATCAAAATGGGTTCAGTACTTTGGGCTTATAACAAAATAACTGAAAAAAATTCATCCATGTAAATGAATTGCGTATTTTGAAGTCGGTATTTTTAGTTTTTTTAACTATAATTATATCGGAACGCGGCGGTGATGGAGGCTTGGGCCAAAAGTAGGCGACAGATTTGTATTAAAAAATGTGTATTAGACGATGTGAGTGCAGTCGCTGATAAAGTCCGATCAACCGAGGGCAAACAGATAATCTGGAAACCCCGTCTAAAACCGGGCTCTACCAGTGACTGCATTCACAGAAATACTAGTATTTCAGTAGTTAGAAATAAGAGTTGTTTGCACACCTTGAGCATTCATGCTCACCATCGAAGGCTCCTTCTTGCGGCGGCGTCGTGTGGCGGGTCGCTCTCTTCCCTAACATATGGTTGAGGAGGGCGATGGCTGGCACATGCGTCATACTCGTGATCGGGTGCTGCTTGCGGGTCGCTGGTTTGCTCGTGGTATGCACGCAACATACTCGTAGTAATAAGTACTTAAATTAAAACAAAATAATTTTCCCGTAACGATAAGTAGTAAACAATAGTTTGTAATTATGACAAAGGTCACGGACCCTGGTGTTTGTGGAGATTACAAAAAAAAAGACGTGTGGCACTCGGAGACTGCCGCGGTAAAGCTATTGCATAATAGCTTTACGCGCGGTGTGTTAGGTTAGTTTCGTTACGGAATTTCTGGATTCGGTCTCCACGCTCAAGGCCCGCGATAGAAGCTATGCAATAGCTTAAAAAACTATAATTATTTTATCATTTTAATTAGTCATAGCTTACAGAGATCCACAGATAGCTTAAAACCTATATACACAATATAACCTATATTACTTTGTGTGTTTGTGTGTAGGGGGTGCATGTTTTGAAAATTATATTCTTTTAGTATGAACATTGTGTGAAGATTGCAATGTTCATACTATCAGTTTATTGTGAAATGGTAACAAATAAGTACATAACGGTGTGTCATTTATTTTATCGATCGTTGTCGTTGAAATGTATCCACTGTTCGTTGTCATACCGTTACTCTGCGCAGACGCGTGAAATTATTGCAATTAATTTATAATAACGGATGCCTATTCAACACTATTTGTATGCGATTGTGCACATTAGAATAGATGCTGCTGAATTTTCCTGCCACAAATCCATAAAAAAACACAAGAGGAAATATATAATTTTATTATTAAGTATAATATATATACCTACTTCATTTATAATAATTATATACTTCAAAATGCGCAATTTTGTCTTAAAATGCGATGTATAGGACCGACTTTTATAATATTTCTATGAAACTAATCTGAAAAGATATCCTTTTAAACTAAAAATAATTTCGGCACCATGCTGAGCTGGAGCCGGCTTGTGGCAAAAAACTTAGTTTAGGTACTAAAATTTTAATTCATGTAAATATTTTAAACTTTTTGTCACATTAAAAATCTTGTCTACTGTCTATTTTTTATTTATTAAGAAACTCCTAATTTTTTGAAGTCAGTTAAAAGTAATATGCTCTCTAAGTGCAACTTTCCCTCTTTCGAGTGTAAGTTTTAAATACCTGAATAGTATAATTATGAATACTTCAAAATTGTGACTATCTAGTACTATATCATAATTCAAGATGACGAGAAGTTTTTTTTCTATCTTTTTTTTTTTTGAAGGTGTGTACTTCCTTCCATCCATTGACTCCTCGGTTCATACGTTTTATAAACTAAGTAACATTTTTTCTTTACCATATACACATTCTTGATGCGTATTGCACAGGACTGGAATTCTTTGCCGCCATCTCTATTTTCTGAGAACCCTGAAAAAATTATCTTGGAATTTTCAAGGCTAGAGTGAATAGATATCTTCCAGATCGACGAACTTCATCCTTAGCCACACCGCCGCTTAACATCATGTGAGTTGGCCAATCGTAGATCTATCTTGCGTAATAAAAAAACAATTTCCTATTTTTGAAACTCCAGACATTGTAAACAAAGACAATACAATTAATTTTCCCTACAATTCTGTAATTATTACCGTTTGTTATGTAAATAATGTGAGTAAATGCACTGAGACTAGTCTATCGATTATTTAAATATAAATACGCTTATAATTAATTTATTTATCAGTTTCCGCCATGTGTTGTTTTGAATGTATATTATGTAGACATCTAGCTTTACTTACTGTGTATGAAAATGTGTATTATGCTAGCTTTACTTACTGTGGATCCCAATATGCTGTGATGGTAAGCGGTAGAGAATAGAATAACTTTATTGTACATCCGTGTAGAGTAACTTAAATGTAGATTATAATCGTAGTTGAAAGTAAAACGGCGTACTAATCGTATAGAGCGATTTCTTCCAGGCAACCTTAGGGTGTATAGGAAATCTGGCAATTTGAAAAGGAGGTTGTGGTGTACAGTACATAAGCTGGTGTGCAATACATAGAGCCGGTAGAGAGGCCAACTTAGGAAAGTGTGGATGAACAGCTGTGTGAGGGGGTCGATGTCCACCAGTGGTGGACACGAAAGTGGGGGACAACGGGAATCAACGCGGGTGTGAATACAGAGATAGACATTGTGAAGGGACGAAAGGAAACATCCTACTAGGTGGGGTCGGAACAGCACCCACCTAGTAGGATCCTTCCATAGAAGAAAATAATGAATCCCAATATTCTATGAAATTTACTTTACCATTGACATTACGTTAACCGTTACGGGTTACTGTAACACATTATTCTTACGACATCGCATTGTTGCGAGCCATGGTTAACATAGTTGTAATGACATTAAATTTAGAGGGTTTCTTCTTTGTAAGGGGTCGTCCATTAATCACGTGGTGTATTTTATCCTCAGTTGACGTTCAAGACTATCAACAAATAAACATCTTTAGTATATACAAAAAAATGTAGTTTAAAATCTCACCAAGTATCACTAAGGGGGCCTAGTGATACCTACTTTGTGAGATTTTAGACTACTTTTTTTTGTATATACTAAAAATGTTATATTTATTTGTTGATAGTCTTGACCGTCAACTTCTCAGATATTGCTGTATATGCTGGAACACGCTTGTCGCGTCTTTGAAAATAGATCAAAATACATACGCCCACACATACAAGGCTTGTTCTAAAATATACAAACTGCGTAGTCCACCTCTAATAAAAATCACCTAAATCTACATGACAAAGCGTCAGGTCCTATGAAAATTTCGACGTTTCCAAAAAATTGTGCCTGTGGAAAGCGGAAACCGACATCCGGCCCATTGTGCTAGACCAACGTCCTCGCCGACTCGACTCGGTAAATGACGTATCACTAATTTTGGTACAGTTATCTGAGCGTAATCGCTGCCTGTTTGCAGATTTCCAATCTGCGGTTATAGAGGCACGCGGTTTTGCTTCTATTGTTATTGATTTTGATCGGACACCCGTAACTATGGCGGTTTCGCTTAAATTGTACACTATTGTGCGATTTTTTAGTCAAGTACTTGTTTCATTCCACGGATTTACCCGTTACTTTAATCTAGTTAACTTGCAAGTTTAATGTCAAAATCAAGACTTGCAGAAGGTTTCGCTTAAATTGTAAATTATTGTGCATTTTTTAGTCAAATACCTACTAGTCTCATTCCACCGTTTTACATGTTACGATAATCTAGTCAACTTACAAGTTTAATGTCAAAGTCAATTTGGCAAGACTTACACAGTTTATATGACATGGCAATTTATGTCTTCAAAAGTGAATAGGTTTTTTCATGTTTTTAGACAAGTGCGTTCCATCGTATACCGCATCGTAATTGGCGGCCTATCATGGAATAAAAAAAGATGACGCACGAATATCAGATTTGTTGTTTGCCCGGTCGACTAAGCCCTTTTGGAAAAATAACTAAAATATATTTTGCACTAGTGCCCGTTCAGCTATAGAACTAATGTGGCCAAAATGTGACATTGAGGGATGCTGTTGTCCTCTTCTTCTTCTTTTTCGTATTGGACCCCGCGATTAGCGATTTGCCAGTGTCAAGTACATATAGAAATATTTTCAAGTTTCTTGAATAATACAAGTTATATAGTGTTCTAGTCACAGTCTAAGTCACGTAAATAGTCATTTTCAAATTTGAGCTTCTATGGAGTTTTGCCGACAACGTAAAATGACACGTTTCACTGCTTTATTTCATTTGCCCACGCTTACGCACTTGATCGAACACTTATTGAATAAAACACCACCATATTTTATCGCATTAATATGCATAATAACACAAGTTTAGTAAAATAAAACAGAGCAACAACATGTTTCTATGACGTTGCCGCCAAAACTCCGCTGGTGGCCTCTTTTTATTGTTTTGTTCAGTCGAGACCACAGAATACCAAAGTATTATATTAGGTGCTTCAAGACTTTTGTTCCTGTCTTATGTCATGATAGTTCTCTTTTTAACCGGCTTCCTAAAAGGAAGAGGTTCTCAATTCGTCGGAATCTCTTTTTTAATGTATGTTCCCCGTTTACTCGAAGACCCCTCGACGATTTGATGAAATAACTGGAAAAAATATGTCATCCAAGTAATCGAATAGCGTATTTTGAAGTCGGTTCTTTTAGTTTATTTAAAGATTACTTGTATATTAGGTACGCATTACACTACCACTTAGATATTTATTTTGTTTTTGTTAGAATGTTGAGATAGACAACGATTTATAATACTAATTATGTTAAATTCTTTGTAGATAGCCTTTCCTTTGCAACCTAACAATTAAAGAGATACTCCTCTATGGCTACGAATAAATAAATAAGCAACCAAGTGCGTGTCGTGCCACGCGCAAAGTAGGGTTCCGTAGTTGCACCTCATAATTTTTGTGAACTTAAAATGGGGATAATATGAATATATGAGTTAACTTATGTTAGTTTAAATGAAATTTGCATGAAAATTTTATTTTTACTTCTTTAAGTAATTTTTTTTAAGTAGATCGACAATGATTCGTTAACTTGTAAAGCCTAATTAGCTGCGACGGTTTTCCTTTTAAGGTGATACGACACGTATGCGGCGGGAGATTCAAATTTCAAACAGTTTTTTTTGTCAGTTTAACCTAGTAAAATATCTATAGTAGTTGATCATAGTATTTGCGACAATCCAAGATTATTCTTCATAGTATGAAGTCGTTTTGTTTATCAAGAATACATTGTGTTAAAAGAATATATTGTGTTACTTATATTAACCGAGAAAGTCATTTTTACTCATTCAACCAACTTCTGTAAGCAATAAGGCGCATTATTGATAGTTTTATTGGCGTGATAATGTTAATCATAATTGTCGCACAACTTGCAATCACTCACAATTATTACCAGAGCTAGGTACAAGGACAAGGACACAAAACTAAAAAAAATGAATTCCCGCCGAATGTCTGCCGTTGCCCTTAATTCCATTATATATGCTATAGCATGATTTTATTTTATTTTATTCATGTTTTTTTTTTCATATCTCCAATGTCCATCGTTTAGCCAGTAGACACACACGTCATTTTTTTTTTGTTTTTTAGGGTTCCGTACCTCAAAAGAAAAAAACGGAACCCTTATAGGATCACTTTGTTGTCCGTCTGTCTGTCTGTCTGTCTGTCCGTCCATCCGGGTGTCAAGATGTTTATCTCGGGAACGCGTAAAGTTGTCGTATTGAAATTAAAACCATATTATAGGTACGCAGATCTATAGTATCTTGCTGCAGAAAGAAAAATAAAAGACATTTTATTTTTCTTTACTAACTCACTCACTAAGACACTACTTTTCACTAAGACATTAGTGTTCGTAAAAAAAAGTTTCAGATGAAAGAGCTTAATTAGCACAAGCTAAAACAGGTTTTTAAATATTTTTGCGATGTATACCTAGTCTTGCCATAAATATTGTCACGAAGAAAAAAGTTATTTTTTTATTGCAAATAATATTTATTACTTTTACAGTGTGTTAGTTTAATACATAAATATAAAACAATTTAAAATATAAAAGCTTATTCGAAGTGGTCTCCATTGGCTGCAATACAGTCCTTTAAACGTTGAGGCCAGTTATCAATAGAAGCACGCACTCTTTCCATGGGAAAATTCTTCACTGCCAATCGTATGGATTGTTTTAGGGACTCCAAATTATCATGGCGTTTAGAGCAAGCCATACTCTCTAAAACTGACCATAAATCATAATCCAGCGGATTAAGATCAGGACTAGACGACGGCCAGTCTTCAGCTCTGATGAAGTCCGAAACGTTCACTTCCAACCAAGACTGCGTGGACCGAGCTTTATGACCTGGCGCCGAGTCTTGTTGGAAGGACCATACTTGGTTATTGAACATGGTGTTGTTAAGGGGCTTAACTACCTTCTCAAGAATGGTATTTTGATACACTTGTGCCGATGTTTTGATACCTTTTTCACAAAAATATGGCTCAGTCACTCCTTCATAGCTAACACCCCACCAAACCATCACTGAAGTCGGATAATGCCCACGTTGCACTCTGTCGACTAATTGGGAAGCTTCCTTAGAGCTTTAAGCATAAATACGGTCATTTTGTTTGTTAAAATGTTGCTCAATTGTAAAGATTTTCTCATCCGTAAACAATTTTTTTCTGTGAGCTCCCTTTGCGTACCGCTTCAGTAGTTGTTTCGATTTTACCACCCTATTCTTTTTTAAATTATCAGTTAAAAAATGACCAGTGCGTCTCTTATAGGCTGCAAGTCCTAAGTCATCTTTTAAAATACGCGACATGGTTCTGGGTGCTATCTTCATCTCCCGAGATAAAATGTTTTGCTTTCGGACAGGATTTCTTCGAATTCTTTCCCTTACTGCTTTGACCACCTTTTTCGTACGAACACTACGTGGACGGCCAAATCTTTTTCTGTCACAAACAGAGGAGGTCTCACTGTACCTATTAATAGCCCGGTACACAAACATTTGACTAATACCAAGCGTATGGAGAGTTTTAAAAATTGCATTTGGCTCCATACCAACTTTGTGTAATGCAATCACAGCGATTCGGTTCTCTTTATCACCCCACTCCATTTTAATATCGCAAGATATTGTGCAATGTATTGGCGCCAAAATTAGAAAACTCAATGAACAATCGTATAAAAATGACAGATTCCAAATTCAAATGTAATATCTTTCTTATTTTTAACTGTAACAGTATTTATGGCCAGACTAAGTATTTTTCGATATATTAGGGAAAATATAAAAAATATATACGAGTATGAATTCCCCCTTTTATCTACTAGTTTGCACGGAACCCTCGGTGGGCGAGTCTGGCTCGCTCTTTTCCGGTTTTTTATCTTAATATTTCACAAACGGATCCCGAAATTGGGTAAAAACACACGATGGAGTAGATGAGAATAATAGAATTCGTTCCCAAGAAGGTACCTACCCAAAAATTATATTTTCCAAAACTTTAATCTACGACTTTTTCGGCATAACTAATATACACATTCATGCCAAATTACAGTTTACTCTTAGTACTAATAGTCTTTGAGCAAAGCCACGGACAGACAAGCAGACGGACATGGCGAAACTATAAGAGTTCCTTGTCTACTACGGAACCCTAAAAAAAGATGCACTCCTTTTTAGTATTTTTCTTTTTCATTATGGCCAGTGACAAAAAAGAAAAACCTTATTTTTTTATCTGAGGTGGAGGTCTAGGAACACGCGCACCGCGGAACACTGAGTATGGTTGTACTATATTACACCGATATCTTCTCTGGCTTAGGTAATATCTGCCATTCAAAATCGAGGCTAGGCCTCTATCACCCAATTAAGCGAAAGTCCCTTTATGTCCCATGAAAGCATTGCGGATGCGTCCTGTAAATAGTAACAGGACTTTTCACGTTGCTCAATCACGCGTAAAGAAATGGTGTGAAAACTATTTGCAGGTATTGTGCCCGTGGGACGGGCTTGCATTCACAGAATAGCCCTCAGTTTCTATGGGCTACAGATTAGGCAATAGCTGGTCGAGGATGGGCTTGGGAATTGGTCTTGCGACATGTTACATGTCCAAATTTTGTATGGGAATTGACAGATCAATGGTTTACTTGGAAAATGTTTGTGGGAAATAGGACTGATTCAGGCATATAACGCAGCTGGAGTTGCTGTTGCCTACGAAAAAAAGGACAGTTATTATTTTTTGTTGGTGAGTTTATTTAGGGGTTGGAGTGTTTTATATTCAGAGTACAAACTCCGAATATAACCCTTTTCATAGCTAGGTGTGTGATTTTAAGTTTTCTTATAAGTCCCATAGCGAGTGACCAGTTACATTGGAGAAGTGGGCGAACAGAACGCCACTACTAATAGGAAGTCTAGTAAGTTTTTACTGTATGGATGTACAATAAAGTTATATTCTATTCTATTAAATATTTTGTGTACGAGCTTTTTCACCGACTTCTAAAAAAAGGAGGTTATCAATTCGACCTATATGTTTGTAATATTGTCAGAATTGCACAATTTTTGTATATGTTAGTCTATACCAGCTTCTAAACATGCGTGCCTAATTTCATAAGTGTAAGTATGTTTGTATATTTGTGTGTTTGTCCTCGCATTACGCAGAAACTAGAAGTTGTATTTCAAAAATTCTTTTTTATTGAATAAAGTATCTTTCAACTTAGAAGTCACTGTAAGTTTTATCAAAATCGGTTCTGTAGTTTTCAAGATATGGGCTTTTGAACACTCACTTCGTTCATCGCAACTGCAGAGCAGTGTCTACACCTTATATTTCAATTCTTTGATAGACAGTGACATACATTTTGAATATTGTGAGATAATTGTAATTGGTCTTTTTCCGTTTTTATCTCAATAAACGAATATGAATATGAATAAGCGGTGATGAGCTTTGACGACCGTTTTTAACCGACTTAAAAAAAGGAGGTTATCAAATTGACCTGTATCGTGAATTCAATTTTTAATTTCAAACAAATCGAGTAAATACTATTATAATAAAAGTAATTTAAAAAATTAAACCGATTTCAAACTGAAAAGAAAGAAATAACTCGAAGAAAATGAAAACTGGGCGTCTACCTATAAGTAGGTACGTACACCAACAATTTTTTTTAACTTGTAGTACTTAGTTGATAGCTTATGGCATGACGCCCAGTTTTGATTTTCTTCGAGTTATCTCTTTCTTTTCAGTTTGAAGTCGGTTAATTTTTTTAAATTACTTTAATTATAATAGTATTTACTCGTTTTATGTGTTTTTATATTTTAAAAGTCGGTTTTTGTCATTAACCTTGCATAACAAATTACGAAAAAGTGGCTTTTTGAAAGATTATTTATTTTTCGAAGTCGATTTTATAGGTTGAAAACAAATATTTTGATTGTATAGCATCAAACGATAGTTCGCAATATAACTATCACGAAACAATAAAATAAAAAAGTGGAAATGTTCACCTACTCCTCATTTGTCTGTTCACCTACTCCTCATTTGAAAGAGGGTCTGTTCACCTACTCCTCATTTGTCACCACTAAGAACATAAACAGGTTAAGTTTTTTTTTTATTCAAAATAGGGTTGCGCTTGACCGTCAACTGACCTGGTGTTAAGCGACAGTTACGGTCTACGATGAAGCGCGCTTGCCTAGAAGAAACCTATTCACTCGCGATTTGAAGACACCTACATAACATATACACATTGCTTGAGGCATTGAGATACATTGGCAAGTTGAAGTAGTTTTGCGCAGGGTATATAAACAGAATTTATAGCTGATTAGGCCGAAAAGTTCCCGAGAAGCGAAGAGAGTACACACGTCATTGCACATGGTACACCGGCAATCACAGCGTGAACAACAATAACACACAACAACAACAAGAAGCAGGAAGACGCTGGTAACAGTAACAGTTATTACTGAAAATCCGTGGTCCCTTATGGATTTGTACATAGGCCTCCCCGCCTATTCCTAACAGTGGACTTCTTGGGACTGAATGATGATGATGATGAAGACATACCAAGTTGAATTATGTATGTTTTTACGTCAGTTTTATATATATATTAGTATATATTAGTAGTTATATATATTAGTATATTATAACGAAACGAAAACGATAACGATTGACAAAACTATTAATAAAATAACGATCTAACGAAATTGATAATTCTTTTCAAATGAGGCAGTCCTCATGCTCACATATCTATATCATTCTATGTTCTAGACGTTTCTGTTATTCTATTTACTGACAGAGATAAGTAGAGCAATTACATGCAAGTTGTCGGTCTATAAATAGCATTGCATAGATACGAGTACAGTTGTGCGTCGCTGTTGCAATTGTAAATAGTTTGATGCATGGTAGAGCCGTATTTATATGTACTTACATTTAAATACGGCTCGGACCTCAGAACGGACGGAATACCTCGGATTTTATAGTATAAAATGTCAGATTTTACAAATACAAATTTTACTTTGACTTTGACAAGTATCCATCGGGCAAGTCAGAGTCCAAACTAAAGTATACACAGCGGCACTGTACATAGTTTTCGCGAGAAAGTGCAAACCCGCCGTCAATTACGTCATGGACGCAAAGTCTAAAACAAAATTAACGAAAAAAGTATCCCGAGTTGATCGATACTCATATACCAATAATGATGAACTTAAAGATCTGTCGCCGCGCTAAAGCCGCTTTAGACCCCATTGAGCTCGGATGTTTTGACCCTTGAAACGAAATCCTTCATCATCAGCATCATCTCAACCACAAGAAGTCCACTGCTGGACATAAGCCGGGAGGCTTATGTCCATCCAACCGGTCTTTTTGGAAATCCATGGGGGACCATGGATTTCCAAAAAGACCGGTTGGATGCAGCCTGCATCCAGCGTCTTCCTGCCACTTGTATGATATCTTCTGTCCACCTTGTGGCTGGTCTTCCTACACTGCGCTTGCTGGTTCGTGGTCTCCATTTGAGAACTTTTCGGCCCCATCGGCCGTCAGTTCTACTTGATATGTGCCTTGCCCGCTGCCACTTCAAATTGCCAATCGGCTATGCTATGTCGGTGACTTTTGTACGTCTACGGATCTCTTAGTTTCTGATGTGATCTCGCAGAGATACCCCGAACATAGCCCTCTCCATAGCTCGTTGCGTGACGAAATCCTTGTCGATATGATATCGTTGCCCTCCGTACAACATATTTAACAAGTTTAAGTATATACTGGCATCGTAACTCACAAACAGATGGACCGATTTTGATCTTTTTTTTGTTTTTATGAGGATGTCATATTTTATCGACAGTGTTCTTAGCTATGTTTCATCAAAATCGCTTCAGCTGTTTTTTTTGTAATGGGATTTTAAGTTTTCTAAACATAAACTTGTAACTTGTAAAAGTCTCTACCACGAGCTACGCAAGTTCTCGCTTGCATAATCTACGAGTGAGTATGTCAGTCAAATCAGTAGGTAATGTACGCGGTACGTCGCAGATTTATTCGGATTTTCATTAGTTTACGAACTATAGTATTGAAATGAAATCATTTTTAACGGATTTATCGCTTATATTTGACATAATTTTATGACTTGACATTTCGAACACTGTAGCAACATACAGGGTGAGACTAGATGACAGTTGTCTTTTTGTTATGAAAATATTAATTTCTACCGCCTATTATTTTTATGCAAAACGTTCAATATGCACGCAGAAGTCGCTCACGGTGTCTGTGTTGATGCTGAGATTTTATTAATTTGATGACCAGATCCCATTTGTTTCATTTCAATGAGTAACAATAGCAATAACCTTAGAAAACATTATTGTGCTGCATGCCAATGAGATTGTATGGCTATAAAGACATTATACTCATTGAATATGAAGTAAAAGCATGGAAAATCTGTTCTCAGCAGTTTTGAGGATAAGACCACAATCCTTAGGCCTTTTAATATCTTGGCCTTATCTATATTGGTGTTGATCTTTCTAAACATACGGTATGGCATTGTCACTGTTCACAAAATACGACACGCGTCTAACACACGTAACAGCGTTGCCCGACACGTGTCGCGACTGAAGACGAGTCGGGCAATTACCTTACTTGAGGCTTGCCACGCAGAGCCGGGGAAAACCTAATACATAAGTCTTATTTTATTATTTTGTTTAATAGAATATAATAAAATATAACTGTATGGATGATATAGTTAAAAAAACATGGTTATTCAATAGTCAGGTTTTAGTTTTTGAACTTATTTTTATTTACTCTTCCGACATTTTTTATTTTCTCAAACAAAGAATCTCTACCAAATCGTTACACATAACCCTCATATATAACGCAGTTTAAAATTTTCAATATGGCTGCTCTGACGAAAAAATAGTAAACGCGAAAATGTAATAAAACTTTGCTACGTGATCGTAGACCGTAGCACGCCAAACTTACTTGAGCTTTTCTTCCAAGGCGAGCTACGTCGTAGCGCGTCCGTGGCCGTAGCACTTCAATGTCTTTCACAGTTCAAAATAAGGCACCCCACACACAGTCAAATTCGGTCAAACACTGTGATCACAACACCAGCTCTCTGAACATCCAAAACCGAAATGTGACCATTTCTACTTAATAATTCAGTTAAATCACATTCAGGGGGGGGGGACAATGGGAGAGCATCGATGTGAGCGAATCACACCATCGACACGCATCGCTAATTCTCCATGGCTCGTGTTTGCTGACGCCGGTCACCGAACGAATATCATCGTACTTTATGAACAGTCATCAACAAAAGCTGTTATATCCTACACAAAATGAACTTTATCGTCTAGTAAGTAGAAGTGGAAATGTTGTGTGCGTTGTAACTTTTGTTCTTAACTGTATATAAGTAAACTATTGTCATACCAATAAAATACATTGCAAATGTACCTGCGATCATTAAAATCATATATTTGCCTACAGGTTCATGTCCGTAACTAATGATGAACGGTGAAATGAAACCATTTCACTAATAAGCTTCACTTTAAAGTTTATATTTGAAAGTAAAGGTGTTATTTCTAGCGGTACAACTTGCATCTATTGTCGACTTCATCGTCAAACAATAGGACGGTAACCCAGTTTTGCGTGATTTGTCATAGCCCACTTAAATTTTCCAATACCACACCTAAATTCTCGTCGGCCCTAACTTTTCCGGAAGCTACAAACAAAGGCATACGTCAGCGCAGGCGCAGACCGACGCCATTCCAAAATGGCGGCTTTTCGCGCCTTCCGCAATGACATCAAAATGGCGGACTGTAGATAGGAATCGTTAATGAATTAATTATTATTATGTATTTTGTTTAGCTGGCCTTGGACGCGGTTGCCTCTCGGTCATCACTCATCATCGCTGATCCGAGAGCCGATTAGAGGTCGGAACGTCGGTTCAGAGGATTTGCAAAAATGTGTCCATGGAAAATCATAATGGGATGTGGATTTGCAGGCGTGTTGAGCAATTATCTTGTCAATCTTGAAAAGACTTTGGGAGCATCCACTGCGGCAAGGACAATGCCCATCTGCAACACCTACCACCGGTGGGCATTGTTTGCTATGCGTGTGAAACTGACATAATGGTATTTACAAACTAAACTCTTAATACCCAGTATTGGTTTTAAGAAATCATTTTAATTTTAATTACATACGATAATAAACTGGCCGATTTCCTACTAGCTTTACATAGTAATATTTAGGACTTCTGAATATACGTACAGCAAAAGCCACTTATGGGATGTGAAGGATATCGGCGCTTATATAAGTGATGGGCACTGCCCCCTCCCCCTGTCACTGCAAGTCAACATTTTGTAAGTACATACATATATTACTCTATACTGCCTTTTAACCCTCTACTATTCTCTTACTTCCATTTAACTTTAACCACTGTCAAATGGCGTCAAACGACGTCTTTGATACGCGCCTTAAGACACGCCTATTTTCTCTTAGAGCCGGTCCACACGGCGCGATGCGTTGACGTAGCGCTGTCGCTGCGTCGTTCTACATACAAATAATCATAGTGTTCACACGGTGCGCTGCGTCGACGCAACGCACACACGACTGAACTGCAGCCCCCGAGACGAAGCGGGTGGGGGCTGTACTCATTGCGACGCCGGAACGGCAGCACTCAGTCGTTTGTGCGTTGATAGGTAAGACACACGCAAGCTCATTTCGTTTTGCGATGTTTTTACAAAATGCTTGCCGCAACTGTGCGTCGCCGCTGTTACGACTGCGTCGTAGTAACGCTGCGGTGGCGCAGCGCCCGTGTGCGCCGTCTAGGCGTTAAAATATTTGCGTTGCGATGACGCAACGCGCCGTGTGGACTGGCTGTTACGGCGTAGACAGCTCTGCCTACCCCGTAAAAAATAAAAAAAAAATAGGCGTAAAATGGGCGTATTTTTATGAATTTACGTTGAAACTTGCTACATCCATTCAACATTGTTGACAGTTTAAACATTACAACTAGTTATTAATATGCTGATTAGTTGAAGACTGAAATATGAGTCCACTTTATAACGCCATCCTATTCGGTCCTGTAGGACTATACACAACTTGTTGGATTCAGAATCGAATCGGAAACTATACCCAGAGGCGTCTTTACCTATGGTGCAGGGTGTGCGGCGCACACGGGCGCCGGGTCTAAGGGGGCGCCGAGCGCCTTCTAGTTATAGTTCTTCTCGCGGCGCCGGCGCTCTCAAAGACCCTGCGCCTGTGTTTATGGCCGACGCCGGGCGCGCGGTAGCAAAGCAAGGCACGCCACCACAAGCTACTCATTTTCCTACTCTACACAATAACTTTTGTTTCATCGTGAAATCAGCCTTAAAACAGATAGTTAAAGATTATATTGGCGTAATGTCGCATCGCTACCAAAGGCGCGTGCCGGCGTTGCACCTGTTTGTTTTGATTTGTTTGACAATACGCCGACTATCATTGCTAACTCGGCTGTATTGGAATGCTATAAAGTTCAAATTAAAATTCCCAGGGACGTGCGGCGGTCATTTTCAAAGGCTTGTGTACGCGTGCCGCATTTTTTGTTTTACCGCTACAGCGTAGTTTTGCGAAATAAGCCTTGATGCAATTGGATTAACATCTTTGAGTAAACATGTAAATGTGAAGTAAATCGGCTTTTCTTTTGATAAAAATTATATAAAAGGTAAGATTTGGTTATTTGCTTGCACAATTATTGCGATAAGTATCGAGGTCAGAGGTCATCAAAAATAGCCAGCGAAATCCATGAAAAAAAACAACTATCGAGGTGCTATCGAGTGATAGATAGTGATATCGAAGTTAAATACCCACGACCTAGGATTTTTCATTTGTTTATCCTACTGCAGTGCGGAACAAACAACGGTAAGTTAAAGTGCTTTAATATGTTGTACCTACTAGTATACTTACTTAGGTATTTATTTAGGTCTTACTTTTACCTAACCTTTGAACAACAAACTACTTTTTTATTTAATTTATTTATTCTGTTTGTTTGCCTAATGAAGATACCGCGACGTTGATTGATATGTGTCATAATTATAATATATAATACTTAGTCCAAGTTGCAACTATTTCTCTGGGCCTATATTAATTTACATTGATAGTACTTTTAGGTGCCTATACTTAGTTTATTATTTATTTTAGATGTCTGATGGCGATGGAAAAAAGAAACTTTCTGGTGCACAAAGTCGAAAAAGAAAGCTGGAGAAGGAAGTGTCTCTGAAAAAGAATACAAGTTCTATTAAAAAGTTTTTTGTTCGACCCGGTCCATACTCGGACGAACACCTGGAGACAGAGACATGAAAACCAAGATAATTCTAAAGCAGAACTCGTCCCTTCAACGTCGCTGCCGCCGCCGCCGCTGCTGTCTTTGTCGTCGGTAGTCGAAGAAGATGAAGAACTTCCTAGTGCCGAAGCGTCCCCGGAGAATATACTTCTAGAAGATGTAATGAATGATCTCGCGTTATGGCCACAGGTGTTATCCGATAAACAGAGAATATTTTTGATGGAGCGTAGGCCAGTACAGGTAAAAGTGGGTTCAGCCCCCGTATTCTGATCCTATTCGGTTTCGGAATCGATTCGATTTGTATATCTCCGTCTCTGTCAATCTCTATGGAAATGACCGAGACGGAGATATACAAATCGAATCGATTCCGAAACCGAATGGGTTCAGAATACGGGGCCAGTTCGAATAGTTCAAAAAGATCTTTTTCAAATGCTTATTATACTAAAAAGATGTTAAATAATGAAACCGTTTTAAGAAACTGGCTGGTTTACTCTAAGTCAACTGACTCTGTTTATTGTTTTTACTGTAAACTTTTTCATGCTGATGCGACTCCTTTTAATGGTGAAATAGGTTACAAAGATTGGCAGCATTTGTCTACTGCTATAGAACGTCATGAAAAGAGCTTAGGGCACCTATCATGTCTTAAGAAACAAATTACGTTGAAAACTGTTATTTTAAAAGAAAAGTCGGTAGATTTCTTGCACCAAAATGAAATTGATCGGGAAAAAAAACGTTGGGTTGCAGTACTCGAACGAATAATCAACATAATTCATTTTTTAGCGAGGCAATGTCTGGCTTTTCGGGGAAGATCTCAAAAAATTTACGATTCCGATAATGGTAATTTTTTAAAGCTGGTTGAATATACCTCTAATTTTGATAATGTGCTTGCGGAACACATTGCTCTTATTCAAAAATCTGAGTCACGCCTAACTCATTATCCTGGCCATAACATTCAGAATGAAATAATACAATTATTAGGAGAAAGAATAAAAAAAGCTATTGTTTTGGAATTGACACAATCCAAATATTTTTTCATTATTTTAGATTGCACTCCAGATATTGCACACGAAGAACAAATATCGGTTGTCGTACGGTACGTTCTTTTAAATGCAAGCAACAACAAGGCTGAAGTAAAAGAACACTTTCTAGGTTTTTTTCCTATTACAGACACTACTGGCCTGGGCTTAACTCAATTTTTGTTAGATTGTTTAATCTCAAACGAAATTGACATACAAGATATGCGTGGTCAAGGTGACGATAATGGTGCAAACATGAAAGGGAAAAATATAGGTCTACAAAAACGAATTTTAGATTTAAACCCGCGCGCATTTTACGTACCTTGTGCGGCATACAGCCTAAATTTGGTGGTGAATGACGCTGCTAAAAGTTCATTAGAAATTGTCAATTTCTTTTCAGTTGTGCAGGAAATTTATGTTTTTTTTTCTGCGTCAACAGCACGTTGGCAAATACTTGCTAAAGAAGTGCCAACTTTAAGTCTAAAACCACTCTCAAATACTCGATGGGAGAGCAGGGTTGAAGCAGTAAACGTTTTGAACTGGGAAAAGTGTATGATGCCTTGTTTACCATATATTCCGAAAGGAGCAAAGATGCCGAGTCAATAAATATGGCAAATTCATTACTGACAAAAATTAAGTCGTTTAACTTCATCTGCTCTCTGCTTATTTGGTTTGAAATTTTAATCAAGATAAATATAGTTAGCAAGGCACTTCAAAAGTCAGACGTTGTATTGTCAGAAGCGGTGAAAATGATTGATAATGCAAAAATAAGTTTGTCTGAATTGCGCAATGAGTCTGCTTTTGAGGAGCTCCTTAACAGCGCGAAAACTGTAGCGGAAGAATTCGAGGCAATACCAGAATTTCCCACACCTGCACGCCCTCGCGCTCGTAAAAGGTTTTTTAATTATGAGGCGGAGGATGAACCGATAACAGACCCGAAAACACATTTCAAAGTACATTTTTACTACTATTTGTTAGACACCGCAATTACTAAGCAAAAGTTCGACGAACGGTTCGAACTTTTGAATGAAAATAATGTAATTTTTTCATTTCTTCAAAAATTGAAACACTGGAAAGATTTGGACTCAGATACAAAAAAAACACTTTGTTCTAATTTAGAAAATAAACTTAGCCATGCTGGTTCTTCAGATGTGGAAAAGTTCGAGCTCTATAACGAAATCGAATTATTACCGATGTTTATTGATGATTCCACTACGCCGTTGGATATTTTAAATTACTTGTTTACGAATAAATTAATTTCAGTGTTCCCAAATCTGTCCACAGCACTGAGGATATACCTAACACTTCCAGTCACGGTCGCACATAGCGAAAGGTCATTTTCTAAACTAAAAATTATTAAAAACTATCTTAGATCAACATTGTCGCAAAGTAGACTGACAAATTTATCGTTAATAAGTATTTATTGAACATGAAATCAAAATTGAAGTTAGTGACATTGTTAAAGATTTCGCTAATGCAAAAGCACGAAAAGTAACTTTTTTGTAAATACATTTGTGTGTGTACTGTGTATATATTTGTGTGTACGAGCGTCCTGTAATGTAACTATATTAGTTTTTAAATTAAATATGTTTGGAAGAACTACAAAGTTGTGATTTTTTATTCTTGATGTAACCCCTTCCATCAAAAAAAAAGTTTTTGCTTTCCGACACCGTTAGCACCCGAATTTCCGTTTGAAAATTATAACTGTTAGTATTCCATTTTGACCCCGCTTCTACTAGAGGGCGCCAGGGTACTGGTTGCACACGGGCGCCACAAGGGCTAGAGACGCCTCTGACTATACCTCTATCTCTGTCAGAATATAATGTCACAGAATAACAAAGACGGAGATATATGTAGTTTCCGACCCGATTCCTCATCCGAATAATTGTGAATAGGGGTACTGTACTAGTTCGCATTACTTACTTATAGATTCCATCTCAACAGCGGTTCTAAGGCCGTATCTAGGAGGGGGGGGGGGGGGGGGGGGCAGTGGGGGCAATGACCGCCTAGAAATACCCAATGCCCCACCTAAAAATACTATCGACTAATACATAATATATGCTAAGTAAGAGATTGAATTAAATAAAATACTACTCCAGCGTAAGCATAGATCTAATAATTCATACAAATTAAGATTAGCCATAATGTGTCACAATCTTATAATTTTGCCCATGTTATGATATTATTTCATAAATGTTTTACAACAAAATAAATGTTAATAGCTTAGCACAATTAATTTTACAATCACTATGCAACAAAAAAATCCTTTCATTTTTGACTTTGACTTTTCATACATGACACGTAGGTACCGTTGCGCGTTTTGATAAGGGTAAATACAGCGGGTGCCTAACCGTATTTATGCCTTTCGCATTTTCTTGAGTTATTTACATGAGAAATAAATCAAGAAATGTCTTTACATGTCTGTTTGACATTTTCTGTGTTGATTCATAAATATCGTGAAAACATGTTATTAAAATTAAAAATATAATTCACCTACCTGTTCCTTTGTTTCCAAGCAGTTAATAATTTTATTTAAATAAGTAGGTAAATGATAAGTACATGAAGCGCAATTAGATATTAATATGCCTTCTATTTGCAAAACACCTAGACCAACAAAAATGGTAAGTCTATGTTGAAAAACGTTTAGTATTATTTTAAATTTTTTATGTAAATATTAGCTATTCGAGGTAAGTAAATATTCAAATATCAACAGAGCGTCATATCTTTAGCAAACAATGTAAAATACATATAGCTTAGATGTAGTTAGACGTGCTTATCATTATCATTATGCAAGTAATAAGAAGTCACGTCAACAAAATTCAGCAATAGTAGACATTGACAGTTGCTATTTATTTAGCTTGTCCTGTCTGTTGTTGTTGTTGTTTATATTTTTGGGCCAAATTTAGTAATCGAAATTTTACCCCCTTCCCATTGACAAATTGATCTGTCATGGGACACACCTTTAGTTTACAATACAATGAAATATATTTAGTATCATTCTAAATTCAATATGGGCGCAATTTTCGGGTTGGGGGTTAAAAATAAACCGTGTTGAACAAAATTGTCACCAAACTTCACATACGGTACGTTCGTTGATTTTCAAAACTTTTACTTTTTAATTTTAACACCTATTATTTGAGATGAAAAGTATGCCAAATCCACAGGATGGAAAATAGTCCGAGCAAATTTTATCTAGTAGTTTCTATATTCATTTAGAGCACTGTATAGACAGCATTATAAATAAACAAAAGTTAAAAAATTGCTGTTTTGGCTTTTTTATCGACAGTAAAAGTTCCTCCAATTGTTTAAATAATTTTTTTTTTTATATTTAATTGTTAGATTTCCAACCACAATAATTTTATGTAATCAAAAATTCAGTTGTAAATTTAGTTCCCGGTAGCTTAGAGTTCCCGGCAGCTTAGTGGTGAGACCGTCTGACTTGCGATCCGCAGGTCTTGAGTTCGAATCCCACGGCACGCACCTCTGTCTTTTCGAAGTTATGTGCGTATTGTTGATTGCCGACAACTTCAAACGGTGAAGGAAAACATCGTGAGGAAACCTACATGTCTGAGAGTTCTCAATGATCTTGAAGATGTGTGAAGTCTGCCAACCCGCACTTGGCCAGCGTGGCAGACTATGGCCTAACCCTTCTCACAATGAGAAGATGGCCCGTTCCCAGCAGTGGGACAGTTTGTACAAACAGGGCTGATAAAAAAAATAAAAAAAAAAAAAAAAAAAATTGGTCCAAACCCTAAATGGCAAAGCACTACGCTCGTCATCGAAAGCCAAGTATTATATATTCAGTCTGTTGATTCTGTCATCTGATGATTTTCGCTTTAAATCAGAACATAATATATATTGCACACTACTGCTTCACACTTGACTAAGCTTGGTCCTATTTGTGCTTCTGTAAGCTGATATTAATATACATGTGTGGGTAGTAGATTAGTGGATGGGTATTCCGCTGATATCAGGTAGATTAAACTGTTTGCTTACCGGGTTTAAAAACGATAAGATAATTTAACCAAATATTGGTGTTTCTGGTTTCCTTGGTGATTGGTGCACTTGCAATGTTAATCTATGATGCAGTGTGATATTAGTCAGGGGAGAATTATTTCGGTGTGAATGTATATATGTCTCTTGGTGCTTAGCTGCATAGTCTGATTTTTTAAACGATTTTATTACGATTTCGATAACCTATCAATAATCTGAAATACATTTGTTTGAATCTTACTTGCCAGAATCCGTTTCATAAAACTGCCTGGTTCCAGATGTTTTCAAATCAATAGTAATTTATTTCAGACTCAGAGAGATCCATATCATTTTATGGAATAAATTCTATTAAATTATTGTATGTCAATTCAATTTATTGTTTTACTTGACACGAATTTCCGGTCAGATATACTTATCAATTATTAGGTTAGATTCCTTAGGTGTCTTTTTATTATTATAAATTTTTCTATAACAAAGATTCGATTATCAGATGTGTTGTCAAATGAACTTTCGGGTTTTTGATAAAGCGTAAATGTAAGTAACTCTTTACATCATGCAATACCTACCTTTGATTTTAGCATTATGTACATATGTACATTTAGCATTTTGCGAAAGTATTTACCGAATATAAAACGTCAAAACCTTTGATATTGGCATTTTGGGTTTTTGGTGTTATACGTCGAAATCAGTCGAAACTTTAACCTACATACATATTATACTTTAACAAAAATATAATATGTATGTAGGTAAACGCCCGTCATATTATACATACATACATATTATATTTTTGTAATTAAAACTAAAAAAACTATGTATGTATATTTTTAATTTAAATTATTATTAATTGAGGCCTATACCCAGCAGTGGGATAGACAGGTCAGTGGATGATGACGATGATGATGTATATAATTGTGTTAAAAGAAAAACAAAATACCCGATTGCATAGGAACTACTTCCGTAGTACAGTACAACATATGCTATGGATGACGGTATATTGGTATTAATGCCCATTAATACCAGTATACCGTCATCCAGAAAACATTACCCTCTAAGGACAATCGGATAACAAATAGTCAACACCTAGGCTGAGTAAAATAAATGGTTATTAAGTATTATACCTAACACATTAGAACACACTATTCACCTTGAACTTCCTTGGTTGCTTATCACGCCGTCGCTGCGTGGTGACTTGTGTATACACACATACATTTAGTTATATTTAATTTTCAATGCATTGTAAAGCTATTATGCGTTTTTTTTTTTTTGTAGTTTTCTATTGTTATTTAGTTCATGTAAGTTCTTCCATTTACAATATTTGCGAGGGGAGCGAAGCAACAAGATGTGGTAATAGTCTTTAAGACATGGCATTGCATCGGCGATACCCCTTTGCCCGTTAGAGATGTGGCGATATATGAAATAAAAGCACTTGAATAATGCACTTTTTGTATAAAATTCTCGTGTTGTATGCAAATAAATTATCTTTATCTTTTATCTTTAAAAGCTAGAATAAAAGAAGTGAGGTTGGCGCAGCAGGAAGACCAGCCACAAAATTGATAGAAGACCTCAAGTAATGTGAGTAAAGTACAGTGCAAGCCGCATCCATCAGGTCTTTTTGGAAATCCATGGAGGAGGCCTATGTCCAGCAGTGGACTTCTTACGGCTGAGATGATGATGATTATGATGAAAAGAGGGGAATAACTACATACATCTCTCTGGCAAAGCATCATCGACATCATTAGTGTTGCAGTTATCGATCCCTTACCTACAAAACGATTTTCTGTTTGCTGAAAACGTTACAAGAAGTTATAGTAGCTGAATTGTACAAGTAAGTATGACTAACCTCAACTAAACGACCCCACTTCCTTTGACAGCAGAGGTAATGTGTATACCTACCATTAGCACTGAACCTCTGCTGTCAAAACCACCCCTCTTCCCCCACTCCTTCCCCTTCCAACTAGAGATTGCAAATCATAGAAAATTCGCATGACAACCGCTGCGAGCTGCCACGTTGCCATTCTGACGCGCCAATAAGAATTTGTTTTGTATAAACCAAATATTACCAAATACCAAAGCTACCAAAGTTTATCTATCTATCTAATCTAAGTTGTTATGACAAGTTTAGTGCTTTAAGCTTTATTAGTTTCTTATTCTAATACTATGTTTCAAATGGACACTATAACGAGTAAAGAGAAAGACCTGCTTGCTTAAACTTATAAAAAATAATAATTACTAATACTAATGTTACTATTCCGTCCATAAGTAAAAGTAATCAATTCTGTATTAAATCAGAGATTTTGAGACTTTGAGTGAGACTGATTATTGTTGATTTGCTAGTTTGAAATAAATATTAATTCGTAACCTTGAATCATTGTACTTTTCCATTCCTATATAGCAAATTTTCATAAAATACTTTAACGGTTTCATCGCTAACACATCAACCCGCCAACCCGGCCAGGCCCGGCGGGCCCGGCCGGGTTGAAAAACATACCTGGTTGCAATTTCTACTTCCAACTCCTTCTCCTCAAAAAAACCTCAACTAAAACTCATCTTCGTCTTACAAAGCTATAAACTTTCAAAATGAATTAATGTATAAGACATACGTTCTCGTAGGTACTTCCTAGAGTTCAACTTGCACCGACAATGTTAAGTATTATTGCCATTATTATCATTAAATTAATTGACATTCAGATAAATAACCATTATAGTTAAAATGGTTATCTTACGCATAAAATAGATTTAGCCATTAGGCGACGTATCATTTCTTTATTACCTCACGTAGCCCAAATGCCTGGTGTGCTGTACATACAAAGGTACACCTGAAAAAACATTACTCACCCTCATTTATGAGTTGTTTGTTAAAAAAAACATAAAATATTAAAGTGCTATTAGATAATTAATGTCTTTATGTCGTCGGTCGTCTAGAGCTCGCTATATTGAATTTAGTGCAACGTATAATAAAATCAAATTATCGTTATTTTGCAACTATCAAGACGTTTCTAACGATCTCATTTGTCTAATTAATTATAATTAAAAAAAAAAAAATATTATTAATTATTAATTTTATTTGTCTAATTACTTATTATTATTTTTTTATTTTTTTTATTATTAATTTTAATTATTTAACTACTAATTATAGTAGTTTAGAAGTTATTCGGGAACAGACGACATAAAAAATACACGTACTAAACCTTATCTCTATGATTCTTTAAAAAACTATCCGTAAAATACATCTATAACAAGTAGGTATTTAAATTACGAATCTGCTGAACAGCAAATGATTTCGTGGCTATCACGCGCTTATCACATGGTTTTGCACTCGGCATGCCTGATTCGATTATGCACACCAGACGGCTTTATTAATATTTACTTACCTGTGCGACAGATGCAGGATCTAATAAAATAATAATGCTTTGTGCAACATAGTCATCATCATCATCTCAGCCTCGAGAATTCATTAATAATAATAAATAATAAAATTAATTTATTTCAGGTAATCAAAACCCATGAAGTTAAAAGCATATACAGACAAAATAATGTTTATTAAATTTAAATCAGATAATTAAAAAATTATTAATTCTAAAATGTAACAATACAATTGAATAAATGTCACCAAATTAAATAATATTAATAATGTCAAATATAGTAAATTAATAATCATAATGTTAAAGAAAAATAACAATACAATAAAATAATGTCAAATAAAATCACAATACTTCTACCTGCTAATCCGCTGTGCTATGTCACGTTTCGGATCTTCGTTTCCTGATATTATCTCGCAAAGAGGCCCCGAACATAGCTCTCTCCATAGCTCGTTGCAAGACTTCGAGCTTCCATAAGGCATATTAGTTAGATTAGTGAGTGACCGCGTTTCAGCGCCTTATGTCATCACTGGTAACACACAGTGGTCGTAAACCACTCAGTGATTTTTACCCGACTGCGTAAGAAGGAGGATTATGTTTTTCGAGTGTATGTATGTGGGCATGTATGTATGTATGTCAATACAATATATATCTATAGGACACTTTATAACATAAATGGTTTAACAAATTTTGATGTGTTTTGGTGTGTGTGTTTGATGTGTGTGTGGGGGTGTCGTTAGATTCGTCTTCACTTTCTGAGTACGTACACTATGCTATGTTTTTTTTACAATAATAGTAATACAACTCACGAAAAAAAAATGCTCTTTTTCGTAATATCCAACGAACTTTTTGGTAAAAAATAAGTGATTTTACTAGAATTATTCTAAATTAACATTTATAACCTTTTACAGCGACTTTGCGCATACTTTATCTCAAAAAACGTGCACACAACAGCGTATCAAGCGGATCGAAATCGTAAGTTACGACTGCAAAAATCGCTCTTCTGTAGGTATTTGGTTTTTCTTTGAAATATACCTTTTTTTTGGTTGACGGGGGGAAATCTTTTGAGATACTCAACTGCATTTGGGGTGCAGTTGCGTTATGTGGAGTTTTACCCACTAAAACCCCTCGATAACCAGCCTCTGTTTTTTGGTAGAAAGCACCGGGATCTCCATGGGACTGCACCGATGCCTCCCGAGTCTTCGAAATTTTGAAATATACCTATAAGGCCTCGGCCGCACTACGGTTTTTTCCCGCGAGCGGTAACCGCTATAAACCGCGAAACCGCTCGAGACGGTACTAAATCAGTCGCTGTTTCATAAACTCACGCGGGTAAAAACCGCTGCGGTTTAACCGTAGTGCGGCCTTAGCCTAATATGTATAATAAATAATAAATAAATAAATAAATATTTGTGGACATTTCACACAACGCCATCTAGCCCAAACTAAGCAAAGCTTGTACTATGGAACTAGATGGCTGATAGAATACATATATACTTTTTTTTTTGTAAATATATACACATGATACATAGAAACACCCAGACACAGAACAAACATCCATGCTCATCACACAAATGTTTGCCCTGGGTGGGGATCGAACCCAATAGAATAGAATAACTTTATTTTACATCCATACAGTACCTTAAAGATAGATAATAAACGTTTATTGAAAGCACAACGGCGGCCTTATCGCATAGACCTATTTTTTTATTTTTTTTATGTATACTTGTACAGGTTTAAAATGTTGTGATGCGCGAGAGAACCTTTTGCGCACGATCCGCGATTTGAGTACAGCCTTAACGATCTTCGCAAGTAGGTACCTACCTATAGTTTTCTCCGACCTCGGTTCTATTTTGACTATTTTCAGTCCGTTCAATGTTTACGTTTCACTGAGCAAGTTGCTATATTATTTAACGGCATTGCAGTTACACTCCACAGAAAGTTCTAGAATCTCATTGAAGGTTTCCCTGCCGAATTTCTATCGATAGTTTCATAGTCGTTGCTAAACTTTTAACCTCAACCTCGTGTTGCAACCGTTGATTATGAAACGGACGGAGAGTACCACTTGTTTATATTTAACTAGCGGATGGTGAAAGCGGCCCTTATTTTTATTTATAATCAACTTCAAAATAATGAGATTATTAATTTGTTGTGTACGTACGTATGTAATATTGTTAGAATTGCATAATTTTATTATGTTAGTCTATATACCTACCATTTTCTAAATATGTGTGCGAAATTTCATAAGTGTATGTATATTTGAATGTTTGCATATTTTTTTCCATGCATATCTCAAAAAGTATAAGTCGGATTGCAATAATTATAGTTTTAAAAAATGAAGCAACTCACTTCTCATGGACGCCATTGTTAGAACTGGACCAAATTGAAATGAGACCACACAGGAAACACCAGCTTTCAAATAAAAAAATAATCATCAAAATCTAAAACACGAAAAAAAAATACAGCTGAAATGATTACCTCCTCCTTTTTTGAAGTCGGTTAAAAATTAGTTATAGTCCAACTTGGTAGCAGTGCAAGTTTTATCAAAATCGGACCAGTACTTTACAAGATATGGACATTTCAAAAACTGCTTTTCTGCAGTCGGGTATTTTGTTATTCTTTTAATAAAAATACTTGTTATTGGACTGTTACGGATAAGCGTCACATCAGGCGAATGACTTGCTCGTCTCGTTAATGTAACACATTTGTTATCAATAATGTCAAACCTACTTAAGTATATTCGAGGCTGTCACATGTCAATATGAATACGTTATCGATCCAAACAAAAACACGCGTAAGCGAAATCGTTACAAAAATGTAGAACACTGTCAAAATACTTACATTGATAAGGTATGAATCGCACACAATCTACTTCATCAGATTCGACAGCTCATTTTGACGTGATAACGTCTTATAAATCGATGAACGCCGGCTGCACGCAGGAAAAAGGATGACTCATTGTCACGTTCCGCCTGAGTTGAGCGTGCAAGTGAGAGCGCGCAACAAGCGATAGAGAGGCACGATCGGCCTAAGCGTTCGGCTTGTGACGCATCGTTATCACGTAAAATTATCGTCCGTAAGCCGACTTTACAGACAACCATTTTTTTAACACCTCTCGTTCAAGGTAGAATTGAGGTGCATAATAGAGTGCTGCCGATCCATCCTTTAGACATCATCTATCATCTAGCTAGATTCTAGTTACTGGTCTGTCGGTTTTCTATCGCATAATCTTCGCTGAATGTGCATCAGACTTGCATAGTCTATATCATCTTGCCCATTATTCTATCGGATGGTCAGAAACATGAAAAGGCGACATCATGGTAGATATCTCAAAAATCCGAATGTAGAGTTGGAAACGAAACTCTGCGTTCGGATTTCTGCTTTTATTGTATGAAAAGTTCATTTAGTAAAAGTATAACCCAGTCAGGTAGCTGGTGGTCAGTGGGGTTTACCTGGTAGACATAACTTAGGTGTCTTCAAATCACGAGTGAATAGGTTTCTTCAAGACAAGTGCACTCCATCATAGACCGTAGCGTCGCTCAACACCAGGCTAGCTAGCGTTCAAACGGAAGTCTAATAAGAAATCAAATAGCACATGTGGCAATACATCTACGTGAGAAATGTATACTTAATATAGGACTTATCCTGATAACGCTTAATGACTGTTGTAAACATGTTGTCGAAAGTCAATTTGTACGGACAATAGAACGGACAGAGCTGTTTTATACAAATTGAGTTTTTTTAATACATTATAGATCTACGATCGACCACCAACTCGCCTGATGTTAAGCGACGGTGTGGCCGAGGATGGAGTTCGTCGATGTAGAAGATATCTATCTAAGAATAATAATAATAAGATATCTAAAAATCCACATGGAAAAGGATTATCTACCTGTCCCAGTTATTCATATTACCAAGCATCGCAGTACTGCGCATGTACAATTGTGTTTCGGATTAAAGGTTTTTCAGATATACACTAAAATTCAAATGTGTTATTACACATGAACACAAATTCTAAAACAAAATGCACGAAAAAAGTGTCCTGAGTTGACCAACTTGTATACCAACAATGACAAATTTAAAGATTTTGATTGAAATTCTGTATCGCCACACTAAAGCCTACTTTAGATTGAGAAATTTGGAGATCGAGATCGTTGATTTTTAGTACACATTTTCTATGAGATCAGGTGCCTTTCTGTGGCTGCCGTATTCTCAGTCCAATCCATTCTATGGTCCAATCATAAATATTTTAATCTAAAACATTATTTCCGTCTCTATTATTATCGATGTAAATACAGAGAAAAACTCTAAAATTCAAATCGAAACCTTTAAATTCATTTTACTATAATCAGATCAGATTTACCTTCTAGTTTCAGATGACGAGCGTAGTCTAATGCCACATGGAGCTTGCAACTGTTGAAATCCAAAGACTTTTGAATGGTATGGCATGTGGCAACGTCTTACTCGTCTTATCAGTGCAGTTGGATAAAAAAAAGTAAATTAGTCATAGCGCAATTATGCCAATATTATCGATTTCAAGTGTCCTAGATCAGTCACGGCCTCATAGAGGCTTGCTTGTTACGTAAGGGCATGCATGCCGCATGCCGTCTCAGTGACTTGTTGGTAAACAACTGCCTACTTTAGTTCAAAATAGATTTTAACGGGATCGACGCATATGGCCAAGAACGCAAAAGACCGTTTAACTATTACAAGGTCTTCCGATGTAGATATGAATGATAATAAGGTATTTTGAAGATATTGTTATTCAATAAGTGTTTGTTTATAATGTTTCTAGAATGTTCGATCAAGTTTACACCTACCATGTTATTAAGCATTACTGGCAATAACATAAACAAATCCGTCATTGTCGTCGAACATGTGATAGGTATGGGTGTGACATACGGACAGACAGACAGACAGACAGATAGAGGGACATGGTGAATTTATAAGCGTTACTCTTAGTTACTACGGAACCCTAAAATAGGAGGATAATTTCTAGTGAAATATAAGCTGAAATGTAATATAAATCTGTGTACCTACAATAAAATCGATTTTGCATGAATCCTGAGGACCCACTCAACTACAAGATTGCACTGACCACATCATACCCGATGCAATCTAGGATGTAGCATTCCGACCTAGACAAAAATTACTCATTCTAGATTTTAAAACTGACTAATTGCAAATTTTGAAGTACATATACAAACTAGCATTGACAAAGGCCTTAACTTATAACCTGCCTTCATAATTCTTGACTTTGATACAAGTCTCACGTAATTGATAGTTACCAACCTGATCACCTTACTGAACTTCTGTTTTTGCAACCTGATCAGAAAGTAATAAAAGTAGTAAGTCGAAGTAAGTACCTACCTTAAGTTGGTGTACGAAGACTCAAATTAGGGCGTATTTTCTACTTTTCAACACGAATTTACTCGTTCTGGGTCACAACGCGCCGCAATGTTTTGAGTGGAGTCTAGTGATGTCGCGAATTTTGAAAATAGCGGTTATTTTGTTAATAAAGCAGAATTCTCTTGTACCGCTATTTATTGATTTTAATTATTGTTATTATAAACTAGTTATTTATATTTTTGTAAATAGATTTTTGGTATAGTATTATTTGTAACATACAATTAAGCCATTTTTTGCTTACCTTAGGTTTAAATTAATGATCTATATTTCTAGAGCATAAAATACATAAATATTAAGTACATAACTGAAGATCATTTATGATACAAGACAATCCAGACTATACAAACCAAAAAAAAATATTTTCCTCATGTTTATCTTTAAAAAATGTAAGTAGTTAAAATGTATATATTAGTTAAGAAAAGGCACAGACCCTGGAGTATGTGAAGATTAAAATTGTTAAATAAAAAAAATAGTTTGGATAGTGCAACTGATATGTTTATGTGGTACGCAGCAATAACAATTATTTAAAACAAACATAGTTTAGACCGCCCATCCGAAAACGTGTCTATTTAATGACTTAATCAATCACAATAAGTATCTAAGGCCGTTTTATTATGATTGATTTTTGTTATTCTTTATAATTTTATTGTAATAATTTGCTTACACCTGGAGATATAATATATAGGTACTCCTCGTAATATTTAGTAAACAAAAGTGTCGAATACTGCAATAAATCGAATTTTACTGATTATAATGTTGTGTTCAATGCTAAACAAACACAGTCCTATTTTCTGAGTAGAAGTACCTGAATACGCGATAACATACATTCATTATACGTGCGCTGCGCCACAATTTGTTTGGCTATTTAATATTCTGTGTTGTATTGTTATTGTACGCCTATGCTACAGCTTGTGTGGTAGTTAGTATCCGAAGTGCCGGTAAGGTAGCCGGCACACATCACTAGTTTCGCAACGAGCCGGCCGGTTTGTTCGTTCGTTGCTGGGTGCCTACGTGACGTGCTCCGCGTGTCAGCTTGTGAGAGAGGGGCGCGCCCGGCCGGCGAGCCGTGCTGCGTGCGCATCGTAGTGTTGCCCATAAGCAAAGTATCGATATAGTATCGATATTTTTACTACTGCAGAAAAAATTGAATGATATATAATAATATACCTGCGCAATTATATACCAGCAAGTCAACTTACACAGGCTCTAAGTGCTTGTTGTTATAATAACTTACAAATGCACCTGGCCTGATTCTACATTTAAATATCGCACTTTTTCGGACAGTCGGTTAATACATAAAATATGAAGTTACAGTTAAACCATAAAATTATGTAAAATACACGCAACAAATCTGTTAAAAAGTTTTCTACTTTCTATCCAAAAAATTAATTGACATGATATTAACCAAACTAGCCAAATATTAAACTTTGTTTGTGGTAACTGTACTAACTACCACTAACTTGGTTTCTGATGATTTGAATTTATTTCATTTTTCGTAACATACTAAAAATGTAATTTTTTTACAATTCTTTAACATTGCAGTAGCAAGTAATAGTTTAAAAAAAGCCCGCTTCAAAATACGTATTTATATTTTTAGTAGACATATTTTTTCAGTATAATTTGGTTATAAAAACCAAAATACTTAACCGATTTTGATAAAAATTCTATGGGATGGTATAAATATTTTTAAATTTAACTATACAATTTGATTTCAATTACAAAAATAAATCAACAAACATCGATATCGATATAACAAATGTAAACATTAGTGACGGCCTTAGTGTAGAACTGGTAAGGAGGCGAAGCAAAACACAACAAAGAATCAGTCGGTCATACGATCCCGATACCAGCGGACGTTACAAGTATTCGATACCGTTCATTGAATTAAATTATCACTGCAAGTATTAAAAAAAGCTGTGAATACACAATAAAAGAAGATGTATTCGTCTAAGAAGAGCTTGGATAAGATCCTGCAAATCTACAAGAATGAGCTACGTCGACACATCAGCAAGACTACAAGCGTCACCAATTCCGATGCCATGGCTCCGAGACTTGATCAGCCATCCACAAAGAACCCACAAAGCGAAGAAGTCGGTCTACCGAAGAAACTTCTCAAGCTGCAAAAATACCACAGGTCAGTGAACTCCATTGAACTCTCAATGTATACGTTTGCAATATGCAGAAAGTGTATCTTACTTACTTGCACCTAGTACATGACAATGTTATAAAGCGGTTGCATACATTTAATCACAGAATTCATGTTTAAAAATTTAGTAGTGGATGCAGTCATTATTATACTGTAAACATTTAAAAATTGTTTTTACTTTTACCATAATGGCGTTAATCAACATTTATTTAAATGATACCATGCATATAAATTATTTTAGACCTTTGTTAATTTTGAAAATAAGTTGACTTTCATATTATTTCTTCCAGACGTTTTAGTTATTTCTTCAAAATCTTTCTAAACTTGTTTTCTCCTCATTGATTTTCAATTAAAACTTAGTGAATTAGCTAAAAATAAAACAAACGTGGTAAAGAATAGCTTTCTTTTTATTATGATCTTTGTAAAGTTTTTATTTTTATTTAAACACGTATACCTACCTAGGTATATATTTTTGTAATGTATCAAAAACTTTTGATATAGATATGACAATTTTATTAGTCTCTCGATTTAGTGGGATTTTTTTATTCTTTTTCATTTGGCTCGAAGTAAATTACTTAGCCTCAAAACTTTGTCTTTTTAGTATGATTGCAAGTAGAACTATTAAATTCATCAAATTTTAGATACGTTCACACTAAAGCTGCGCTGCCTCAGAAACCAACGATGCTTTTTCTTACCTATAGATACCTGTCGACCCTGACACCTCAGGAGATGCCGATGGCTGCCCGTGGACTGGCTGTCTCCAAAGACCAGTCCAGGGAGTTCATGGCTTGCTTCCCTGACATCATCAGGGAGCTTACGGAGACCGGCAAGCACATTGAAGTGCCTGAAGCCAGCAAATGGTTGGCCAAGGTACGTTGTGCACTGTGCTAGTCTAATGAGGTTGGCGACACGGTCTGTAGTATTTCTATTCGGTTGTTTTTGGTTGTCATTTCAGGATGTTTCTAAACTGACATATTTGCATAATGCCAACATCAAGCAAAAAGACATTTTTTTTGATCAACTCTTTTTTTCCAGACAGTTTTTTCTTTTTTCTTGCTATGTGTAATCTTAAATCGGTTCAAGACAAAAACATATACAAAGAAATAATTCCGTAACATGTATTCTGAGCTGCTAAAAATTTTATATTACGTGCCTGATTAATCTTGTTTCGATCATATTTTAAAATTTCTCAACAGACATTTTTCATTTTAACTTGTCCTCAAATGACAACTGACTGGTCTAGTCTGACTGGTCGTTTAATGTTCTAACAGTATCGTATGGTATCGATGTAGCCTAGGCTAGGTTTCTCTCTAAATAGAAACTAGTTCTATTACTGGCTGGACTTTAGACCTGCTATATTAATGCTTTTCATCTAACATCCTGTCTACTTATTTTGTGTTTTGTTCTGTTTATGTAGTTTTACTGGTGTTATCTATCAAGTTTAATAATAATATTATGTTATCAGTCGGATGTTCATGCATATTATGAAACTTATGAATTACCATTATCATATTACCGACGATGACGAAAACGTGATTTATTTATGCTTGTGTTTCATTAAACTTATCTTACTAATAATATAATAAATCAATGCTAATGCAGTGACAAAAGCATTATAGAGAAATTTCAATTATTATTACGAGATGATAAAGTATTTGTCCTTGGGCATTATTTTGCAGACATTAATGTGCGAAGCTATGATACCGGTTTTCATTACCGGTTATACGTCGCAGTCTCGTCCGATACTAAGTAACAATTCAGACTGACATATTTTTTGGCATCAAGCTCTTCTATACTTTTTGTTAGTGAATATCTATTTATTTTTTCACCAGATTGTGCAAGAAGAAAAAAGATTAGAAACTTTATAGACAATTCAACAAGTATCTATGTTAAAAGAAAAACAAAATACCCGACTGCAGAAAAGCAGTTTTTGGAATCTAACTTACGATTTTGTTACGCTTGATATGCTGTTGAATGTACGTTTTTGTGAGAAAGTATAAGTAAAATCGCTGTGAAAGATTATAAATGTAAAACTCTAGTAAAACCATTTTTTATTACGAAAAAGTTCGTTTGGAGTTTACGAAAATACTAATTTTTTTTATTTTTGCGTGAGATATACTATAATAATTATTACACAAAAAATATAGCCCGTGACACTTTGGAAGTTAAGACGAATCTAACGACACCTCGCACAACAAAATAGGTCAAGCATTAGTTTGTATTAATACATACAAACATACATACACTTGAAAAACATAACCCTCTTTCTTACGCAGTCGGGTAAAAATTTCACATCCGACGGGGCTTGAATCCGCATATCCCAATCTTTTTTTACCATTTTACCATTTTCACCACATTTGTCACGTGGGGTAGTCGAAACTTTCGAACAATCTTTTTGCTTAATTATTGAACTGTATATAAGCGCATTTCAAAAATATCGAAAAAAAAAACCATGTTTTTCATGCAAAGTGCTACATAATATATTTTATTTACAACCTAAACGGCTTAGTTTTTATATACATTTTTCTCTAATCCGCGAGAATCATAAGTTGCATTTTTTCATGTTATGTGATACAAATCTTGCAAATAATAAAAACTTTTTCGTAAACTTCTTTGACAAATTCTATGTGATTTTACGAAATACATATTGTATTTTACACTCGCTTTGCACATACATTCTCATGAACACATGCACTTGTCAAGTTGTCATCATGTCAAGCGTAAATTATACTTACTATGAAAATCGCTCTAAAGCAATCGGTTAAGTAATTTGTTTTTCGTTTAATATTGTTAAAATCTACTTCTTTATTATTAATTAAAGTCAGACAGAATTAAAAGAAGCAATTACTCGCTCAAAATGTTATTTTTTGTTGCTTAATACCAATTTAGGTCCGAAGTCCAACAACGTTACATAAGCAGGTAGTCACCACCGTAGTCATAACATTGTTGGGGTGGACGAAAGGTCTAATGCACGCTATTCTTCATGTTAACTATGGAAAAGAACGAAACACTGTGTTTTTATTTTGATCATTATACAATGCTACGAAGTACTTATCAAGGTTGTTAAACTTACCTATTCTATGCTTTAGGGTCATTACTAACTTGATGATATCATCAATTCACACTTTGAATTACATCTACAAAAACAATCAAGTGTTTAGCATACGTGTTATAATTTTGTTAGTGTACCACACACTATAACTAAAAGGAACTAGGCATATTTATTAATTTTATTAGAAAAAATATTCCATGGCACCACATGTTTTTTTTTCTAATAAGTTAACTTGAACTTGAGGGATCACATTCATTTTTAGGGTTCCGTACCCAAAGGGTAAAAACGGGACCCTATTACTGAGACTCCGCTGTCTGTCCGTCCGTCCGTCCGTCTGTCACCAGGCTGTATCTCATGAACCGTTATAGTTAGACAGTTGAAATTTTCACAGATGATGTATTTCTGTTGCCGCTGTAACAACAAATACAAAAAAACAGAATAAAATAAATATTTAAGGGTGCTCACTGCTCCCATACAACAAACGTGTTTTTTTTGCTTGTTTTTGCTCGATATTGATAACGGCAACAGATAGACTCTTGAAATATTCACTGAATATTGAGTTTTATTATTCACTTTAAAAATAAATAATTAAATCAAAATATAATTAATATTTAAAGGGGGCTCCCATACAACAAACGTGATTTTTTGCAGGTTTTATAGATAATGGTACGGAACCCTTCGTGCGCGAGTCCGACTCGCACTTGGTTGGTTTTATTGTCTTTTGTCTTGCTGTGTCATCCGAAGGACGAGCAAGACTATAATTTTTTTTAATGGTTCTGATGCTGAATTCAGTTATACCGATATCTGTAGATTTTCCTACTTTCCAGAATTTTAAGCCCAGCGTGTGAAGTCGTGATTTTGATAACATTTCAACTAAGTACTCTTTTTACTCAATTCTGCAAAAGAAATCAATTTTTTCTGTATTCTAAAATGTTACGTAGGTACAATAAATGCTCCAAACAATCTACCCCACTGCTAAGGAAGGCTTTTATTTGATTTTAATTTAAGAGTTATGTAGAATTATCTTCAACAAAAAAAAAACAGATTTACATACATACAATAGTTTTTTTTCCCGTTGTCTTAACTAGAAAATTTTATCTGTCCACTTGCTATGACGACGCTGTGTGTCAAGACACACGTCTTTGGCTTCTTCTACTTTCATTGGTATATTTATATACATACGCTTGTCGGTTACAAATTTTTGGCTAGAACTTTCTCTGAAATACTTACTTTCGATTTGATCGTGATAGGTTCGCCTACGTCAACCCCTTACCGACTTGTCTGTTCACTTTCGCCTTATAAACCAATTTCGTCAGTCTTCTTTCATCCGTTCTCTCTACATGTCCTACCCATCTACGCATCCTTTTCTCTATCTTTTAAACTATATCTTCTAATAAATCGCAACGTTCTATCATCACGCTGTTCCTCACCTTGTCCATCAAAGTCTAACCAATTTCTCTGACTTGTTATTTCCACAGCATTAATCTTACATCTCTTGCTTCTTTCTTCTTCTTCTCTTCCTAACCCTGCGTTTACGTAGTACCCATATACTACCTAGATATATAAGTTAAGTAGCACTGATCTATAAATAATACAAAATTATATTTAAATAAGTATAATAAAATACTTACCCCGTAGTGGTATAGAGAAGGCTGTGGATAATGATGATGAATAAAATACATTGTTCCAGCTCCTCCAATACAACGTACCCAATGGGAAGAAGAACCGCGGGTTGGCCACCGTGTTGGCGTACAAAATGCTCGAAAAGCAAGAGAACCTCACGCCTGAGAGCATTCACCTTGCTAACATGATGGGCTGGTGCGTTGAAATGGTAAGATTAATAATCATTACTGTATTTTGCTGTACCTACTTTACTACATTATGTAGGGGTATTCAGAACTCATTCGGATTCGGTATCTATATCTCTGTCATTTCCATAGAGAATGACAGAGACGGAGCCATAGATTCCGCATCAATTCCGAATCAGAATGAGTTCTGAGTACCCCTACTGGACTCAAAAAAATAGTGCTTATACTGTAACGCTGTTTTAGCTCCACTTTCATTGTCCATACCGCTAAAATGTGAAATAGGCTTCCTGAATGGATCTTTTCGAATGGATATAATCTGGTTGTTTTCAAATCGCGAGTAAAAAGGTTCTTGTTTATGAAATCTACCAATCGACATACCTACATAGAAAGCCAATTTATTTGCTTATCGGTTTGGTACATCATCATATAAATACTCTCTCAGCTCTCTCCCTAACTAAAAATATTAATAAATTGCAAAGTTTTTTGTCCATTGCATAAATTATTATATTTTATCGTGCTTCTTGGCATCATGAAACTAATTATTTATAATATTGCGATTCCAGTATTCAAGTATTACAATAATAGTAGGTAGGTTTACTCGCAAAACTCAACCAGGTACGACGCTTATTTGCACAGTTTTCAATTTAATTTTCCAACAAATCATTTTCTAATAACGCATAATTTAGTGAACTGCGTATTTAGAATTCTAATATGATGCAAAATTTTAAGGTCTGTTTTCAAAATGATGCGCAATCACCAGTCCGTAATTATTGTTTAAATATGATAAATAACGCCTGTATGTTATGTAGGTTCCTTTTAGGTTGCCTAATCTCATTTTAGGTATGTATGTAGTTTGCAACATAGGTGTAGGCGAGTAATGTAAAATGACCAAATCAGTAGCAAAAACTCTTCAATACTGCAGAGCAACATTTTTGCTATAGAGCAAAAACTTGCTCCGCAGTATTTGGTGTATTTTGACCTTGAATTTGTATTGATATACCATTCCGAAGCTGGCTGATAAAAGTAGATTTTAAACGGATATTTGATATTTAAAATCTAAGTACGTACCTATAGCCGATGTAACCGGTCCTATTTGTGTCTTAAAAATTTCTAAGTATATATTTTTTTAGAAAATATTTGTTTCTAATTTATTTAAAAGATATCGAATAAAATTTGAACATTTATAATTATATTAAGTAGATAGTGGAATATGCTACCTGAATGGGTTTTTCGGGATGGATATAACATGGGTGTCTTTAAACCGCAAGTGAATAGGTTCCTTATAGACGAACGCGCTATATCGTAGACCACAACACAGTCGCTTAAAATCTAGCGAGATAGCGATCAAGCGCAAGCCAATTTTCGAGTAAAAAAATACCTTGTACTATATCGTGCGGAGGTCATTGTACTCGTCATACGCAACTTTTACTACAAGTATGTCACTGAAACCAGGAATCAATTGTTTTTCTATGATACAGCTGATTTTTTTATCGGATTATTTGTTGTTCATAAATGAGTACAATGACCTCCTTTCGGCTTAATACAAGGAGCATAAATAACCTTGGTACAAGATGATAAATAATTTTCAATATGCTTACCTATAATTACTTGTACATTACATTAAAATATTGGTATCATGTACCTACATATCTGTTACAATTTTATTTTATTATTTAATTTTATCTGTTTGCTTATTTACAGCATGAGTTGTTTTAATGAAGTTCTTAATCTTATCTATAGTAAATATTAATTACATCATTTATTCTGTTGTCAAGTCTATATTGCTATGCAACAGATATTTAAAACGCCGCGGCCCTCCAGAGAGAGAGAGAGAGAGAGAGAGAGAGTCAGTCAGCAGTCTAAGTGACAAGAGATGCGAATAGCAAATAGACAGACTCTTCTGATAGAGATCATCTGATTGCAACATTGACACGACATTGATGCAAAATTTTATAAATTTTCTTTGTAATGCTAGTCATGCTAGTGAGACTATGGTAAACGATAGGCAAATGTTCCTACTACGACAAGACAATCAACTTTATGAAGTAACGACATCGGTTTAGATAACCGTATATCCGAGATAACCGATGATCACGTGTCATGTTACATTTTCTACATATCGGGCAGATGGCACAAGGCATACTGGGTCACTATTAGGTAACCAAGAAGTAAAAGAATTCATATATGTTTCTCTTATCCAAGGTACCTTGGATAAAATAAACATATATGAATTCTTCTTGGATAAGAGAAACATATATGAATTCTTCTTGGATAAGAGAAACATATATGAATTCTTTTACTTCTCGGTTTCGTGCATCATTTCATAGATATGACAGAAAATATAGATATTATCATCGCCAGCCTATATCGACATACTGCTGAGGTGCACATCTAGTAGTGACCCAGTATGCCTTGTGCCATCTGCCCGATATGTAGAAAATGTAACATGACACGTGATATAGATAACTAGTATATGATAGGGTTGATGTCTATCGATCGTACCTACATTGAAGTATTTGAAAGTTCGGTCTAATTTCACGAGGTATTACCGACTTCACTAGCAAGATTGGCTCTTGAAGGAAGCAAATTCAAATGATCTCTTTTATCCTCAGTTCCACACCCACCAACTGCTCTTGAACGACATAATGGAAGGCACGGAGATGCGTCGTGGCGCGCCGTGCTGGCACCGACGTCCTGACGTTGGCTTGGACGGAGTCAACGATGCTTCCCTCATCCAGGGCGCCATGTACACCACGCTTAAGAAGCACTTCGGCACCAAGCCCTACTACAAGCATGTGCTCGAAACTTTCAACGTGGTAAGTTATCCGTACAATAATTCTTATAGACATAATCGGATATCAGTGCAAAGTGATCTACAACTACAATCAGTTTAGAAATCGTAGATTAGAAATGCATTGTCGGATTCCAGCGATGTCATTGGCAATTCAGATTAAGAACAACTTGAAATCATGTCATATCTATTACAGTGTGTCTGATAACCGTGGGAATCAATTGAAGAGGAACATTGAATTGTGTGTGTCATGAAGGTATTAAATATGAAGAAATTGTAGTTTGTGAATGTGTGTGTAAATTGTTAGACTTACTATGTTTTATTATGGGTCCATTCATTTATTACGTAAGACGATTGAGGGGGGTCGACCATGTCTTATTTTTTCTTACAAGGGGGTGGGAGGGAATCTTGATAGTTCTTACGTAAGATCACAAATATTAAAATAAAAGTTAAAATTATGCTTTGAAAAAGCGCGGGCAACCGCGCGAGTGCCGAAGTGCGCTCGGATGTGTATAAAAGTACAAATAAACATTCCTAAAAATGATTACAATAAACCATACGTGTATTAATTCTTTCCTTTAGATTCTTACGTAATAAATATTACACAGGGGGGGAGGGGGTCGGCCTATTCTTATTTTTTCTTACATAGGGGGAAGAGGGGGTCAAAAACTGGCAAAAATAGTCTTAAGTAATAAATGAATGGCCCTGTATATAGACAGGAGACCGGGTAGGTAAAGGATTGGGGCGAGTAGCGTGCCTTGAAAGGCGCCTATGTTTTGTGGTAAAAATGATGCGGACTTGTAAACATATTGATTGCAGTTACAATTTTGAATTGGTACCATACACGTTAATTAATCGGGGTTGACGGATAACGATTAATGATTAATTGAAAGATTGCAATGACAAATGAGAATCATACAAGATAGATGACGTCATTGTTAGCATTGACGCAATGAAAACTGTCGCTGGGTGTATAAATGCAAGACATATTCGGCCTTACCGAAATACGTTACTTAACTTTAACCATCATCTTAAATTCTCTGTCTTCTTTCCGCAAGTGTCATTACGTCACAGCGAGAAGTTGACAAAATATGTTAAGCATTGCTTAAAGTTAAGTAACGATTTTCGGTAAGGCCGATTGTCTGTGCTAATTGGAGCTTATTAATAATTGAGATTTTATTGAACTTTGTAAAGGAAACATTCAAAGGACACGAAATATGTTTGATATAAGTACAGATCGCTTTCAGCGATAAGGCGGTTGTTTCGCTAGCTTGTAAGCTCTCTCTTGTTAGTGTTTTAGTATAATGGTGTAAAAAATAAAGAGTTTATCTGTCTATCTATTTATCTATAATTCTATAGATATTGAAATATATTCTGACGCTCAAATGTAATAGGTATTAGCGTAAGTAAAATTGACGCTCCCTATGGCTTCCTGTTTACGAAGTATAATTTCCGGTAACAGTATAATAATACAATATTGACGTTATACTTAGTAATATTTAATAGGTAGGTTATCAGAATTATTTTATAAACTATTTATAAAAATGTTGGAATCTATTATAATAAAAATTACTGATCTAAGTACCTAAGTAAGTATAATATTGCATAATTTAAAGCGTAATTAGGTACATAGTAATTAAACGGCACTTACTTAACGTACATAAGCTAAATGTATACTAATCGGTAATTATAAATCTAAATTACTGCAATAATTACTCAAAGCAATAATTAGTAACTCACAATTATTGTTATAATGCCTATTGCTTATAATATGATACATGTAACAGTAGTCATTAGTGTTAGTTTTATATAATCTTTTATTGACGGAAGCGCAGTCAAGTTCATTCAGTTGACTTTAATACAACCTTGACTGGTGTCTCTTATTTGAATTGGCGTCACGCAAGGGATATCTTGCAGACACCTTTTGTTTAAATTTGAATAATTTATTCAAAAAAAATGTCGAGTTAAATATTTTTTACAAATAAGTAAGTTCATATATACTGAGTGGCCAGCCCTAGTGTCAGTTACTAAGCTGACAAAAGGCCTCTGACCTCTTTTTTAATTTATGATGATTTGTTTATTGGTGGGAAAATTTTGAGGCTGATTTTAACACGATGACGTTAACCACAGATTTTTTTTTTTTCGTTACGCACCTTAACAGGATATGGTTAATTTAGGATGTAAGCTATTCAATCGCGAAACATACATTTCCAAACAAAAAACATATATATGTAAATGTTCATTTTTTAGGATCTGTCTGTAGTAACTGTTTCCTCCCATAGAAACTGCAGATATCTACGTGTCTGTCTATTTTACTCGGAAACTATTACTACTACATAAACTTAATTTGGTAAGATAGATGTGTTCAAGAAACCTGCAAACCTTATTTTAATAAAGGCATTTTCCATATTATTAACGATTGAAATGTCTTATTTTAATAAGGCATTTTGTGGCATAAATACATGGCATACATGAAAATAAGGGATAACATGTTTTTCATTTCTTCATAATCTTATTCTTCCATGGTTAAGTCAATGCTTTATAATCCAACTTAAAATGTACTTTGCAACCGCAACTACTGATATGGAAACCAATTAAGAGGACCGCATCCGAAATATTTTAACTAGTCAATTGTTTTTATTGCTTATCTTAGTACCTACTTGCTTCCAAATCAATGGACGAATGGCAATAGGTAACTCATGATAACACGCAAGCGTATCATGAACAATTCGCATGCTCAAAAACGTGAGTTTGCGACCTAAATGCCACGGCGTATTAAGTGTATATATTATATTATGTCGAATACTGGTTCTCTTCCATATTATTAACGATTGAATTGTAATATAAGGTATTGTTTCTGTTTGAATAGGTTGTTGATAATAATAATTAAGCGCGCGATTGTCTATGCAAAAGAAAAAAAAAAAATTACTTCGGAACATATTCCGAATCGAAATCGGAATGTGTTCAGAATCAAAAAATCATCAACGAGTGATGCTTTTTTATATTATTTAAAATTTGAATGGGGCAATCTTATTATTTTGCAAATTTTTCAAACTATTTCAAAAATAAAAGTTTAAATTAAAAAAAAAACCTATTAATTTTCTGCTTATGACCCTGTTGATTTCAGTTATATATAACAAAAAAAAAACACAAAAACAAATACGTAACCCATCTTTCCATTATTACAGATGCTTCTCAAATGCTCGATGGGTCACTACGTGGAAAAGCTAATGCAGAAAACTGACAAGCCAGACCTGACCCAGTTCACAATGGAGAAGTACGAAGCCATCACCCAGTACAAAACTTCGTATTACACCTTCCAAATGCCAGTCAGCCTGGCGCTACTGATGACGGGGGTAGACGACCCGGAGACGCACAGGCAAGCGAAGAATATCCTGCTGAAGATGGGAGAATTCTTCCAAATTCAAGTGAGTGTCACCTACTTTATAATTAAATAAATAGGGCTTTGAAACTAGTGTGATTTTGTCTTGATAAGTCAACTCGAATTATTGAAATAAAGATAAGATAATTTGCACATAGGTAATTGATAATAAATAAAATTCACCTCAGCCTCGAAACATAAACAAATAGAGATTGTATTCTTTTTTTGAAATATCATAAAGGTGCACTGACAATGTATTGTAAATTGTGTACACATGCAATCTCTGTTTAATGGACAATGTAATGGAGACATAAAGAAATAATATTAACAGTCAACGATATCGTCGACAGGGCTAGGCAAGGTCTTTATAATAAGGGAGAAAGGAGCTGAAACTCAAAATAGGGTGGCGAGCGCTAGGGGAATGATAACAATGAGATTTTATCTATAGAGAGATTAAACTCATTGAATATGAAGTAAATGCATGGCAAATCTCAGTTCCCAGCACGTTCGAGGCACAGTTCCTTAAGGTCATTTAGTATCTTGGCCTTAGGTATATATCTTAATGTTGCACTTTCTAAATACACAGGCTAGAATTGTCACTGTTCACAAATCACGACATGCCTCAACAGCGTTGCCCGTCGTGCCATGACTGAAGACGAGTCGGGCGATTACCTTACTTGGGGCTTGCCACGTAGAGGCGGGGATAACCTATCTACGTATAATACATCATTGGATGATGATGATGTTCATAATATTAAACTCTGAAATAACTCGTTATAATTATTAGTAGATGCAAACTACTCATTATATTCGTATTTTTCATGAGAATCTTAAGTATCTACATTACGAAAATCTTATCTTTATTTTAATAATTTTTGTAGATAAATAAAATTAGGTCTGAATGCGCGATTAACACGTTCTTTTTACAATAACAGCTCACAGCCACGTGGTTGTCTTATTATCCGTGCTTACAATTGTTCTGCGTGCATTGATAATAAATTATGACCGCAATAACTTACCGTGGTTACATGACGCCAGATAAACCCCTCTGGCCTTTAGTATGATTGCTTTCGTCTTATCTTTTGCGTCAAATTTCTAAATCCATACTTTTATAGGATTACTAATATCTGACAGTCTAAATCTACACTTTGGGTTTTGGACTTTAATCTTACATGATCTTAACCGACTATCTAACACCACATAGTCACGTAAAAAAATCCTGTCTTATATATATATTTATATATATTATATATATGTGTCACGTAAAAAGAACGCTGGTTTGTTCGCGCTCGCGTTCTTTTTACGTGACGGGAACTATATATGTATAACGAACTTTGTATCGTTATAAATGTTGTGAGAGAGATCTCCTTACTTTCCTGCGCCAAAACGTCGAACGATCGTCAAACGATCTTGGGTTGTCGGTTCGGGCAATTGGGCTTTCGTAAGGTCTCTCTCAATATTTGACTACCAGGTCTGGCCCACTCACTAGATAAAACTTATAAACTAACATGACTTTTGCATTGTTACAGGATGATTTCCTCGACTGCTTCGGAGACCCAGCAGTCACAGGGAAAAACGGCACAGACATCCAAGACGGAAAATGCACCTGGCTTGCAGTCGTGGCCTTACAGAGAGCCACACCCACGCAAAGGCAAATCATGGAGGACAACTACGGTAGTTCCAACCCAGAATCCGTTGCCAGGATCAAGGACTTGTATGAAGAACTGCAACTCCCTCACACATATTCCGTCTTCGAAGAGGCTACTTACGATCTTCTGAGGACACAGATTCAGCAAGTCACTCGCGGCTTACCTCACGACTTATTCTTCAAAATCCTGGATAACATTTTCAGGCGAAGCATTTAAATCTGCTAGCGTAAGATTAGGTTAAGGATTGTTTAAAACAATATAGAGATCTCAAGCGCTGGTTGTTAGCAGGGCAGGTATCTAAGCCAGAACCCGAATTCATGAAGAAATCGTAAATATATTTTAGTTATTTGGGGCCCGTGTTAATCATAACATATGAAGGGATATGTTTTAACATTAGCTTTCTGTTGTTACAATTTTTAATTATATGTTATAAAGCTGTTGATTTTCCTGTAAATAAATAAACATTTCATGAAATGATAGTTAAATTAAATGTATCGTCTTGCAGAATTTGCATGAACATTTGATCGGATCGCCACGCTCGCGCGTTCGCTTTGTTCGAGAGGGATAGAAACACTACGGCTAACGCCTATTGGCTGCTATTATCTCTCTATCTTACTCTTAAGCGTGACACGACTAATATCGAGTAAGTATCGTGTCGTGGACTAGAGTTAAGGGTCCCATTTTTACTACGTCTTATACTTAAGAGCGTGGTAAATTCATTGATTAACGCATGTAATACACGTTTTATTCGAATAAAAGAATGTAATCGTCGTAGAAATAAGAACATAAGCTAAAAGATTATTGTATGCACTAATTATATACCTAGGATTCTTAATTAATATTTAGGTCATAGGATACTAGGTATTGTACGGTGTTAGCTGGGTTCTTTGATTCTATGTCTAGATCTAATTATTAATATTTTTTATGTGCTTAGTATATTTACAACCGATTTAAATGCATTAGATATCTGCACTAATTATGTTTGTAACCATATTTTTATGGTTTGAAATGCTTAGATGTAGACTAGACATAAACAATTATTTCTAAATTTTTAAGGACTTATCTGTAAAAATGATAAAAAAAATTGAATACAAAAGTTGCATTTAAATAACTTTTTTATTTTAATACGAAATCCTTAAGCATTGTGTAATTAAGTGGCCTATAATACATACGATTATAGGCCTTATAAACTTCATGATCACGGAAAAAAATAGTAAAACAGGCTGCATGGTATTGCTTATTGCCAAGTTCTAGCTTAGGTACTTACTTTTTTTATGTAACTGAGCCATTTGTAATTTTCTTTACATATTAGGTATACGTTTTTTTTTTTTGTGCTTAGTGTGGGTTGGTGGTTGTAAGGAGATGGTGAGTAGGTATACGTATTGTCCGAGGCAGATTACCCTAAGGCCGACAAGGCCAGGGTTAGAACGCCCAGATGTTAGGCGCGGCCCACAGTTTTTTTTTTCGTGAGACGTATAATCGCCAAAGTGATACACTGGATGACCTAGAAACAATATAATAACAAAGCCGGTAAAAAGCTACCGCTAATTGTGCTGCGCACGTGTTTAAAAAACAAATGAGTATAATATACCTAACACAATCAATATTATCATGCGATTCTCGAATAGTCTGTAGCTGTCTGTACCGTTAGCAGCTCAGGCCTTGCCCCTCTGCCGGCGACACCCTAGGCTTAGGTTTACAAGAAACTTAAATCTAGAGTGTCGCCGGCAGTAGAGCAAGGCCGGAGCTGCTAACGGTAGGAGCTACAGACAGAATCTCCTGCAAATGCGGGTCGTGTCTAGGCCTTCTGATTCCTTAAAAATTTAATTATACCTTCAAAATTTTCGCGCTCGCTGCTCTCGCGTTTCAATCTTAATTGTTTTTTTTTTGCCTGCTAATCCTAGCGAATAAGCATATTATATATTAGTACTTACCAAAAATATTATGAAAAACCTACAAATTTTGTGCTCGAACCCTTCATAAACTATAGCTACGCACATGTCATTCTAAACGGTTTATTGGGATAAAGCAATACGGTATATTCAGAGTATTGAAAAGGGGGCGTTTGATTTTACTCGGCATAGGGCGGCTAAGACTGTTAGTCCACCTTTGCGTATCGTATTTAGTACGGATACACTGGCGATAATTCCGAAGGCACCAATCAAGCACCAATAAACTAATTAAAATACTTAAAATCACTATTTAAAAAAAAAACGTAAATTGTATAAAAATTATTTCGTAATTTTTTAATTCTTTTATTTAGTAGTTTAGTGGGCACTTCAGAATTGATCACACTTTACAACTTAGATACTACATGGAATATAAGTGTAGATAAAGAATAATTATGTTTACTACGTAACCAGTTACGTAACAAACGCCGTGATTACCTACGTATAAGGAATAAAACTTCTTCGTACGATACTAGTATCGTAGAAGTTTTTTTCCTAGTACGTAACTAGTTACGGAACAATAGTTACGTACGCGGCCGAAGCGTAACTATCATCACATTTTCCTCTGATAAGTGATACCCAACATTTTATTGAACAGCCTCTTCCATTCTTCAGAGGGTAATTCTTTTATCTTCTCCAATATGTCGTCATAATACTGCCCTTCCACTTCCTTGTACATTTGTGGGATATGCAATTGATCATATAGCCGCTTTATGCGTTCGATGTGCGCTGGCTCCTTACTTCCATAGCACGCTTTGAAGACAATCCGCTGCGATTCATTGCAGCGCTGTAAAGCGTTTACAGCGAGCCAGGAACACTTGCCTTCTTGGATGTCAGTGCCCGCTTTACCAGTCAGAGATTCGTCGCCGTAGCAGTCTATGTAGTCATCCTACGAGTAAAGAAATCTTTATCCGTAATAGGTATTATTAAAGTGATTAGTGAACGTTATTCTATCTATCTGTCTGTCTGTTTGTTACCTTTCCACAACCAAACGGTTGAACCGATTGTATTGAAATTTTGTACAGATGTTGCTGAGGACCAAAAGACGGACGTAGGTACATATTTGAGGACATAATTATTATGATTATTATCATCACTGTTTGTCATAAGTACGCGAGTGAAACCGTAGGATGCAGCTAGATGACTATACAATGCAGGGTATAGCCACTAAAAGACCACCAGTAATTGTTTGTCTGAGTTCACCACGAGCTAATCGTTAAAAAAAAGTTAAATCATCATAATAATTATTGTTCCGAAACGCTATTTTTCCCTCTTTAAAATTGATTGACAACGTCAACAAGTATCAATGTTAAAAGAAAAACAAAATACCCGACTGCAGAAAAGAGGTTTTTGCAGCCTAACTTACGATTTCTTTACGCTTAATACGCTGTTTAGTGCACGTTTTTTTGTAAGAAAGTATGCGTACAATCGCTGTAAAAGATTATTGCGCATTCTTTAGAAAAAAATCTAGTAAAATCACTTGTTTATTACGAAAACGGTCGTTGGAAGTTACAAAAACACGCGTTTTTTATATTTGTGAGAGATGTATAATTTTTATTACAAAAACATATAGCCTATGCCTATGACACTCAGCAAGTGAAAACGAATCTAACGACACCTCTCACATCAAAATCGGTCAAGCCCTCAAGGTCAAGTTTAGGCTTTAGGCGATCATATAGAAATACAAACATACCCACATACATACATACACTCGAAACACCCCTCCCCCCATCTCTCCCTCCCTTCTCCCCTCTCCTTACCTTATAACACAATTATAATGGAACAGTTGTGGGTGATTTTTTTGAGGTAGGAAATAGGTTTAATCCTGTTTTACCCGTTCCCGCGGGAATCCCGGGATAAAAAGTATATTATGTGTTAATCCAGATTATAAACTACCTGTGTGCCAAATTTCAGCCATACCCGTCAAGCCGTTTTACCGTGAAGAAGTAACAAACTGACACAAACTTCGTATTTATTTTATAAGTGTGAAGTGTGATGTGATTTACTAGCATTTCTTACTCCAAACTCCAATAAAACATATAAGTTACAAGGGCGTCGCCAGCCCATGGCCCAGGGGGGGGCAAGTTAATATTATGGAGAATGAGAAAAATATGAATTGTAGGTACAGGTACAATTGCACGTTCTTATGACTTTGATTGCTTTGCAGTTGGCAACATTTTTTTTATCTCTAGGGGGGGGGGCAGCTGCCCCCTCTTGCCCACCCTTGGCGACGCCCTTGATAAGTTATATATATATTCGTAATCACCGTTAAAAATTCTCTAATATGATACCACACTCGATGTATTTTGAAAACTTTTTTTTTAGATTACTTTTTGCCGCCAAAAATCCTTAATTTTGTTTTTTTTTAATTTTGATGTACCCAGTGTCACTCTCACTACTAAGACGAATCTATTAACGCCACCCACATAAAAATACGACAAGCCGTTTAGGCTCTAGGGCGTGCCAAAGAAATACACATACATACACTCGAAAAACATAACCCTCCTTCTTTCGCAGTCGGGTAAAAAGAGAAGCAAACACCTATTTTAATACAATGTAGCCATTTGCCACGATTTGGTTCTGGAGATAAGACTACATAACGTTTTACTTTTTACTAACCTGAATCTGAAATAAAGTGCCCAAATCCAAACTGAGATTTTGCACTTGCTTCCTTGTTCTTCTATCAAGCTTACCCACCAAAAGAGAACCCAAATGTATGGGCAAGTCATAGCTGTAGTAGGCAGTCTTATACCTTATAATAGTAAGGTACCTTTCTAGTGTAAATAATTTTATGTAGTCTTCGGCATCCAATTTTGATGTTTTGTGGTCTAGGAATTGGCCACAAGCAGTGTAGAACATTGTCTGAAATATTAACATCGATATCAGCAGTAGATTGCTACTGCAATTTTGTCAGCCGCTTTTAAGGTAGACTAGTATTTCGAAGAGAAAAGACGTAGCAGAAGAAATAAATAAGCCGGCTAGAAGAGAAGTAGTTTAGATAAAACATGGAGATCAATAAGCTGATACGCGAGTCAACCATCATGATAGAGATGAATTCGAATTCTGTGTACACTGCCAACCGGTACCGAAAATGAGCAATTGGATTATCTTTAGACCTTCATCGGTTTAAGGTAATCTATATGCTTATTTGTATACTACTAGGTCCCTATGTGTAGATTGTATATAGCTTTGAGTTAATAAATAAACAAAATGGTACCAATAGTAGCAACTAGATCACAAGTTATACCTACCTCGTTTATAGTATCCAACATGTCTCTATAAGACATTCTTTCCCCGAAATATTTTTTCACCACATGCAGCATACCGTTATAGATCAAGATAGCATCGTTCATAGCGCAGGCAGGGCCAACTGCTGGGACCAGGTACCAGCAGGGCTTACCACGACGGGAGGTGGAAGCATCCATCATGTCATCTAATATCACCAGGTATGTTTGGAACTGGATAGAGTACAATAATATGATGTGAAGATACGGCAGACTTGCTGTTTTATATAAAACTAGCCGCGTCGCGCAGTGTCACCCGCGTAGTGATGAAAAACGGCGGTAATGAAAAGTAGCCTGTGTTCGTCTCCAAGTTGACATCTACCTCTATATGAAATTTCATAACACAGCTACATTTTCATTTTTACTTCTAGCACATTTTGAGTATAACTTGATAGCGGTTAACCTGTAAAGCCTGCTAGCTGTGATAATTTTCTTTTAATCATATTCTTTTTCTTTCTATTCATTGTACCTTCATACTAACATGTTAATCCCATGTTGTTTTTTTTTTATTTATCTAACAACAAACATACATAAACTTTAATTTAACTTATACCTATATCTAGTGTGTTTCCGCTTTGAGGTCTTCAAGCTGATACTCTTTCAACACGTGTTTCACCTCTTCACGAGGCATCTTCAGGACTTCTTGACTCTTCGAACTTTCTTCTTCTTTGAGCTGTTGCGTGAGAAAGGTCGAAGAGTCAAGAAGTCCTAAGCATGCCATCGAATCCGTTAAGAGTTCCCAGCTAGAAGACACCGAAGCAGAAGAGTACCAGCTTAAAGACTTCGAAGTAGGCAAGAGTACCAGCTTGAAGACTGAAGTGGAAACACACTAGATATATAAGTTAAATTTAAGTTTAAAAATATGAATTTCCGCAAAGTAACGCCTGATTCAATAAATTATTTTACCAAAGATGCATGTACCAAATAGTAGCTTTCCAGTATACCTTATATGTACTAATAATCTTTGAGCAAAGCTGCGGACGGACACTCTCCCACCTCCACCCATGGTCCCGCCAACCTTGCGGTTATAAAGACCGAAGCGTGGGCAGCTGACATACGACGGCGTAGATCCCTGCCCTACAAATGAGCGAACCCTTCTACTATCTGAAGCTGCACCCCCCTAATGAGGGCGCTTAGGCACACACACGACTTGCGTCGCCGGGCAGTCCTTAGGATTCACGCGCAGAGCGCGCTGTATGCCAAGCGTGAGCGAACTCACGAAGGCGCCCGAAACTGCTCGCATCACGCACTAGGTCACCGTAGTAGACCGGTCCCGCCGCAGGACGGGATATTCCATCCATCATTCTTTCACGCATCTCCTCATAGAGAGGACATTCCCACAGAACGTGGTGCCTGTCCTCCTCCGCCAAGCCGCAATCACACATACTTCCATCACGCAATTTCATTTCCGATAACCGCTTATTGAAGCATCCGTGGCCGGTCAGGATCTGTGACAGCTGGTAATCCGGTTCCACCCAGTTCGCCTTCAGCCGTTCACCTATGTCGGGAAAGAAAGCAAACAATTCCCTGCCTTTGTCCTCGGATGTCCACCTGTCCTGCCAAAGGGAAGTGATTTCAGTACCAATAAGACGCTGCCTTCGCTCTGCTTCCTGGACAGACAGACGTACATGGCGGAACTATAAGTCTGTTGTTTAGTACGGAACCCTAAAAAAGAAAACATTTTCTGTCTGGCTGGAGTCAGCCAGGTTGGTGGACTTTAATCTTACTTCTTTCATAATTGTCAATTAAAAAATTGAGGTGAATACCAATGATGAAAATAGTTCCCGTCACGTAAAAAGAACGCTGGTTTGTTCGTAAGCGCGAACAAACCAGCGTTCTTTTTACGTGACGGGAACTATACTTATAAATAGTTGTTACCATTTCAACACACCATCCAAGAATGCGAGCGAATCTCATGGACTCTTCTGTTATGTTTTCAGCTTTTTCCAGAACTTCGTATGACGTCACGACTGATAGACCCCTAGCAGCTTTACCACCAGTCAAATTATATGTGAGGAGCTAGAAATTTAAAATTGTTGATTATGATCGTGATTAGAATGTCATTGAATACGATATTTAAAAAACCGGACAACTACGAGTCAGACTCGCCCACCGAGGGTTCCGTAGAAACTAGTAGATAAAAGGGGGATTTTTTTTTTTTTATATTCTCCTTCTTATACCGAAAAATATACATCGTAAAAATATTTAAAACCTGTTTTAACTTATACTAATTAAGGTCTTTCATATGATACCCCACTTGATACGGTTAAAGAACTTTAAAATTTGGACCCTCATGCCTTGCGTAAAGACACTATTTTATCGTGATTAAATTAAAAATATCCAGTTTTCGGATTTTTTCCTATATGTGTACTATAACACAATGCTTCTTGCCAAATTTCATAGTTCTAAGTCAACGGGATGTGAGTTTTTTACGATATATTCGGCTGTAACTTTTTTTACGAAAACTTAGGAACTTTGTTTGAAAGTTGTTTGAAATCTGGCAACAAGCTTTTAATTATATCAATATAAAATTGTTTTTCTTCGTTTTAGAGCATTAAAATAAAAGCTTGTTTAAAAATACAAAAAAATTACTAGACTAAAAAAAGAGTGCTTGTCAAGACTATTGAAACGAGTCCAAACTCGACGGTGTTATCTTGTTTAGTTTAGGAGTTCCTATGGCCACCTTCCATCTTGAGACCAGCTTCATGGTACCATATTGTTGCATTGTCACCGAAGTTAAATAGTAAACAAAATTTCAACCTAATCTAACGACAGGAAGTGGTTCTAATTTAACTCGCAAGGTTTGTCCCATACTAACAGGGCAAGTTGAATAAAAGCTTTTAAAAAGAAACGTGACCACTGTCTCCTCAGTGTCTGAGAACTGGATTCTCTAGGAGAACTGATTTCTCTAGGAGAACTCAGTTCTCCTAGAGAAATCAGTCATATCATTAATGTGTTGGACCTCTGCAAAATTCATTTACCTTATGCAACCACCTTCCCAAATCAGGCACTGCAGGTATACCAGGGTGAGAGACTATGGAATCTACAACTTCGGTCAAAACACTGTGAAAATCTTCTTTTCCTTTCTGTCCTACTTGGTGTTGAGACATTGACTTCGTTTGATTATACAAATGTCTAAAATTAACAAGTACAATTATTTTAAAACGAGTAACCCAACAGCACTGTGTAGCTGCTTTAAAAAGTTGCATGTTTTTTGCATGTGAAGTGCTTTAGTATTTTCTTTCAATGTAAAAAAAATATTGAAATAATTATAGTTTAGGCTTATATAAACTTAGTATAAACTGAAAAACTGACTTGAAAATATGCAGTATACTGTATAATACATACGCGACTTGCTGTTTACTTTTCTACAGGCTCTTGGATGATATTTTACCAGTTATTTTGTTATAAAAAACAAAGTACAGCATCAATTTTGATAAAATTTATATGAGACTACCTCTGAAGTACTTAGTACTGAAGTACTTAGCCGTGGGGTACCGGCTTAGAATAGTACCTCCCCCTCTCTTCCCGTGGGTGCCGTAAGAACCGGCTAAGGGAAATACTACCAGAGATGGGCAGCAGCATCCTCTGCGGAAAACGCTACCCACTGCGCTCGCCAACCCGCATGCCAAGCGTGGCGAGTAATGGCAAAACCCCCCCCTATGACAGACGACAAAAATACCAGGCCCCCAGTCCCCGGCAGCTCCGCTATTCCGGACTACGGTAGCGGTCCCGGTCACGGCGGAGCAAGGGGTGCTAAGAATCTCCGGAAGAGATCCGGCTACCACCCCCTGCATAAACGACGACTGGCCCTGGTAACACACAATATTCGCACGATGAGGACAGACGAGAAGCTAGCTGAGCTGGAAGAAGAAATGAGTAGGTTACATTGGGATATCCTGGGGTTATCGGAAGTCCGACGAGAGGGTGAGGACACGATAACCCTGAAATCCGGTAACCTACTATACTACCGGGAGGGCGACCAACAGTCCCAAGGTGGTGTCGGGTTTCTCGTCCACAAGTCCCTTGTTAACAACATTCTTGCCATCGACAGTGTATCGAGCAGGGTTGCGTACCTGATACTCAGAGTATCCAAGAGATATTCGTTGAAGGTCATCCAGGTATACGCACCGACCTCGGCACACTCGGATGATGAGGTGGAGGTGATGTATGAGGACATTAGTAGGGCCATACACACTTCTGAGACCTATTTTAATGTTGTTATGGGGGACTTCAATGCGAAGCTGGGCAGGAAATGCGAAAGTGAGTTGAGAGTGGGGCAATTTGGATATGGACAACGGAACCCCAGGGGACAGAGGTTGGCCGACTTTCTGGAGAAAGAGGGACTCTTCATGATGAACTCTTTCTTCCAGAAGCCACCTCATAGGAAATGGACCTGGTTGAGTCCCGATGGTTCTACGAGAAATGAGATAGACTTCATCCTGACCACCAAGAAACAAATATTCAATGATGTCTCTGTGATCAACATGGTTAAAACCGGAAGTGATCACCGAATGGTACGAGGCACTTTGAATATTAATGTTAAACTGGAGAGGTCCCGTATGATGAAGTCTACACTCCGACCCACTCGCGCCCATATCCAAAACCCCGAGAGCTTTCAGCTCGAACTATCAAATCGCTTCGAGTGCCTGGAGAGCTGCGCATCGGTGGATGAGATCAATAACAGGTTTGTGGAAACTGTCCGTACGGTGGGCGCGAAGTTTTATAAACCCCACCGTACAAATAGACCGCAAAAGCTCTCGAGCCATACCCTCGACCTAATGGCTGAACGACGCTCATTGCAACTGCAGTCTTCCGGTGACGCCGAATCATATAGGCGGCTCAATAGACTCATATCAAAGTCTATGCGACACGACATCCGTACCTTTAATACTAATCGTATTAAAGAGACGATAGAGCGGAATAAAGGCTCCAAAGTGTTCGCAAGAGACATGTCTATTGGGCAGAGCCAGTTGACGAAGCTGAAGATGGAAGATGGCAGTATAGCGTCGACCAAAGCAGAAGTCTTGAGGGAAATCGAGAGGTTCTATGGACAGTTATACACATCGGTCGCAAAACCTGTTAGCAGTTTGGGCAAAGATCCAAGAGCCAAACTGACTCGACATTATACCGAAGATATCCCGGACATCAGCCTGTACGAGATTAGGATGGCCTTGAAACAGCTCAAGAACAACAAGGCACCGGGCGACGACGGAATTACATCAGAACTACTGAAAGCGGGTGGAACACCGGTACTGAAAGTCCTTCAGAGGCTCTTCAATTCCGTCGTGCTTGAAGGTACAACGCCAGAAGCATGGAACAGAAGCGTGGTGGCGCTGTTCTTCAAAAAAGGAGACAACACTTTGCTGAAGAACTACAGACCCATCTCGCTTCTGAGCCATGTCTATAAGCTGTTTTCAAGGGTCATCACGAATCGTCTTGAACGCAGGTTTGATGACTTCCAGCCTCCCGAACAAGCCGGTTTCCGAAAAGGCTATAGTACCATAGACCACATCCATACGCTGCGGCAAGTGATACAGAAGACCGAAGAGTATAACTTGCCCCTTTGCTTAGCGTTTGTGGACTATGAGAAAGCCTTTGATTCGATCGAGACCTGGGCGGTGCTTGAGGCTCTCCAGTGATGCCGTATTGACTATCGGTATGTCGAAGTGCTGAAGTGCTTGTACAACAACGCCACCATGTCAGTCCGAGTACAAGACCAGAACTCAGAGGCAATTTCATTGAAAAGAGGCGTGAGGCAGGGAGACGTTGTCTCTCCGAAACTGTTTACCGCCGGTTTGGAAGATGCCTATAAGCTTCTGGAATGGAAAGGGCTCGGCATTAATATTAACGGCGAGTACATCACTCACCTTCGGTTTGCCGACGATATAGTAGTCATGGCAAAGTCGATGGAAGAGCTCAGTACGATGCTCGAAGACCTCAATAGAGTTTCCCAACGGGTGGGCCTCAAAATGAACATGGACAAAACGAAGGTTATGTCGAACGCCCATGTAGTGCCCACCCCAATATCTGTGGGGAACTTCACTCTTGAAGTTGTTGACGAATACGTCTACTTAGGACAGACGGTCCGATTAGGCAGGTCCAACTTTACGAGGGAGGTCAATCGTCGTATCCAACTCGGCTGGGCAGCGTTCGGGAAACTTAAAAGCGTCTTCTCGTCCAATATTCCCCAGTCCCTCAAGTCGAAAGTTTACAACCAGTGTGTGTTACCAGTGATGACATACGGCACTGAAACGTGGTCCCTAACTATGGGCCTTATAAGGAAGCTCAAGGTCACGCAACGAGCTATGGAGAGGGCTATGCTCGGAGTCTCTCTACGAGATCGAATCAGAAATGAAGAGATACGTAGACGTACAAAAGTCACTGATATAGCACAGCGGATTAGCAAGTTGAAGTGGCAGTGGGCAGGGCACATAGCACGCAGAACTGATGGCCGATGGGGCCGAAAGGTTCTCGAGTGGAGACCACGTACCGGCAAGCGCAGCGTAGGAAGACCAGCCACGAGATGGACAGACGACCTCATACAAGTGGCGGGAAGACGCTGGATGCAAGCCGCTTCCAATCGGTCTTTTTGGAAATCCATGGGGGAGGCCTATGTCCAACAGTGGACTTCTTATGGCTGAGATGATGATGATGACCTCTGAAGTATGACTTACAAAAATAATCGTCAAAATAAATGCAGAATTGGCTGAGCAATCGGTGAACAAACATACAGACCGAATTGATAACCTCCTCTTTGGAAGTCGGTTAAAAATATCTTATCATTTGGAATGGAATGGTAAAGTAGTAGGTACTACTTTCCAGGTGAAAATCGGCTTAAGCTGTTACCTAACAAAGGTTTAGGTACCTAAACCTTTATGCACAGACACTTTTGTGGCACGCATGTAAGCAATATACGTATGTTCATTAAATATAAACACCAGAAAACATTAGCCTCCTTCTTAGGCAGTTGGATAAAACATGAGGGTAGGTAGCACTTTCTTTACAGGTATAGTATCAAATGACAAAATCAGCTTCAAAAAACCAAATCGCAGATATGATCTCACCTTGTTTTCTTCCATAAATGTATCCTTGCGCCTACATTACTACTATGATAAAATAAGTTCTTTAAAACGTTCATCTGTAAGTATTTCTTTCAGAGAATATAAGCTTTCAACTGCTGATGTTGAAAAGAATCTAAAAATATGTGTTCGTGAGTTTTTATAAGCTATTCAAATTTAAAATATTCTATTCATGCTCGCCTTGCGTGTTTTACTGAATATAATCTTGATGGAAAAATAAGTAGGTAGTTCGAAAGGTTAACACTATTGAACTTCTTAGTCTCACTAAAGGGGCTGTTATTTTCAAACTAATAGGAAACTAATATGCTATTAGAAATACGAAAGTTTGTAAATTTAAACTTAGATATGTAGCTTTGTAGACAGTTCATAAATTTTTACTTGCCACTAGAACTATAGGGTAGCAAGGCTGGCAAAATGCCACGGGTCCCCGACCCGATAGGGCCCCGGCCGGGGGGCCGCGCCGGGGCCCTAACATTTTTAACTAAATGTTCCTAAGTACTCTTGAAAATTAAATCGCCTAGTATAAGCACCGAAGACTTGAACGGTATGGTATAAAGAGTCTCTGATTTATTTTCCTAAACTCATATTTTTTGGAATAATTTTGGTTTAAATAAAATAGTGATTTTTATTCGATTCGTGTTCTTCTACACAGTGGCGTAGCGAGGACTAATATAGACGTGGGCGAACAGCGAGGGCCCTTTTCTTTCGTTCCCAAGATCTACCCAATAAATCTATCTTAACAAACATACTTTGACACGACATACCTATATACTCACATGATAGTGAAAAAATATAAATGCGCGTGAGAGAATAATGAAAGCATATATATTTGATGTAGATGATTTGATTTTTTTTATTTTCCAACTTGAGTGATTTAATTTTTTACAAGAGTAATTTCGGCTTTTTATTTTAAGTCTGATGGCATCGCATTTAAAGAGGCCTCGCGAGGCCCCTTTGAGTGCGAGGCCGTGGGCGAGGGCCCGTGGCCCACTTCGCCCACTCCTAGCTACGCCTCTGCTTCTACATGCGTTTGTGGATGAATGAAAAAAAGAGTGGTGAAACGTGTCGTTACATATTGTCAACAAAATCCATTATGCATGACTGGCACTTGAGAATTACTTATTTACGTGATGATTACTTCTATTGTTCAGGAATCTTGAAAAAATCTCAATATTTGACACTGGCAAATACATTGACTGCGCGAGTTTATAACAAAAGAAAAAAAAATACCGAATTAACTGTTACTGTCAGCTTTGTATATTTTTTATTTATCAAAGTCGTTGTAAAATTATCCAGTTAGAATAGCAACATTTATAAACTCGACAAATGGCAAATGTGGAAGCATGATGCCAAAATCAAGAAAAAAAATATATCCAGTTGCCATTCAAGCGATATAGTAGCTACCTTTAGCATTTTCTGACTAGCAAATAAAGTTATATTGTGTCCACATAACTGATATTGTCGTCTTAATCGAATCAAAGCTAGTCCAGACACAATTACCAATACAATTAATTATTATTATTTTATTACCTATTTTGTGTGTATGATTTTTTATTCTCTGTTGTATGTTTTTGATAGAATACTACTACTAGTTGTTTTAATTCACTTTGGTAAATATAGTATCGTAATTTGAAATTTGTCTCAGTGTGGTGGTCAAAATCTAATCAGTTGCGGTTAAATACCCGTTTTTTAGATTTTATACGTTACTGTTAATTAAATTCTACTATGAACTAGTCAAAATTGTTATTTTTTTAACTAAGAAAAGACCGACAGAACAGAGATAGTTATAGTATTAATAGTTACAGACATGATACAAAAGCACGCGATAGATAGGCTATGTCTACATTGTTTACTATTACAATTTTAACGGATGTGAAACATGTCACCGTAGACGAGATATTTTATGAAATACATATTTTATTGCCTATTGAAAGATTAGTCATAGTAATATTGTCATTTTTCAATGTTTGCACAATGTGGTCTTTTAATAAAAAGTCATCTATCTATCTATATCTATTGCTAGGTATATTTTCTAATATCACTTCTACATAAAAAGCGAGTACTGTTATTAACTATAACAAAACATGTAAACTACAACAATTAGGTATAACATTCATACTGCTAAACAGTCGTCTGTTGGAATCAAAATAAGAATAAATAAATATAATCTTGGTGACATGACACTGTGAGTGTATCTTTTTTTTCTAGAGTAGAAGCTCCATTGTATACCGCAACGATCGCCTAACATCAGAAATCATAGGTCTAGCGTGCGTGAGCCTACAGAGACTTGTAACTCGGGCGTTATGAATATATTATAAGTATTTGAATGAGATAAAAAATAATATTATCAGAATACAAAATGAGTATACAAGCGCTGGACGCGTCAACTAAACTATTAATAGTTGAATAGATAGGCATATACTGAACGCACACACAGAAGTAATGAAATGTATAGTATACACACACGTACAGACAAAAGAATCAAAAGCGATAGTGTATGTGGGGTCGTGATGGCATTTAAGACATCGTGCCGTTTTCCTTCTCAGCGTGCCTACAAGTTGGTTTTACTACCATGAAGCGCCAATAAAGATGTCTCACACCAAAAATAACTGCCAAGGGATAATGAATACGGACGGACCTATTTTGGCAACACCGATAGTAGTTGGATAGTAGTTTCTTGTCTTGGTAGTTTCCGTTCTTTTTGAGTGTTGGTTTGGTTGTGGATTTTGTGTTCCTCGAATATTATTTATTTGAAAATATATTGCTAAGTATATTTCGTGTAAAAATACTACCTTGGTAATAAATTTTCCCTTTCAAATATGCTGTAAGAGTTACGTGAATAGCCTCCAGCCGATAAAAACTTCGATTGAAAGAATTCGGTCAGAGAAAGCTTGGCGCGAATCAAGATGAATGCAAATAAATTAATTATACGTGTAGCTAATAAAGCTAGACACGTATGTGTGCATCATCAACATAATAAAAGGTCAGTGTTAACTAAGTTTGCTAACCGAGAACTTTTACTTCAAATTTGAGCAATATTCATGGCCATGTCGTTAGGTGCAGAATTCAGTGACAAATCCGCAGAATCCAAATAATCCAATATTATCAAATCATTTCCAAAAAAGTTACTTTAGGAAATGTACCTATTTAAGTCAAGCTGAAGACAATCGCTGAGACCGCAATGCTCGCTTTCGATATTTATTTATTTTTAATTATTGGGACTATTATTGCCTATTATTTATAAAACAAACAATAAACTCATATCCATCTATGATTTCAATCATATTAAAAATAAATCGGATAATGTGTTTTAAATCTATTTTCTCCCTTAGTATTGGAATGTTTGAAAATGAAATGTTGTCACTGGTTGAAAACATTCATATACCACTATGCGGTTTAAACATTGAATGTGGAACAAAAAGTGAAGATTAAAACCTAGGCTCTAAATGTACATCCTTATAGTCAAATTTTAAATGTCCATTTTATACCTCCAATGCTAAACTTACATATGTTTAATTAAGCCATCTATTTATATATTATACATATTTATGTTGTGTGGTATTATGCTGAGCTTATTGTTATATATTTTGTGTATGAATTTAATTCTCTGTTGTATATTTTTATGTATTTTTTATGTTGTAATAAATTTATGTCTATTAACATGTAGTGTGGTATAAGCGTTCAGTTTTAATTATTTTCTGTCTTACTTATAAACGCATGTTGTTTAAATCACTTTCTGTTAAAATCTTATTCATTAGTGAATAAGATTTTAACAGAAAGTGACCAGTCCTTATTTAGTCTGTCATGTGCGAAAGCGGAACAAAACACTGTTTAACTAAAATGCACTTATTCAGCGTTTATAAGTAAGATGATTAATGTTTAACTGTATTATTTTACATTTTAGAGCTCTCCCACTGCTGTCCAAGTATTTGTCAACAAATGCATCCATATCACAGCTCGGGAAAGAAAAAGAAACATTTCAAGATGTTCTACCCAGAATTGTAGACTCATTGGTCTCTAATCCAAAATTTTCACAAGTCCCTGAAATTGGTAGTTGGATTAGACAGGTTAGTATATAAATTATTGGTTGTTCTATAAATCATTCAGCTGGGATAATAGAATGTATTAAAAAAAGTTAAAAGCTAATTTTCAAATTACAATGATCATGTTTTGTTTTCGGCTGTACGCTTATAGTGCATTTGATATATAAACGTTTTAGTGCATTTCTGCATGGGACATGCACCAAAATTAGAAATGTCACTGCCACTGACTTCAAACTTGTATATGTTTTAATAAGATTTTGAATATATTGTAGGTTCTTGACTATAACCTCATTGGAGGTAAGAAAACGAGAGGCCTCACCACAGTCTTTGCTTATGAAATGTTGGTGAAGCCGGAAAACATAACCGAAGAGTCATTGAGACTAGCTCGGACACTGGGATGGTGTGTAGAAATGGTAAGCAAAATATTAATGCAAAATATACACTGGAAAAAAAATGGAATCGCTTTTTGGAAATCGAAAAGGAGACCTATGTCCAGCAGTGGACTTCTTATGGCTGAGACAATGATGATAGAACCTGCTTGTGGTAGCCAGATGTCTGCTGGGGATTCTTAGCACCCTTTGCTTGTATGAGGTCTAATCTGTCCACCTTGTGGCTGGTCTTCCTATGCTGCACTGTAGACTGATCATCATCATCATCATCATCATCTCAGGCATAAGCAGTCCACTGCTGGACATAGGCCTCCCCGTGGTTTCCCAAAAGATTGTAGACTGATATAACATTCTAATAATAACTACAATATTTGTTTATAAAAAACAATATATATATATATATATGTGTGAATAGATATCTTCTAGATCGACGAGCTCCAACCTCGGCCACACCGTCGCTTAACATCAGGCGAATTGTTGTGTAATCGTAGATCTATAATGTACAAAAAAAACTTTATAAACTGGTCGAGAATCACCAGCATTGGTGAAAGATCCGAGGTGTAGGTATGTAAGGTAAATTAATAAAGTTTGGTTACATTGACATGATGTGAATTTACATTAAATATGTAATATATTTGTTTGACACTGACAAAAACCAGATTGGATGTAAATGAGGTGCATGATTTAATTTATTTGTTTCAATGATGTCAACTCATACGCAATTGGATTTCGGTTTACATATGGAAGATTAGAATGAGGGAATATTATGACTAGGTATAAGTATTTACTTTATTATCATAATAACAATTACAGTTTATAGACTTAATAGACTTAACTATAACTACTAATAAACATAAAGCAGATTCAATTATACTGTGAAATAGGATTACTTCTGTTGAATCGACAATGTTATGTTTGGTTTGCTGTTTATTGCAAGAGAGTATATGACAGTGCCACTATTTTATTTTTATTTTTATGGTAAACCCGTTAGGCACTTACAATCTTACATGCACCACGTAATGCTAAGTGATGTGGTTCTCGATTTTAAGCATACCTATTCTGGAACCACCGAAACACACCATTAGATGCTCGACGAAGCTAGAAAGCACCTAGCACAATTCTATGGGTTCTTTTGGTGAAGAAAATCATAGTGATTTCCTTCATCTAAAATTTAATGTCATTGTTGGGTCAAGTACATTGCAAAATATGTCACAGAATTCATTAATAGTATAACATACAGAACGGACACTCCGCCTCCCGCCAATCTGAGGTTCCTCGCTGCCCATGCTCGCTCTGTCGTTTGAAAGAGTTTGCATGCACAGTATTTGTCAGTCGAAGCAAGCGCTTCGGGCTTGAAGCGCTCGAATCCCCATTGATGACATGCGCTATCGGCAACCAGACGACGACCCTAACTTCATAAATGAATGTATATTGTGTATACTTACATAGCTGCTAACAAATATTTCGTGGCGCGCTAGTCTTCAAATTTTACAAAATATCGTTATAATTAAACACGAACACCACAGTTATGATTTTTATTGATAAGTGTTATGGCTTTAACTTAGGATCTACATCACAAAATACAATTTAAGAAGTTTTCCAAATTGCATTATGATATAGCAGAGTTGTCACCAGGCATATAATGAACGATATCGATGACACACCTGTTGTGTGTGTGTCATCAGCACTGAAAGTGTTATAATTTGTTACTCCTAGTTGCAAGCGTACTTCCTGGTGGTGGACGACATAATGGATGGGTCGTCTACGCGGCGCGGCGTGCCGTGCTGGTACCGCATGCCACACGTCGGCCTCGGCGCCATCAACGACTCTATACTCATATACTGCTCCATATTCGAGACGCTGAGGGACAACTTTGGGAACTCGCCTCTCTACGTGCGTCTATTGGAACTATTCAACGAGGTAAGTACACTCCTTAGGACAGGGTTTCGTAACCTTTTACTCAAGAACCACTTTCAAAGTTTCAAAATGTGATGGACCCCTTTCAAACTTAATTGCGAAGAAAATAAAACCGGCCAAGTACATGTCGATCGGCCGATGGGGCGGAAAAGTTCTCGAATGGAGACAATAAACCGGCAAGCGCAGCATAGGAAGATCAGCCACAAAGTGGACAGAAGATATCATACAAGTGGCAGGAAGACACTGGATGCAGGCCGCTTCCAACCGGTCTTTGGAAATCCATGGGGAGGCCTATGTCCAGCAGTGGACTTCTTGTGGCTGAGATGATGATGATGAAGTACATGTTGGGCCTCGCGCAGTGTAGGGTTCCGTAGTTGCGCGTCACGTCACGGTATGTAGAGTAAACCGCGGCAATTTGTTTGATATTATGAACAGTACCTACGAGTTACCTACCTACCTGGGTACATTTGGGTGTAGGTACCATGTAAAAAAACAGGATTTTATTTTACCACTTTATCAGCGTAACATGTATTACAGACAGTCGGATGTGGCGAAACTGGTTCCTTGTTAACAAAAGCAAACAAAATCAAACGCAAGCCCATTCAATGTAAAAAAAAACCTATGGAAACTTAGAGGCATTTTGAAAAAAAAAAAAGTAATTTTATTACCAAGACAAATTAAAGATTAGCATGTTGTTTAGTAAGACTGTTTGTGTCCGTCCATTAACAAACATAAATAAATAGAGGGTTTGTCCTTGATTTACCTATTTACATTTCTAAGATGGTTCACGCACGTATTTAATATTTTATTTATTATATCTGATATAAACCTCCAAAACTCATGTCATGGACCGATGGAACCCAGATTAAGAAACCCTATCTTAGTCTAATGTTGATATAGATGTGGAATGGTATTGTAAAGTACTAACTCTAGCCGTATGCACTCATGATTTAGCTGTTTATAGCTATAGATACGAGTAGAGGTAACGCCATTCATTTACAATTATGCAATGAAATACATGTACTTATATTTAATTATTTTTTTAATTTATTTAGCTATCCCCAACGGGGTCCCCAATGTAAATAAAGTCAATTCTCTACCACCTAATAGAAACTTGTGGAATGCTAATAAATAAAAAAGAAAAAATAGCGTAATTTATATTCCCAGTAAAAATTACGTGAAGAAATCTCTTAGCGAAAAGGCCGCTGGTTGTGTCACTATTTGCCATGAACACGCCTAAAACTCAAGACAATACAGATGTCAAACTAGCGTATTGCAAAATGGCTAAAATAACTTCGTTCTAAGAGCGTCAAACGATCGCGTCGACCTTCAACCCTTCGTCTGAAATGTTGCTTGCAAGCAACCTTTGTTGATGACATTGAAGGTTTTATACTATGGTAAAATAAATAATACAGACTGATTTTTACCCGACTAACTGTGAAGGGGGATATTGTAGAACCGAATTCACACTAATTAATCAGATTTGATTAATTGCCACATTGCCATTGGGGCCGAAAAGTTCTCGAATGGAGACCAAAGCAAACGCAGCATAGGAAGACCAGCCACAAGGTGGACAGAAGATATCAAACAAGTGGCAGGAAGACGCTGGATGCAGGCCGCTTCCAACCGGTCTTTCTGGAAATCCATGGGGGAGGCCTATGTCCAGCAGTGGACTTCTTGTGGCTGAGATGATGATGATGAATTGCCACATCATGCAGCTAAGTTCAAGTATGGAATCTTGGATGGGCATAGAATGACAGCTATATCGCAAAAATGTCACGCCATGTATGTCTCTATTATAATGTTAGTTTAGCCAAGCCTACGGTGCCAAAATTATTAAAAATCAAATAAAATATAATTTGATTTCCGCCTAGAAGTCATTGACACAAGTCTTAAGACGATAACCGCTCTTTACTTTCGTTTACCTGGTATCCTAAACCACAGAATACTTAATAGTACATATATACAAGATTCATTCCACAAACTCATTTAATGAACTGGCGGCTCTTGCTACAACGCAATAAAGCTCAAGTCAGCTTGCACAGACGATAAATGCCTACTCTTAACTTCAACTTTGTTAGGATGGCTTCAGCAGTGTTGCCACAAATTCGCTAATTTCTAGTTATACTCTTTAACTTGCGGGCGGTAAAGTTTTGAAGTGTCCGGTCGGCCGTATATACTTGTAGCATTAAGGATTTAGGATAGGATTGACATTAGCTAACGAAATGTCACGTGACGTCACGTCACAGTTTCTTAGCATTTCGAAGCGTAAGCGTTTCTAGAAATAGAAACGTTTGCCACTTGTCTAAGCCTATAACTGCAAAGTACATCTGACGCATCGGCTGTAACTCTCGGAATGCTAGAATAAAACTTTTTTTTTTGCCCCAGTCACTCCTATACACCAGCATGGGCCAGCACCTCGACTTCACAATGGCGCATCGCACGAAAAACGACTACAGTTTGTTCACCATCGACCGCTACTACTCTATAGTGAAGCACAAGACCTCATACTACACGTTCAATCTACCCGTCTCGCTGGGATTGTTGCTAGCGAACTATATGGATAGACGGACGCATGAAGACGTCAGGGAGATATGCTTCGAGCTGGGAAGGCTGTTCCAGATACAGGTGAGCAGAGTATCTTATCCGACTACGCAAGAAAGGGGGTTATGTTTTTCGATTGTATGTATGTGGGTATATAAATATGCATGTTTCTATATTACCTTCTACACCCTAAGGGGTTCGAGCGATTTTGATGGGCGAGGTGCCGTTAGATTCGTCTTTACTCCCTGTCATAGATAGGCTATATTTTTTTGCAATAAATAAAACAACTTTTGTGAAAATAAAAAATGGCACTTTTTCGTAACATTCGACGAACTTTTTTGGTAACAAATAAGTTATTCTACTAGAATAATTCAATGCTCGTATAAATATATTTTACATAGGCATTGCGCATACTTTCACGCAAAAACGTACACTCAATAGTGTGTCAAGCGTGCGTTACGTTTGAGAGATCGTAAGATAGACTCCAAAAATGCTCTTACGGAGTCCGTTTTTTTTTTTTTTTTAAATAAATACTTGTTCATTGATTATTAATTTTATCATAATTTTTTTTTTTTCAGGATGATTACATAGATTGTTTCGGCGACGAAAGAGTAACCGGTAAAGCCGGCACCGACATCCAAGAAGGCAAGTGCTCCTGGCTCGCTGTGAACGCTTTACAGCGCTGTAACGAAGCACAACGCGCTTTATTCGTAGAATGCTACGCAAGTAAGGAGTCTGAGCACGTCGCGAGAATCAAGCAGCTTTACGAAGAGTTGAGCTTACCCGACCTGTACAAACAAGAGGAGAATTCCATCTATGAAGGTATTGTGAAACGGGCTAATGCGTTGCCTAATACATCGCCTGCTTTGTTCATAAAGTTGATTGATATTATGTACAAGAGGAAGCAATAGAACACTGTTTTATCGTAATATAAAAATCATAATGTATTTTACAGGTGAAGTGAGATAATGTTGAAAACTATATTGAAGTCATAACTAAAATATTGTATCAATGTTTGTAAACAGTTTTTAGTAAGTAAGTAAGTTTTTAGTAAGTCGGATGACACCAAGCCAAGTCAGAGGCCTTTCGGCGGCTTAAAAACTCTGACAATAGGGCTGGCCACTCAGTCTATACGAACTTACTTTTTAGTGAGCGTAAAATTTGAAAATATTTAATTTATGTTATTAAATATTGTAATTTATGTTAACAGCTGTTGTAGCAGTAGGAAAAACTACCGAACTAAAGCCAATAATAATAATATTATTATCACTATATCTACTTACTGTCAAGAGATACTAAATTATGGAAGCTACCGAAGAACCTTATGCAGTCCTAGCACTGAAGCACACAGAATAATATGCACTGCAGGGAGACAAACTATTTAGCCACCTCAGTTGTCCATGTCAGTACATACTTTATTTCCACCGACAGGTGCACATAAAACACGGTGAAACGATGCATAGACAATTTGTCTATGCACTGTGCTAGGCCGGCTGATGCAATGTGATCTATAGTTTCTGTTATGTACACTGTGGCGTCACCGTTTAAGCTATAGTAGTCGTGAATTCCACGTTTTGTTGCATGTCATCCTAAATTCCTTAGAAAGAGAAGACTAGAAGTAATACTACTTCTCTTTTTAACCTGCATGATAGAGAACGAGAGTACCTATTTGCCACGAAAAGAAACAAGTAAACATCAAATATTTTGTAAGTAAATCATAAAGTTACTATTACTTCATCTGTAAATCTTTTGTCCTTATCGCCGACTCATACTCTGTTTCTATAGTATATATATTATATACATATATATATATATATAATTGCATTTTTGATGACATTTTCTTTTATGAAATACATTGTTGATCCAAATAAAGTTTCTTTGGATTTATCAAACGTATTGATCTGTTTAGCTGTGAAATCGTAACAAACAGACAAAAAGACACACTTACATTCGCTTTTATAATTATTAGTTAGGATATTTTTATTTTGTGGTGTCAATAGTGTCGATTGATGTCGCGTCTGTGACAAGAGTATATAAGCCAACGAATTTATGGCCAAATTAGATATTTTTTTTAACTTTGAACTCGTTACAAATTAAGCAATAATTACGTTATAGGTACCTAATCATAATGGTGGTCAAATTACGTTATACGCTGGGTGATGATTTCTAGCTATTATTAATTCTTATCTTTTGATCCGATTGTCCATAAATAAGTATAAGTATAGTACAGGTGTGCATGTCACATAGAAGTGGTATTGTTGTATACACTTGATTAATTTCAGAATTTCTATTGTCTGAGCCTCGTAAACTGAGATAAAATTATGAAAAATCACGGATTGGTGACCAACGTAATTAAAAAAAATCGTAATAAAAAAAAAAGAATTAATTTGTCACCAATCGGTTCTTGCTCATTAATACAAAATAAAAGCACAATAAGATCTTACATTGTGTCTAACTATGTATGAACTTAATCCGCGGGAGCAGAAAGACTGTGACACTTAAAAAAAAAAATGTGGGGGCAGATAGTAATAGCCATTACCGCCTGACCTTACATATAAGGGGGGCATAATAATACTTTTTGTAAAATTTGTAAATATTTATAATTATGGCTGTCTAGTCTTTGCATATTTTTATAACAATAGGCTAATTGAATTATATTTTTAACTTACTATATTTTCATCCGACAAGAAAAAGGTGATATCTTAGAGTGTGTCATAATATGCACGTTCGTGTTCTATATTTGCTATTGAAAAAATTATGAATTAATGCATAAATAATTTTAGTTGGGTTTTTATTTTACTTTCAATATTCTGTAATTGTTGTGAGGAATGTAAAATGAGTTTACATGTGTCTTGTCAATGTAAACAACGATAACAGACGACCGACTATTAAGATCTCTCATTTTCTATATTATCGTGTGTCATCTATGTTCTCATTGACCACCGGTCCTATATTGTTGTTTACGCTAAAATACAGGTACGAAAACACAGAGTTAAATGTCTTAAAATAATGAGAGATATTAAGATATTTTATATAATGATAATTTAAACAGAAATAATCTATAGGTCACAATACCCATCTCAATGACTGTCACAATTTCTGTGTATAACTGTATAATTATACTTATGTACCTACTTAAGAATATATAATATAAAAGATGTTATATTTGACTGGCATACTGGTAACTAGATTCTATTAATATTGGGAAAATGTTTTAATAAAGGATATATTTATTATAAAATATGTTGTCATTTTCATCCTGAATCAACAGCCAATGCAGAATTCTCGATTTCCTTGTCCTACAGAATATCCGTCAGTTCGTATAGGTCATTGTCATTTCTAAAGCCGCGTATCCACTAGGCAACATTTGGCGCGCAACACGTGCCGCTCAACATGTTCGACAACGTTGCACAACAACGCGCGACGCGCGCAACATGACGCGCGGCCTGGCAATGAGCGTTCAAATAATTATTGAAACATAAATGTTTCAAGAGAATAGACGTAGGTATGTGTCGAGAGTTAAGAAGTTACCTAATTTTTACCTGTCTGTTTTTTGGTTACCTGTCGTGTGTAGTGATAAGCAGCGTAACGTTGTAAGCCTAAAAGGATTGTTAAAAGTTGGTTCACTCGACTCGCATTCTAAACTTATTAATCGTAAGTACATCATATTTTTATCTAAGAATTTCAGAAGGGGGCGGTTGAACCCCTCCCCCCACTACCTAGGTTCGCCCATGCGCCTAAAGGAACCGCGCAGACTGCAAGCACATAAGTATATCATCATTCCAACCGGTTTCCAGGTGTCCCATCAGAATAGTAAAACACAACTCAATTCTATCATAGTAGTTATATTCCAAAAATATAATGTTATACATAACATTGTTTTTTTTTTTCATTAGGTTAGATGGATTATGATGATACTTACCACAACTATGATACTGTCTTTTTACAGGTGGTTTGTAATTATGAAATACCTTAATGTTATACAAATGTAGCTAAATTATAAAAGGTACAAGAAAATCAGTGTTAATATTCATAAGAGATATAGTTATTATAATATACACAAATATAGATACATCTTTTTTTAATAGAACTGATAATGAGCGTAACACACATTCAGCCGCGCCATTCCCTAAAAATAAAACCTCCAAGACGAACGAATAGGCATGTCATGGACAAACGTATCTACTTCAAATCGGTTGTGGTAAAATATTGTCCCAATTTATATAAAAAATAAAAAAAAAACACTGTCCCAGATGAATATGGGTAAAAGTCATGTAGGTATATCCAAAGAGAATTTAACAATTTAGCTCGTAAAAGATTTTATTTAAACAGAGATTATACTCATTGAATATGAAGTATAAATATGGCAAATCTCAGTTCTCAGCACTTTCAAGACCACATACTTAAGGCGTTTTAGTATCTTGGTGTTGCACTTTCAGTTCACAAGTCACGACACGCGTCTAACAGCGTTACCCGACGTGTAGCGACTGAAGACAAGTCGGGCGATTATCTTACTTGAAGCTTGCCACGCAGCGTCTGAGAAAACCTATCTACGTATATAATATATCATTGGTAGAGACATAAGTATATGAGAGTATTTTAATGCTGAATCCATTCAATTCAATGCGAATTTCACGCGCTTTAATAATTTCCGGCTAGGTGGTTAAAAGGGGTGCATTTTAATGATATGCATAGAAATGGAGTTTACAACAGTTTTATTGTTGAAGTCTCTTTAGTGTAAAAATAAGACAAAATTCGTCCCAATGCCCGCCCCTCCATATTAAACACAGTGTCACATCGTAGATACAGTCCGTAATCTCTTTTTAGGGTTCCGTACCCAAAGGGTAAAACGGGACCCTATTACTGAGACTTCGCTGTCTGTCCGTCCGTCCGTCCGTCCGTCTGTGACCAGACTGTATCTCATGAACCGTGATAGTTAGAGAGTTCAAATTTTTGCAGATGATGTATTTCTGTTGCCGCTATAACAACAAATACAAAAAAACAGATACCATAACATAAATATTTAAGGGGGGCTCCCATACAACAAACATGGTTTTTTTGCTCGTTTTTGCTCGATATTGATAACGGCAACAAGTACGTCTACTTGTAATATTCATAGAATATTGAGTTATATTATTCACTTTAAAATAAATAATTAAATTAAAATTAAATTAATATTTAAAGGGGGCTCCCATACAACAAACGTGATAATTTTGTTTTCTGTTTTTATTGATAATGTTACGGAACCCTTCGTGCGCGAGTCCGTCTCGCACTTGGCCGATTTTTTTTAAATCATAAATGGTTATGCCTCTACGGAATTTAAAAAAATGTACGCAACGGAATGTAGAGGAATAAATAACCAATAATGTGATTCGGTGGTCAAACGGTGGGCTCAGTTGCGACCACTTTCTTTCCAACCATATAGAAAAAAAGGATAGAAAAATAAAAGGTAAAAAACAGGTTTCTCCTGTCGTATGAAAAGACCTGAGCGAAGCGAAAAAATATTATGTCTGTGGAAAAAACACTAGTGTGTAACAGTGTAGTGGCTAACATTACCGCGACGATTAGTATTAGTAGCAAATGACGCGCTTAGAACCTCAACTTTATCATTTGTTACGCAATAAAAATTGTTCGCAGATATATATTTTAAAGAAAACAATATTTTAGTCACTCTTATGAATTTTAACACTGACAAACTTATAATTTATAAATCGAAACATAACAAGACTTAAATGTACAAGAGTAGAAAGGTAACAACAGACAGTACGAAAAAATACGCCTAAAAATATGAGAGCTGCCTATTTAATACATCTATTTTTGCTTTGGCGATTAGGCACATTTATAATAATTCATCAATTCAAAAATTTGTCGGTGTAGTACCGTGACGACAATATTATGTCACGCTGAAACGAGACAACGCTAGGAATATGCGTCAGTCTATCTCATTTTGTATAATAAATATAATCAACAAAATTTCATCCCAATCGTCACTTGTTTAAGCTTACTCTTCCTACAGTATGATTATTTTTAAATGCCCAACCATTTATGAGGTATAACAATGAACAACGGATATACTTTAATTAAGGGGTCATTGTACCCATTTTTAATATACGATCAAACCGGATATCTTAAGTGTTGAGTAACATTTGGCGCAGTTCACATGACTTTTTGTATGGAACAACTGTTTTATTTTTGAAGATTTCAGGATTGGCCGCATAGTAAAAGTTGTACATAATGAAGATTACATTGACCCCTTAAATATTGTGTGTCCCTTACTGTTGTATTTTACACTTTCTACTATTGCCCAGTTACAAAACATATTTGAATTTTAAACAGTTTATGTATGTGCTAATATAATTTTGACTAGTAAGCACCAATTGACTAATATACATCATAATAGACCTTACGAAAACTATATACACGGTCTATAATTAATAAGATGGCTAATAAAATTTAGCCGAGTGCAGCTTCCATTACAAAAACATTAAAAAGTAGAAATAACTGAAAACCCCTGAAAAAAATACACAAATTTTTAAAAACTAATCTATGCTATAGTGTTGTCAACTTCTCACTGGGAAGAAGAGTCATGCGATAGAACGAGAAAATTGAAGAGACAGCATTTTCAGGATGTTAGCCATTTATAGAAGTTTCATTTTCAAATAGATAAATAATAAATTGAATTTTTGTGCACAGATATTGAACCTCATGATTTACCAGTTTATTTGATATCTAACATAGAAAAACAACTTAATTGGACGTAATATCGGTGCATATTAATAATTATGTCAGTGGTGCTAATTCTGTTACATGTTCAATAAACTTTAACTAAATTGATAGGACTAAAACAAATGTCGACCTTTTCTGGCCGTGGTAGTAAGAAAAAGAAGGCACTACTTTTAGTTGTGTCAATTTAGTTTTAAGTTTTAGTGAGCGTGCAACAGAATTGTCCCTAAAGCCTTTTGAAAAATAAAATATAAAATTACATTTTGAGCGATATACTTTTAAATTCAGCGAAATAAACGTAATTTAGACATTGAGGTAGACTACTTACTGAAACACAATTTCTAAGCAATGTCCAAGCGGCGTTATACATACTTATATGTCAATTTTATAGTTAATCATTAACATATTTACTCGAATTTAATTATTATAACCCTTTAATAGTCTTAGAATGATAGTTTCTCAACTAGCATCATGTAGCTCCTTGATGCATGGCCGGAGCATGGACTGACGTTTGAATCGGTCATATTTTACATAATTGTGATTTAGTAGATTCTAGCTCAATGGTTTTGTAAAGATAAGGATACAGAAAAGATTTATTTTTGTGCATAAAATACAAACTCTTAAAGTTATGGGACATCGGAAAAGAGAAAACGACATTAATTCATATTAAAATCAAAGAAGAGAAAAAGACAGACGGGCACTAAGCTAATAAGTGAAACCAACTTATACAAAAGTAGAGAATGGTTAGTAGTAAATTATCTGAAAGGACCAATAAAAGATTGTAATTTTGAAATGTAGAGTTCTCGTTGATCACCAGCCTGTCATTGTTTAGTTTTTAAAAGACAGATAAGGCAACTTAGATTATAGATATGATTTCGTCTGCTTCTGTATTTCCTTATAAAACATGGCTTCTCTTTTGAGTCCCGTCTACCTTTTTCTCTAGTCTACTAAGACATTGAAATAATATATATATATATAGGCACATGTAATCACTATAATATATGAAAACATATTTTTACGATGTACCATTTTGATATTAGCTGACGGCTGGACTCTTCATCCATCCCTCCCATCTTAGTTTCAGTATAAGAATTATTATTTAACATAAAACCTGGAAAATATGTTTAAATTCCAATAAATAATATCTACATTCTCTATTAACATATTCGTTGCATGCTATTGCTATTTTAGTGGAGACCACGCGTCGGTAAGCGCAGCCTACAATTTTTTCACCTTTGGCGCGCTGTATCTCACGCACACATCATGTCTGAGAAAAAAATGATATATTGAACCTTAGTCTTTTTTTTCTTGATGTTGGCATCATGCTTCCACATTTGCCATTTGTCGAGTTTATAAACCTTAGTCTTATTTTAAAAGACCTATTCAACGATATCGCATACGATTAAATACGATATGGGGATGAAAAAAAAAATATCCCTTCTTTGTATATATGGAGTGCCACCATTTTTTCATCATCCATTTTTTTTTTCATTTTACTACGGCATTTTGTAAGAGTACACAGAACACATCTACATGCCAAATTTCGTTTATGTAGGGCTTAATAGTCTCCGAGTAAAATTACAGTAACATACGGATGGACAGACAGACGGACATTGCGAAATTATAAGGGTTTCCTGTAGTTCCTACGGAACCCTATAAAAAAATATTTAAACCGATACCAATTAGGGGCAGAATACCGTTTTCTCCTATTGTACTGGCGAAAATGACCGCGACAATTATGTTCAATAGAGAGGCTCATTAAAAAGAAAGGGACGGTAATAAACCAAAAGTAGGTATATTATGTATTTATGTATTGTTTATGTATTATGTATTTTTAATATAATTAGCTGCAAACATCTTGAACATCATCTTAATGCCCTTTCTCTTGTTAATCGTAAAAAAAAAGAAATAGCATGATAGAATTATGAAATGGATTACACAGATAAATTCACTGCAGCTGTCAGCTATCATAATTTAATAACGAACAAATAATTGTTATATCAATATTGGAAAAAAAAAAAATGCTGTTTTTTTTGGCAATCAAATATTTTCAATTCAATTCCTTTCAAAGTGAACAGAATATTTTTACAAGTACATTACTTTAGATTGCTTTTTACTGGTACTTAAAAAAGTATTGACTCGTACTTTACAAGTTAAGCTACAATTTTAATTTACGCTAATAATTACGAAACAAACCTTACATTATTCACTTATTACAAAAAACCCTAACGTGTCTTTTCCATCATCAGTTCAATATTATAGAAAAAAAAACACTTTCCGAATAATAGTCGTAATGTACAAAAAATAAAAGTAGGTATATTTAGTGTGATTTTTTAGAATATTCTGTCCTGTTAAGTCATTTTACAAAATATCTTTGGTATAACCAGCACAACTATATCGAACGCAGTTAAAGTTCAATCACATTTGATCATACTGCTACGTACCATACCGTGGCCATACTATGAAAGTAACACGGCCAGTGTTGGGCATTAATCAACAAATTTTTCAATCAACTTGTTAATTGACTGAAAAAGTAATTGCAATTAAATTAATCACAATTAAACTCTTAGTTGAACATTGCAATTTTATTTAGATTAATGTATGTTAATCGTGAGTCGCAATTAAATTAATTAATTAACTTTTTAAATTGTTCTATGAAATAATTAAAACCGACATATTTTTACGGAAATCAATTTAAATCGCGAGTAAATATATTTATTCTAACAGTAGAATATTCTAACAGTAGAATATTAACTTTTGCAGACGATACAGTATTACTTTTCCGTGAAAAGTCTTGGCTTCGAGTATACTTAGCGGCCCAGTCTGGATTCAACTCAGTAAGCAACTGGCTATACAACAACGCACTTAGTTTAAATGTGGACAAGACAAAATATATCACTTTCTCTATCTTAGACTCCTCTCAACCACAGGAATCTGAATATCTCAAACTCCGTGTGCATTGTTCAAATTGCCCTAAAACATATTGCGCTTGTCCGATTTTATCTCGTACTAATTCAATTAAATATCTAGGAGTAACTATTGATAACAATCTCTCTTTCCAACAACATATTATTAACCTGAAATGTCGCATAAGAAAACTACTTCCTATATTTAAAAATCTAAGGCATATCGCTGATCCTGATCTCCTCAAGACAATGTATTACTCTCTTTGCCAATCTTTGCTGACTTATTGTATTTCTAGCTGGGGAGGTATATGTAAAACAAATTTCAAACCACTAGAGTGTGCCCAGCGAGCTATCTTAAAGGTGGCTAACTTTAAACCAAGACTTTACCCTACTACTGACCTGTACCTCGAATGTAATGTTCTTACAGTGCGTCAATTGTTTATACTACAAACTATCCTAAACCAACATGTCAAAATCCCGGATGACAACAGCAATGTAATTAAAAAACGTAAAACTAGTAAAAGAAATAAAATATTTAAAGAGAACCAAACAAATACAGTGTTTGCTAAACGTTTTGGTTTTTATCTAGGACCTTTCTTGTATAATAAGATTAACACAGACTTTTCTATTCGCAATCTAAATTATTTTCAATGTAAACAAAATATTGTACACATATTGAAAGGTATGGACTATAATACTACTGAATCTTACATCAATATATAAGCTAAACGTAATTGAATGGAATTAATAGTTATAACCAGTATTGTATACATTTTAGTTATTAAAAAATTTAAAAACCTTTTGTAATTTAAAGTATATTTTCATTATAATAATACTTTGTATATTTTCATTATAATAATGCTTTGATAGTTTGGATAATAGATCTAGTATATTATAGATATTTTTATTATGAACATTAGAGAAGCCAATGGCATCCGAAACACAGTTTTCTAACTAGTTCGGAGCCATTGGAGTCAATAAGTTGTATATCTACTTTCTAAGACCAAATAAAGTATTTTGTATTTTGTATTTGTATTTGTATTTGTATTCTGGGCAAGTGCGCTCCACCATAGACTGTATGATGAACTTAATAACAGATGAGTTAGTGGTAAAAAATGTACAGTTTTCCTTTATGTATTTTCTATATACGTATTTCAGTAATACTATACATATTTTGTTGTGAAACCAGTGCACTCCCTAAAACAGTAGCAATTTTTAATTGGGTATGTAAAGTATTTTTTTGGTATTTTTTTTATATTTTTATATGATAGAATGGATCATTTAGAAAACCTAATTTCAATATTTTTTTATTCTGTTCAGTACTTATTTTTTAATATTTTTTAAAGATAAAATCGTCAGTAGGAAAGATGACGTCATCGTACCTACTGAATAAGATGTTGTGATAGCCAACATGAACTAAAAAATACATATACGTCAACTTGACAGTGACATGTACCTATATTCGTTTTTGTCTCTGACTGATACAAGAGATCATCGGTTTTTGTTGTTTTGAAAAAACAAATACGTTGGGTAAACATAAAGAATGAAAAAAAAAAAAATTAATAATGAGCTCGTTGTAATTAATTAATGTTTTCTAAGGTCTTCGCGATTGTGTTTGCGCATTGAAATGAAACAAATTCACAATATTATTCAGAAACTACAACTGTGAAATGTTTCGACTTTCGTGCCAAAAATCCTAATAAACTGTTTTTTTCAAGTAAAGGAAACCTTTAAAAGACTGGTGTGAACAAGTTAACGTAGAATATGTTCCTGGGCGAAGCATTGATGCTGCAGTACAATGAACCAGAAAAAGGAACCAGAATAAAATAAATAATGTATAAATGTAAATAAAATTATCTCTTATATAATTACAATGATATTGGTATATAATTAAACACAATAAAATCATTTCAAAAAAGAAGTTATGTACTGTCAATCACTTTTATTTCATATCCTGGCATTGTTCATAAGTTTTAGCTCTTTAGCTCCTCGGATTTTTGCGATGTTGTTCTTGTCGCTAGTTGAGATGAACTCCAGAATGATAAGATTCTCAACCTTAGGTAAGTTAGCAGAGTCGGCACGTACAAAATTATCCATTATTTATCCAATCAGTAGGCAAACAGTTCCTTATAACAAAACAGTGGTCAACGTAAATGCAGTATCAATCAAAACGGTAGGAAAGCAAGGTCGTCGTAAAGATATTGAACATAATTAATTTAATACAAATGAATAGAGTAGCAGAGCACCAAACACACAAAATAATTCTTTTCTTTGTTTATTTATTTTGGTATGACAGTTGTCATAGAGATATTGTCTCTCTTGTCAATGCCAATGCTGTCAGTTTCATCTTTTTTTATTATCTAAACTACATTTTATTTTACTACATTTTAGAGGTCGACTGAAGGTCAAATATTTTTTATATTTTCGTAAAAATTTGCGCGATCTCATCATTTTATGTGCCCTAAATAAAAAAATATGGTTTATAGACATATAATCTCGAAATGGTTTTGGAATCAGCATATGTTACATTTTTCTTTACATACCCAATTGTTAGTTTTTATTTAAATTCATAAAACAATTGATTGTTAAGTGTAACTAACAATAAATGTAATTAACAATTTATTAATTGTTAACTGCTACTGCATGCTACAATTGACAATTAATTATTTGTTAATTTCCCAATTACATTTGATCAATAAAATTGTTGGAAGAAGCAGAAGAAGGTTAATTATATATGATTAACAATTAATCAATTGTTATTTTTTAATTGTTCTCACAATTAAAATTTGCCCAACACTGGACACGGCACAGCGCTATTCGCGCACTAGAACGTGTCGACAACGTATCGGTATCAATTCTTTGCCGGTCCGTACACGGCATGCTACGGTCTTGGTCGGTGTCGGACCAGTCTAGTGGACCTTGTCTCATACGGTACGGTAACAATCATAGTATGTGCCGGTTATTTATTATGTGATGCTATATTTAAAAAATATATATTCATACCAGTTTACCTGCGGTAATCCGACTTCTATCTAATCCGGCACCCCTATGATCCGACATATTTATAACAGGAGTAAAAACTTATTACGGCAAATCTTTGTCAGTGTAATATGCATTGATTACACCTTATACCAGCAATAGTTATCGCAATTCACGTGCGCGCACATGCTTTTAGATATGGTATTCATGTAGCATTAGTATATGCTACATGCACAATGCACATGCTAATACACAATAAAATAGTTCTTACGATTTTTATAATTATGCAATTTGTCGGATTACAAGGTGTTCCTATTACCGGACTACAAAGGCCAGGTGATCATAACCTACAGTATGACAAATTAGTATATGCTACATGCACAATGCACATGCTAATACACAATAAAATAGTTCTTACGATTTTTATAATTATGCAATTTGTCGGATTACAAAGTGTTCCTATTGCCGGACTACAAAGGCCAGGTGACCATAACCCACAGTATGACAAATTCGATGATCCGACACGACAACACGTTGTAAAATATTTGTCAGATTACCGCAGGTCTACTGTATAAACGGGGTGGAGGAATCAGCATAGGATACATATAACCCCAGTTTGTTAATAGTAGTAATTACTACATATTCTGTGCCATCAACATAACGAGAAGGCATAAATACGAATATATTTCACTGTTCTTGTCAAACTACATTTGTTTACCAGTTGAAATGAGCTGTGGAGGTCAAGCGGGGTCGTTCTGCGGATGCAGTATAGGCAGCTGTGCCGCTATCATGAGGCGGCGGTGTGCCTCCGAGCCGGTCAGCGCTGCGATGGTGATCCCCGCTTGGTAAGCGGCTGGTATCCGGATGAAACGCGTTCGCGCCGGCTTCTCCTGAGACTTGGCCGCGACCCATTCGCGGATCACGTTCACTACTTGACCTGGAAGGGCGGTAGATTGACATTTTTTTAATTTAAACGAGCTTGCTAAACGACTTCAAAATAAAACCGGCCAAGTGCGAGTCGGACTCGCGCACGAAGGGTTCCGTACATTATCTATAAAAACTGCAAAAAAAAAAAAACACGTTTGTTGTATGGGAGCCCACCTTAAATATTAATTTAATTATTTATTTTTATATAACTCAATATTATGTGAATATTTCAAGCTTCTACCTGTTGCCGTTGTCAATATCGAGCAAAAAAATCACACTTGTTGTATGGGAGCCCCCTTAAATATTTATTTTATCCTGTTTTTTAGTATTTGATGTTATAGTGGCAACAGAAATACATCATCTGTGAAAATTTCAACTCTCTATCACGGTTCATGAGATACAGCCTGGTGACAGACGGACGGACGGAAGGACGGACGGACGGACGGACGGACGGACGGGCGGATGGACAGACAGCGAAGTCTCAGTAATAGGGTCCCGTTTTTACCCTTTGGGTATGGAACCCTAAAAAAGAGGTTCTCAATTCGGTTATATTTTTTTTAATGTCTGTTACTGCATAACTCCATCATTTATAAACCGATTTAGATATTTTTTTTATTTGAAAGAATATATGTAATAATGTTCATATTTTTTTAAACTATCACGGTCATTCATTAAAACACTATTATTATTAACGGAATATTTACCGTGGTTCGCGTTAATTTTGAACTTCCGATATTTCGGCACAGTTACATGCACCATGTTCACGAGCGACTAAAAAATTAAGGTGGATGATACGTTTAAGAGCAGACAAATCTGTCTATCCTATTTCTTTGTCTTTTACTGCGAAGACCCTTTCTTTGTTTTTTCCTGCATTTTTCAGTCGCTCGTGAACATGTAACTGTGCCGAAATATCGGGAGCTCAAAATTAACGCGAACCATGGTAAATATCCCGTTAATAATAATAGTGTTTTTATGTTCAGATTGTTCCCATAAAATTCCAATTCTATCAAAATCGATTGATTATATGGTATTATATGGTTTTTAAAACAAAATTGCGCATTTGAAATCGGTTATTTCAGTTTTGTAAACTATAATAATAATTTTAATGTATTTTTACACTGTGTACTATGACTGTGTAAGAAGGAGGGTTATGTTTTTCGAGTGTATGTATATGGGTATGTATGTATTTACCTATATGATCGCCTACAGCGTAAACTTGTATGACTTGTTAGTTTGACTGGCCTCACAGCTCAGTTTGTAGTATATCTGCATTCTAAGCTGTAAGTTATGGGTACATCTCCACCCAAGGCAAACATTTGTTTCATAAACATATGGGTGTTTTATGTAGCACGTATGTATTTATTTACAAAAAACCTATACGTAAGTATTCTACCAGCTACTTGGTTCGCATAGCATAGTATATAGTTCCCGTGATGTAAAAAGAACGCTGGTTTGTTCGTAAACGCGAGGAACAAACCAACTTTTTTTTTAACATGACAGGAACTATAGGCTTAGCTAGATCGAGATATATCAAAATGTCCACCAATATTCTACCACTAGTTTCGTCAATAAAACCGTTGCCGACTAACTTTCACACCGCTCTTTCACACTGGTGTGACAGTTAGGAAAATAAAACTTTTTTTTCACGGGGAAAAAAGTTTTCCCCTTCATGGATACCACACCGATTCGGGGGGGAGCATGGTAGTTATGTGGGATTTTACGCTTTTGGCGGCCTACCCACTAAAATCGCCCGAAGCTTAACATCAGGCGAATTGGTGGTCAATCGTAGATCTACCTTGTATAAAAAAATAAATAAAAAAAACTCACCTAACACATTATACGCCTCGAACCTAGCGTCAGGAACATGCAGTAGCGGCGTCAAGTCCGTAGTATTGGTGAATCTGTCGAAGACGTCGCTCGCTCGCACCAGCAGAGTAGAAGGCGAGGCGAGCCGCGGCCACAGCATGGTCTCGCGGACGCACTCCACCGGGTTACAGAGGTAGACCCCGCTGGGAGATACTCCGAACACCATCTGGTGGTGCCACGCGTCTGGCATGTCGCCGTCGCAACCGTTTTGCAGATTTTGTGTTAGTATTGGGACGGCTCCTGAAAAAATAGTTTTTATTTGTTACAGCATACTTCCTTCCTTTATATTTTATTAACTGCACCATGCGGTGTCACCTGCGTAATGATAATAAACAGTGATGATGATGATAAAATATAACTTATGTCATTCTCCAGGTCCAAAAGAATCTATGTGACAAATTTCATAACGATTGATTCAGCCGTTGAGGTAACCAACATAGCCGTGAAGAGGTAATAAACACACAGAGAGACAGACGACAGACAGAGTTACATTCGCTTAAAAAGGAGGAGGTTCTATGTTTGTATATTTTTTTTATGTATGTTCATTGATTACTCCATCATTCCTGACCAATTTGTGTTACTTGAATCATTATAAAGAGGAAGCTCCAGAGGTGGTCCCATAATTATAATTTTAACTTTCTTTTATAACTTTTTGTACAATTTCTAAAAATGTGCATATTTTATTTGGATGTCTCAATGAAGTGCTTCAGATTATAGAGCTGCAGATGGTAGTCTGTTACTGATACCTTTATCTTTGAAAAAGTGACAAATGTTGCGGATTGTCAGATTAACATCTGTAGTTTGATTATCTTCATAGATGAAATATTTTGATGAGGAGTTTTTATAAAAATGGTGGTGTTTTATTCATTAAGTGTTCGATAAAGTGCGTGAGTGTGGGCAAGTGAAATAAAGCAGTAAAACGTGTGATTTTACGTTGTCGGCAAAACTCCATAGAAGCTTCTAGTAAAGTCGCCACCACTTTACTGAAGCAGGGCTCGGACTTATAAATTGACTGTATACGTGACTTAGATTGTGAATAGAACATTTACAACTTGTTTTATTCAAGAAACTTAAAAAAATCTTAATACTTGACACTGGCAAATGCTTTAATGCGGGTCCAATACAAAAAAGAAGAAGAAAATATGTATTTTGACAATCGGTGACAAATCTCATTCTTGACACAAGGAAAAGCATGAGTATGACAGTCGTTTTTTAACAAAACTTTATAACCATGAAGAATTAATAGCTTGAAAATTAAGACCTTCTTTACAACACTTGTTCAGAATGTTAAAAAGCACAGTAATAAAAAAATATGTTAAAGAAAATGGGCATTACCCCATTACCTCAACATTTTCAGTTTTTCATAAACTATATACTTGTATAATATTAGTTAGGATAATATACATACAAAAGTTGTGCTGAACTGGGAGGACAATAAAAACATAGAATGGGGCAGCTGCCATATTTTATGTTTTTATTTTTCTCCCAGGATACTTTACAAGTCGTAATTATATGCACCTTTTGGTGTTTTATCGCATGTGAGCTTTAAATTGTAGATATAATTATATATATTCAAATCGCGTCATACGCAAAAGTCAGTTAGTGGATTTCAGAAATATTGGTGCTTATATAGGCGATGGGGTAACCCTGTGTCACTGGATTTCAGAAATATTAGCGCTTATATTATAGGCGATGGGGTAAAGCAACATTTTATACATTTTGTAACCCTCTAACAACGGTTAAATGTGGCGTCAAACGGCCTCAATGTCAAGGTTTTTGATGCTCTGCCTACTCCTTATGAGAGTTCCTATATTTTAATTAAAAAAAAAAAACAATAAAAAACGATAAATCGAAACACTTCTTACCTAAAGATATCCAATCAGCCAACCAATGCGACAGCGACATGGCACGCTCGGGGTAGGTCGCGAAGAACCTCGCTGTGACTAGGCCGTCCGAAGCACGGTGGATGCCGGTAACGAGATCAGCAGCGGTGCAACCCGCCACGGCGCGCGATAACAGGTATCTGGGGACAGGCTGCTGGTGTAAGCGCATTAAGTTTTTTTTTTTTAATTCTTAAACATACTTGCGCCTGATGTTATGCGACCGTTGCGGTCTACGATAACAACTAAATATCAAGCCAACCCTAATTTGATATCAAATGAATCCTAATTCCTAATAAATTCTGATGAGGTATAAAGTCAATCTTTAATAAATAAAAACATACCAGAGCGGGATAACCTATAGCGGACCCGCTATAGGACGACCTTCACCGAGCTGATTAATGGATGAAAAGTATTTTATATTCAATTAAATATGTCAATAAATATATTGAATTTGTCTATTAACCAAACCAGTGAAATGTTTTTTTTTTTTTTTTAATTAATTAATCATATTCTGGACTGAAATTTTTTAGACAATCTATTTGCAATATAATTATTGACATATTTAATTGAATATAAAATACTTTTCATCCATTAACCAGCTCGGTGAAGGTTGTCCTATAGTGGGATCTTAGACTATAACCTAATTAAGTATTGAGTCCATTCTAATTAAATGTCAATTCAATAGATAGATAGATAAACTCTTTATTGACACACCATTAAAATTAACAAAAACAAGTACAAAAGGAAATAATTTTACACTAGTGTTGTAACGGTCGGGTCAATCCTAATCAGACATCAAATCAATCTTAATTAGGTATCCAGTCAATCTTAATAAGATCTATAGTCCTAATTATGTACAGAGTCAATCCTGTTATAATAATTTAGATTACCTGGGTATGGGCGCTGTGTTCGCCCGTAATCTCGTGCCGACAGATTGGTTTATCCTCTCAATATTGACTGGAACACCTAATGCATTCTATAACATACAAAAAATAAATTTACCATCGACTGCGACTACTTAAATTGATAAAAAAAAAAAAAAAACACTGATACAAATATTACCCTTGGGTTCCGTAGTAATCAAGAAACCCTTATAGCTTCGCCATGTCCGTCTGTCTGTCCGTCCGCGATTGTGCTCAAATACTATTAGTACTAGAATGCCGTAATTTGGCATGGATATGCATATTGGTTATACTGAGAAAGTGGTAGAATAAAATATTGAAAAAATTTTTTTTGGGGTACCTGTAAAGTGGGGATGAATTATTTTTTCTCATTTACTACAGCGTGTGGGGTGTCGTTGGATAGGTAATCAAAAAACATTGGGGGTGTGCGAAAACCATTTTTCAATTTAGGGATCCGTTTGGAAAATATTAAGATTTAAAGTGATAATTTTTGTTAGAGTCACGTGTCGCCTAACATACATAAAAAATAATTTAAAAAAAGATTCCGACGAATTGTGAATCACCTCCTTTTTGGAAGTCGGTTAAAAAAATGCGTCTTTACGTAATACACAACAAATTTTACTAGAATTATTCTTAAACAATGCGCATTTATAATCTTTTACAGCGATTTTAGGCATACTTTCTCATATAAAACGTACACTCAATAACATATCAAGCGTAACGAAATCGTAAGTTAAGAGTACAAAAACCGCTTTTCTGCAGTTGGGTATTTTGTTTTTCTTACATATAGATACCTGTTATTGATTTTACCGACTTCATGTTCTATAAGATTCTATTTTCCCATAGTATTGTGTGTGGGTATGGGTATTGAATGAGACTGAGTCGCCACGCTCGTTCGGATGAAGTCGACCCGAATCAACTAAGGGAGCGAGAGATTTATTATCAACGCGTCATGATGAAATGTTCACTTCTGTCATGTGGTGTTTCTATTGTTTCTATTACGAGGCACAGGCATTTGCTGCATCACCTGTACAAATATCAACTTACAAAGACATTAACGAGAGCGGTGGCGCCGCATGCTGAGGTACTGATCTGCGTCACTTGACGTTCGCACGCGTCCCGCTCCGACCAGATCATGCAGCGCGGCGGCTCCACGCACGAGACACTAGCGCCGCTCGAGCTCGGACCGCCTTCTGAACCTTCGATACTCTTAAACACAACACGACAATATTTTAAAGATGCATATTATTAGTAGACATCTCACTGTAGTTACAGATTCATGAAATATAACTATGCCTATGTTATCAAATATGCCATATTAGTTTTTCTGTGACGTTTTAGAACATATGACATACAGACTAGATATAGACTTTAAGTTAGAACTGCTCATAGGCACAACAGTAAATGACCCTAATAGACATCCTACTTGTTAAAATATTGGTCAGAAAATTAAAAGATAATTTAGGCATAATATGAACATACTAACTATTACCACTACTGTCAAAAACATAAGCTTTTTTAAATTTGGAATTTCTCATATTGGTTTCATTAGTTAGGAAAATAATTGTACTCACAATATTATTCAAACTCTGATTTTCATCCTCTTTTTGTTTGTCTGCAAGCAGTTTTTTTGCCATAATCATGTGGTACATAGCAGATGGCCCAACAGGAAGAGGTATTGGTTTCACACAATTTATTGCATGCCCTGTTGAATTTTCTGGATCTTCTTCAACATAATCTTCAGAATCTGTAACAGTTTTTTTTTTTTGCATAAATAATAAACATTTTTGTTATGAGTTTAAAATGGCAGCTAATAATAAAAACATAAAAACAGAAGTAAGATTACAAAATAATATGTAAATGTAAAACTATATGCCAATGCTAAGCATACTGGGTATGCTGCCAACTGGTAGTGGGTTTGAGCAATTAGACCTTTACCATAGCATTACCTTTTTTTTGTTTACTTGGATGACATATTTTTCCAGGTATTTTGTTATAAAACCAAAATACTGAACCGATTTTGATAAAATTTCTATGGGACCACTGGTAAGTATACTCTTTCAAACAAAAAAAATGTTTTTCAAATCGGTCCAGGTGGCTGAGTAATCAGGAAACATACATTAAAAATGGTTGTCTGTAAATATTAAATATAAATTACAACAAATTGAGAATCTACTCCATTTTGGAAGTCGGTTAAAAATAAGTTCATAGTACAAAAACTTACGAGTGGGGATCCATAATGGAGTTACATCACCGTTTGCATGTATATTGACTGGTCCAACCCAATGAAGCATAGTCCTTCTGACCATTAATAATTCACCCCTTGCATTTACATGTGTAATATATGGGCCATACCAAGTATGTTGAGCCTGTTTAGTTGTATTTTCTTCACTTGAAACAATGCCTCGGCTAGTGGAAGGCACCGCATAACAATTTTCATCTCCCTGTGGTCCTGCATAGACGTTTGCCGAGACAGGATTCAATCTAGCTGGTGGAGCAGAATATTCAGGTGATGTCCCTCTAACAGCATTCACTACTGGATCATTTTCTTCCTGCATGTTTAAATCTGCATCTAAATCTGTATCAGGAGAAGATTCATCACCTGAATCAACTTCACAGGAAGGGCCTGGGTCAAAATCCATTTCCAAAAAATCCATATCCGGGCTTGATGCTCTTGAACCACCATCCCTAGCATTGCCAGCTCCCTGAGCTACAGCATAGTTAGGTGGTATAGGTAGATGTCTGTCTAGAGGCAAGCCCATGTCCAGACTGAAGAAAGAACTTGGTAAATCTGCCAAATGCTCGCCTCCTCTGTATGTGTAAATACAACCATCTTCAGACCCTAGTGAATAATCATCATTTCCTGTGTCAGTGGAACTATCATCATCCACATCAGGCCTGTTTAGTTTCAAGCTTGACGGCCTTTTTCTGTTTTCTTTAACCACAATATTTTCATTGTCTACTCTACTTGTGCCACTTGTTGATGCTGCATTACTGCTCCCTGCGATACATACTCTGTGCCGGAGACACGACTGACCGTCAAGGTCAAGGCCGTTGTTGGTATTTAAGCTCGATTTGCTGCTACATGCATTAACAGAGCCATGAAGACTATCACTGGAGTTGATTTTTCCAGACAAAGAATTGCTTGTGCTAGGTAAGTTTTTGTGGCTTTCTGTGGTATTCTCAGAGGTTCTACTAGATTGTGATTGTGAGCCGGAATCTTGAGATATAACGTTCGCGAGTCGCGAATGAGCCCCGTTCAGAGAAACAAAGCTTGAACCAGCATTTGAAGTCGATGTAAACACTTTTCCATCATTATCACTCTGCTCCCCTTGCTTAGAAGTACTCTTATACTTTTTGTTTTTATCGTTATCACAATCTGGTTTTGAGGAATTTGGCATAGATGAGGAGGCTTTGTTAGAATCCATCATTAATGTAGTGATGTAGCAGTCGGCATTGAACAGGATGTTTTAAGGTTACCAAGAAAGTTTTCTTGTTAAAAATCCAGAATAAAACAGAGCTGAGTTGCAAATCCTAAATGAATGTTGGTTTATTCTTATTATAAATGTGATAGTAATTATAAACAGAAATTGCTAACAATTTAACACAAACCAGCAGAAATAAGTCAAAAACATTTTGTTTGACAACGTTCTGACAGTTTTGACTTTTGACAGCGGAATACAAACAAACAACAGAAGGCTACAAAACGAAAGGAACGTGAAAGGTAAGAATGGTAGGTTTTTTTTTTTTCTTTGGCTTTTCGCCTTATCTTGTGCATTTGCCATAATCAAGTTAATAATGGTAGGTTTTTTTCATAGCTGCGCCATAGACTGGGACTCCCCCCCCCCCCCCCCCCCCCCCGAAATGAATTCCTGGCTACGGTCTTGGCCACACACATCTAAAATCTATTCTATAAGCAAAAAGCAGGAGTCGATCTCTCGACTTTTGTAATAGAAAAAATATAAGTATTTTAAAAAGTAAGAATAGGGTAAAGGAAAGGGGCCCGGAGAATTGCATTGCCTAGGGGCTCCTATAGGGTTAATCCGGCCCTGATTATGCAGAAAAACAATCATTGAATTTAAACCAAAAATGAAATAAAATAAACAAAAAAATCCGATTCGGCCGCGTACGTAGCTATAATTTCGTACGAAACATAATATTCTTGGTACGAAACTGGTGTCGATCGGAGAAGTTTTTTCCGTATTCGTAACCACGGTTTCGTAGCAGGAATAGCGGAGGAGCTTGCGGGTTATAATAAAAGTCTCGTTTAGAATGAATGTTTAATCTCCGCTGATATAGCTCACAATAATTTATTTCATTTGAAGTTATAATACATACTTATTAGATTATATTTTTATTTCATCATCATCATCATCATCATCTCAGCCATAAGAAGTCCACTGCGGTTTTTTATGTTATTGGATAGTTAACATTAATTTCTGTTTATCAAAAATGACAAGAATTAAAAAAACTATTGAAGGTTTTAACAATTCAGTAAAAACACAAAATCACGCGGATGAATACACAAGTACCTATAAAAGTAAGTATTTACAAACCGAAGCGCGAAGCCATAAAGTAACTTATGTATACGGAGACGTGAAGCGGCGGCCGGCGGACGCGGCAGGCCGGCCGCTTCATTCGGTATGTGTTTGTGTTCAAGATAATATTAGTCAAGTATATTGGACGTAGGCAGTATATAAACACAAACATATAACGACGCACACGCTCGAAGAAGAACAGCAACTTTTTTTCTAAGTGAGCAAGTAAGACCTTGGTGTGATCTTGATTTGTAGGTATTACTAAATTAAATACCTAATTAGAAATTGGAACAGTGAACAGTTGAAGATGGCGCGTATTAGTTTAATAAATGGCCAAGAGCGTATCATGACACCCTCAAAGTAGTGTTCCGTAGTTGCAAGTCATAATTTATGTGAACTCAAAATAGGTATATTGTAAGTATTGACATAAGAATTAAAATATGTTCGTTTATAAAATTACACTTTTTTTTTTTTTTAGGTTTTAGTTTATTACGGACTAAGGGTGCGGGGGCCTACTCGTGAGACTACAGTGTCTGTCTATCTGTCCTACAATTAAACGGCTGTACCTTAATATGAACAGTAATAGATACAAGTCTCAAAATTGGCAAGATTATAGAGTTCTCTTTGATGTAAATCGAAAAAATAATTCGTTTTATATTATATATGCTATAAATAATTAATTTTACACAGTGGTCGAATTGGACTAACTCACCAAACGGAACGCATGCCCATTCAAGCCTTACGATATTTTTCACAAGGTTTTTTTAGCCGACTTTGAAAAAAGGAGGTTATCAATTTGCATACAAAATGCAAGTTCGATGAAAACGCAATGTTATGGTATCATATTTACGGTTCCGTAGTAAACAAGGAACCCATATAGTTTCACCATGTCCGTCTGTCTGTCTGTTTGTCTGGGGAAGGGGGAAATTATTTATTTTTTGATATTTTCCTTCATAAGCCGAAAAATATACATCGTAAAAATATTTAAAAACATGTTTTAGCTTGCGCTAATGAGCGCTTTCGTATGATACCCCACATGATACAGTTAAAGCACTTTAAAATTTGGATCCTCATCCCTTGCATAAAGACTCTATTTTTGTGATTAAATTATAAATGTACAGTTTTCGGATTTTTTCCTTTATGTGTATTATACATACATATAACAATGCTTCTTGCTAAATTTCAGAGTTATAGGTCAACAGGAAGTACCCCATAGGTTTTGATTCCTTTGCGAGTGTCAAAATATGCGTTTTTGCGACATATTCGGCAGTAACTTTTTTTATGTAAACTGAGAAGTTTGATTTTTCTTTCTGCAGCAAGATACTGTAGATCATAATATGGTTTTAATTTCAACTCAATACCTTCACGCATTCCCGAGACACAGGTCTTGACAGACGGACGGACGGACAGACGGATAACAAAATGATCCTATAAGGGTTCCGTTTTTTCCTTTTGAGGTACGGAACCCTAAAATGAAAAAAAAATAACTTTGCCTATTTGTTTACTGAGCACATACCTATATGCTAGATGATAGCGCATTTTTCAAAATAATATATTTTTAAATAAAATCGCGAGCGAAGCGAGCGCGAAATTTTTTAAGGTATTATACAATAAATTCATATAAAACTACGCTGTGAACTCGGTTCTGCAGAGTGCGAAGACACAAATACGTGGAACGCACAGCCACCAACATGCGAAGAATAAAACGCAATAAGCATGGGTGTGTGCGAGCGACCCGGGGCGAGTCAAATAGAGAGCGCCAGGTACCGTCCGAGAGCGGAGAGGTTGTCAGATGGTACACACGTGTGTATTCATAGAACAATAAGGGAACACTTGCTTATTTCTGAGTATTTCTAAACAAAGGTTCGGAATTTTTTCGCCGTATCGGAACGATAAGACACCAACTTTTACGAAAGGGAACGGTCATTTCACGAAGCGGAACGGCGTTCCGCCTCGTTCCCGTCCATTTCGAGCACTGATTTTACACGTAAATAACATCTGCCAACATACTGTCATATTGGATGTCACATATCGTGAAAAGAAAAGATCCATTTTGGCGTGACAACGTCTAATTAGGTTAGACTTAGGTAAAAGTTAGGTTAGAGTTACGGGAACGAGGCGCCGACGAGGACACGGCGCAGCATACGTTGGAGGAGTGCCCGGCATGGGCCAGCGAGCGCCGTGACCTCACGAGCGCAGTCGGGGGCGATTTGTCTCTCCCAGCATTGCTTCGTGCAATGCTGGTAGAGACATGGAGACATGGGCGCCATAGGAGGCTGTTCGGCAGCCTCCAACCCCCCGTTACCGGGCCTTGGCGGCAGACTCGGGGCAGTCTGCTGCCCTTAAAGCGTTGCCCCGAGATAGCGCGCGCGGTGTTTCCGCGCGCCACTCCGAGACGGTGGGGCGGAGATAGCCCCGAATGAGCAGGGTCCTAGAGGACCAGCGCCGCCGGGTCCGTGGACGAGTTTCATCAACGCACCCATGGGCCCGGCACACAGGCGCCGAGACGAAACACCCCAGGGGTTTTAGTGGGTAACCCGGCATACCGGTTGACTGGACTGGACTTTCCGGCACACCGGTCATCTGGGCGGGACTCCCACATAACTACGCAGCCTCCCCCGAGGCGTGGTGGTACCCATAAAAGGTTTCCCCTGGGCAACAACAAAAAAAAGGGTTAGGTTAGAATTATGTTATAGTTAGGTTACAGTTACGTTAGAGTTAGGTTACAGTTACGTTGGAGTTAGGTAAGAGTTAGGTTAGAGTTAGATTAGAGTTATAGTGGGGCACAAAGCTAACCAATGCTTGGAAGCACCGCATTGCACCTTGTGTGCAGCGGCAAATAAACCTACGGAACACAAGGTAGGCAGTCAAACCTGTACTACCTCTAAAACAAAACAGAAGGGGAAAAGAAGTGGTGTTGCTGCCAAACACACGCTACCTCTGGTCCAGCCAAATGAATCGCAGATAGAGGAGGTCCCTATGATTGCAGACTGATTAATGGACATCCAGTTTCTACAGGCGAATATTAACCACTGTGCCAGAGCTCAAGATTTATTACTCCAGAGCATGGCACAGTGGTCAATACAGGTAGCAATTGTTTGCGAACCGTACTGGGTGCCGGACAGAGAAAACTGGATAGTGGACATTTCTAACACTGTGACTATCATAGTTGAATCTGCAGCTGACTCCCTTTCCGTTGTAAAGATGGAGAGGGGTCAAGGATATGCTGCAGTTCTTTTGGAGGATGTTATGGTGGTGGGTGCATACTTTTCCCCCTCACGGCCTCTAATTGAGTTCGAGCAATTTTTGGCTGACATTACAGATCTGCTCTCTCGCTGGAGCTGTAACCAGGTATTGATTGCTGGAGATTTCAATGCAAAATCATTTGCATGGGAGTCCCCAGTCGTCAATGCTAGGGGTGTCGAACTAGATATGTGGCTGAGTGAGATTGGATTCACAGTGCTTAACCAAGGATCAATCTCCACATGTGTGCGACAGCAAGGTGAATCGATCATAGACGTCACTTTTGCAAACACCATGCTCGCACGACGTGTTCGAAATTGGAAAGTCTTGGAAGATGAGGAGACTCTATCGGATCACCGATACATACGTTTCGATGTCTCTGCACTACAGTTACATTCCAATAACGAAGGTTCAACCCACACGCTACAAGGAGATGGTCCACGATGGGCCCTTAAGCACATGGATCGAGATATTTTTCAGGAGGCGACTCTTGTGGAGGCCTGGAACTTAGAATCCGAATCCGAAGATCCAATACAAATAGAAAGAGAAACGGAACGACTTGTTAAAGCCATGACTCGTATTTGTGACACAGCCATGCCAAGAGTACGTCCACACAAGCCTTCTCGACAAGTGTACTGGTGGTCCGTCGAGCTTGCGGACCTACGTGCGGACTGTGTGCGGGCTAGACGGGCTTACACCAGATACCGAAGAAGGTGAAATAGAAATGAAGACCAGGAAGCTCAGTTATATAGCTTGTACAGAGACAAGGTTAAAATCTTTCAGACATCCATAAAAACCGCTAAAACAACGGCGAGAAAGGAAATGTTGGATACCTTAAATCGGGATCCATGGGGACGTCCATATAACATGGTGCGACAAAAACTTCGCCCATGGACCCCCCCACTTACGAAAAGTCTCCAACCAGAACTGTTAGATCGTGTTGTTACCGCTCTATTCCCTAGTAGCTCAGAAGAAGATACTCCATATCCGGAAACAAATGACAACGCGGAAGATGTGCCCGAGGTCTCTGAAGGTGAGCTGGAAGCGGCTGTACTTAAGCTTCATGGCAAAAACACTGCGCCTGGCCTAGATGGCATACCTGGCCGAGCATGGGTACTAGCTCTAAGAGGAAAGTACGGAGCCTTCGAACTTCGAATCAGGCGCCTTTTTACTGCTTGTTTAAAGCAGGGACGTTTCCCTCGACAATGGAAAACAGGGAAACTTGTTCTCATAAAGAAAGCAGGACGTCCGGCTGACTCACCTTCAGCCTACCGCCCAATAGTACTGCTTGATGAGATAGGAAAGCTCTTTGAGCGCATTATCGCTAACCGTCTTACTAAGCATTTGGATCAAATTGGACCAAATCTAGCTGAATGTCAGTTCGGCTTCCGCAGGGGCAGATCCACTATCGATGCCATATCGCGAGTGAGGGCCCTTGCGGAAGAAGCTGTTTCCAGTGGAGAAGTTGTCGTAGCTGTGTCACTGGACATTTCCAATGCTTTCAACACCCTCCCCTGGAAATGTGTTAAGCAAGCGCTTGGATACCACAACATTTCCCGGTATCTACAGATAATGACCGCTGCCTACTTGTCGGAGAGATCAATCAGATACCCAATGCGCGAGACTTGGGGGCAGAGGGAGATGTCGTGCGGAGTCCCGCAAGGGTCGGTTGTGGGTCCACTGCTGTGGAACTTCGGCTACGACTCCGTTCTACGAGGTGAAAACCAAACAGGTGTGGAAGTGACTTGTTACGCTGATGACACTCTCGTTGCAGCTCGTGGCCGCACATACAGGGAGGCAGCGATGCTGGCCACTGCAGGTGTAGCTCAGATTGTCAGCCGTATACGAAAGCTGGGGCTTGATGTAGCAATAAACAAATCAGAAGCTATATGTTTTCATGGGTCTAGAAATGGGCCACCTAATGGAGCAAAGATAGTGGTTGGGGGTGTTCCAATCGGTGTCGGGTCGACGATGAAATACCTGGGACTCGTCCTCGATAGCCGATGGAAATTCCGTGAGCACTTTCAACAACTGGTTCCGAGGTTGATAAAGTCAGCTTCAGCGCTAGCAAGCTTACTTCCAAATGTGGGAGGACCCGATGTTGCTTGTCGCCGTCTCTACACAGGGATTGTGAGGTCTATGGCCCTTTATGGGGCTCCAATCTGGGCGGATGCCTTGAATGCGCACAACTTAAAGCTTCTACGAAGACCGCAGAGAGTTATGGCAACCAGGGCTATCCGAGGATACCGTACTGTGTCGTTTGAAGCGGCGTGTGCTCTCGCCGGCACCCCGCCTTGGGATTTAGATGCAGAGATGTTGGCCCACATTTATCGCCAACTTGCCGAATCCCGAGCCCGAGGTGAATATCCGCCCCCTGAGGTGATGAGAAGGTGGCGTAAAGAGGGTCGACTAAGAGCCATGTTTGAGTGGCAACAAAGGCTGAATAAACCAAGCGCAGGTCACCGCACTCTTGAGGCGATTCGACCAGTGCTCGAGCAATGGGTCGGAAGAAGGCACGGTGCCCTCACATTTCGGCTTACTCAAATAATGACTGGGCATGGGTGTTTTGGCCACTATTTATACAGAATAGTTGGTAAGGAACTGACACCCATGTGTTATGAATGCGGCTGCAGTGATGATACGGCGCAGCATACACTTGAAGAGTGCTCCGCGTGGACAAGTGAGCGCCGTATTCTTATTGACATTGTGGGAAGTGACCTATCGCTCTCAGCACTGTTCATGTCAATGACACAATGCGAGAGGTCGTGGGAGGCGGCAATCTCCTTCTGCGAACATGTAATGATCCAGAAGGAGACGGCGGAAAGACAGCGCGAAATCAGCACAGATTTCCCCACGCACCGCCGGAGAACTGGGTGTCGGAGGAGACTCTACGCCCAGCTTCAACCACCATAACGGGGAACTCTGGGTGACGGGTTCGGGGGGACCCGTCGCTCAACGAGAGAGTTCCTGAGGATGAACAATGTGTCCAGTGTTCGACACATCGTCATCATGACGGGTGGAGCACAAGCTCTCCGAGGCAGATTCCGCAAGGAACGTGTGCCGTTAGGGAACTGGTGGAATCCGCAAGTGTACCCGTTCCCAAAACATTTAAAGCGCCGAGATGGAACACCCCAGGGTTTTTAGTGGGTATGCCGCCACTCTGGCGGAGACTCCCACATAACTACACTGCTCCCCCCGGGGCAGGTGGTATCCATAAAGGATTTTCCCTGGGAAAAAAAAAAAAAAAAAAAAAAAAAAAAAAGAGTTAGGTTAGAGTTAGGTTAGAGTTAAGTTAGAGTTAGGTTAGAGTTAGGTGAGAGTTAGGTTAGAGTTAGGTTAGAGTTTGGTGAGAGTTGGGTTAGAGTTGGGTTAGAGTTAGGTTAGAGTTAGGTTAGGTTAGCTAACTCTGGGGTGTGGTGTCGGTCGCCTCCTAGTGGTGCACCCCGGGCAACGCTTGCTGAGCCTGGCAGCAGCGGCTAAACGACCGACGAGGGCGGGGGACGCTTCCCGGGATTTTCGCCTCCAAAGCCCAACGGGAAGTGGCCATCGTGGGGGGGCTGCTTCCTGGGTTCCCCCCTGGACCCAACGGGTAGCGGCCACAGTAGGTTGCGGTGTTGTATGGGCGACACCGCAACTGAGGCGGGCCGCGATGTCGTATGGGCGCACATCGCGGCTGAAGGTGAGGATTCGTGGCGGAAGAGGATCGTCACTGATAAGGTGCGGTGCTTTCCCTATCCTCCACGACTCCGACGGGGCCGCCACCGTTAGATGGCGGACGCGGTGGGGTCGCAGGGGAAGAGGTGTGTCACTGATAAGGTGCGGTGCTCACCTAGGCGGTGGGGCCAAACATCTGAACCACCGCAGGGACCACGGGCGTAAAACACGGGGTCGTCTTGCGCCCCTTCCGATGTGGTCCCAGGAGAGGAGATCGCAACGCGTCTCTGTATCATGACGCGTCGCGACATGGGGGGGGGGGGGGTGTTTACACCCGTTACCCCCTGAGGAGAGTCCGGAAACGGACGGCCGCGGCGGGTCATGGATGGAATCGGAAACGGTACCCATGACCCGCCTTGAGCGCGGCCAAGGAGGGACACCGTGGAGTTTTAGTGGGTTCAAGTCTCACATAACCGCACTGTCTCCCCGTGGCAGTGCGGTATGCGAAGGCATTTCTCCACGTAAAAAAAAAAAAAAGGTTAGCTAACTCTAACCTAATTCTAACCTAACTCTAACCTAACTTTTACCTAAGTCTAACCTAATTAGACGTTGTCACGCCAAAATGGATCTTTTCTTTTTACGATATGTATTGACATCCAATATGACAGTATGTTGGCAGATGTTATTTACGTGTAAAATTAATTTGTTTCATATTAAAATGACAAAAAACTCATAATATCTAGAGTTTGGTATTTAGTTATTATTTTTCGATTTACATCAAAGTGAACCCTATAATCTTGCCAATTTTGAGACTTGTATCTATTACCGTTCAAAAGGTACAGCCGTTTAAGTGTAGGGCAGATAGACAGACACTGTAGCCTTACGAATAGGCTCCCGCACCCTTAGTACGGAATCCTAAAAATAATAATAAATAATTTTATTTAAACGAACATATTTATAATAATATGGATATAGATAGATTTTATCATCATTTTATCATAATATAGATTTTAACTATAGTAAACATAACTAACTAAACTAGCTAAACTAACTAAAGCGGTGATTATTGTAAATATATGATTTTTAACTTTTTGAAGCATTTTATAAAATTATTGAAGCCTGGAAGAATTTTTATAATGGCCAGGATTTGGGGGAGGGGGGTGGACCCCCCCCTGCCTACGGCCATGCGCTGGATGCAAGCCGCTTCCAACCGGTCTTTTTGGAAATCCATGGGGGAGGCCTATGTCCAGCAGTGGACTTCTTATGATGATGATGAAACGTAGAAAGTAATTACTCCATTGTTTGATGTTGAACACTTTAGAACATCTAAAACTAAGAATCATACATATATCATTTCGTCAAAACCGTCGTTGTTAAAAAACCGTCGAACTTTAAAAATCACTACGCGGGTGAAATCGGTAAACTATCTCTTTATCTCTTTTTTACTATGGAACTAATGTCGTTGTCACACATCTTTAGAATATATTACGGGTTACTCACGTTTATTTTTGAGCCGACGTCTCATTTGCCAGACGGGACAGTCAACCGGGAAGACTTCTGCACTGCACAGATTACAACTTCTGAACTACAGTCGGAAGTTTCGACTCAAAATTGAACGTTAGTAACCAGTAATATATTTTAAAATATATCTATATAATTTATCACAACGCCCCTTACTGTTTCTCCGTCGTCATATCTATGGGTACAATTAACCTGAAATAAAATTATTATGAAATTTTGAAATATAGTTGATCACAGTTACTTGTGTGGTTGCGATAGGAGAGGTGCCGGGTCAATGAAGCTGATAACATGTAGGTAGGTAGACAGGGGGGGTTTTGGGGATTCATTCGAGTTTATAACATTAGTGTGATGGCCTAGCTGTTTCTCCCTCTTTCCTATTGAATAGGTATCTTCTAAGCCTGCGTGATTCATTCTCGACCGCATCGTCGCTTTCCAACAGGCGCTAGGCGAATTTCAGGTCAAACATGAACTTGCATTAAAAAAATGTGTTACAAATACACTCCAACTATACATATTTATATTGCTAGTAATTATACTGATGAATAATTTTATTATAGAAATTGTAGGCTACAAGCAAGCTACTATATGTTTCAGCTACTATTTGTTTCTAATATCTACTGTCACTGTATAGTATATCAGTGGATATAAAGTAAATAACATTTTAAAATAATACATTTATTGATTAAATTACATTCATTAGTCAGAATGAGTAACTCTGAGTTTGCTAAAAACTTTAAAAGACTTCTAAAATGCGAAATTCTCAAATAAAATCTGCATAGTAACATTTCATGATTATTGATGTAAACCACTTTTAATTTATATATATTGCATATATTATAATTGTAAGTCTTACCTCGCCTTTAACTTACCTAGGTATATTGTCATGTTAACTGACAATGAAAATTTATAAGCAAATAATACAGATATTACTTGAAGAAACAGCATTTTAGAAGCCATTCAAAGTTATATGTCAATTCAATTATACTCAAGCTGACAATGCAATGATTTTTCAACTATTTTAACTTAAACAGATCTCCGTTGACACCAGTGTTATTACTTTCAAACAATTTACCAAACAATGAAGAATACAGTTCATTTGTACTCTCATCATTCCATGTTGTACACTTCTCTGGCGCCATAAAGTTCACCAACTGATTGTGTATTACATATTTAATCTTCCTTCCTTTCGTTGCTTTTGTGTCCACTTTCCTTTTCATTTTACTACGCATTTGTTGCAATGCAATCCATTGACGACTCAACTGAACAGGATCAGATATATCTGCAGATTTACATTCAATCAATTCTCGTAATAACTGATGATAGAAATCACTATCATCAAAAATCTCTGGTATATATTCATCATTGTCTTTTCTATTTCTCGAGACTGGGTTGATTTCTACATTTGATTCAATGTTTTCTTCGTTGATAGGTTTCTTATACCCAATTATGTCATATTCAGATCGTTTTAGTTGTGTACGTCTTATAAGTTTCTCACGGTCAGATAGTATGTAAGATATTTGTTGGAGAATAGTGTTTGTGGGTGCGTTTTTAATGTTTGCAGCAGTTGCAAGTCGTATTTTGTCATGCCATTTTTGTATTGAGGTATCTCTGAAGGATTTGAATGCTTTGTGAGAAGTGGAGATTTCTGATTCATAATCTTCGAGTTTACGTTTCTTAGCCTGTGTATCATTTTTATTTGTTTTTGGTGCTTTCGTTTCTAGTTCACCATTATCTTCAGGTTCTGTATCTGATGGTATTTCCTCATTGTCTGTATCACTTGGTATTTCTTCGTCACTCTCTTCCTTTTTATTTTGTTTAATATCTGTTTGTTTGTCAGACTTCTTTGTCGAGAGACTTTTGGTTTCTGGGAATTTTTTTAACAGTAAGCTCTGAAGTGTCAGTAACCTGAAAGAGTATGAAGAAATATAAAGTACAAGTAATAAATACACAAACATAACTATTGTAAATATATGTAGATATATTTTTATAAAAATATATGTAGATAGTAGAATTTTGCCCTTTTCCCACTAATTGTGGCATAGCATGTTTCGTTTTGACACTTTGTCAGACATATTCAAATTCAAATTGTTTATTGGCCTTATAACAAAATCGCTATACTAAGCAAGTCGTTTTACAAAGTACGTTCTCTTAAATTAAATAGTCAGAAAACATAACAACTAATAAAATTGTTCCAAGATTTGCCTTTTTTAAATACTTGCAACAATATTATTAATACAATAATAATAAAAATGTCATTGAAATTAAACAAATTTTAACTGATTAATAGTGCAAATGTATAAATCTAAAGAGCTGGCGTTTCGAACACTTTCCAGCGTCCGTGGTCAAGGATGAGACTGAGGTGAGGTGGTTTAATTTCAATGAGTAACAACTGCGAAAAAGTAAGATATACAATTAATGTCCTGTTTATGAATATTAATTATTAATAAATGTCATGTAAAATTATATGTCAAAGTTCAAAATATTAAATAAAATGTCAAAAATAAATTAATACTTTAAATGTCAACAATTTGAAAATAAGATAATCGACTTGACTCAACCCGAGATTCAATTTCAAATTTCAAAGTAAATAAATATATTTAATTATTTATTTAAATTTTATAGTTTTATATTATGTCAACATTTAGAAAATACATTAAATATATATCTCATGAAATTATAGAATAAGTAAAACATCAGATACATTATTGAAATAAGAATGAACATTCAGTAAGATGCATTTTCATGTATTCATTCAGGGTGTAGAAAGGGTTAGACTCTAAAAAACGTTTAATTTTTCTTTTGAATACACATTTATACCTATCACACACATTTAGTCTACATATAGTTCATCCACACTTTCTTAGTTTCCCTCTGCTAAACTAAATAAATGCTAAATATTTGAAAATAATGCCATGCTAATGCCTCCTTCAATCTGAACGATACTCACTTATCTAGAACATTCACCACATTAGTCTTAGTAATATTGCTATCTTCTGTAAACTCATTGTCTTCTTTCAGCTCATTAAAAGTCTCAGCCATAGGCATCTGATTAGCAGTATTCATACATCTTTGCAAGTGTATCCTCATTTCTAGCAGCCCTTCCCACACTAGAAGCTGGTTTCTCACACAAATGCCTTTTTTTGCTTCTTCAGAGACATTCTGTTTTTTAACATGTTCAAAATCATCTTTCATGGGTTCTTCCATTTGACTGATATCAAAACCTTCTTCATCATCACCGGATCCTTCATCATCATCACCAGACACATCATCTTCATCAGATTCTCCAGACAGTTGCATTTTCTTTTTAGAATTGGTGATGCTATAATCGTCACTTTCTTCATCACCATCTGATTCAATATCTTCTGAATCTGAACCAGCTCCAAGTTTTGATGTTAGCTGTATATCATTATCTGAGCCAGAACTCGCTTTTTCTATCTTTTTCCTGACTTTACTAAGAATATCTTGTTCATTGTCCGAACTCTCTTCAGTGGCGTTGGAATCCGAATGTTGAAAATCTTTCCTAGAAACAACTTGCCCCTCATATTTTTTACTAACTTCGCTCAATAAATTCACGTTTCGTTTACGGAAATCGCTAATAGCTGCCTCATCTTCGCTATCCGAAGACCCAAAATCATCACGCGACACAGTTTTAGGTTTAGTTCCGAATACTTGGTCATCTTCTATATCTGCTCCAGGTTTCAACGTCAGAGCATCAGCAATACGATCAGATAATGTAAGCTTCGAATTCTTTTTCTGTTTCGGCTTCATTTTGTAGTGGTTTTGTAACTATTTCTATAAAAACGAAAGACAAAACACGTGTTTCTGTTTATCTTAATCACTTTTTTTTTTTTTTTTTATTATTTAACGGCTCTGGATTCTGAGTCCTTTGAGCCAATTATCACTTTGATACACAGTAAGAGATTTGATGGGAGTTTAGGCGGGAACGTCTTAGTAACATGTTGTTGCTTTGTTTTATTTTCCTAAACTTGTGTTATTTTAAACATTATTGCTATAAAAATGGTGGAATTTTATTCATTAAGTGTTCGATCAAGTGCGTGAGTGTGGGCAAGTGAAATAAAGCAGTGAAACGTGTGATTTTACGTTGTCGGCAAAACTCCATAGAAGCTTCTAGTAAAGTAGCCATCACTTTACTGAGGCAAGACTTAAATTGGAAAATGACTGTTTACGTGACTAAGACTGTGACTAGAACACTATATAACTTGTATTATTCAAGAAACTTGAAAATATTGATACTTGACACTGGCAAATCGCGAATCGCGGGGTCCAATACAAAAAAGAAGAAGAGATTTGATAACTCTCTTCTTCTTCTTTTTTTGTATTGGACCCGCATTAAAGCATTTGCCAAGTTTGTCAAGTATTAGGATTTTTTCAAGTTTCTTGAATAAAACAAGTTGTAAATGTTCTAGTCACAATCTAAGTCACCTAAACAGTCAATCTCAATTTATAAGTCGAGTTCTGCTTCAGTAAAGTGGTGGCGACTTTACTAGAAGCTTCTATGGAGTTTTGCCGACAACGTAAAATCACACGTTTTACTGCTTTATTTCACTTGCCCACACTCACGCACTTTATCAAACACTCAATGAATAAAACACCACCATTTCTATAGCATTAATGTTCAAAATAACACAAGCTTAGGAAAATAAAACAAAGCAATAACAAGTTACTAAGACGTTCCCGCCAAAACTCAAATAAATACATATAACTCGCTTACTAGTCTGTGTCTGTGCTTTGATGTTTTTTTTTTTTTTTTTTTTTATTTGATAAAACGCTTAGGCCGTTTGATATCATTGTCGTAACTTTGATTGTGTTTGTGTTTAATCTTCAATGTTCTTCTTCTTTTTTGTATTGGACCCCGTGATTAGCGATTTGCCAGTGTCAAGTATTGAAATATTTTCAAGTTTCTTGAATAATACAAATTATACTCACACACTTGATCAAACACCTATGAATAAAATACCAATTTTTTTTGTTGTATCAAAGTTCAAAGTAACTCAAGTTTAGGAAAATAAAATAAAACAACATGTTTCCATGACGTTCCCGCCAAAAAACAAAACTTGTTGGGACATGCCTAGAAAAAAATATATGGTTTGGGTGTTTTAGCGGGAACGCCATGGATTTTCCTAGTAAATAAAACAAAGTGACTTGTTTCCATGCTCGTGTTCCGCACGTTAATGGTGTAAAAAAAGGGTATTTTATTCGTTGTGTTCGAGCAAGTGCGTGAGTCTGGGGAAGTGAATTAAAGCGGTAAAATGTATCGTTTCACGTTGTCGGTAAAACTCCATAGTTTCCAGTAAAATCACCGCCACTTTACTGAAACGTGACGAGGACTTGACCATGTTTCTTTTACTTGACTTTGACAAGGATTCTTGTTCACGAAAATAAGAGAATAAAAGAAAAACGAAGAAAAGAAACAACAGATGATGGCAGTATAGTCTCAGTTTCCTTTGCCATTCCGTATACGAAAAAACAACCAAAAAAATATATGATTATTGATGTAGTTGATGTACTGTCAATATGGGTAACTTTGACTTTGCGTTAAGCTTTGGACATAACCTGGTTAAAAGATTCGTGATATTTTACCAAAAGATGAGTAATTAAATTGATTGATGAATGCGTGATTTGTAGTCGCCAAACAATAATGTTAATTTATGCATAAAGTTGACAAATGTGATGGAAGTTTTAAAAGTTTTCCACCATTTTCTAAACACAAGAATTTGTGACTGAAAAATGTATGTCCAAGATTTCAGATTTGTTTATACGAAAGTTGTTTAAGCCTTTTATTTAATATCGATAAAAAAATTATCTATCTTACCGTTTCAAACAATATTTCTTGGTCTTATTTAGTTTTACTACGAAAAAATATTGTAAACAAAAAGTCAACGTATTTTATTTAATTGTGGTTAAAATTGACAATGGAGTTTCAGTTAATTATACACCTAAAAATGCATTAACAATGTGAATTATTTCACGCGCGTGGCCCGACATGCACTTGACCGATTTTTTAAGATTGTTTTTAGTTAGTACATACCCGAAAACTAGTCTCCTAATAACCAAACAAAAGAGAACTCAAGAAACATAAGGAAAACAATAGGTATGCAGTTCATGGAATGGGGTGAATCTTTTTTTAATTTGATATTTCTCACTATTAATCTTAGAACTTCTATTTGCTAATGAGGTCATTCAACACTCAAATGATTGTAGAATTTTTTGGATTTATTAGTTTTTTGAGAAATTATTTCTCTAGTAAAAAAAATGCAATTAAACTATTTTATTTTTTCCGCTCGCTTGTAGCTCAAAGTTTTTAAATGTCATTTCCCATGAAAATTAACATGATTGAATATGACAAATTGATTTAATTTGATAGATCTATGTTTTTTTACATCAAAAAAGTATAATAAATCCAACCTAAATTACGTAAATCACCGTTTATGAAGATTTTCCGCTATCAAAATGAACGGGAGTCAATTTTACCCACATTCACGTTTAACTTTGACAAGCCATTTAAACGCGATTTTCTTAAATATTTTCTATACTATTGGACTTGTTACTTCTTTACTTTAAAATTGACCACGAAAGAATACGCTTAAATAAGAAAAATAATATGTAGACTCATACATGAATACTCTGATATCGTCAAAAATATCAAAAAGTGTGTGTAAAGTTACCCACGCTGACAGTACGGTATATAATATATTATAAGTTAGTTACTATAAGGGATTAAGGAATAACGGAAGTCGTGGAAAGAGCGCGAAAACTGACAGTTCCTTTTTTGCATGCGTGACTTGTGTTGTTTTGGATTTTATCTGCTTACATCTACCATCTACCGTTAAATTAAATATAGGAAATAATTTTGCCACTAACCATGAGTAGAAGAAACAAAAAAACGTTACCTCGTGCAGTTAAATGGCTCAGTGAAACAGTGGTAGATCCAAACTGTTTATCTAGCTCTTTCTTACATTATGAGTAAGTTAACCAATAAAAATATCTATATTGAAAATACCGCAATTCCATAAAAATAAATAAAACCTACGTTTTGACAGGAAATTTCAGTTCAAAGATCTTGTCGCAGAAATCGGTGACTTCATTCTAATATCGAATGCTGACGCCGCAGAACCTGATACCGAAGAGGGCTGCGATGCGGCGCGTATCATATCGCTGTACGAAGACAGCACTAACCAAAATGACCCATTTAGAGCCAAGGTGCAGTGGTACACCAGACCCACTGACATACCAAGCTCTTGCCTCAATAATATGGAACCAATTGACTTTTTAGAAAAAGAGGTTAGTACATACCCGTTCTTTGTGAGAAGGGTAATGATAAGCCAGCTGAATAATATAACTCATTTCAGTAAAAAAATAATAATTGAATAATCAAGCTATCTCCTGAATACCCATGCAGGGTAATTTTGTTGTGGAAATATTACGTTTTCAAACATTTTAAATAAAATCATGGACCCAAAAAAGTGGAACTGTTTCCAAATTACCTCCTAAAGCTTGAAACATTTTACTTTAGTCCTTTTGCATACAGTTGAATTTATATATATATTTATTTTTAAATAAATTGTACTTGTTTATAAAGTTTTTATCTACCACTGAATATATATAAAACACCCTGTCTATTTTAATAGGGCTCTGTAGTAATCAATCTTTGATAGTATAAAGTAAAAACCATAATATACTTTTTTGCAGGTAATAGAAGATCATCGTCCCTTCAACTCTGATGTGTCGATAGAAACCTTTTTCAAAAAATGCTCCATTATTCTTACATTCACCAAAGACACTGACCACTTCACCCCCACCCCTTACCATTACTTATGTAGATACCGCCTCATATCTATAAACAAGCGTAAAGCCCATATTGAACCTGTAATAGAGGAAGAAAGGAAAGCAATAGAATTGCTGTCCACTCCTGCTAAAGCTACTACAGCAAAAACACCTACAAGTTTAGTAAAACGCATGAGCAGGGTCTCTTTATCAGAGCAAAAGAATTGGAGTGTCTCAAAGACAGATGGCACAAAACTACTCCTCAAAAGAGCCATATTAGCTGATAAAATAGAGAAACTCCAAACTACTCCAAAAAAAAGTCCTAAGACACCAAAAACTTCAATTTCAGATACTCCAAAAAAGAATCTAAGCAAAAGCAATATAGAAGAGTTATTAACTTTTAACTCTGTCTTAAAAGTTTCATCTGATGATGAGATTCCAACGTTAATAATAGGACAGCATCCTCCATCCACTCCTAGATCTAGAAAGTCTGTATTGAAAACAAATGAGGAAACTCCAAAAAAGGTATTAGTTTTCAATAGGGAAGAAAAAAGTCCATATACCACTAGATCGGGAAGAACTTCTCGAATCAAAGTTAATTATGCTGAAGAAGACTCATCCCCAGTGAAGCGGACTTTAAGGAAAACAAGAAGAACCTCAGAAAGTGATGATGAAAACCCTACTTTCATGAGACAAGATATTGCTACGTCCCCGAGAAAAAGACAATCTAACTCGACAAGTAGTGATATGACACCGAAGAAAGCACTAGTTTTCGATAGGGATCAGAAAAGTAATGATATTACAAGATCAGGAAGAAAAGCCAAAAGCAAAATTAACTATTTTGAAGAAGAGGTGTCTCCAGTGAAACGGACCCAAAGAAGACAGAGGACTACAGAAAGTGATGAAGAATTTAAACCTGCACCGAAAATACCAATAATTTGGATGGAAGAGCCAGATATACGAGTCACACCAGAAAAAAAAACTCCTAGAAAGACCAGAAATCAGTCACAAAATGATGAGTCCAAACCAGTACCTAAGACTCCAAAAACCCCTAAAACTCCAAAGACCCCAAAATCATCTAGGACTCCAGCTCAAACACCCAGACAGAGAGTAAGCAGGAAAATAATCAGTCAATTGACACCATCATTGCATTCTAGGGCTCACTCTATTGAGAATGCTGCAGGTAAAAATAAGTGATTACACTACTTAACTAGTATATATGCTTATTTTATTTTATATTTTTAGGAAAACTTACAGCCTAAATACTTAAATAAACTATACACATATATAAATTATGAGGCTTGTTACAAGTTTTCAACTATAGTTTGGAAAAATATGAATTTATAAAGCTTGATGCTGTACGCGCCTATCTACCAATCATAACAATACTAATTGCAGGTGAAAAGATACTGAGCGGAAAAAATAAAGACCAGTTTCAAGTAATTTGTAAATTAATTAAGTTTGTTAATCAAATAATTCGGAAGTTAATTGTGAACGTATTAAATTCACACTATGGAAAAATATATCAATATTAAATTTTGATAACTATTCATTGACGATGTGGTTCTGTGAAGAAAAGTACCCTCGATATAGTTTCTCTTAGCAAAAGATGATGTAAGATGATGATGTAGTACAAATCTTGCTAGCTAAATTTATTTTATTTGATGATAGACAAGCAGCAGAAGCTGATGAGCCTATATCCTGCAGTGCAGAAATTTACTGGTTGACTTTTAGTATAATTTGTTCCTTTTTAATCCATTAATCCAGTTTATTTTTAAAAGAGACTTCAAGAAACTTCTATGCTTGTAACATGAGCAATAGGCATATAACTGTATTTTTTTTTTTATCTTAGCTTGTTATAAACATTATACAATTCAACAATTTGAACATTCAATCACCTATGCAATTGCACCGGATGTTCAAATTCCTGAACTATTTTTTTGCTTAAACCAACCAAGCATTGGTGGCGCCAACTAATTACTCAGCAATATCCTTTACTGTGCACTGCTTGTTTGACCACTATTCAGTTGAATGTACTGTACATTTCGAAGCAAATACTTCTACAAATAATGAAAAAAATCAACATCTATCAGAATAAAATCATTAGATTGTAATCTAATAAATATATAAATTCATAACATCCTTCTCCCATTTCAGAATTTGCAAAGGAAAATAAGTCGTTGCCAGGCCGCGAAAGCCAAATGGATGAAATTCTATCATTTGTGAGGTCAAAGTTAACTGATGGAACTAGCGGGTATGTTTGTATACATTGTCAAATATTTTGTGTGAATTAAATCATAGTGATGAGAAACCGTGATGATAATGATGATGAAAGTAGCCTATGTCCAACTCTAGGTTCACAGCTATCCTATCTCTGTACCAAATTTCAAGACAATTGGTTCAGGTGTTTAGTCATGAAAAGATAACAAACAAACAGAGAGAGAGAGTGTTATGTTCGCTTTTATAATATAAAAATAAATATTGGTGGAGTTTCATTTCATATCACAATGTGGGTAAGTATAGTACAGTGATTGTAATTTGAATTAATTCGCCTGATGTGTAATACATTCTTATAGCTGAAACCACTACTGATCTCCAACTAATGCTTACTGAGTTGAACGAAGTATCTCAGCGCGTCGGTCCAAGATTATGACCAACCAATCGTCCAAGCCTAAAGTCAAGGTTAATGACCACTCTATAGAGGTGGTTGAAGATTACATTTATCTTGGTCATCGTTTATCTATTAATAGAGGCTCTCAGTCAAAGGAGGTTGCTAGGCGGATACAGCTTGGGTGGGCTGCCTTTGGAAAACTAGACGACATCTTTAAATCAAAAATTCCGCAGTGCCTAAAGACCAAAGTTTATAACCAATGTGTGCTGTCCTTCCTCACTTATGGAACCGAAACATGGCCATTCGCTAAAAAACACATCTACAACATCAGTGTTGCCCAAAGGGCGATGGAAAGAGCCATGTTAGGGATCCGCTTATTGGATCGTGTACCAAACGTTGAAATTCGGCGTCGCACTAAAGTCGAAGACGTGGGCAAACGCATCACTACATTAAAGTGGAGATGAGCAGGACACTTGGCGAGACGGGATGGTAAAAGGTGGACTAAGGCAGTCACCGAGTGGTACCCAAGAAATGGGCGACGACATCGGGGCAGACCACCAGCCCGATGGTCAGACGACATTGTTAAGTACGTCGGTTGGCAATGGATGAGACTCTCACAGGACCGGAAAGGATGGCGTGAACAAGAGGAGGCCTATGCCATCAGTGGGTGGACACAGGCTGATTATTTAGATAGATAGATAGATGTATAATACATAGAATATAAACTCCATAAGGCAATAAGTTCGAATCGTCGTATCCAACTCGGCTGGGCAGCGTTCGGGAAACTTAAAAGCGTCTTCTCGTCCAATATTCCCCAGTCCCTCAAGTCGAAAGTTTACAACCAGTGTGTGTTACCAGTGATGACATACGGCACTGAAACGTGGTCCCTAACTATGGGCCTTATAAGGAAGCTCAAGGTCACGCAACGAGCTATGGAGAGGGCTATGCTCGGAGTCTCTCTACGAGATCGAATCAGAAATGAAGAGATACGTAGACGTACAAAAGTCACCGATATAGCACAGCGGATTAGCAAGTTGAAGTGGCAGTGGGCAGGGCACATAGCACGTAGAACTGATGGCCGATGGGGCCGAAAGGTTCTCGAGTGGAGACCACGTACCGGCAAGCGCAGCGTAGGAAGACCAGCCACGAGATGGACAGACGACCTCATACAAGTGGCGGGAAGACGCTGGATGCAAGCCGCTTCCAATCGGTTTTTTTGGAAATCCATGGGGGAGGCCTATGTCCAACAGTGGACTTCTTATGGCTGAGATGATGATGATGAAGGCAATAAGTTGTTTTTCTATTATATGTTAAACCTATTAAAACCTATCTGACTTAAGATATTGTTTTATCCTCTTTACAAAACAGAGCATGTTATTTTCATGTACTTTCTTTGATAGTGATAACTCTCTCAGATCAGATAGATGAGGCTATCTCTCAACCATAAAAATTTCATTGACTTTGGTCCAGTAGTGTTTTAAATACTTTTTTTAATACTAATGCTTTATATACTATTTCGCCTTCTAATTTAGCATCAAGTCCAATATAATGTAATAAAATACACACAGTCTATCTATATCAAATCATCATCATCACTAAACTATAATAGTCTACTGATGGACACAGAGCTTCCCTTCCTTCCTTTGTTTATGTTATTCACCTTTATTCCTTGCTAATCTCTTCCATTTATAATATTTATAACAAAAACAACAATTCCATTGAAAATTTCAGATGTATGTACATCTCAGGAGTACCAGGAACAGGCAAGACTGCCACGGTTTGTGCAGCTCTGAAAATCCTGAAGGATGAAGTGGACCTTCCTGACTTCCAAGTGGTGGAAGTCAATGGTATGAAGATCGCCGAGCCGAGACAGGCATATGTACAGATTTATAAACAGCTTACTGGTATGTTATAATTTTAGAAATAAACTAATTTATGCATGATCCACTTTGCAATGAGTGTAATAAAGTTTAGCCTAAACAAGTGGACCAATTTGGATGGGTGAGGTATCATTATATTCTTCTGCGTGCCATAATTCGCATTTTGAGAAATTGTTTCTCATTTTTTATTTTCATGTTGAGGTAAAGTAACCTAGCTGGTCAAGAAAAAATAAAAAATGTTGGAATTGATAATCATGAAATGTTTATTTTTACTGACTTCAAAAAGGAGTTAAAAATTTGATTGTATTTGGTTTGTTACTGCATAAGTCTGTCATTTATAAACCGATTACAAAAAATATTTTTTGTTTGAAAGGATATACTTTCAGATTGGTCTCATAGAAATTTCATCGAAATCGGTCCAGTAGTTTGTTTATTGCAAAACAAAATTGATTTTAAAGTCTGTTTTCAAAACTATAATAATGATGTTGTTATAATAACATGAATTCATTTATTTTAAGGTAAAACTGTTGTATGGGAGCAAGCATGCTCTCTGCTGGAAAAGCGGTTCACAAACCCTGGCCCTAGAAGAATACCTACAGTGTTAATTGTTGATGAAGTAAGACAGTTCTTGTTCATATAATTTATTCTAATGTTGTTACAGTCATTCTTTAATTCTTGTGGCATTCTTGTTGCTTTTTGCATTGTTCTAAGCTCAGCGCATCTTATCGACATTAGTAGTGAACGTTTAGAACTTAGAACTGGGGGGTTAGACAACTGGCATTCTGATTTCGTGAACGCCAGTATATTAGAAAAGTAATGTATGCAATTGACATTAGCCAACGAAATTTCACGACACGGCACATCACAGTTTCTTAGCATTTCGAAGCGTAAACGCTTGGAGAAATATAAACGTTTGCTATTTGCTGATATGAAATAGTTAAGAAATATTTTCGATTTCCAGCTAGACGCATTATGTACGCGTCGCCAAGACGTCCTATACAGTATAATGGAGTGGGCGGGGCACCACACCGCCAAGTTGAGCGTCCTAGCCGTCGCCAACACGATGGACCTACCGGAGCGTGCGCTCGCGGCGAGGGTCGCGTCGCGACTGGGCCTCACGCGGCTCACCTTTCCGCCCTACTCGCACGCGCAGCTGCAGACGATCGTAGCAAGCAGACTGGCCGGCGCTGACGTCACGCCAGACGCACTGCAGCTTATAGCCAGGTGGGTACAACACCGTCTTAATACCAGTTCAAGCCGTCATCAACACAATGGACCTACTGAAGCATACGCTCGCAGCGGAGGTCTCATCGTGACTGGGCTTCACGCGCGGTTCCCCTTCCCCCATTTTAACCGACTTCCTAAAATAAGGAGTTCTCAATTCGTCTGTATGTTTGTTCACCGATTACTCCACCAATTGTGAATTGTCCTTGACGATTATTTTTTTGTGTGGTAGATAATACCTCAGATTTTTTTGTTTGGTGGTCCCATATAAATTTTATCAAAATCAGTTCAGTACTTTGGTTTTTATTTTATTTTATTTTATTTAGGTACAAAAGCAATTAACAAACCAAACTTATTAACTTAAAAAAACGAATCCTTATAAAAACACTATAAATTTGTTAATCTAAATATTGTACACAGCTTTTAACCATAGGTATTATGACGTTAAAATAACAACATCAGACTAAATGGTGATATTATACATTTTGTGAAGTACTATTTTAAAGCTATACAAGTTCAGTTGAAATATGTCAAGTTCGGAGCAGATTTCGTTGTAATTTTCACACATATGATGAAGTGGATTATTACGTCCTACATTATTATGAGTCGGTGGAATATTAAAAAGCGTTTGGGGTCTGCGTTTAGACCTTTTCCGTGTAACAAACTCTAAATTCATAAGTAATTCTTCACGAATCAAACCATTCGAAATTTTATGGAGTAAGCATAAATCGGAAGTTTTACGTCGTTGAATAAGACTGTGAAACTTGAAATGGTGAAGTCGATATTGAGTGGTGAGTTTATAACAAAATAACTGAAAAAAAATTCGTCCAAGTAAACAAATTGCGTATTTTGAAGTCGTTTTTAAACTGTAATTATTGTGTCTCTAGAAAGTGTTTAGATTGTAATACGTGATTGTTCGCATGTCTTATGTTCCAGGAAAGTAGCGGCGGTGTCCGGAGACGCGCGCCGCGCGCTCGCTTTATGCTCACGTGCTCTGGAGCTTGCGGGCGGGGACGGCGCGGGGCTGGCCGAGGTGACGCGTGCGCTAGGGGAGGCCTCCTCCGGTGTCACCGTCAGCGCCATACGGAACTGCGCACCCGCTGAGAAACTCATGCTGCGCGCGGTTGCGCAAGAGGTAACAACAGTTTCCTCTCGTGGGGGAAACAAATAACAATTGCAACTCTTTCCCCTTTCCACAACAGATCAAGCCGGAAAACGCTTCACTGCCATCCCTTCATGGTAGATTTGCAATCAGCTTGAACTAAGCGTTTTGCTTCCACCTTCCTAATGCGAACTGCTCCGGAATGAAATGTCTTGCTACCGTCCATGTTTCCTAAAAACGTCAACCTGGGTGTTTTCAACTCTAGAGTGAATAAGTATTTTCTAGGTCTACGTGCTTTATCTTTGACCACAGCATTGCTTTCCATCAGGCGTGCTGGTATTCAAACGCAGAGCTATTCTATATTAAAAAATATAGTAACACTGGTTGCGCACGCGACTTCATTCGTGATAAGTTCTAGTTTGTAGTAAGAGAGCTTCACTTCATAAGTTCGTGAGATTTTCGAGTACTTCACTTCACTAACATGTATTTTTTGGGATAAAAAAAATGTGTTAAATCCTACATATTAAAATAAATAATAATCCTGCCAAATTTCGTTCAAATCTGTTCAGTAATTTTAGCGTCAATCGTGTACGCCATACAGACAGACAAACAAAAATGTTAATAATTGCTATTTTAGCTTCTTTATCATGTTGGTTATAATGTATGTATTTTGGATTGTTACAGTCTTATTATGTATTTATTTATAGGTATTGTTATCTAAACAATTATCTACTTTGATTCAGGTTGGCTAATGCTACTCCTGTTAAATGAAAATGCCAATTCCATTCTAATATATCTAAAATTGATAAGTACTATATTGTCAGACTCAGAAAAAAAGCGCACATTTTTTTATATATTTTTTAACTCGCTTTAAAGCAAAAGTAACAACAAAATAGGCGTTCCTGCAGAAACTCTCGTACGGTATGGTCAAACTCGATTTTGGAAAAAAAAAATATATGCGTCTTTTCAACTAACAAGTGCAAAATGGACCCTCTACATAGAGTTCTTATATTAGAATTCTACTGTTAGCATCAGCTATTCTAAATTGCAGATCCTCATTGTGACTAAGAGTCAGTAATTCTGTTATTATACTCGAAGCAGAGTGAATAAAAAAATGTATTCTACCAAAAATCGTATAAACTTAACCTGTTTACAGGTTGAGAGAACCGGGACAGACGAAACAACTCTCTCCCGCGTGCTACTAACTGCCACGGCCATAGTGTCTCTAGACGGGCGACCATACAAGTCAGCGCCTCACATTCGCGCACCGACCTTTTCGCAAGCTTTGGCGATATGCGGCAATCTCACAAGCATTAGACTTTTACTAATGGAACAGAAGCCTGGCGATCCCAAGCTGATGTTGAATGTCAGCGCTGACGATGTGTATTACGCCACGAAACAGATTTCTGTTAAATAAGTCAGCGTCGACATCAGTGGTGGTATACGACCGACTCGCCGCCCCTACACTTATACTGATGGAAGCCGAAGTTGGATGATCCAAAGCTCGTACCAAATATCAATGCTGACGATGTCAAAAATCAGATTGCTGTTATAAGTCAGCATCGATAACAGTGGCGATGTGCGGGGAATTTGCCGCTTTTAAAGCTGAACCGACTGAACCCATACTGCTGTTGAATATCATGCTGATTACTTATATTAAGAAACATATTACTATGTCAGCGTCATAAATACTACAAACATACAATTAACTGGCCGATAGAATTACTTATGAAGTGGAATAAAAAAGTAAGATCATAAAGACGTGGACAGCCCTACTAAGCCGTCTAAGCCCTACTAAGCTGTCAGAGTCACTAAGCCGTCGTTAGGCCTCTGACCTGGCTTGACTATTGCTGGTTTTTTTAGAACAAACTATAGGGACCTATAATATAACGTGTCATTCGACCCACAGTAGCGCCCGACCCCCTCACTCACACACTTACGGTCACCCATCCGAAGACTGACCGGTCTGTCTGTTACTTAACATTGGTGATCGTTCGAGAACAACTAGTCAAGCTACTCCACTAGCGCTACGAAGCCGAAATGACTGCACTGATATTTAATATGTCACCAAAGCTTACTATATATGTCAGCGTCACAATTACTGGTAGCCGATAGGAGATCCATGTTCCAAGCCAAGTTGATGAAAAGACATTCTGACATTCAAGTTAGCACTGACGCCACGTAACATATTTGCTGTATACTTAATTAGTCAGCGTCGGCGGTATCACAAGCGCTGATGATGTGACCAGCTCACAATTTTGTGCCCTAATATGAATTGACTTTTTGTGTATTTTTTTTCTCATAGACTAAGAACTTGAGCCTATTTTGTAAATATCTTATAAAATGTACAATGCATTTGGTTAGTGTAAAAATATTGTAATGATCTAGTATTCCATTAGCTAGAAATAAGTAAACAAAAATACCGGAAACAATATAGACAAAGGTCATTGATAGATGTGTTGATGCCAAATTTTACACTGAGGAGTGAAAAGTAATAGAGATTTTATATTGAATCAATTATTGATTTGTTGTTAAATAAGAAAAGGCAGGAATGTTATTTACAAGTACAAAATAATTTATTGTGTACATATTTGTGTAATTTGAATAAGTATTGACTGATGTGATAAATTAAGTGCCTATTAAAATACTTTTTGTTGTATTTTTGTAACATTCATAAAATAAATTTAAAGAGTCAAAAAAAAAAACTTACTGTCTATAAACATGCTATCCCCTTGCTCCCTCACTGGTAACTCTAGTAACCAGTTAATTTCACGAAATTTGAGAAAGCCAATAGTGTCAAGGTTGCCTGGAAGAGATCGCTTTCAGCGATAAGGCCGCCTGTTGTTTACACTATCATGTAAGCTCTCTCTTGTTAATTAGTATTTTAGTATAGTGGTGTAAACAATAAAGAGTTTATCTATCTATCTAGTGTACAAACCTAGCCATATACATATGAATCGAAATGGTGTGCTTTTTCAAAATTTTAACTTATGATTTTTAACTTTGAAGTCATAAGATTTCATTGTTGCTTTGGAATACTGTTTTATACCCCTAATAAAAGTGATCTGATTTTCACTTTTTTTAAACAATCACGGTATTCATTAAAGCACTATTATTAAAATATTACCGTGGTTCGTGTCAAAACACACTCACAATATCACTGCATTTTGTATTAATTGTGTATTCAAATTAAATTGATCTTTCAAGGTGCTTAAACTTTTGGAAAAAATGTTTGTTGACCGTGAAATAAATGTCTAAAATCACTTAAAATTGCGAAATCAGCAAAAATTTTACATACGGTCTCCTAAGCCAACTTTATGTAGGTATTAATATGTACAGATAATCCAAGGTGAGCTGCAAATAAGCTCTCTCGCGAGGTCTACTGTTCGTAGAACTACTAGTTTATTGTTGAGACCGTAACTTTCGACAGTACTCGTACATTGCTTATTTTCCAAACAAGAGAAAACTATTTTCTTACTCTAAATATTATCCGATATCGATGATCTTTTTTATTATTAATTGTATTATTTAATATGTAATAAGTTTTGACTGATTTAATAAATTAAGTGCCTATTCTATATAGTAAGGAATTTGATTTATTCATGAATTGCTCCCGACTTGTAGTATTTTGATAAGGCCCTCAACATTGTTTTCTCCAACTGCCTTTCTGCTAGCAGCTACTACAGCTTTGCTGTATTTGCCGACTGAAAAAATGTACAATTCATATTAAAAAATGCTGTGACTGACTCCATGTCAAACATTGTAAAAAAGCAGTAAAATTACTTAATAATTAGCAATTGTTTTGACCAATAATAATTTGGAAAAAATTGAGAACCTTCGAAAAAATGCTATAACAATATTTAACACAGAGTCAAATTTACTTAGATTTGTTCACAGGTCCTTGATTTTTTGAAGTGAAAACTTCTTTAGCGGCGTTGGGCATTTTTGGAATGGGTAAAAAATTTTAAACTTACGTCAGATCGTCAGACACCTATTCTAACGTTCTGCATTTAAAGTTCATTATTGTATGTACAAGCGCCGTACACGAAGCGTTAGCGTGTTTTAAGAGTATACAGCGTTACGTCTAGTACGTTGTTATAGAAGTAACTTTATTATATGAAGTGTTCATACAATAAAGTTAGTTCCAGACTAACGTACTAGATGGCGCTGTATAGTCTTAAAACACGCTAACGATGAGTAGAAGTTCTTTGTAAAACACAATATCTTTGGTCAAATCTTCTTGTTGAAATTTTATTTTTTAGTTTTCACTTCTGCCGGCACTCCCGGTGTGCAAACCGTTGTTTTTTTCTTCTTAAAAAGTAGTAAAATTGCCCAATTAAATAATTAGCAATAAATACAATAGTCAATTTTCTAAAAATACTTATTTCACTTTATTTTCAAACGCTATCATGTTTTTTTAAATTGAATTTTCTTACCTCTAAGCCTAGCCGCTTGCTGTAATAAAGTATGCAAGCTTTTAAGCGTCGTGACCGCTTGTTCCTGAGTCGCACGACGAATATGACACCCTGTAAGGAGCTCTTCATTCAATATTACCACTTCTTTGTATCGATTCAACATTTCTTTCCTGTAAGATAATAAATATTTATAACCTCCGATCCAAAAAGAGGGTGTTATAATTTTGACGTGTTTATCTGTGTTTGTGGCATCATAGCTCCAAAGGGATGGTTCGATTTTTATCTAGTTTTTTTGTTTGACAGAGGATTTTATTGAGAATGTTCTTAGCTATGTTTCATCAAAATCGGTTCAGCCGTTTTTTTTTTTGCTGGGAGTTTTTGAGTTGTCTAAACTTATACCTACTTGTTTAAGTATTCATTTGATATTTTTTTTATTGAAAACTGATCTGTTATGATTATAAGAAACCAATTTTAATAGAGTCAGTTCAGCTAGAGAATTAATGTGGCTTTGAGGGCGCTGCTTTCATTGTTTTCTTCAGTCGAGACAATAGTATATACTTCAACAGAGCGTAGCGAAAAATTATCAATCTATTAAACATCGTGCGCCATCTAGACAATATATTGAACTATTTGAACGCGAGGATGCTTGTTTGTATCAGTGTACACGAGGATAAAATGGCAACTGCGCTAACCGCGTGAGTCTACACCCCGTGACGGGAAAAAAGAAGAAGCTACTTACAAATCATACGCCGCTGCGTCTTGCGCTGCAGGCAGTAATGCGGTGATTAATTGAGCGCGTTCTGCTGTTTCGGCGGCTAAACGCGATCGCATCTCTCCTATTTGAGAAGCTTTGTCCATTTTATCGCGTAATTCTTTTTCAGCTTCAGGAAATTGCGCTTGGGACTGAAAAATCATTATTTATTTAGTTATTTACGGTCTTCGGAAAACAAACCGCTAGTGATGTTAGATAAATGGGTCTAGGGCACAAACTTGTTTTCACTTTTATGAAAATATTCCTAACCAATGTGAGAAATATAGATTGGTTCATAGAAACAGAATAGTTAACGAGTTCACCTAAATTACAATCAATAAATTATATATAAACTTCTTTTTGTACATAGGTAGTTAAATATTAAAATTAAGGCAAAAGAAAAACAAGCTAGTACAAATCCGCGCCACCATTAAAGTTAGTTTAAGACCCCGGGCGCTTTAATCGCATTCCTGCCCGTAAATATAGATATATATTTATCTTCCTGCCCACATACTACTACGGTATTCTATATTCAAATGGACAATGGCGAACAGTGGCGTAACTATAGGGTGGCAGGGCTGGCAAAATGCCACGGGCCCCGGCCTCTTACAAGCACAAGCTCAGAAATAACCTAACATTTTAAACTAAATATACGTACTTTAAAATTATAATTATAACATGGCGCACCCCCCATGAATTCCTGGCTATGGCCTTGGGGAGGGCCCCATCCAAAGAATTTGCCATTGGCCTCTGATGGTATAGTTAGTTGGTCTGATGGCGAACCTATTAAAAGTTCATCACCAACCATCGGACTTCAGTGGTGGCGCAGATTGTAACTGTAGCGATTATAAAATTATGACCCGCTGTAGAAACATAATATCCAAAGACAAAATCAATCAAACCGGTTTTTTTTAAGTGAAGTGGGTAGGTTTAACTAGAGAAAGAGGGTGGGGGGTGGTATAATGACAGACGTTCAACGCTAAGGGCATACACTTTCCTTCTGTCATTAAGAAAGTGGGATGGTAAAGCATATTCTAGGTCTATGTAAAGCATAGAGGAATATTTGTGACGTAAAGGGTAAAGTCAAACCGTTTAGGCTATAGCTTAGTGAACCAAAATTGCCTGTAGGGCTATTCACAATTTGTCGGATACGGAATCGGGTCGAAAACTATGGGCCTTACCGAAAAAACGTTCATCATCATCATCTCAGCCATAAAAAATCCACTGCTGGACATAGGCCTCCTCCATGGATTTCCGAAAAACGTTACTTAACTGTAATTAATGCTTAACTTATTTTGTCAACTTCTCGCTGACACGCAATAACACTTGCGAAAAGAAGACAGAGAATTTAAGACAATGGTTAAAGTTAAGTAACGTTTTTCGGTAAGGCCGTATATCTCCATTTCTGTTATTTCGATACGTAATAACAGAGATGGAGATATTCAAGTTCCGACCAATTTCGATAAGTGAATAGGGTGTTGTTTTGTTCGATCGAAAATAAAAAACGGTAAAGTTCCGCAAAATCGATCGATTTTATCTCATGATACATTACACCTTTCAATTCAAAATGGCGGTGCGTGTATTTTCATTCTGTCATTTTTGGCCGGTGTGTGCTTGTGGCGTGCGGTGTTATTTTTGTTTAAATTTAGTAACTTTTTTGTAATATCAATAAAAACAATGGTCGAAAACAACGACATCGAACTTTCTGAAGCAGAAGCCGAGCAATATGATCGTCAAATTCGTCTTTGGGGCTTGGAATCCCAGAAAAGACTACGGGCCTCCAAAGTCTTGATTATCGGTCTTTCGGGGCTTGGGGCTGAAACAGCAAAAAACATAATACTATCAGGAGTAAAGAGCGTCGTTTTATTGGACAACGAGAAACTTCGACAGATCGATTTATACTCTCAGTTCTTAGCACCACCTGACAAAATCGGAGAGAATCGAGCAGTAGCGTCACTGCAGAGGGCGAAGGCATTGAACCCAATGGTAGACATTACCACCGAGTCTAAAGCTGTAGATGACCTCCCAGATAGCTATTTCTCTGAGTTTGACATTGTATGCGCTACAGAACTGAAACAGGAGCAGCTAGAACGCATTAACAACGCATGTCGTGACAACAACAAAAAGTTCCTCTGTGGCGATGTTTGGGGTACGTTCGGGTACATGTTCGCAGATCTTGTCGACCACGAGTATTCTGAAGAGATAGTACAGCATAAAGCCATGAAGCGAGGACCTGATGATACTGAGAAATCAGCTCGTGAAACCGTAAGCATCACTGTAAAGCGGCGCGCCATATACGTTCCACTACAAAACGCGTTATCGGCTGACTGGTCGAAGCCAGAGATGCGATCGAGACTGCGTCGTGGAGACCCTTCATACTTCGTCATGAAGATATTATTTAGATTCCGTGATGAATATAACAGAAACCCTGATCCTGCAAAAAGGAAAGCTGATACAGAAGTCCTGTTAAGAATGAGAGATGAGCTTGTTAAAGAGCTGTCTCTACCAGCTGGATACATAAGTGATGCAATTCTGTATGATGTTTTTGGAACTGTGTCCGGTGCAGCTGCTGTGGTGGGTGGAGTAATTGGTCAAGAGGTAGTAAAGGCAGTGAGCCAGCGTGAGCCTCCACACAATAACATGTTCTTCTTCAACCCTGTGAAATGTGTTGGTTTTGTGGAATTGTACGGTCAGTGAAATTTGATCTGTATTATTTAGTATAAGCATTGATTTAAGACAAAGTAAATTATAATTTAAGTATGTTGCTTAGTATTATTTTAGTAGTAATTTAATACTTTTCCACAAGTCACCACTGATGTTATGCATCAAGTTTACTCACAAAATTAACAGTTCAAAATAGTGAATAGTGCCCTGCATCTCATAATATGATAGCACTTTCTTGCAGCTGGTACATTATCCAGAAATGATTGAAAATCTAATATTTTCATTAGTTCTCTTCAGAATAAGCATGCATCAACAATTACTATTTATTGTTTGATTTAACTTTTAACATGAAAACATTAATAAAAAGCTTTTACATATCTAATAAAAAAATATTTTGTTACTAAAAAGAACTGCCATGTGCATGTCATGCCATGTGCAAAGTAGGGTTCCTGCTTATCATAATTATGTGAACTTCAAATGAGAATACAATGAACATACGAGTTGACATAAGTAAAGTATGTATTTTATAGGCTATTACTCAATAACTTTTGAAGCCTACTTAGCCATGATAGTTTTCCTTTTAATTTCATGATATATGCTATATATATTTCCAAAGTCAACCATTTAGCCAGCAGAGGGCACATGACTATAAAAAATTATCACTTCAAAGCTTAACCTATTTCATGATTTGTGGATTTTGTGGCCTCTAAAAAGTAAGCTAAGCAACAAGAAAATGATCATGATCATTATTTATCATGAATGCTGTAATTAAACCTCACCTGCAAGTCTGTCAGATTCAAATAAACTGCTAAGCTCTGTATCAAGTCTCCGGCCAACCTGATGTCATATGTGCTGATCTTCACCTGTCCATCGGATCCGAAATCCATTTGTAACCTAGACTCATCTCTCAAACAAGTGAATGCTACATGCAACTCCTTAACATCATCAGATTCTAAACCAAATTCTTCATCAAGGAGAAAGTTTTGGTTAATCCAGAGGCAAATTCTTTGGATCCTCTCGGTTATTCTGAATATGACGTAACTGTCTAACACTCTGCTGGTCTGTGTTGTCTTCGTGTACATGGAGAATCTTGGTAGTTGTTTTGTTAATTCAAATATATGGAACTGTTCACTGTCAGGATAGCCCACAAGAGCCTGTAATAATTGTTCAAAAATAAAATGATTTCAGCATGGATGATTATGATGGTGATAACCTATTATCTATACATATATATAAAAATTAAATATAAGATATAACTAAAAATTAACAAAATCTGCCGAATTTAATAATTCTATGAAGAAATACCTTGTAGGTTTTCTTTACTTGGGAGTGTCAAAATTTAAGGCAGAAAAGCCTATCTTTTAGAATACAGTTTTTTGCATTGACTTCATAGCTTGATTAATTTTAGAGCTTGAACCAATTCCAGATCTACATCATTGATGTTGATTTAGACATAGACAGAAATTTACTGTAACAAGAAACATACACAGAGAGTAAAATCATACACAAAATAGATAAACAAATAATGTTTTTCCATAAATAATGTAATCCGGCCCTAGCTCAGCATAATGCTACTTGTAAACAACCAGCACTGATTTTAACTTGATACATCCACACATTCCTGATAAAAAAGGCCAAGGGCCTGACAAACAGACAGATCAACAACAAAGTGATCCTCTACTCCTATTCACAATCATTCAGATTCAGAAACGGGTTTGAAACTATTTTTCCATATAGAATGACAGAGATAGAGATATAGATATATCAGAACCTGAATTATTGTGAATAGTGGTGCTGAAAAGGTTATGTTTCTATTCAATATTTTTGAGTGTATTACACACATGTCCAAGGGTCCAGTCAGTTGTGTGTAATTTTTCGACTGTCTATAAATTTGTAGGTTCTGTTCCTTGTTTTGGGAAGTGACATTCATAATGTGACTCATCTCGCTCTTGTGTCAAGAAGCTATAGATTTTTTATAGCAAAATGTTTACTTTGATGTGTATATCGACGGGCACGTCTCGCGGGGGACGTAGCGGCACGTGCATCAACGAACGCAGGTGCGCGATGGGCGGGTGCCGCGCTAGCGTCTCGCCCGTCTCGAAGATACCCTCCGCTAGCACCAGCGCCGTGCGCACCACCGTCTCGTTGTTCGTTGATATAGCTAGGTTGATGCAACCCTAGATAACCATAGAATACGCATTCAGCATACATGTAACTAAACAGCGACACTCAGTCAAGGATTTTTGGCATTTCCCTTTGAAGTGCCAAAAAACCGTACTCGGTTTACGGTTTAAGATATTTATTTCACTTCAAATATAAATTCACTTAACATGAAATAAGCCAGTTATAATAATATTGTAACACAATAGCGAAATGCATGCAGGCAGATAGGTATGTAAAATAGCAAGCTTAACAAATAACTTGGCACTCATTACGTGTTGCGTACGTTATTTACAAATTGATAGCTATAGTTTTACTATTGGTTTATTTAATTTATTTTAGCAATGATTTATTTTATTTTATTTTAATGAAATTAGAGCGATTTGTCATTTATTTTATTTTGTTTTACTTAGGGACTTGTTTAATAAAAAATATTTAAGATTTCTTTTGAAGAGTGAAAGTGATTGTATGTCTTTTATATCTTTTGGTAGCTTGTAGATTTGAGCTCCTTCATATTCAAAATATTTGAGACCATAGTTTTTATTTCTAGGTCTTTTCATTAGAGATATATCATTGCCGTATCTTAAGGATCTTGTTCGAATTTGAGATTTTATAGTAAAAGTACTCAGCGATATCGATCCACGTTCTTGATGCGTACTGCACAGGAATGGAATTCTTGCCACCATCTCTGTTTCCTGAGAACTACAATCTTGGAATTTTCAAGGTAAGAGTGAATAGATATCTTAGATATCTACATATCTAAAATCGACGAGCTCCATCCTCGGCCACACTGTCGCGTGACATCAGGCGAGTTGGTGGTCATTCGTAGATCTAAGTTGCGTAAAAAAAAGTTCGTTTACCAGGTGCTAACTTGCTAAGTGCCTACTTTTTCATTCATACAGAATGCATCTCGTTCCATCGTATAGGTTTCCACTACTTGCGCTCAGCAGAGGGTCTGGTCGACCCGGTGCTATCTTTTACTCTAAATATACATATATATATATATACAAAAATAAATGGCGAATTGCGTGTCCTGGCACACGCAAAGCAGGGTTCCATTCCGTAGTTGCACATCGTAATATATGTTAACATGAGTAAACTCGTATTCTATAGCATCAAATCAGAGACCCGATTTGATACTATAGCATACGAGTTAACTTACATTCATTTAAATGAAATGTTTTGTTACTTCTTTAAGTATATTTTTTTGTTTGATCGAGTACTACTCCTTAACTTGTAAAGCCTACTTAGCCTTGATAGTTTTCATTTTAATTTCACCATATTATACGCTACCAGCATGTTTTTTTACATCTCCAAGTTCAAGTCTAAGTTGTCCGGCAGGGGTAGGGGAAACTTGAGTCTAACAAAAATTATCACTTTAAAGCTTAAGATTTCGGAAATGGATCCCTAAATTGAACTATATGGGTTCGTAGTTAACTATGTCCCAAGGCCCAAAGGCCCAAAAAAAGATAGATTTTTTTAGGTTTTATTCTACCACTTTTTCGTAATTAATTATACTCATGCAAAATTACAACTTTGTATTACTAGTCTTTGAGCAAAGCCGGACAGACGGACATGGCGTAACTATAAAGGTTCTTTATTTACTACGGAACCCTAAAAATCGGGGTGTGACTGTGACACGACTGTGTGTTTTACGTATATACAACAGTGTCGAAACGACCTCAACGTGCCAGCACTGTATCCTCCGCTGCGCGCGATGCGTCACATTCTTCACTTAACGTAAAAAATATATTTTTCATTTCATTTCATTTCATATTTGATAAAAACAAAAATATTTGCTCCTTTAGCTATCAAGTAACATAATTAAGTTGTGGGTGTAGATATATAGGTGCAACAGCAAACTGCATTCCCTGACTTTGTTAGCTTCAGTTCTCTGAATTATCCCCACTATAAAAGCTTAAAATATTACTATGTTCATGTTAAACATCAAAGTAGCCGCTTGAATAACTAAAATAAATGCTAAGAACAAACGTTTCCGTCGGACCTCCTTATTGTCTGGCAGCACAGCCACTTGCAGCCGCGTGTTAGTCGGCATCGCAGTAGCCGGCCTCTCTGCATCCGTGGCCGTGCTCGCCGCAGCATTAGCCTCGTAGTGCTGGAGCTCTACCATCAGCGCCTGCTTCCTGTTGAACAGATCGGTGATCGCCTGCCGGTCCTCGTCTGATGGCAGCGTCTTCGTAGAGTTGAAACCGGCGTTCTCTTGATATGGAGCGTACCCTAGAACTGGGGAGAATGTATGGGTCTACGTGTCATCAAATCTTGCCTTACGTTTTTCGCGTGTTTGTATGTTGTCTGTGTTGGGAATTTGTCTTTACTTCCCAATTGTCATTGACAAAATTTTTTGCGGACTTAAAAAAAGGAGGGGGTTACCAATTCGATTATATTTTTTAAATGATTGTTAATTATCTCATAATTTCGTCATTTAAACAGATTTGGAAAACTATTTAATTGTTTGAAAGTATACACTCTCAGATTGGTCCCATAGAGATTTCATCGGTGTGCGCTGAGATACATCTATTATACCAGCAACATACGAACTCACCTTCCCCCCTATCAGCGACGCAGACCAGGTCCGGCGCCCCCACGGACCTGTAGTCGGCGAGCAGCATGGCCGCGGCGTTGGAGCGCATCTGCACGCGACGCAGCACTCGGCCCGAGGCGCCATCTCGCCAGTCGATACGTCCGTTACACCAGCAGCAGGCCAGGGTCTCGCCAGACCATTGCAACGATAAGGCATTTTGCTTCGACTGCCGAAATAACAAACAGTGAGAAAAATCCATCGTCTGCGCACTATCATCATCTCAGCCACTAGAATTACACTCCTGGACAGGCCTCCAGCCTCCAGCTTGTACATCCAAAAAGACCGGTTGGAAGCAGCTTGCATCCAGCGTCATCGTGCCACTTGTATGAGGTCTTCTGTTCTAAGTACGTGCAATGTGACCTGCCCAATGCCACTTACAGCTTGCTAATTCACTGTGCTATGTCTGCTTACTATAATTTTATGAAACTCGGGTTCCTTGTGGGAGTGGAAGGGCGTTAATTGGATTTTTTCTTCTTTCTTTCTTCTTCTTTTCTCATTTTTTTACACGTACGAAGTTGCAGGTAAGTAACGCACCTAGTAAATAATGAACTTACTTATTCTACGCTTCACGTTCTTACCTTGACTCTCCATAGCCGTATACCTTCCTCATAAATGCCAATAGTGCCGTTGGCTAGACCATAAGCAAACCGTAGCTCAGAGATCGTAGAGAGACAGATGACGGGCCCCGTCTCCGGGAGCTCCGCTATGAACTGGTTGTTCTTCAGCACCCTGATGTACGAGTCGTCGCAGCCGATTATGAGCTGATAACAAAAAGAAAGGGTTCAAAAATAAGTTGATAGTTTTTCAGTACTTATCTAATGCTTAACTAAGAACGGTGCCCATAGTGCCTACCTATAATATTACTGCGTGCGGTTGATTCGCACGCCACAGGAGAGTTATTACTCGAGAAGTCGTGTAAAAATATTATATCTGGCGACTGGCCTAGTCGTCTGTAGTTGCGAGCCGCAACTACACTGTGCTACACTTAGCTCACGTCGATTCAGGTACCAGAAGATCATATTTTCTTGTATAATTATATAAATATGTATATATTTCTACCGAATCCACTTTGATTCCATATGCGTGGGTCGTTAATGTGGTACAAGAGAGTACTTATTTTCTTTGATGTGGTATCTGATAAGCAGACATTTTATTTCCTTCCAAAATATTTACTCGCAACGTAGGGTAACTTTGTCTCCGAGTCAAACATTCTACATAGCGTTTTTTTAAGGTTCCTGATTTAACAATGTTTGACACCACAGAGGAGCTTTCTTCTATGTTTGACACAGAGTCAAAGTTATCCACTTTGACAGTATTGAAATTGTTTATTAAATATTTTTTTCATGCAAGTTTAATGTTACCTCATTCTCCCCATCCTTATCAAAGTCCAACGTGATCATAGCGCACACCTTCCCCGTGACAACAGTCCAGAATACCTCCTCGCCCTCCCAGCTGAGTCCCAGCACCGAGCTGTTACCGCCGACGATGGTCAGCGCCTCATGTTTACCGAAGCTACTCGCTATTATGACGTTCACTCCGTCTGGTGCCTCTTTAAAGAAGAGGTCCGTGTTATCGTGAACGTCGTAGGCTGAAATACATAAATAACGATTACTGAATACAAATATTCGATTGGCTAAGTATTCATTTTCTTTCATTGTGTGTGCTATATTCGACCACACCGTTATTTAAAATGCCCTAGTAGGATATAATCAAACGCCTTTTGCTGTGTGACTATAAAAATATCTGTCATGTGTTTCGGAAATGTTTTAAGAATGTCTACTCTATGTACTTAATACTTCTACTGATAATGTGTAATTAGAATTCTAGCAATTATGAAATAATTATAGTTTAAAAAACTGAAGTAACCGACTTCTCATGGATGTCATTGTCAGAACTGGGCCAAATTGGAACCAAGCGGGAAGCACCAGCTTTCAAATAAAAAAATTATCATCAAAATCGGTTCACCCAGTCGGAAGTTATGAGATAACAAACATTTAAAACATAGTCGAATTGGAAACCTCCTCTTTTTTTGAAGTCGGTTGAAAGAGCAAGGTTACCTAATATCTGCGTGGGAGAGCCAATGAGCAGCATATCTCGGCTCACATTGGGGCGGAGCGGCCCCGCAGCTAGCGCAATCACGGCCTGGCTGAGACTCAGCTCCGAGACCTCACCGTGGGCGTGAGACCGCTGTGCCCGACCTGCCACCGTGCCGCCGTGAGGATGGTGGATTATTATCTAGATGAAAACACATAGATACACTACCCGATTTCTCGGGCCATGTCTATCAGGTCAAAATCGTTCCATCCGTTTGAGAGCTACGATGCTACAAACAGATACACACTTCAAACTTTTAACACCCATGTTTTTGGGTCGGGGATTAAAAGATTTTCTAAAGATAATAATATAAAGTTTTAAAAAATGAAGCAACCGACTTCAAAATACGCAATTTCGTTGACTTGAATGACTTTTTTTTTCATAGTTTTATAAAAAAACAAAGTACTGAATCGATTTTGATAAAATTTATATTGGACCACCTCAAAACTATTACCTACCAAAAAAAACTTCAAAATCAAGTCATATTTGGCGGAGTAATCGCTTAACAAACATACAAAAAAACAGCCGAATTGAGAACATCTTTTTTTGAAAGTCGGTTTAAAAGCAGCCTAAGAGATTGATCTCTACTATCTAGTCTTCAAATTACACATGAACAAAAAATTACGACGCGTAGCACTATTTATTTTAAGCACCATCCCTGCAATTAAGTACAGGAAAATTTAATGGAAATCCATCATCATCAAAAGCCCTGTTTCATTCTGAACCTGTTGGATGGTTTAAGAAATGTCATAAATTGGAATTACACCATCGTTAGTAGTAACCAAAAAGTCCAATCCAGGAAATGCATGCCATTGGCAGACTAAACCTTGGTTGTTTGCAAACTATTGGTAATTACGAAATATAATAATTTTCACTAGGCGCTACAATAGTTTATGCATTAGATTGGATTACTAATAAGGCGTTTAATTTTATTGTTTTTATGTAGTAGATTAGAAAGTTATTTTCTTCTACTTTGTAAAATGTTTATAAATCTAGATTCAATACTAATAACTAAGCTAATTTTTACTTTGTCATATCCGGCTGATGCTGTCAGGCAAGGATGAGTTCCATCGAATTTAGCGATAGTAACCACGCCCGGTGTTACTTTGTGGTTTAATTCGAGCTTAAACACCGGCTGCACTGTAGATAACTGCATTTTAAACTGGTTATTGTTTTGTTTTTATTATGTAAAAAGTCAATGTAGCAGCATCGCAAATTACCATGGAGACCACATCGAGTTATATGTAGATAGATGACCGATAGACGCGGCGTTTTAATCGCAAACCGCAGTCGGGTAAAAAAAATAATTGAAAATGAAGACTCTTTTGAGTCGGATTCGACGATTGTCCTCTCTCGCAAAGTTGGACCTTTGGTTGGACCTGCCTAGTCGGAACGTTTGTCCTAGGTAGACGTATTGGTCAACAACTTCAAGAGGTGAGTTCCCTACAGATATTAGGGTGACTACATGAGTGTTCGACATAACCTTCGTTTTGTCCATGTTCATTTTGAGAAGGATTACCATTTCAAATTTTGAGAAGTTCTGACAAAAAGCCGGACATTTCAAAAAAGTCTAGACATTTTAGTTGCAGAATGGAATAGTGAATTTCACGCATAATGACGCTAGAGCGGGTAAGTTTTAATTCGCTGCTATAAATAATAAAATGAGACTGATTTTGAACATTAATGTTATAAAAATGGTTGTGTTGTATAAGTGTTCGATTAAGTGCGTGAGTGTGGGTAAATTGAAAATGACTGTTTACGTGACTAGAACACTATATAACTTGTATTATTCAAGAAACTTGAAAATATTTCAATACATGACACTGGCAAATCACTAATCGCGGAGTCCAATACAGAAAAGAAGAAGAAAGGATTTGGAGTTTTGGCGGGAACGTCATGGAAACGTTGTTTTATTTTATTTTCATAAACTTGTTACATTGAACTTTAATGCTATAAAAATGGTGGTGTTTTATTCATTAAGTGTTTGAGAGTGTGGGTAAGTGAAATAAAGCGACGAAACGTGTCTTCACGTTGTCGGCAAAACTCCATAGAAGCTTCTAGTAAAGTCGCCACCACTTTACTGAAGCTCGACTTGAATTTGAAAATTACTATATACGTGACATAGATAGTGATTAGAAGATTTATACTTAGAGTTCCCGTCACGTAAAAAGAACGCTGGTTTGTTCGCGCTTACGAACAAATCAGCGTTCTTTTTACGTGACGGGAACTATAACTGGTTTTATTCAAGAAACGTGAAGAAACCTTAATACTTGACACTGGCAAATGCTTTACGCCGCTCCAAATACAATTAAAAAAAGAGATTTGATTGTTTGAGGTCGTGACAGATTGTATTGGATTGTATTGTAGGATCATATTACATTCTCTTTGTTGTAGGATAGGTTAAGTTCACAAATAGGATACGGCAGCGTTTATTATCAATTTTTGGCTCGTAATTCGTATTATTTTAAGTTTCAGCGAATAAGGGGCCGGCTTAGTTTCACATGTACCTCTATATGTCTTTCTATCGACATGAAATTTTAATATTAAAATAGAAGCATATCAAATGTATTAATAAGTGTATCTTTTTAAGTGTAAGACTCAAGCTTGCGGTTACCAAAAAATAGGTACTTTGATTTATAAAATGGATAGTAATAATGGAGAAACCACTACAAAATCCAGGTAAAATATTCTATGTTATTTAAAAGCAATAGAACGAAACTTTTATAGCTTCTATTTTTGTGAATGCAACAGCTTATAAGTATACATTGTGCAATCATTTAAATTTTGACTGGTTATCTTACATTGACCTATTATCTTATCACTAAAAGTTTGTGCATGTCTTATTTTAATCTATCTAATAACTTTAAACGAGCAATTCTCGTCTAAATATATATATATATATATAAAATATATCTGAATCTCGGAAATGGCTCTAACGATTTTAATAAATTTGGTTTGTAGGTAGATTAGGGGACGATAAATCGATCTTGCTAGGTTTCATTTTCACTGAATCCGAGTTTGCTCGTATTTTCAGTTATAAAAAATCCGAGTGGAGCTCGGTTGCCCAGGTACTTTTCCTTAAGAGGTGAAATAATTTATTCATAAAAGTGTTATTTGATATATCTAATTTATAACAATTCACTCTTTGTTTAACATTTTTCAAGATTACTAAAAAAAATACTAAAAATGTTGATACATCGGCCACAAAAATATTACAATTAGTTTCTTAAAAAAGTTGTTAATAAGTTAAATATCCATTAAATAAATCAATAAAAAAATGTCTTTTTCCAATTTTGCAAATATAATTATCATAGCAAGTAGTGCTTACATAATTTAGTAAGTGCACATTTTAAAAGTCTTATTTTTTTTGCAGTGCAAGAACTGGCCACAACAAATGCTGGACTCGACATTCGGAAGAAGCGATAGATGTTGTTGAAAAGAATATACTGTCATGTAAGCAATGAACTGTTTTTGAAAGAGTAATTTGTTAATAGTTATCTTTTTTAAATGGATGATTTATTAAAAGAAAGAAATGTTGCAAAAAAAAAAAACTTTTTTTTTTAAAAGTTTTATTTTTATTTTATTTAAAAATACCATTTGGGGTGCTTGACCTTGCAGAACAAATCTTAATATGAACATCCTATTTGAATCTATTTACTTATGATACCAAAACGATATGCAATATTTTTTTTTATGATCCACCATGTGATCCTAGATGTGATCCTAGCACTCCTTGTTTAAAAATATTAGACATTGAGATAGCTCAATTCTTTCGTCGCCGGCAACTTGTAACCACGCTAACAGCAGGTCTGACCCATTGCATTAGATGTATCACGTCAAAAGAATTTAATCATCATTTTTGCAGGTGTAAAAACACCACAGAAACGATATTATGTGGAAATAGGCCCAGTAGTGGGGAAATCTGACAAGATATGGACACTAACAATGAACGAGCAGTCATCTAAAGTACCGCTGGTACTGCTCCATGGCATGGGAGCGGGGCTGGCACTCTGGTGTCCCAACCTGGATGCACTGGCGAACTCCAGACCACTGTATGCCATCGATCTACTTGGTGAGTCCAAAAACCAAGCTGAATAAACAATATAATAATAGTTAAAAACCCACTTCAAAATATGCAATTTGTTTACTAACATCGTTTAAATTCATTGTCTTCTTTCTACAAGTGTCTTTACATGTCAGCGAGAAGTTGACAAAATATGTTAAGCAATGCTTCTAATTAATTGACGTTTTAAGACAAAATTTGGCTTTGCTAGCCACATATGAGCACACTATGAAAACTATCAAAGTTCGCCGTATAAAAAAGTATTTAATATAATTCTATCAGCCATCGGGTTCCCATAGCTTTGCTTAGTATGGGGTTAAATGGTATTGAGTGAAAAATGTCCACCAATATTTTATTTATAGTGTTTTGGACCTTCTCACAATGAGAAGATGGCCCGTGCCCAGCAGTGGGACAGTTTGTAATACAGGGCAGATAAGAGAGAGAGAGAGAGAGAGAGAGAGTGTGTGTTTTGGACTGGGCGGGACATTAAGCGTGCGTTCTGTGTGCAGGGTTTGGACGCAGCTCCAGGCCCAAGTTTGCCACTGACGCGGTGAAAGCAGAAATGCAGTGGGTGGAGTCTGTAGAGGAATGGCGGCGTCAGCTCAATCTCGCGCAGTTCGTCCTGCTCGGACACAGTCTCGGCGGGTACATCGCTACTGCTTACACTATCAAGTACCCTGAAAGGTAACCGCTACTTAGTGCAATATACATATATTACCAACCAACAGGACTATTATATTATATATAATCAACACTTGGATTTGATCCGGAATTTACATCTTCGTCTTTGTCATTTACCTAAAAAATGACAGAGATGAAGATACAGTTTCTAAATGAAATCTGAACTAGACAGATTGTCAATAGCCCAGTAGTAATCTTCGAATTTTCAAGGCTAGAGTGAATTTTTCCAAGGCTCAGTGAAATCTAGATATACATGCTTCACCCTCGGCCACACCGTCGCTTACTATCAGGCAAGTTGATGGTCTATTGGTGTGAAAAAGTACCCGTATTCACAATTCGATTTGCAATCGATATCTTCATCTCTGTTATTCTCAATGTAAATGACAAAGACAAAGATTGAGTTTCCGAATAGAAAACGAAACGAATCTGGCAGATTATGAATACAGGCATTGGTGTAGCACATTGTTGCAACCTGTTTTTACCCGAATGTGCGTCTCCAACGTGTATATCAGTCTATGTATGTTCCTTTGTGGCACTGTAGAGGCTAAACGCGTGGACCGATTTTGATGATTCTTACGTCAATCGATTTGTCTTAACTATGTCACTAAAGACATGACAGGGCATATACCACAATCTTAACAGCAATCTTATTTCAATAATACTTTGAACTTTGTCTTGCTCTCGCGACTGTAGTAAGAGCGAGACAAAAATCAAATTAATATTTATATAAGGCCTAGGCCGCACTACGGTTTTTTCCCGCGAGCGGTAACCGCTATAAACCGCGAAACCGCTCGAGACGGTACTAAATCAGTCGCGGGGAAAAACCGCAAGTGCGGCCGCTTGTATTCGTTTTCCTGTTTCATAAACTCACGCGGTTAAAAACCGCTGCGATTTAACCGTAGTGCGGCCTTAGCCTAAGACTGAACGCTTGTGGTACGGGGTAGTAATCAAAAGTTAATATGGCGATAATGAGACGTGAAAAAAGAAAAAAATTAAAATTTGCTTACTATATCGAGTGAGGTATCATTGAATAGGGATTAGAAAATCATTATTAGGTTTGTTTTATTATTTCACTCAAGTTGGTTGAAATATTATTATCCTCTCGCGATCAGAAAGTCTAAGTGCGCAAGCGTCCGACAGGGCGTTATCAGCTTGTCAGTGATGGGCTTGGCTTATCGTCACTTACGATTGTTATCATCTGGATCCGCATTTTTATTTAATAGAAGGTACCGCATGTTATCGCTTGTGAATCATGTTAGACGAGTCATGGTTATGTCATGTGTTTGTATTGTGTCATTGTGTTGTTGTTGTAATGCGAATCAAGTTTATTCTAAAACACACTAAAATATTGTTGGTAACGTAAATATAAACGTTGACATGGACGTGAAAACACCAGATGCTCAATTATTTAATTCCACGAGTTATATCGCATACATGTATTAATTATCTAAAAAAAATTAAAAAAATGATATGGCTTCCAGGAAGTCGCTCGTTGGTGATTATTTCTATTATTCCCTAGCATAGGTGGGCTCGATCATTCGTATATAAATTCAATCGATCAAAATTATATTGATAGTGTTTGCAAGTTAAATTCGCATGCTATTGTGTACTTCTACATCATAAAAGCAAATGCAACCTCTATTTTTCTCACCTTGCCATGACTAATCGGCTCAACCGATCGTTATGAAATTTAGTACAAAGATATCTTAGAATCAGCTGACAGACATGGGTTAAGTCTCATCATCACCATCACCGTTTTTCGTCACTACACAGGTGAAACAGCGGGGCACAGCTAGTATTTCTATAGGAAGCAACAAGAACAATAGGTTCCTAATATCAGGCAACTTAGCGGTCAAGCGCAAACCTATTTTCGAATTAAAATATACATCGTGATATTTGTAATACGGGCTATATTGTGATGCTGTCTTTTTTTATACAAAAGTTACATATACACATGTAATAAAAAAACCGGACAAGTGCGAGTCAGACTCGCCCACCGAGGGTTCCGTACAAACTAGTAGATAAAAGGGAAAAATCATATATTTATTTTATATTTTCCTTCATAAACCGAAAATTATACATCGTAAAAATATTTAAAAACCTGTCTTATCTTATGCTACTGAAGCTCTTTCATATGATATCCCACATGATACGCTTAATTCACTTTAAAATTTGGACCTTCATTCCTTGCATAAAGACACATTTTTTTTGTGATTAAATTAAAAATGTCCAGTTTTCGGATTTTTTCCTATATGTGTACTCTAACACAATGCTTCTTGCCAAACTTCATTGTTCCAAGTCAACGGGAAGTACCCCATAGGTTTTGATTCCCTTGTGAGTGTCGAAATGTGCATTTTTTACGATATATTCGGCTGTAACTTTTTTTTAAGAAAACTTAAAAACTTTATTTTTCTTTCTGCAGCAAGAAGTATCTTGCTGCAGATGGATGTATGGATCTGCGTATATGGTTTTAATTTCAACTCGATACCTTCACGCGTTCCCGAGATAAAGATCTTGACACCCGACCGACGGACAGACAGACAGACGGACCACAAAATGATCCTATAAGGGTTCCGTTTTTTCCTATGAGGTACGGAACCCTAAAAAAGAGCAAAACACTTCTCCTGTAAAATTTTACCAATGGTAGATAGCTCAAACAAGCACTGAGGCGACGATAGGGAGACCGGTCACGAGATGGACAGATGATCTCATCCAAGTACCAGGAAAATGCTGGATGCAAGTTTCCAATCGGTCTTTTTGGAAATGCATGGGGGAGGCCTATGTCCAGCAGTGGACTTCTTGACGATGATGGTATTGAACTATGATATTTCAGGGTACGACATCTAATCGTAGCCGACCCGTGGGGCTACAACGTCCGCACCCCCGAAGACGACGAGCGATATTCCAAGATCCCGCTGTGGAAGCGAGCTGTCATAACCTCCATGGATCTACTGAACCCGCTGTGGGCGGTGCGCGCGGCCGGGCCCGCGGGCCGCTGGCTGGTGTCCAAGACGCGGCCCGACATCAGCCGCAAGTACCTCAAGTATCTGCCGGACGCGGAGACCGTCATACCGGAGTACATCTATCAGTGCAACTCGCAGACGCCCAGGTGACTCATTAAATTTGTTGACATAAAATGCGTGTAAAATGTAAATCGGCTCATACGTCTCCCTCATAACTTTCATAGCATGTTGTGTTGTCTTAGAGTTTCTAGTGTATGGTCTGATGCGGTATATCTACTAAATGCCTCTGGCCTCGTACAACTCTGGAATGGCGCACCGGTTTATTTTTTTGTTTTGTATGTTTGTTCACCGACTGCTCCGTCAATTGTGCATTGATTTTGGTGATTATTTTTGTGTAGTAGGTAGTCTCATATTTTTATCATAATCGATTCATTTCTTTGGTTTTTATAACCAATAAAACAACAATACAAGTGGCAGGAAGACGCTGGATGCAAGCCGCTTCCAATCGGTCTTTTTGGAAATCCATGGGGGGAGGCCTATGTCCAGCAGTGGACTTCTTATGGCTGAGATGATGATGATGAACCAATAAAATAACATGGTAAAATATCACCCAAGTAAACAAATTGCGTATTCTGAAGTCGGTTATTTCAGTTTTTTTAACTATATTGTGTCACAAACCGGTACCAACTCAGCATAGTTGGTTGAATTATTCATCGCTGGTCTTTAGTCGGGACCGGCAGGTTGTCCCGGTTGGTATTTGACTGTTATTATAATTTTCCAGCGGCGAAACAGCGTTCCACAACCTGGGCGAGATGTTCATATTCGCGAAGCACCCGATGGTGACGCGACTCGACCAGCTCCACCCCTCGATCCCGATGACGGACATCTACGGAGCCAAGTCCTGGGTGCCGTGCTCGTCCGACCTGGTGAAGGAGAAGCGGCCTTCCAGCTTCCTTTATACTAACGTGAGAAATTACTAAAGTTGCTTTATATGGAAAAAAAAACGCACTACACAATGTAGTATGTAATGCCAATTTTTTGTTATTTATTTTATGATTATCTATTTATTTTATTCGAAAGTTTCTACATTGTTTAAGCAACTAATTTAAATATTTTTGTGATTGATGTTGTTTTATAAATATTAAAACTTCATTAAATTAAAAATTAAAGTAATCTTGTACTTAATACAATGCAATCTATGTATGTCTATGGATGTGAACCACTGATGATAACCACTTAATATTTATTTACATGAGGTCATCTATTATTAACTAGTTTTCCGGGAAATAAATTTTCTTTATCTGTTTCAGGTGATCGAAGACGCCAGCCATCACATTTACTTGGATAATTCGGATGTGTTCAACGAAATAGTTATAGAAGCGTGCGCAAAAGCTGACGAATATGATCCACAGATCAAACCAATACAGACCAATGGACAGCCAGTAGACTCTGTTAGTACTGAGAACCAATCACAGATCAGCAAAGCTACTTCTAGCCAATCGCAGAACAGCAAAGGCGACATAGTTAGAATAGAAAACCAATCACAGAATGGCATTGCCAAATCTGACCAATCACAGCCTGGGATAGGTCTTTTGAGTCAGCACGAGAATGCAGTGGCTGTACAATAACAAAATATTATTTTAGGGTGCTAAAATTATAAGAATTTTTCCATTGATCACAATGGTATTGTTCTGGTCTTGTCAGCTGTGATGCACGTATTTTTCTATATTTGTATTTATTTTCCAAATGTTTGTATTAATGTTGTGATAGAAATAATATCTATTATAGTTAAGGCATCAGGGATATTTTAATAAATATGATGGGATAGCCCCACTTTATAAGGTGCCAACAGACATTCATGCAAGAAGGCTCCAAATAATACTTATAAAAACACTTTATAAATATTTTTTATACTAAAGTTTATTTAATAAAATCGAAGTATAAAAAATATAAAACTCAGATGATTTTTTTTAAACGTGACAGAAAAATTAAGTTGTGTAAGATACATGAGCTCTATCCTCGGCCTCACCGTCGGGAATCATCTGGCGAGTTGTTGATGGTCAAACGTAGATCTATCTATAATAGAAAAAATGATACCAAAGTTCAAATCGAAATTTGATATTTTTTGGAATGTGTATTACGAAAATAATTCTCTTTTTCGTGCTTCTAGCTGTCCTATAGAAGAAGAGGCATATGTGGGTAACCTCCAAACCTTTTTGTTTGAGTTCCTAATTTACCATTATAACTCCATTTTTTTCAGTATAACTAGATTGCCTTCCAATTTTAATTAGTTACAATCTACCTCTGGACCAAAACCTACGATATAATAAGTTAACAAATGGGTATAGAAACTATTGCATTTTACTGGCTGAGCCGTGAGTGACAAGATGGATTGTGATCCTTAGGTCATTGTAGAAAATATAAGGTAAAAAAACTTTTTAGGTTAAACGGTTCTATTGAAAAGAAAGAATGATATAGATATAGATAGATAAGAACATACTAAAAGTAAAAAAATAATGAGGTAGGTTCTGGGTACCAGTCATCACACCACTCTCCTCATCAATCTAGGGCATTGATCAGATTTAAAAATAAAAAATTCTATCAACAGTAAATTGCTCAAATAATGAACCTACCTAGTTATTTTTTTACTTTTAGTATATTATTTTTCTTAATCATTATTTTCATTTTCAATAGAACCGTTTAACTTAAAAAGTTTTTATACTTATTTTATTTTCAAGTTTTTAATTTCTAATTCGTTACTTAATGTTAACGAAATGAAAACTAAAAACTTTGGAATTTTTCATTGTTTACTGTAGTCTACTAGTCTATCCCTTTTATTTGATACCCATATTGTGGGGGTTGTGAAAAAATATGTAATCTGCTATTTTGTGGCGGCGGCCATCTTGAATTTAGAATAATACTGAGTTTATTTCTTTATTGTCATCAAAACTAAAGGTGTTACCAAATATTGGATCAATCTACAGGAAGGTAAAATTTCGATTACTAAATTTGACCCATAAAACAATCGGCAATATTCATGAAAATTTTGCTCACAATGACAATCTTCAATGAATAATTAATGAAAATATCTGCTTACTCTCGGCCTAGGTTATTGGAAAAGTATTTTTTAATAATTAGAAATATGATTGTGATTTAAGATATTCCGTGTTATTAATTATATAATTTATAGATTTTTTATTGTTAATTTATTGTATTAATTTAATTTCTTGTACATTCATGTTCCGCTATTGCGTTTTGCAGCACAAGTATAATTCTGTAATAAATGAGGTTTTAAATGTGATATTTCGTATTGTACAAAATGAGATTAGATATGTAATTATGTAAATTAAAAAATATTTACTATAGATTGTTTTTTTATTTTACTCAATGTTACTTACTTGTGCCTATGTAAATATTAACTAATATTAATATAAACCACCCAATAGCATTTAATATTTTTGTCCTGTAGGAAAAGATATCTGTAGGTCAAAATCAAAGCACCCAGTAACGGTCTATGCGCAGAATGCCCAATCCTTACAATGACATATAAGTCTTAAAAGGACATTCTCAAAATGCCTAGTTCTCATACTAGCAGAATGAAAAATTACTATTTCTCGCGATGAGCAATCTCTTAAAATGGGTATTTGTAACATTTTTTTTCAAGATAGATCTACGATTGACCATCAACTCGCCTGATGTTAAGCGAACGAGCGAGAGTCGTGTGTGTGGAGCCGTCGATCTAGAAGATATTTATTCATTCTAACCTTGAAAATTCCATAATTGTAGGTCCCAGGAAACAGAGACGGCGGCAAAGAATCCTATTTCTGTGCAGTACGCATAAAGAACGTGGACCGATATCGCTGAATACGGATTTTTAACATTTCAAAGAGAAATTGATGGTAATTCGCTGACTTTCTGCAAATACTGTAGTGAAATGGGGAGGGTGGAATTAGGTCGTGAAGCGCTTCCGCACATTTCCTGAAATGAATCCTGTAGAATATAGACAGACATGCTACTTTACGGCGGTGCTCAAAACTAAATAGCTTCTTGGCAACTAGTTTATCGTCACCGATTAACCTCATAGCTCGCCGGTCCACTGACTGGTCACACGTCTATTTTGTGGCAATATATTTGACTATAGTTTTGACCAAATACTGCGGTCTTTTGCAAAGCAGCTCACGCATCGTTGCTGGTTTGCGTCGCGCTTTGCAATGTTTTGCTTTTAAAAAGACGCATGCGCATGAAACTTTAATCTGAGTTTTTGAAATGTCAATCCATACTTAAAAATATGCGACAACCATGTTTGTTTCCATAATAATCCTAAAATAAAAAACACCATTTAATAAATTATCTTTATTTACATAATATATTTCATTTCGTGTATCAAAAAGCTGTAATAACAATACTTTAAATATTTCTTTCTATTACAGATAAAGAGTAAATTGTACATCATCAAGCAACACAACTTATATTTCGTATTGCTTTTAGACATGTCTTTAAAAGACAAAATGAAGTGAGGTTTATACAATAGTCAATAAATTAAAGAGCGCAAAATCTTAAAAATCGTCGAATTACTAAAACATTAAGTCAGAATTCTATGAATTGAACAAAAGTAGATTTGGCTAGAATACTGTATATAATTTTACTAATTGAAATCTTTATAGATATTTTAAGTACAAAGTGAAGAAAAAATATAAATATTGGACATAAAAAATAATCTTAATTATTATAGTCGCTACAAAGCAAACTATTGAAGAAAACAGGAAATATGCATGATTTTGATTTACAAGAAACGTTAACGGCGCACGTGTCGAAATAAAAGACTGATTTTTACCCCTTCATAATCAGATTTCGAGGATTCCTTTTCACTGATTGGAATTGTGACTGCCTCTGCGGTTTGCATTTTGAAATTTCGTTAAAGATAATAAAAAATGAAGAAATTAAGTATTGAAAAAAAAGCAAACCGTAGGAGCATAGTGGTACCAACCTTACAAAAAACACTACTATATAACCGTTATTTCTTATGGCAACGTTATAAAAAAAAAAAAAAAAACCGGCCAAGTGCGAGTCGGACTCGCGCACGAAAGGTTCCGTACCATTATCTATAAAAACAGCAAAAAAAAAAAAATATGTCTGTTGTATGGGATTTAAACCACTTAAATATTAATTTTATTTTAATTTAATTATTTATTTTTAAAGTGAATAATATAATTCAATATTCTGTGTATATTAAAAACGAGCAAAAAAAATTACGTTTGTTGTATGGGAGCCCCCTTAAATATTTATTTTATTCTGTTTTTTAGTATTTGTTGTTATAGCAGCAACAAAAATACATCATCTGTGAAAATTTCAACTCTCTAACTATCAAGGTTCATGAGATACAGCCTGGTGACAGACGGACGGACGGACAGCGAAGTCTCAGTAATAGGGTCCCGTTTTACCCTTTGGGTACGGAACCCTAAAAACTATCGAAATTGTATAATATTTAGGGGTAAAAAAAAGTTTTATTGTATGTATGAATGTTGATACTGGTTGTATGAGAAACGCGTAATTCATCGAAGAAAATTACCGTAACTATAATCTTAACAAGTAAAAAGTCGAAAAAAGAAAATGTTATCTATTTATGACCCCAAATTCGTAAACGGGGAAAATTAACTGTAGAAAACCGTTTTCTCCTATTGTATGGAAAAAATCGTCATGTTATGGCGAAAATTGGGTTCTCAATAACACTTAATGGGGAAAATAAAAAATATATAATAAAATGTAAGACGTATAGCGAAGAAATTATATTAGAAGCAGAAACACACTCGATTTATAAGTTAGATTTAAGGTTTATCCGAAAAAATCCGAGATCCGAATCAAAGTATTCAAGCTTTTCGGTGATCCTTTTCAGACAAAACGAATATTTGTATGTACGGCGTATAGGGTGAAGTGGTTTGTATTTATGGTGTATGCACATCGAGCATGCTGGTGCGGTCTCCGTCTAACATGAAATTGAAAAGCTTATAACTATTTTCAGAGTATTTTAATTACTTGCTTTCGTCAAGAAATGAAAAAATGCATATTCCCTATTGTAGAGAAAATGTGCTCAGAGTAAAACACGATGATTAAGAGTTAGGAAGATTACTTAGTAGTAGTACGCGACATCACAGTTGGCGCGTCGGGGAAAATATATGTTGTATAACGTACTTAGTTTATTGTGCTATATAGTATCGGTTAAAAGGAAAAGATTTATGAGAAAAGAACAGAATGAGTTATGACGACCTGTACTTATTGAAATCGGATAATGTTTAAGGGTGGAAGATAGTTTTCTCATTTTTGTATGGAAGAATGCACACAACGTTTTTTTTTAAAACACACGTCTCTTGCTTCGTAGCGAAAGATTCTAAAGGTATAGGAAAATTTATTGAGCGTAGGCCGTTTGGCAAGCCTCAACTAACATTTATAAATGCGTTTCCACTGAAGCGAAGCGGAGCAGTACATGAATTGACCAATCACGATGCTCTAAGAGTTTCGAGCATTGTGATTGGTCAATTCAAGCATCGCTACCCTCTACTCTGCTTCAGTGGAAACTCAGCCATAATAACCATAGTGTTGAGGTCTTAATTTGATTGATGAATTTGAATGATAATTTAAATAATAAATAGTCTGTAAGTTTAATAAGTGGATAAGGTAGTTTAGTATTCATTTTGGTCTATATGCTATGGAATGGATGGATGATTAGAAAGTTCGAGTAATAACAATATTTAATATTAGGTACTCACTTCACTGTATCCGAAAAAAATGCAAGAATAATTTGTACATTTAACATCTTATAAAAATTAAGGCACACTTAGGAAAAGTGGATTCTATGAAAATCGTATCTTCTCGAACTCACATCACTTTTGTGGTTGATTAAGTCCCATCCAATATTAAAAAATATAACGATCAAAATATGATCGTAGTGAAAACTATTGAGCATTGATGAACCCTAGTAAGTGGCTTGGCTGCGCCATACCCACGTTTTTATTTCTATAGACCCGCAGTAAGAAAATATGTATCTTTTCAAAAACAAGCTTCTTAATCGTCTTTTATTTGGTGACACATAATTTGGGCTCATAATGAATTATTTATCCGACATCTTTAGATTTGGATAGAATTATGAAATGGTCCATCATACTGGTTAGTTATAATATTGTCGCTTAGATAATCATGCGTTGTCATCTAAACTGAACGTGTACTTATCAAAATTTCAGCTCTAATTGTTGGTTGTTCAATTGCTTGCTTTAAAATTCAGTTGCAAAATTGAACTCACATACATTATAACGAATATATCGGACAAATCACACATTTTTACAACATTTTTTATTTTTACTAATAATTAGACGATACGACGTCTTATAAAATAAACGAACCCCCTAAAATAAATATAGAATCCCCAAAAATATCACAACCATAAACTGCCGGCTTCACATTACAGATCCAAAACTTACAATCGATTAAATAATATTATTTAAAAAATATGCTGCTGCTAAATGTAGCTTAAGACACTCCAGATTTAAAAACTAATCGATTAACACCTCGCACATAAAAACCGGTTAAGCCGTATACCGTCGCCTTTACATGTTTGAAAAAGTTACCTTCCTTTTTGAGAAATCGGGTAAAACTTTGTTCCGATAACTAGTGCCTACGTGCGAGGGAGACAAACAGTATTTTCATAATGCATACTTAGGCCACTATCTTAAGGCTTATTCAGACCTGAGCGTTAATCGCTTCCGCTGTGGGTAGAGGACAATACCGCGCGGATATAGCTTGGGGTTCGTTACCGCACGCGATAGCGATATCCGTGTATTTGGTGTAAACAGTGAAATTAACGCATACCCACGCGGATTTCTCTACCGCTCGCGGTAGTGAATAACGCTCAGGTCTGAATAGGCCTATAATAGCGTCGACTTTCGTCAAACGCTGGAAGAACGTTGTATGTGGTCCATGGCATCCCCGACACAGGGAATCTTAGTCTATGAACATGAAGCATTATATATTTATGTATATTTAATTATTTACATAATTTCAGATACAGTGAAGTGGTGAGAGCCAAAGGCAGTGTTTTTGTGCGTCCGCCCGCACAACTATTAACAAATAAGTAGGTAACTAAAAAAACGCTATCGCTATGAAATCTCTTCGCGCTGATTGGTCAGACCTATAGGCTGCGATTGGCCTGTGTTTTTAATGCCGTTCTGTGATTGGTTATCTCGTATGTTATTGTCATCTTCGGCCTTGTATTTGGCTAATTCGAGTTGTGGGTCGTAGTCGTCAGCTTTCGCAGCCGCTTCAAGAACGTACTTGTTGAATAGGTCCGGTTTGTCGAGGTACACGTGGTGACCGGCGCCGTTAATCACCTGAAAATTGATCAAAATATTATTTCAATATTGAATCGCAGTTGCTTTATGGCGGATATTCCAAAAACTATAAATAAATAAATATTTGTGGACATTTCACACAACACCATCTAGCCCAAACTAAGCAAAGCTTGTACTATAGAACTAGATGGCTGATAGAATACCTAAATATTTTTATTTGTAAATATATACATATGATACATAGAAACACCCAGACACAGAACAAACATCCATGCTCATCACACAAATGTGTGCCCTGGGTGGGGATCGAACCCACGACCTTTCAGTTCAGCAGGTAGACGTAGACACACTACCAACTGAGCCACAAGGCCAGTCAACTCGAACAAAACGCTTTGGCTACTCTTTTTATTGTCTGTCCTCCATATGCTTATATAAAAATCTGCACGTACAGAAGTCTCTGGGAAATGGGACTGGGAAAATAAAAAACATAAAATGTACCAGCGGCTTCTTCCCGTGCATACTGTAAAAGTCAGTTAAAGAACTTGAGAGTAATTGGCTTTCATATAGGCAATGGATTGACCCCCAGTCACTGCAAGTCAACATTATAATCTACCCTCTTATACCCATGATTTTATATATGTAAGTGCACATACAGAATAATTACAGAAGGATCTATATTTTCCGATTCCATATGCACCGACAAATGTTACAGAATACTGATCTTTGCATCAATGTTTAGCTGGCGAGTCAGATCAACTTCTAGTCAAAAACTTGGGAGCTGTACAAGAGCTACAAACTTGTGTAAAATTAACCTACACTTGTATTTCTCATTTTAGCCTAGAATCTGTTTAGTTAAACTACTAATGCGACATTGAGTGCGCTGTTGTCCTTATTTCGCTAAATAGGTAAGTTTATTCCCATTTTGGCCGCGAGAATTCTTTATCCAAATATAGTACCTGGGTGACCTAGCTCCACTCGGATTTTTTATGACTGAAAATACGAGCAAACCCGGGTTCGAAACCTAGCAAGATATATATAAAAAAAATAAAAGAATTGCATCCGGATCATCTCGATTTGGAAGATCTCTGTAAGAAGAAATCTGGAAGATCCGGATCTCATTTAACGCGTGAAATAAGAGATAAGTGACTAGACTTAAGCAACTGTGTGAAACCAAAAGGTGTCCCTTACTTGTACAAAAGTCTTGTTAGAAGGGCGATGTTCGCTGAGCACTTGACCGGTGCAGTTGTCCACCCAGGATCTGGAGCCGTAGAGCACGGTGATGGGGAGTGTCTGCGGGAGCTGGTCCAGACGCTTCACCATCGGATTTTTTGCCCAACCGAATCCGGTCATTAGTGTGTGGAATGAGCTTTCACCGCTGAAATATTTAGACATGTATAAAATATACCCCGTGGCCAAAATGAATATCTCTAAAATATCCCAAACATGTGGGAAGCATGCTTAAAGAAGAAAGAGCAGCATACGAGTGGTTGGTTGCTGTATTGTGAAGTGGGGTGTTGGAATTCCGATATAGGAATAAGGTAAAAAAGTTTTGTATATTAAAAGTTCTAGGAAAACAGCATTCCTAAAAAAAAGCGATGGAGAATTCAAAGGGAACCCAGACCTTTTTGCAGACAAAGTGGGTCCAGTTTATTAGTAAACATAGGATCGTCACCAATTCTAATGGATCGTCGCTATAAGGAGTCGAGAGGTTGAAACTGGTAAGCCGATGCGCAATTCCAGAGGTGTATCCAGACGCATTTTGCAGATATAATGCATCAGACAATGCGCTAGAAGCTCAAAGACAGACATACGATGAAAGAAGATAAAAAGAAAATACATCATAGGGGCGAGTTACGAGGGAGTCGTATGAGCCGATTTACATTTTGCACACCTTTTATACCAACAAATTTCTTAATGAGTCACCTGGGCGTCTGCGAGTTGCACTGATAGATGTAGTCCGGTATGACGGTCTCCGCGTCAGGCAGATACTTGAGGTACTTGCGGCTGATGTCAGGCCGCGTCTTGGACACCAGCCAGCGGCCCGCGGGCCCGGCCGCGCGCACCGCCCACAGCGGGTTTAAGGGTTGCACCGCCGTGGCGATCGCCCTAACCCACAGAGGAAGTTGGTATTTTTCATAAGCATTCGACGGACGTTCCGGAAAGCCCCATGGATCGGCCAGCACTAAGTGCCGTACTCTGAAAGGATGTAATTCATAATTGATTAAGAGATTTTGAATTAAGGAAGGTAAGAAGTGTGTTGTGATGTGTCTTACCTTTCAGGGTATTTAATAGCATATGCGGTGGCGATGTACCCGCCAAGGCTGTGCCCTAGCAGCACGAACTGACCGAGGTTGAGCTCGCGCCGCCACTCCTCGACCGATTCAACCCACTGCGCTTCCGCCTTGAGCGCGTCTGAGGAGAATCGCGGTCGTGAGCTGCGCCCGAACCCTGCATACAGAACGCACGCTTACTTCCCTGATACTGCACCCACCCACCCGCTCTACCCACCTCGATTCCGCATTGAGATCGAACCGTTATGCCCCAATCCTGCATATAGAGCGCACATTGACTACCTCGACCCGACCCTGACATATAGGGTAGTGTCTGGGCTCTTCTCTATTGACCCCAATTACCGAGCCTTCCTTTAAGTGAGCTACGCCCCAACTTTGCACACAGAACACAGTCATGTTCACTACCCCAGCTTACTCACACTATTTTCCTACTCTACCGACTGCACTGAATGTGTCCACTTTGAACAAATATCTGATGAAGCGTGGCACGTTCACTACCCAGCCTCAGAGAAGACACTACCTCGTCAGTCAGCGCATCACTAGCTCACTGCTCAACAGGCATGTAGCTCGCTCATGAGACTCACCCAGCAGATCAAATGCGTACACAGGTCTTGCAACCGCCAGGGCGTCCAGGTTGGGGCACCACAGCGCCAACCCCGCGCCCATTCCGTGCAGCAGCACTAGCGGCGTCTTCTCCGACTCTTCGTTTAGAGATATGGTCCATATTTTGTCGGACTGTCCCACCACCGAGCCAATGTCCACGTAGAAACGTTTGTACGCCGTTTTCAAACCTGCAAAAGTACAAAACATGTCATACTGGTTCACTGGTTACTGGTTCGTTGGTTGGTTGGTTTGGTTGGTTGTGTGTTTCTACATGATCGCCTACAGCCTAAACGGCTTGAACAATTTTGATGTACGAGGTGTCGTCAGAATCGTCTTCACTCCCTGAGTGAAGCTATATTTTTATATGCAATAATAATAAAACATCTTTCGTAAAAATATAAAAATGCGTTTTTTCCTCATTCACACAAAAATTCGAATTTCTCTTCTCACAAAAAAACGTAGGTACACGCAACAATGTATCGAGCGTAACGAAATCGTAAGTTAGATTGCAAAAACTGCTTTTCTGCAGTCGTGCATTTTGTTTTTCTTTTAATATAAAGTCATAGAAAGCGAAATGCGCAGCGTCACCGTGTTAGCCCAAAAACCGAACTCTATGTTCTTAACCTACGATCTCAAGATTATCAGCATGACAGAGATAGTTATTTTGTGATTGGACGGGCTAACTTTAGTAGTAAAATTTTAAAAAAGTCAACGTCATCCTTTTACGTATATTTTGCGTATTACAAAATGATTGTCCAAGGTTCTTCCGTATCTGAAACGATATTGACGAAGGTCGTTCTGTAGCCGTCATGTTTAGGTATAACAGATATGATAGATTATGACTTATATTATTAGTTAAATCCTGTTTGCGTGGGGCGTTCAAATAAACTGTGTATTAACTTATATTATACCACAGATTATACACAAACATAATACACCATACGGTGGGGAAAAAAGTGAGCTGAAAAATGACGAAGTTGTCTTCAGGTGACTTGATTATATTAAGACATTCGTTGACAATTCTCTCCAGTACCTACATAAGCTACCCATTAGACAAAACTATTTTATTTGAATATTTATTAACCGATTTCGATAATTCTTTTCTTATCTGATAAAAAATGTAAATAACTAGGTTTGTACATAAACATTAATTAGTATTAGTTAGTAGAATTCAGTTTTCTTAATTTGTATGGAATGAAATGACGTTGGACACACAAGAAGTAAGTTTTTTCACAGTTTACTTCAAGCTCCGATGGACGATTCCAGAATTAATGTAAAATCATTTTGATGACATCATTTGTAGATTATATTATGTATTTATTGTAGCTCCTAACTCGCAAAACAATTTTGTATGCAAAATGTATGAGAATGTATAGAATTCTACATAAAGAGATTAGCGCATCTAATCTCTCAATTCTATACATTCTTTCGTATTTCTGTATTCGCCGTGTTAAAATTTTCTCTACTCATTTTGCCGTGTAAGAATATGACAAGACTATGAAATCTCTTTTTCATTTGACAACAAGTATATATAATAACAGAAAAACAAAATACTCGACAGCAGAAAGCGATTTTTGCAGTCTAACTTAAGATTTCGATACGCTTGATACGCTGTGATACGCTACGATACGATACGCATGTCAAAACTATGAAATCTACCAATTTTTCACTTGACAACAAGTATATACATATTTAAAAGAAAAACAAAATACTCGACAGTAGAAAAGCGGTTTTTGCAGTCTAAATTAAGATTTCGATACGCTTGATACGCTGTTGAGTGAATGTTTTTTGTGAGAAAGTATGCGTGAAATCGCTATAAATGGTTATAGATGCGCATTCTTTAGAATAATTCCAATAAAATAACTTTTTTTATAACGAAATAATTCGTTGGAGGTTACGAAAAAACGTATTTTTTTATTTTTGCAAGAGATGTATTATTCAAAAAAATATAGCCTATGGCATCCAGGAAGTGAAGACGAATCTAACGACACTTCGCACATCAAAATCGGTCAAGCCGTTTAGGCTTTAGGCTGTCATATAGAAACATACATACACTCGAAAAACATAACCCTCCTTCTTACGCAGTCGGGTAAAAAAGAGCACAGAGCATATTGCGTGGCCCACATCTTAGCCCCGCTGCAATTTAATAGGGCCTCGAATTCTGTGCCCTGCTGGGTCAATTCTTTACGAGATTATAACATTAACGGCCTTACCGAAAAACGTTACTTAACTTTAACCAACGTCTTAAGTTCTCTGTCTTCTTTCCGCAAGTGTCATTACGTGTCAGCGAGAAGTTGACAAAATATTTTAAGCAATGCTTAAAGTTAAGTAACGTTTTTCGGTAAGGCCCTAAGTATCAAGTTTGATAGCTGTGATCCGGAATGAACAACTCGACTCGATCACTTTTGTGAAGATGGATCAATTATTTTCGATGTCTCATTTCAAGCTCAAAGGGGTGGATGGATGAGAGTTCATCCATCCCTTGGAGCTTGGAATGAGAATGTGAAGTGGAGCGAAGGTTAGTGGTAAAGAGTTCTTTATTGTACACGCCTTAGAACTTATAATACAATAAAGAACTCTAAGGAGTGTACAATAAAGAACTCTTTACCACTAACCTTCCCTCCACTTCACATTCTCATTTCAAACTGGATGGATGAGAGTTCAGTTCATCCATCTCTTGGAGCTTGGAATGAGAATGTGAAGTGGAGCGAAGGTTAGTGGTAAAGAGTTCTTTATTGTACACACCTTAGAACTTATAATCAAGAGAAATTATTTAAAAATTAGTGTAACAACTGGTGGCCTTATAGCTAATAGCGATCTCTTCCAGGCATCGTTTAGGATGCCACCATTTTTTTTTTGATGCAAGGGACAGTAGCCTCCAAAAAAAACTAACATAGTTAAACCCCTGTCACATTAATATCTGTCATTTTGACTACTTTCGTATTATTCCTTAAAACATAGGCGGATTTGACTTGCACTTGAAATTTAAACTAGACAATTGACCTTTTGATACTGGACGACTAGTATACTGGACATTTGGACACCCTATATAGACATTCTTTAACACTAGACGTGGTGACCCCATACGAACGTTCCTAGTCTAGATTGTTATCTATCTACCTAATACCTTTAAACGAGTATATATATAATCTGAAGCACGGAAACGGCCCCAACGTTTTTAATTAAATTTAGTTCATAGGTAGATTAGGGGACGATAAATCGATCTTGCTAGGTTTCATTTTTAGTGAACCCGGGTTTGCTCGTATTTTCAGTCATAAAAATCCGAGTGGAGCTCGGTCGCCCACGTACTAGTGTCATTGTCCGCAATTGTAACACCTGCACTTGAGTGCACTCGCGATAAAGTTTAGTGAAACGATAAAAGCCCGATAAAATAAGTCTCCTATAAAAATAATGATAATGCTAATGTTGCAATAAATTATATCAGTATTGCCTAGATAAAGAGACTCGTGCCACTGTTTCTAAATCATCATTGATTGGTATAACAAAGAAAGTTAGTACCATACGATTCTATTAATGTATTTAACAATAGTTAGTAAAATTGACAAAGGTCACGGACCCCGATGTCTGTGGAGCTAAAAATTTAATTTAAAAAAAAAGACGATTCTACGAAACCCCCATCATTTCGATGTTAGGATAAAGTAAGGCTGGGTTTCCACTGAAGCGGAGCGAAGGATAGTGGTGTATACTATACACCACTGTTTCGCTCCGCTTCAGTTCAATGCAATTCAATTTGTCACTATACACTGTATAGTGACAAATTGCATTACTCGGAATCTCCGCGAAAAAATTCGAGCATTGTGATTGGTCAATTTATGCATTGAGCTGCGATCCATTTGCGATTTTGAGCCATTCGTTTTATCAATTAAAATACCTACAATGCAGTGAAGCGACCCGGAAGAACAATGCGATAATGCGGCTGACGTATTTCACTTTGTTTTAAATTCACATTATTTATGACTTGATTCGAAACATCTGCGAATCTGATACTGTATTTTTATTATGATCGGCTAGGCATTTGACCACCACCTATCTGATGTTAAAGTAACGGCGTGGCCAAAGAAAGTGCTCCTACCCTGGAATGGGAACTATTCGACTTGCGATAGTTCATGTTTCGATATTTTTCTGGCAATATTTACCAAAGGCGCACTAAACTTAATCTAGTGTGTTCTACATAGACGCAGCTAAAATATTATTGTAGTAGAATAGAATACATACACCTTGACTGCGGTATCAATATGCCCTAGATATTTGTACTGCAATGGATACAGTGGAAATGTGTGAATTATATCTGGGCGTTGGATCTATGCCAACATACGTAAGGGCAATCCATTCCGCATTATCTTATTCTCCTTGCCCTTTTTTCAATCGAACGACCAAAAGATCGACTAATTACTTATATCCTACATTTTTGAATGTTTTTGTATGTATCTACTTTATAGACAGTTCAAAAATTACACACATCCGACAGGACTTCAAACTTTCGAACTTGCGGCCATCCCACGTGACACTTCCGTGGCCAAAATGGTAAAGGCTCCAAGGTACAGATCGGGATAATGCGGGTTCAAGTCCCGTCGGATGTCTGGAATTTTTTAACGGTTAATAAATTTGTAGATAGTAAAAAAAAAATTGTCTGTAAAGTCGGTTTACGGACGATAATTTTACGTGATAACGTCATGATAGATGCGTCACAAGCCGAACGCTTAGGCCGATCGTGCCTCTCTATCGCTTGTTCGGCGCTCTCGCTTGCACGCTTGGCTCAGGCGGAACGTGACAATGAGTCATGCTTTTTCGTGCGTGCAGCCGGCGTTCATCGATTTATAAGACCTTATCACTTTTTTAAAATAAAAACTACGGGTCACTCACGTCTGTTTTGAGCCGAAATATCCGACTATAGTTTCAACCGCATTCGGCGGTCTTTTTCAAAGGAGCAGCACACACGTCACTCTCGGTCGGTGACGCGCCTTGCAAGGCGCGTCACCGACCAAGAGTGACGTTTGGTTTCATTTTTATTACGGAACCTTAAAAACCTATGAAAATATTGAGAAAAAAATGTCACATAGGACATTTTAGATTTGCAACGACGTTATACCGATATAATACGGATGGAGTATGTATATGCCGATGTAAACTAGAGCGTGTAAATACCTACTATTCTATTGTAATTGTAACTAGTAAAGGAACTATTGAACTGCGTATAGATAAATAGGTAATCTCACTATTGTTCACACAGGAAATGACACACAGCACAACAGAATAAGTAGTAGATATTAGGCCCCTAGCACACGGCGTATTTTAAGCGCGCAGAGGGTGCGCTGGTAACGCACGTATACGCGCTTCAAACGAGATTTGAACGCAATCTTGTAACCTAAGCACACGGGGTGATCGTGAAACGTGCGTCTACTGCGCGTATACTTAGTCTGGCCATAAATACTGTTACAGTTAAAAATAAGAAAGATATTACATTTGAATTTGGAATCTGTCATTTTTATACGATTGTTCATTGAGTTTTCTAATTTTGGCGCCAATACATTGTACAATATTCTGCGATATTAAAATGGAGTGGGGTGATAAAGAGAACCGAATCGCTGTGATTGCATTACACAAAGTTGGTATGGAGCCAAATGCAATTTTTAAAACTCTCCATACGCTTGGTATTAGTCAAATGTTTGTGTACCGGGCTATTAATAGGTACAATGAGACCTCCTCTGTTTGTGACGGAAAAAGATCTGGCCGTCCACGTAGTGTTCGTACGAAAAAGGTGGTCAAAGCAGTAAGGGAAAGAATTCGAAGAAATCCTGTCCGAAAGCAAAAGATTTTATCTCGGGAGATGAAGATAGCACCCAGAACCATGTCGCGTATTTTAAAAAGGTGACTTAGGACTTGCAGCCTATAAGAGACGCACTGGTAATTTTTTAACTGATAATTTAAAAAAGAATAGGGTGGTAAAATCGAAACAACTACCTAATCTAATCCTCCTATCCTAATTAGTCGACAGAGTGCAACGTGGGCATTATCCGACTTCAGTGATGGTTTGGTGGGGTGTTAGCTATGAAGGAGTGACTGAGCCATATTTTTGTGAAAAAGGTATCAAAACATCGGCACAAGTGTATCAAAATACCATTCTTGAGAAGGTAGTTAAGCCCCTTAACAACACCATGTTCAATAACCAAGTATGGTCCTTCCAACAAGACTCGGCGCCAGGTCATAAAGCTCGGTCCACGCAGTCTTAGTTGGAAGTGAACGTTTCGAACTTCATCAGAGCTGAAGACTGGCCGTCGTCTAGTCCTGATCTTAATCCGCTGGATTATGATTTATGGTCAGTTTTAGAGAGTATGGCTTGCTCTAAACGCCATGATAACTTAGAGTCCCTAAAACAATCCATACGATTGGCAGTGAAGAATTTTCCCATGGAAAGAGTGCGTGCTTCTATTGATAACTGGCCTCAACGTTTAAAGGACTGTATTGCAACCAATGGAGACCACTTCAAATAAGCTTTTATATTTTAAATTGTTTTATATTTATGTATTAAACTAACACACTGTAAAAGTAATAAATATTATTTGCAATAAAAAAAAAAATTCTTCGTGACAATATTTATGGCAAGACTAAAAGTAAAAGGTACACGCAGATACAGCGATACAGACGCGTGTAACTGTGGCGCGGGCGGTGCCGTGGCGTGAGCGCGCGCCCCTCCTCTACCCCTCCTCCGGCCCTTTGTACGCGCATCAAACGAGTTTCGAACGCGCGTTTGTATCGCGTTTTACGCGCGTTCGAATCTATAAAAACGCAAAAATCGGCATCTATTGCGCTGAAAACGAGCGTTCCTGAAACGCGCGTCGTCTGCGCGTTTAAAATACGCCATGTGCTAGGGGCCTTAAGTGCAACAATTGGCAGTTTTATCTCAGAAAGACATTTTTCATTGAAATACCGAAAATTCGTACTCTAAGATTTCGGTCCACGTTCTTGAAGCGGTCTTTTCAGATAAATACAATCTGGGTGTCTTTAAATCGCGAATGCATCGATTACATGAGCGTTCCGTCGTAAACCGCAACATCAGAATTGGCATTGGTGAATTTCATCGAATCGACCAATCAAAACGGATATTGCAGCCCAAAGTGAAGAATAGTCACGGTGATGAGGACCATGTCCAGTGTCAGACAAGTTAGCCGATAAGGTAGCCGGCTTGGGTCTCAATACTCTTTGAATATCTACTCGTAAATTGGAAGTCAAATGTTCTTCCACTAGGCTGTCTTTGTTTTAGCCTTATAATAAAGCCACAGTACATATCAACTCATGATGGAATAAGGTCACAAAAACCATTTTTAGGGTTCCATACCTCAAAAGGAAAAAACGGAACCCTTATAGAATTAAAATCATATACGCAGATCCATAGTATCTTGCTGCAGAAAGAAAAATAAAATTTCTCAGTTTTCGTAAAAAAAAGTTACAGCCGAATATGTCGTAAAAACGCATATTTCGACACTCACAAGGGAATCAAACCTATGGGGTACGTCCCATTGACCTAAAACTATGAAATTTGGCAAGAAGCATTGTGTTAGAGTACACATATAGGAAAAAATCCGAAAACTGGACATTTTTAATTTAATCACAAATAAATAGTGTCTTTATGCAAGGAATGAGAGCCCAAATTTTAAAGTGAATGAACCGTATCATGTGGGGTATCATATGTAAGAGCTTCATTAGCATAACCTAAAAAAGGTTTTTAAATATTTTTACGATGTATATTTTTCGGTTTATGAAGGAAAATATAAAAAAAAAATATGATTTCCCCTTTTTATCTACTGGTTTGTACGGAACCCTCGGTGGGCGAGACTGACTCGCACTTGTCCGGTTTTTTTAGAATATTGCATTTTGAGAGTGCTGATGGACTTTTGATCGTGACTGTAGAATTTATCGAGAGAAAAAATATTACTCGTAAAAATAGCTACAACTACGTTTCATCCCTAAATATGTTATAATACGTAGTAACGCTGCCACGCCAAGGTAAATAAATAAATATTGGAGGAAATTTTCACACAACACTATCTGACTCCAAACTAAGCAAAGCTTGTACTATGGAAACCAGATGGCTGATAGAATACATATAGGTATACTTTTTTTTTTGTAAATACATACATATGATTCATGTAAACACCCAGACACAGAACAAACATCCATGCTCATGATACACATGTTTGCCCTGAGTGGAGATCGAACCCACGACCTATAGCTCAGAACGCAAACTTATTACCACTGAGCCATGAGGCCTGTCAAAAAAGGTATCACCTTTACAGTGTCTATAATATGGCTACTAATACAACCCTCAAGTTGATCTACTTGATAGCCTGTTTACATTTCAGGATATGGGTCGCTTTTCTACAGCTGCAGCGGCACATAAGGCGAAAAGAGGCAACTTTGAATTGCATTCAGCAATCACACAGTCTGTTCGTTTTTCCTATAGAACAGGAAGCACAATAAAGTACCTGGAGAATTGGAGTTTGTTGGAGTACTTACATGAGAGGATCCTCTTCTCCACATTGCGTAGCATTTCATCAGACTGACGAGTCCAGCTGAACCATCCACCAGTCCAACTGCAAGGGAAATCATTGACTCATTTGATTATCGGAATAACTTAACGCCTACTTTCGTAGGACAAACATATAAAACGTAAGCAGGAGAACTTAGGCATTTTAAGTATTCTGTGACGTATATAAGTATTTATTGCTTCGAGTATGTGATCCCAAGAGAAGCGATACCATTCAGATAAATTCAATAATTCCGCTAAATCCAATCGGAAATAATGCGCTCTTATTGGCTGACGCATCACCGCGCAACAGACTACGATACGGCGATAGAAATTCAGCAAGTGTAAGCGAGATACACACAAAAAGTTCTCGGAGTTATAATTATGCTTTATGCTCAATGGTCAAATGTTACTATTTGATCTAGCATTTAAAAAAATTAATTGCATTTAAAACCAAATCGCCATGGCTTAGGTGAAACGAATTCGCTATCCTAAGGTATGAGCATAAAATAAAATAGACATTACATTTTGTCTGATATAAATAAATAAATTGTTTGGATGATGAGGAGAAATGGGTAGGTATTCTCATTCTGATGCTCCCACACAAAAGTACCGCACTTATACACTGTATGGGAGCACCAGCCAATAACTACTTCAATAATAAATTACAGTTTAAAAAACTAAACAACACGCTACAAATTATTGTGGTCAAAGTTCATTACAAGACTTTTCTAACAAATCCAAACACAGCTATGATACGATGTTCCATCATGAAGTTCTAGTTCATATCTTCCGGCTCCATCATCAGATCAGTTCAACGGTACCATATTATTGTATTGTCATCAGAACTACATACAGCCTCCAATTTTCATGACGCTACGATCCTTGGAAGATGGTTAAATTAGTTACCTTAGATTTCATTACATAGTTACATACAGGTCGACCTAATAAAAGTGTGTTAAAAAAACTGATCCAATCCATAACACACAAAAATGACACAATCAACATATTACAAGCACTCAAAACATAAAACATGGTGCAATAAATAACTCATACCAAATATATAGGCTTAAGATATTACCTTGTCATAGCAACATAAATATACTTAATGTAAGGGTATGGCACCTTTGTGCGGGAAATGTACTTATGTGCCCGAGGGGCACCTATTTATATAAGATAATGTTCTCGATAAATTAATTGTTATTTATCAATTTTAACAATATTCTAAATTCTACCTAACCGAGTGGCGGGCGTGCAACTAGCGTCTGGCGGTCGCTGAACCAAAACCACCGAATCGGCATAACCGCTACGCCAGTGGGCGCTACACTTAATATGCAAACTGTTCTGTATACGCTAATCTTCCTTTTATACGAAATAGATTTGACCAACAAGTTGTCTGATGATAAGCGACGATGTAACCAAGGATGGAGCACGTCGATCTAGAAAATATTTATTCAACTTTGCCTTGAACATACGAAGATTGCAGTTAAAATCTCTGTCACCTTGTCTCTTTTAATTATTTTTTCTTTCCAGAAAACTACAATCTTTGATTTCTCAAGGCTAGTTTTAACAGATATCTTCTAGATCATCGTGTTCCATCCTCGGCCATACCATCGTTTATGATTAAGGGAGTTAGTGGTCAAACATATATGTATCATATAAATGAATATAGAAAACTCAAACCCCCGACAAATAAATAGCTGAACCGATTTTGATGAAACATAGCTAAGAACACTCTCGATGAAAACCTCTTTCAAAGAAAGAGAAAACTAGATCAAAATAGGTCCATCCGTTTGAGAGCTACGATGCCACATACATACACAGATACACACGTCAAACCTATAACACCCCTCTTTTGGGTCGGGAGTTAAAAAAATTGTGTTATCGTTTTAGATATATATCGAGTATCGAACCTGGACTTAATTGGAATAGGACCGAGGAAGATGGCAATATAAAAAAGAGACCTATATCCAGCGGTGGGATAGAGAAGGATTGATGATGATGAGGATGATATCTTAAAAAATGTGGTATTGCGTGAGCGAGACAGCGAAAAATCTATTCGCATCGCCCAGAAGGAAGTCCAATAATGGCACGAGCATAAAACTGGGGTCATAATTGGGCATGGTACTCAACTAGTTAACGGACCCCCTGAATAAGGGGACCTGCTGCTTATTATCTTTATCAGACTGGCTTGGCTTTTATCATGTGAATCGCATGATAAAAGCCAAACCAGCCAGATTTTTAAGTACAAAAGACTGGATTGGTGAGGGTCTATTATTTTGTCTGACTTAGGAAAAGTACAGAAAATAGAATTTTCATGTGCATTACTTTTTTAATGTGACGTGTAGTGTATAACTTTATAGTTGTTGACGATGACTTGTTTTTTTTTGCAAATTCGTTTCGCTACGCGGAATGCAGATATAGAGTTAGAAAGAGATAATGAATCGAAAGATTTATAAAAATATTTTGCAAGATAAAGATTTAAAAAAAAAAACTAAATTATGACCAAATTGTTAGTGATAATACGTAAACAAGGGCTGATAAGTAATCATAAACTCTCATGAAAGTATTAATCTATACTCACGCATGCGCATATTTTATTAGAATGACATAGCTAAAATGGTACTAGTGTAGAGAACACAGGGATGACATATTTGTTCACTTAATAAGTTATAAAAACCAGTACCATACCGTATCGTATCCACCTCTGAAGTATGACCTACTAAACAAAAAAATAATCATCAAAATCAATACAAAAAAATAGGCGAAGTAATCGCTGCATACAGAAAAAAATAATCATCAAAAACAAATCATAATTGGCGTAGTGATCGGTGAACAAACATAAAAAGAATACAGTCGAATTGAGAACCTCCTTCTTTTTGGATATCGGTTAAAAATTGCTAACGAAGAATAGCTTTTAGACCATTTTCTACTCAAAAAATTGTTTAGTTGGCTAACTGATTACCTCCACTGTGTCGCCTCCGGCAAGCGAGTGGAACCCGCCTCGCTCCACCTGTCATCCACTGTCGCCAACGCGACAAACCATTGTTATTTTCACAGCAATAATACTGAATTTATTCTGATTCTAATGAGCTTAACTGAAAACTCCTTTTTATTGTTAGGAAACAATAATTTTATTGTATCTCTATTGCCACGCTGAATTGTCCATAAAATGTTTTGATTCATTTACAAAGTTTAGCAATTTTTTCAAGCGTCGTATTTTTGTTTAAGAAAATGTGACGCTTCTTGACGCTTGATTAAGTTTTTGAGAAGAGTCTTAAAAATATCTATAGTTTAAGAAACTGAAAAAAAAAACCGGCCAAGTGCAATTCGGACTCGCGCATGAAGGGTTCCGTACCATTATCTATAAAAACGACAAAAATCACGTTTGTTATATGGGAGCCCCCTTAAATATTATTTTATTTTAATTTTATTAATTATTTTTAAAGTGAATAAAATAACTCAATATTCTGTGAATATTTTAAGTGTCTACCTGTTGCCGTTATCAATATTGAGCAAAAACGAGCAAAATAAAACCGGCCAAGTGCGAGTCAGACTCGCGCATAAAGGGTTCCGTACCATTATCTATAAAAAGGGGAGGAAAACACGTTTGTTGTATGGGAGCCCCCCTTAAATATTAATTTTATTCTGTTTTTAGTATTTGTTGTTATAGCGGCAACAGAAATACATCATCTGTGAAAATTTCAACTGTCTAACTATCACTGTTCACGAGGATACAGCCTGGTGACAGACGGACGGACGGACGGATAGACAGACAGCGGAGTTTCAGTAAAAGGGTCCCGTTTTTACCCTTTGGGTACGGAACCCTAAAATTACGTTTGTTGTATGGGAGCCCCTTTAAAGATTTATTTTATTCTGTTTTTTTTTTGTATTTGTTGTTATAGCGGCAACAGAAATACATCATCTGTGAAAATTTCAAATGTCTAACTATCCCAGTTCATGAGATACAGCCTGGTGACAGACGAACAGACAGCGGAGTCTTAGTAATAGGGTCCCGTTTTACATTTTGGGTACGAATTAAGTACGGAACCCTAAAAATACAGTCGAATTGAGAACTGTTTGAAAGTCGGTTAAAAGTAACGCTTAAATTCGCTGGTGAACAATCCAACTCATAATCAACCAGTTAATTCTTTATAATTCAGTGAGCGACTTCTGCGTGCATAGGGAACGTTTTGCATAAAAATAATTGGCATAATATAAATAATAGGTAGTAAATAATACATTCAAAAGCCCCGCGGGTTCACCGCGTAGTGATGAAAAATGGTGATGATGATGAAATATGTTATAGCCTATGTTAGTTTCCTGGTGCTCAGCTATACTCTGTACCAAATTTCACAGCAATCGATTCAGTAGTTAGACCGTGAAAGGTAATAAACATACAGAGAGATTTACTTTAGCTTTTATAATATTGGTTAAGATTCATAATATTTTTTATAAATTCATATTTTTACAACCGATTGATATATATATATGTATGTATGCATGGAGAAAGAAAGAAGGAAAGACCAATTGCAAAATAAGAGATTTCTAAAATAAGTTAAAAAGCTATTTGGGGGAAGTTGTGGTGTAAATTGTAAAGAACCTTACTTCCATATGAATGATAATACATTCTTCAGCCTTGTCCTGCTTACAATGCTGAAATTTAAAGAAAACAACCACAGGTTTTAGTTAAATCACAAAAAAACCATGTTAGTATATATATTATTTTTCAAATATGAATATAGCTTTTGTTGAGTTAATTAAATGTGCAAAAAGTGTTCAAAGTCATGATAAAGTGCACTTGTGGCTCTAGAATAAGCTCTATGTTATAAAACTATAAGTTAACAAAATAAGTGGTCAAGACTGTGTCCATACACGCACAGCGCACATGCTAGGAGTTAGGAGCCCATAGTTAGTTTTATAATGTAAAAGAAAATCTTTGTGTGACCATTGTTTGTTAAGATCACTTTGCAAAAGGTCAATGACCTCTGTACGATAACGACTTACATATTTTACATATCTATATATTGTAATATCTCGAAGAGTTATAATTATGTACAAAATATTTTTCATTTAAAGTTGGTTAATCTCAGATTTCTAGGTCTTATTTGTTTAGAAATACAGGGAGGGACACAATTTTTATACCTTTTCCAAACTATAACTTTCACATATCACATTTGAAAAGAAAATGATGATACATCATACTACTGAGGCCGTACCACAAGTGTTCAAACAGTCTTATTTCAATATTATTTTGACTTTTGTCTAGCTCCTTCTACAGTTGAGAGAGAGCAAGATATTGGGCAAACTAATACTGAAATAAGATTGCTATTAAGATTACGGTAACCCCCCAGGTTGGGATTGAAAAAAAATCATCCTTTCTTTAATGTAGGGAGACACCTAATGAGAGAGATTTTGACACCCTCATTTTTCACTTTTTTTTTAATTTTACCACACTGCCACATTTTGTTTATGCAGTGCTAATAGTCTCTAAATGAAAAGGCTGTGATATACAGACATGGTGAATTTACAAGGGTTCCTCATGGTTACTAGGGAACCCTAAAAATTTGAACACTATAAATATAAAATTATGATTAAAGAAATAGTGGTCACATTTATCAGATATGATCTTTTCGACATATTATCATGTCTTTAGAATTTCTATATTAAGTCCTATCTACAGTATTTTTTGGTGGTGTGTTTCACTAGTATTATAAATGTGAGAGTTTATGTTTGTTACTCCTTCACACTAATTTATTTAATAATAATTTAACTTTAAATTTAAATTTAATTCATAATTAAGCAGTTAATTTGTAATGGAGATAGTTTAAGCCCTGGAGTAACACATAATAAGTGTAGATAAAATCTCATTGATAAAAATAATTAATATACCTAACTGCTTCTAAGTAAGGTCATGTTTTCTGAGTATATTAATTTGGGGAGACCTTTGGCCAGCACTGAGATCTAATAGATTAAAGAAATGTATTTCTATATCTGTATTTCGGTATAAGCTCCTATGTCCTAAAAACTTAACCAATTTTGATGCAAGGTGTTCTTAGCTTATCTTTCTTTCCTTCCTTCCAAATGTCATAGGCTACATTTATCATAGTGACATGTATGTCTCACAGGCGTTGCAGGTTTTGCAAAATTGACCATTGACAAGTACTTAACACTTGATTTTTATAACAAAAATTGACTCTGAAAGGAAAGCAGTAGCCTGTGAAACTCCATGTCCCTTATAGTGTTATACATTTGGTCATATTAAAGGTTAACAATCATCTATTTTATTATTCTGATAATAATATTACCGGTCAAAAGAGATAGTCTTTATAAATATTATCCAGGAAAAATGTTCTATGGTACTGTCAGGCAAGTGAAACCATATCAAACAGCTAATGTTTCAGAATCAGAAATCTGAAAACATCTCAATCACAAAGCAAATCCTCTAAAACTATGTTAAGCACACACAAACACACAGCTCTAATAAACTATTAACACACAAAAAACAATGTCACTTGCTTGTTGAACAACATTGAAGTGTACGTTAGCTAATTTATCTGAAAGAATAAGTTTGAATCAACATTTTTAGGTCCTAAAAATGACATTACATTTTTAGGCTGAGGTAAATTTTATGTCTCAAAATATTAGCAACAAATAATTTATAGTTTTAAAAAATGTACGCATTATATGTGTTTATAACTTTTCTATGAGATATACACCACTGTTTAAGCTTCCAATGTAATCACTGAAGTAGTAATAAGGCATCGATACAATAAAATTGGTTAGTTTGTACAGATAATTTTCAGTCATAGCAAGCAAATGTATAAGCAGTAAGTATACACACAGAACTATCTCCCATGACATACATTTAATTATCAAAAATGTTATTAGTTGTAATATTGAATTATTACCTCAGGCAGGATATACTGACGTGATAAATGAACGGCATGAGATACTGAGTCCAAATGTAACATGGTATGTGGAACCTTGGCATAACAAAATAATACCAAGTCATGTAATGATGAATGTAAATGAATCGCACCTATAAATCAAAATAGCTGTAGTAAATTAAACGAAACAACTTTTGAAGAAGTAAAAAGTCGTATTAAAGTGAAATAAATAAGTCAATTGCGCAATAATGCGGATGAAATTTGATGCGTGATTAATTACCAAATTAGACAGAAAGTGTTACCTGGATTCTGCTGTCGATAAGTTTATTTCACTACCCATTTGGCCACTGACTATAATTTATACACATAACACTCGCACGACGACAGACATAAATATTTTCTTCTCTTTTTTTTAGCAATTTTCAATTGAGTTGTTTTCTCAAACTTTCAAAGTGACAAATTGTCAAAACAAATGACGTTTTTGTTCTCTTCATGACGTTGACATTTATGAAGTAGAAATTACTTTAGAGATGGAAATTATTATTACAATTCCAAAAAAAAAAAACATTCCTAAAAAAAACGTGAAACATTCAAAATTGATTTTACCGATTTTTCTGAATTGTGTAATAGGACATTCTTTCGAGCTCAAGTTAGTTTCCTTCTGATTCATCTGGCAGGATTCCTTCCATCATAATAAAAATATTATGATTTATCAAACCTGACATAAATGTTTTTTAGGATTCCTGTGGTACGTTTTCCATTAAACAAGATTAAGATAAAGGTATAATAAGATAAGTAAGATCGAAGAAACTCTACCAAAAGGAAATTCGAACTCGAAGAAATTCCCATTATAAATGGTATAAGAAATGCTATGTAGCAAATTTATCAGATGGAGGTATTTCATTTTACAGGTAAGTGTTATTTTATTATTTTTTATGAAATAAAACAATTTCAGGAGGATCACAAATTAATTAGGTTACAGTCAAAAGACAACTAAATCCATAACTTATTAAAGTATAATTTGCATTCGCTACTCAACTCAACATTGCGTTAGGTAATTTTCGACTTTAACACTAAGTACTTAAGAACTTTATCAGTTAAAATTAATTTAGACGACATCTAGCGTGCAATGCAGAACTAGTTTGTGTCATGTTGATTTGCAATGAAATAAGTTAAAAGTTTAACAAGAAAGTTTAAAAAGAGGGAGTTTTGGCGGGAACGGCATCGAAACATGTTGTTGCTTTGTTTTATTTTCATAAACAAGTGTTATTTTGAATATTAATGCGATAAAAATGGTGGTGTTTTATTAATTATGTGTTCGATCAAGTATATGAGTGTGGGCAAGGGAAATGAAGCAGGACTTGACTTTGAAAATGACTGTATACGTGACTTAGATTGTGACTAGAACATTTACAACTTGTTTTATTCAAGAAACTTGAAAAAAAAAAACTTGATACTGGCAAATGCTGTAAGCGGGTCCAATACTAAAAAGAAGAAGAAGAAGTTTAAAGAGATCAAAAGCAAAGAGTACTTTGTAATATCAAAAGTCTCACGTTTAGAATTTAAGGTGTATTTTCAAATGAGCTGTATTTGACTAGTGCTTAGTAAACTGAACTATAAAATGCCAATGTGATAATAATTAGATTTGTAGTGCAAAATACGATAGATATCTTACTTGTGTGAGTTTGCCGACAGTGGTTCTGTGTAATGCCACAGTATATTAAGAACAGTAGGTCATCTAAGGCCGATCGGCGAGTTAATAGCCTACTCTTGTGTTGACGCTTAAGGTTGTCACTTTTATTTTTAGTTAAATATTATTTACGTATTATGGCATCACTAGGTTTTTATTTAAGTACGTAATATAATGAAATGTTTTGCCAATTCATAAATGAGCTATAAATAAAGACCTTTTAAAAGAAAAGACATTTATTTAAAAAAATCATAAAGATAAAAAGAAAAATAATCTCGATTTCTGCATGTATACATGTATACGCAATAAAGCGTTCCGAGCTTTATTGTTAGTGGTTAACGTAAAATAAATTCGCATCCTTATTTATAACTTTTGTAAAAAGCTTTTAGGGGAGCATGGACAGGGCATCGTATTTTTTTAGACGTTCGTAAATTGACGTGCCGATTTTAATATTGATGTAGTCCTTTTCTAACGCTTTGCGAAACACAGAGCGGGGGTTTCGCTATCCTTTATAATTATATTAACGACAAAGTCATCGGGCGGTACCATGAGTAAATTTCGATCTGTACGATAATTTCTGTAATTAATGTATCTAGTTTCTGCACGTAAATTGCAAGAGCGCTGATTAACATCGGCCTAGAGTTTCTTGTCCAGTAGGTATTTTGAAGAATGATAATCCCGGGTAGTAGTGAGTAGTCGTTATTGAGGCACCCAAATACACTACAATATTTTTTGCCTCTTTTCAAATTCATAATAAATACTTTTATTAATAAACTGCGCCAAATAATTAAAGTGGCCAGTGAGAGCAGGTGAATTCAAGCAGGTGTGTAGCATAGGTACTTGAACGCGCGCGATCACTCACGGCACGGCCTACACTACCGCCAACCGAGTCTGCCCCAGATTATGCTAGTGTGTGCGTGGAAGTGCGTGTGTAGTGCGTACACGGCATAGAGGAATATTATATGTACACGGCGCTCTGTCCTTACGCATACATTCAAACCGGCGGCGGTCAATTTCTATGAAGATAACTTACCATTCTTATTGTATTATGGTAATACTGTGTTTAAGCCCTTTCCATTTACTTCTGTCTTCTGTGGTATAAATATACCATTATAATTTTATTTTTTAAATTCAACAAAAAAAAAACAATTAGGTAAATGTTGCATCTTAGATAATATTATTGCATATTCTGCAATGGTTCTGACATACTCTATTGTTTTCCCACTCTACGGGCAAGTGAAAAATATAACTATGAATAGTATGAATTATGTTGGTGCCAAAACTGATCTTATTGAGGAACATTTTGTTTCAATGCTAGTTTCAGGATTGTGAAATGAAGATACACGCAAAATAAACCGTTTGTTATAAACTGAAAGGTCAAGATCAATATAAATCTAACATAAAAAAAGTCTCATTTTTCTAATTTCCTTACTCAATGATTTATCTCTGATGATGATGATGATCTCTAGCAATGTTGTGATGCGCGAGAGAGATAACCTGCGCGCTTTGAGCGCAGGAGCAGTGAGGTAGTCTCAACTTCCATAAATTGGAAATCAAGAAGCAAACAGCTAGATATGATGAAAATTTTATTTTATTAAAATGTTTAAAATTTAAACAGGTCACTAGCATTACTTGTTTAGAGAATAAAACAGATCAACATAATCTCAAATGTGTATGACTAACGATGACGACCTTTCCTTCATCCTGCAGGTCTCGTAGCGCCTCATCCAGCTGATCTCGAGAGACAGTCTGAAAACCACAAAATGCATTATTTAAAAAAACTACAAACATGTAAAAAAATGGATTTAAAAAAAAACGACTTCAAAAACGCAATTTGTTTACCTGGATGATATTTTTTCAGATATTTTGTTATAAAAACCAAAGTATTGAACCGATTTTGATAAAATTTATGAGACCACCTCTGAACTAATACCGTTCAAACAAAAATCATATTTGGCGGAGTAATAAACAAAAAAAAAAAAAACGGCGTAACAAACAAAAAAAAACGTGCAGTCGAATTGAGAATCTTGTGTCCTCTACAAATAATATATGTTTATGTGCATCACGCTAACAAAAGTTGGTCTGGATCCGCCACATTGGATGTTTCCAGTGGCGTAGCGTTGTGGGGGCGGCAAAATTTCACAATAAATATTAATATCTTGTAAATATTTGAACCATTTCATATTTTTGTCGCTTCTACGATTAGGCCCAATTGAAATGAGCACGAAATTTTCCATTACTTATACTGTGACGAAATCAGTTAATTCCCTTTTTAAATGAGTGTATGATAATGACAACTTGCTTATTGTAGCGACTGGCAACACCGTCTGCACTAACAATTTGAATAGCTTCACACCGTGATCATATAGAAATTCAAGTACAATAAAAGACTGCTTAGGTAAACGAATAAAGTTTTAGATATAGACAGAAGTTTTGTTTTTAATTCTAACAAGTATATTATTTTTCAATAAAAGTATAAATACTAAAGATCAATTTTTTTTCCGCCCTGGGAGGCTTGATAACCACGCTACGCCACATTGGATGTTTCACATCAAAAACTTACAAGTTGCGAGCTAGCGTTGATATCCTGCAGCAGCTTGGAATGCGTGATGGTATGCGGCTTAGAGTACGGCTGAATGAGTTCTTTGAGCGCGGCGACGAGGTCAGCGCGCCGGCGGCGGGCGGCCGCGCCCAGTCCTGTCGTCAGGATGCCCACGTCGATGCGTCCGGACGCGGGGTCCGTCGCGGACTGCTTCAGCGCTTCCCGGTGCAACCTGGAGAACAGAAACAAGTATCTATAATAAAAGAAAAACAAAACGCTCGACTGTAGAAAAGCAGTTTTTGCTTTTCTGCGTAACGAAACCGTAAGTTTGTCTTACGATTTCGTTACACTCGATACGCTGTTGAGTGTACGTTTTTTGTGAGAAAGTGTGCGTAAAATAGCTGTAAAAGATTATAAATGCGCATTCCATTGAATTATTCTAGTAAAATCACTTGTTTATTACGAAAATGTTCGTTGGAGGTTACGAAAAATAAAGCATTTTTTTATATTACAAAAAATATAGCCTATGACACTCACGGACTGAAGACGAATCTAACGACACCTCGAATATCAAAATCGGTCAAGCCGTTTATGCTGTAGGCGATTATTTAGAAACATATGTACATATCCACATAAATACAAATATACATACATTTGACCCTCCTTCTTACACAGTCGGGTAAAAAATACTAAGCAGCATTGCTCTGCCTAAAATTGAATTCTAGTTGTACCGGCACTATAGCCTAAACGGCTTAACCTATTTTGATAACCGAGGTGTCGTTAGATTCGTCTTTACTGCCTGCGTGTTATAGGCAAAAAAAAAACATCGCGCCCATTGCATATTGTTGCTCGTATGGATATAGTAGTTACCTGGAAGCTTCGTCGACGTCGCTAATTTCAACGGTAGGCGAGAGTCTAAGCCGCGCATGCGCCTCCGCGAGACGGATCAGCGACTCTAGCTGGCGCGGGTACGCGGATATCAGACCGCGCCCGCTGCCCACTCGCCTGTCGACAATGAGGTTGCATGCATGCTAGAGATCAACGATATTATATCGACATGGATTTCGCGGCAGCGCTCCAAAAGTCCTAATTCAATGATATCTAAAGCGGCAACCTTTTGACCGCTTACACGATTAAAGTAATTTCAATTTTCAAAACAATTTGTAGCAAATTAGATGTCTCTAACTTCTCAATCTAAATTATGCTTGAATGCGACAACATAGAGTTTAAATCAACTCTTTTCATCACTACGCAGGTAATACCGCGGGGCGCACCATCATGACACAATTAAAACTCTCTATGAAAGGTGTCTTCCAAACGTTACATTATTTTTTAGATACATAGAAGTATCTGGAATTACTTTTTATCTCGAAAATTTTGACTGTCTCTGTGAGATACGCATAACAATAACAACATAATCGACAACGCGGGTGAAACCGCGGGCCACAGCTAGTTATAATAAACAAAGTAGCAACATACCTCATGTCCACGTAAGCATCAATAAGCCGCTGCTGCGCCGCCTCGCTGAGCGTGGGCTGGACGTTTTCCTTAGCGAAACCGATGTAGTCGCGCATCAAACTCATATTCTGAAATTATACGCTAGTTTTAGGAATCCGAAACTCGAAACGAAAAAAATATTGGCCAAGTGCATGTAAGGAGACTTAGAGCAAGGCTTCTTGTTTTATACTATGAATATACAAGTTAAGGGTTTGTGAAATTTGCACGAAATATTCATTTCTAGTTGCTTCCAATCGGTCTTTTTAGAAATCTACGGGGGAGGCCTTTGTCCTGCAGTGGACTTATTATGGCTGAGATGATGATGATTCATTTTTACTTTTCAAGTTCCAAGTACATCTTAAAATTGATCGATTATTACTTGTTAACTTAGAAAGCCTACTTAGTTGTGATATGTTTTACTTTGTTGTATGTATATGCTAGTGCTATAATTTTTTTCACTTAATTGTCGAGAGAGACGAAGACACCACTTAACTCGAACAAAAATTATCAAATCAAACCTTAATACTCGCAAACCGATTCCTAAGATAGATAACTCTACTAATAAATAAATAATAACAAAATTACAGAAAAATAACATTAAGTACTTAGTTTTTAATTGGCAACCTTATCGCTTAGAACGATCTCTTTCAGGCAATCATGCAAAAAAAGACTAAATTGAAAATAAATGGCAATCGCAATGATTTTTGAGCAAAGTTGCGGACGGACAGACAGAAAGACACGGTGAAACTATAATGGTCCCTTGTTGATTACAAAACCCTAAAAACGCAGGTCCCTTGACAATGCGGTCCCTTGAAGCAGTGAAAAAATGAAGGTTGCCAAACTGTACAACTAAGTGAACGGAATAAAAAAAAACCTTTAAAATAGCTACTTTTGCTTTACATTACCACGGAAATCCTACAGGATACTTATCTGTGGATCTAGCTAGAATCACGAAATTGAGCAAAAAGCAAACGAATAAAAATTATGAACTGATAGATATTACATACTAATCTCAATTTTCCATGACTACGCGGGTGATACGTAGGGCGCAGCTAGCGTAATATAAATAAATATTTGTGGATATTTCACACAACACCATCTAGCCCAAACTAAGCAGAGCTTATACCATGAACTAGACGGCTGATAGAACACATATATATTTTTTTTTGTAAATATATACATAATATGATACATAGAAACCCCCAGACACAGAACAAACATTCATACTCATCACACAAATGTTCAAATGTTTGCCCTGGGTGGGGATCAAACCCACAACCTACAGCTTAGCAGGTAGACATACTACCAACTGAGCTACAAGGCCAGTCGATATATACAGAAATAAGTACATACAATCATATCTTCATTTTCCTGCGAGCCTTCATCTGTAAAGTCCTTGTAGTAGAGCGAGACGAGATGTGAGGCCAGCCGACGATCGAACATTTCGTCTTGTGGGTCCAGTACCAAGAATATTAGGTCGAATCTGAAAAAATAAAACAGGACAAATATGAGTCAGACTCGCACACCGAGGGTTCTGTACAAACTACATAAAAGAACTACTGGGTTCACGAGCAGTACGGGTTCTAGTCATTGATAAAAAGGGAAAATTATATACTTTGTTTACATCTTTGGTCATAATCCGAAAATTACATTAATAATTAAATCGTAAAAATAATTAAAAAACAGCTTTAACTTGTGCTAATGAAGTTCTTTCATATGATACCCCACATGATACGGTTTACTCATTTTAAAATTTGGACCCTCATTCCTTCCATTAAGACCCTATTTTTGCAACTGAATCGTCATTCTTTTTAAAGTCGATAAAAAATATAGCGAATCATACCTGGACATGAGCGTGTGAGGCAACTGCACGTTTTCGACGATAGTCTTGTTCTTGTTCCACTGGGACTGCGCGGGATTGGCCGCGGCCAGGATCGACGTGCGCGCGTTTAGTTGACATATTATACCAGCCTTCGCGATCGACAGGGTCTGCTGCTCCATCACCTTACGACAATCGGTTAGTTACTATAGATCAGGGTTTCTCAAACTTTTGGTTCCACGAACCCCTGTTAAAGTTTCCAGATGACAGCGAACCCCTGAACTAACTAATCACCCCCCCCTCCACAGAAAATTTTAAAATTGACTGTTGAAGATGAAGAAAATAATTCAGCAGAAGTAGACGCAATTTGAGTAGACGTTGAATTACTTGGTCATTTTCTTGTCTCAGCGTGCGAGAGCGAGCGACGTATACAGTCGCGCGCACCATGTGTGCCGGACGTGCATGCCAGTCATTAAGCCCCCATTACATAAATCTTGTCGAACCCCCTACCGTCGAATGGCGAACCTCTAGTGGTTTGCTTACCCCCACTTTGAGAAATCCTGCTATAGACAGAACGTAAATAAACTATCATTACAGTTACAAGGCGAGGTCAATATTGGTACTTATTCAGAAGAAATTATACGCACAATTATATATACCTCATTTAAAAGCTTATGTTCTTGACGGCTTCTATGTCTGACATTGAAGCCGTCAAGAGTACCAGCTAGAAGACACCAAAGCAGAAAATTAACAGCTAGAAGACACCGAAGCAAATAAGTACCAGCTTGAAGACCTCGAAGCGGAAACACACTAGATATATAAGTTAGATTTAAGTTTTTGAACATGAATTAACGCCTGATTCAATTAATTTTATATTGGTAATATTATTCAAACTTAAATAAAAAAATGGTGGCATGGTAAGTGCATATATATATATATATATATATATATACCTGTACCTGTATGTTTAGAATAATATACTGTTTCTTCACAACAAAGAATTATTTTGGGTATATTTTTCAATTATTTTAGTACCAGCTTTTAAACATTTTTGACCACTCTAATTATTGCTGGGCTTTCCATTGGCGGCCACATGGCGGTACATTATTGTATTTTATCATCACTGTACGCCACGTAAGTATGTGTTCATATTCATGGTCGACATTCAGTTCTACGTGCTATGTGCCCTGCCCACTGCCACATCAACTTGCTAATCCACTGTGCTATGTTAGCGACCTTAGTACGTCTATGGATCTCTTCATTCCTGACTCGATCTCGCAGGCTCCGAACATAGCCCTCTCCATAGCTCGTTGCGTGACCTTGAGCTTCCTTAGAAGGCCCATAGTTGGGGACCACGTATGTCATCACTGGTAACACACATTAGTCCATCAATATTTATTTATTTATAGTCCCTTAATACAGATAAGTTTATACTTACTTCGTGTAATACGCTACGAGTGGAGTCATTCATCTTGTCGAACTCGTCGATGCAGCAGATTCCGTTGTCAGCCAGCACCAACGCGCCTCTGCAAAATAAAAATAAAGATGTGGGCTCATAAGTTGAGCGTTGACGCTAGCTTATAAGTTTAGAATACTCAAAAACCCGACGAAAAAACGGCAGAACAGATTTTGATGAATAATAATAATAAGAACATTGGTTGCAATATTCTTTCAAACGAAAAAAAAAACTAGATCAAATCAAAACTATATCTCCATCTCTGTCACTCTGTACCGAAATGTTAGAGATCGAGATGTAGTTTCCGACCCGATTTCGAATCCGACAAGTCGTGAAAACTAGAAGATTACAAATTTTGTATTATTGTGATTTATTTATATTTTTTATATTGATTTAATCATCAGTATTGCGTAATTTTGAAATTGTCTAAGTATGTAATTAATGTTTTCTAAGGTTTTCGCGGTTATTACTTATTGTAGTGTAATGAAACAAATTTTACCGATTTATTGCGTATATTTTACATAATTTTATTACCTGACTATTCGCAGCACAACGTCAAACGTCAGGACATAAAATTATTTAAATATAAGCGATAAATTGTTTCATTTAAATAAGTATGTAATTGTCTAGTTGACATGTTCTTTGACATACTTATTAGATATTTGACGTGTAACTCGGGAGTTATCAATAAATTGATTTGATAGCCCTACAGATTGGTAGCAGTATACTCACGTCTGCAGGACCAGCTGCCTGGTGTCGGGGTCCTTGGTGACGTACGCCGTGAGCCCCACCGCCGAGGACCCCTTTCCTGAGGTGTACTGCGCGCGAGGCACCAGCCCGTGAACCCAGCGCAGCAGCTGAGACTTGCTCGTGCCCGGGTCTCCGCACAGCAGGATGTTGATTTCAGATCTAAAGGTTTGTTGTTGATTTTAACTTCGATAAAGTATCTACGGGATGTAGCGTCAGTCCTTAAAAACGTCAGAGCCCAATGAGGTCTAATTAGACCCCTTACACGATTAAAATAACTTCGATCTTCAAAATAATTCGAAGCGGCAAAATAGACACCTCTAGACTTCTCAATCTAAAATTAGGCTATAGCGCGGCGACATAGTCTTTATATCAAAAGCTTTAAGTTCGTCATTGTGGATATATGAGTGTCGGTCAACCCAGGACACTATATTCGTGAATTCTTGATGAAACTGGGTATGATGTATTAGATTATGTTAATTATGGTCTATTTTTAATGGATTTCAAGTATATTAATTGCCACAAAAAATATTGGTTTAACCGTTTGTTAGTGTGGTAACAAAAGACAGACAGGCCTTCGCTTTTATGTTAGAGTTGTAGATATAAGAGCTAATAACTTTGTCTCACCTAAAATGTGTCCTTCCAGCCGCGTTAAAGTTCTTCTTCGTTCCTCCGAGTAGTTGCAACAGAACTCCCTTTTTAATATCCAAGTTCTCGTAAATAGAGGGAGCGATAGCGCGCGCGAGACGTTCATACGAGTCCGGCTGCGCTGCCAGTGTCTTGAACAGCTCGACACGCTCCGGTGGGAAACGGTGCTCTTTCCTGGGGATACCAAAAATATTAAATTGCACTACGCAAGCGCTAAAAACCGGAACATTTCAAAATAAGAATAAGATCCAATTTTTTTTAAATATTCAATAGTTCTAACTTTAACAATTAGTACCAACTGTAATAATGGGAAGCTGGACAGATATGCGTATATATGCAAGTATGTGCAGTTACGCTTTATCTTGTGTGTTAAGTTGCAGTTTCTCGAAAGAATGGAACATGGAGTTTTATTTGTAGCGTCACATAAGTAACATTTTGCAGCGCTGATTTTTTTTATGTAGGCCGCTCTCTGCCGGTAATCGTCTCCCGCGTCCCATTAATGTAATTTTAGTATGTAGTTTTTTCTATTAAAAGCAAAAGTTGGTTTTCTGTTTTCTCAAGTGCATATTTTATTTTAGAACTCTTATAACACCACAATAAGAGGTATTATGAAGGCACAACTAAATTCATGATAATGTTTAAAATACCTAATTTAAAAAAAAAACTAACGAAACGAAACAAAAATATTTTTGTTCCTTTTTTTAATTAAGAGTTTTAATTTTTTATGTTTTAATTAGTTTAGTTGTGCCTTTAGGATTGACCACAATACCCACATACTTTTTTAAATAATAAATCTTTTATAATTAAGTCTTAAATCAACTTTAGGAATTAGTCCTATTATTTTAACAACTGGTTCTAACAGCAAAACTGATTTCTACCTTATATAACTAGTCCCAAGTTTAGTAAATTATGCCAAACTTTTGTTTTAATATTTAATCCTTTACAAAATAATAAGCTCACATAGATTTCATGCTCCAAGAAGACTTTTTCACAACCGAGACCTATAAGTAAAGTTCAACTCACCCTTCTTCAAATTCCAACAACCGATCGTTATGCACCTTCCTATAATGCAGTGCGTCAATGTGAGTCTTATGCAGAGCGCGCAAGGTTGCTTTCCGCGGGTGAACGGTGGCCGGGGCGGCGCGGAAGACTCCCGTTACCGCGACACGTTCCCCGGCTCCCACCGCCTCTACCAGCGCGCCGTGCGCCATAATGCTGACTGTAGCTGGCGTGCGACCCGCGGGCATGTCGTCTGCGGATATTTTACTTATCATCATCATCATTGACAACCAACTGCTGAGTATAGGCATAGAACATATAATAATACTACGTATAGAACGGACACTCCTCACATCCCTTCAAATCGCGCTACATCACCCCGCGAACAATTCACAGTGACGCGAGAGTGACTAGTATCAAGGCACGGTGCTCACAGCATGTTTGACAAAATTGGACAAAATTTTCTAAGGATAAATCCGTCTACCTAATTTATTCTTGGTAATCTACACTTAGTAATTGTAATTATTAATCTTTACATAATTTCTCTTTGTATCTTTTCAAGTAGGAAACTTTTTTGGCGTATAACGCGATTCAAATAATGTGCTTAAATATTTTTCTTATTTACATATCGGATGATTAGTAGTCGAGTGGATTTTGTGTGTTCCTTCTTCTTCTTTTTTTTTATTGGACCCGCATTAAAGCATTTGCCAGTGTCAAGTATTAGATTTTTTTCAAGTTTCTTGAATAAAACAAGTTGTAAATGTTTCTAGTCATAATCTGTCGAGTCCTGCTTCAGTAAAGTGGTGGCGACTTTACTAGAAGCTTCTATGGAGTTTTGCCGACAACGTAAAATCACGTTTTACTGCTTTATTTCACTTGCCCACACTCACGCACTTTATCGAACACTTAATGAATAAGACACCACCATTTTTATAGTATTAATGTTCAAAATAACACAAGTTTAGGAAAATAAAACAAAGCAACAACACGTTACTAAGACGTTCCCGCCAAAAAAACCTTGTGTGTTCCTTGTTCTGTGTCTTACGTTACCTAATTGAGTGAATTGTGATTAGAACTATGAAACTTATTATTGTAAGTATGTAAAATGTGGATTTTTTCGAAGCATGCAGTGACTATGTAAGTGATTACAAAACTTTCTTGTTAAGTCTAAAATACTGACAACCATTGGCAGAACAAAAAAAAAAACAAATAGTCGAATTGAGAACCTCCTCCTTTTTGGAAGTCGTTTAAAAATAAAACTAGTACTGACCGGGCGATTCTTTGACGAGCTGCTTGTCGCTGAAGTGCGACCGGTTGTGTATGAGCTGGAAGCAGTGAGCCGTGGAGCAGTGCGCGCAGTGGGCCGGCTCCGGGACCCGCCCCCGCTCCAGCTCCGCGACCGCGGGCGCGCCGCACACCGCGCAGCGGAAATACGCCTCGCGCATCTCGGGCACTATGGTGGACGTGCGGATCACCATGCCCGATATCGTCACCAGCTGGTCTATGTCTGCGATACGAGATACCGATAAAGTAAGTTTTGCAACATATACTTACAACTCTTAAACAGAGTTGAAATTTACCATCTACTGCTTCGTTTCCCAGGTATACTGTTAAAGCCAGTTATGGTGGTATGATTTCCTTACAAATTATTTTTTCGCCTTTGACGAGCTCTATTTCGCATACATCTGAGAAAAACAATATATATTGAACCTTAGTCTTATTGTAAAAGACTTATTTAACGACACCCCACACGATGGGGTGGGGGAAAAATGTCCTCCCTTCTTTATGTACGGAGTGCCACGCCTTTTTTTTTTATTTGACCACGGCATTTTGTAGCGGTTTATAGAATACATCTACGTGCTAAATTTCGTTTATGTAGGTCTGATAGTCTCCGAGTATGACTGTGACTGTCATACAGACAGAGAAACAGACAATAAAATTGTACTGTCTTTGACAATAGTTAAAATTTTATAAAAATACTATTGTATGGAAATTGTAACACATCGAATCATCGAATAATCGCTGTTGATGGCTCGATTTATCCTCAATTCAAATATATATATGTATCCTTGCCATATTCTTGCATATACTTTTATGATGGGATATGTAATTAAATTCTACATGACCTATTTCAAAATAGTATCAAATAAGTTATAAAGTATCAAATAAGTTAGATCATATATACTCTCAGAGACAAACAGTGCAATGAACGTTACCTTCTGGGTTGAGATCTCTCATGTGTCGCTGCGGCGCGTTGTAGGGACGCACTTGTATGAGGTGCTCTAACACCGCCGCCGGGTACTTCGCGAAGAACAACTCGTTTACCGCCGCGTCGAATGCCGGCACTACCTGACGACAAACAAATACAGACCTTAAAGTATTTGTTATCTTAAACCGGGCTCTACCAGTGACTGCATTCACAGAAATACTAGTATTTCAGTAGTTAGAAATAAGAGTTGTGTGCACACCTTGAGCATTCATGCTCACCATCGAAGGCTCCTTCTTGCGGCGGCGTAGTGTGGCGGGTTGCCCTCTTCCCTAACATATGGTTGAGGAGGGCGATGGCTGGCACATGCGTCATACTCGTGATCGGGTACTGCTTGCGGGTCGCCGGTTTGCTCGTGGTATGCACGCAACATAGTAATAAGTACTTAAATTAAAATATTATTTTCCCGTTTGTAATTATGACAAAGGTCACGGACCCTGGTGTCTGTGGAGATAAAAATAAAAATAAAAAAAAAATTATAAGGCCTCGAATTCTGTGTAGACAATATAATATGAACAACCAGACCATCATCGAACGAATGGGTGAGCAAGAGGGAAATACCTCACATTTTTTTTTTAAATGTAGTTTGCGCTTGACCGCCAACTAGCCTGATGGTGAGCCCTTTAATAGCGACATTGAGCGCTATTAAAGGGCCATAACGTCTTTCGAGTAAATGTGTCACTGATTACTATACTTAAACTTATATAATTGTTTAACGTCACTCGGACATTTTACAAGCTAATTCTCATTCTTAGTAGCCGACGTCAAATCTTATAACTGAATTTAATGAATAAGTTATTGCTAAATGATTGAGCTGATTACGCATATGCTTGCATTCGCTGAGAAGAATAATAGAGAAAATAAAATACCATAGGAATTTTAGTGTTATTTTTTTTTATTGCATAATTAAGTTACCTTAAAATACTATATTTATTTTTTAATTAGTTTAACTAATAAAGAATTTTAATTGATGAATTAATTACCTACTAATATGTTTCGCATACTATAGTCGCCAGGTACCTAGGCAACTATAGTAAGTAACACAAATTAGTACAATGGGGTAAGTGAGTAAAATTTTAGGTATATAATTATTTTATGCCTTTACTTGAAATTTTGAATTAGCCCGATATTTTTGTGATTGGTGTTGTTTTATATATATATATAACAACAAATACTAAAAAACAAAATAAAATAAATATTTAAGGGGGCTCCCATACTACAAACGTGATATTTTTGCTTGTTTTTGCTCAATATTGATAACGGCAACAGGCAGACGCTTGAAATATTTACAGAATATTGAGTTATATTATTCACTTTAAAGATAAATAATTTTATTAAAATAAAATTAATATTTAAGGGGCTCCCTTACAACAAAGATGTTTTTTTGTCGTTTTTATAGATAATGGTACGGAACCCTTGGTGCGCGAGTCCGACTCGCACTTGGCCGGTTTTATTAACTTTAAGGTGGTAGGTAGTGTAGGGTAGGCAGGTATAAAGAATAATCTTAGATTGTCTCAAACATTTTTATCATTTACAATGCTAAATAACTATTTGAAAGAATTTGCCACAGCATATCTGGTGTTTGCCCTTAAGCAATACATTGTTTTATTTTGGTAATAATATGAGTATATATTCGCTCAACTTCTTACTTGACATACAAAAGTCACCGACATAGCACAGTGTATTAGCAAATTGAAGTGGCAATGGGCAGGGCACATACCACCAGGAACTGATGATCGTAGGGGTCTAAATTTCTCGAATAGGGCAAGCGCAGTGTAGGAACACCAGCCACAAAAGACCTCATACAAGTGGTAGGAAGACGTTGGATGCAAGCAGCTTTTTTGGAAATCCATGTAAGAGGCCTATCTAGTCTAGCCGTGGACTTCTTGTGATGATGATACTCACTTCTTGTGGGTAGCAGACCAGCTGCCTGTGCAGTTTACCGTCGAATGCCTTCACGTGTTCGCAGTCCACGTCCAAGAACGGCTCTTCTAATGTGTTGATCTGTGCATTCAATAAAATACTGTTAGGTACAAGCAGCGACATGGTTGTAGAGCTATAAGAAAGAACGAGATGCACGATGCACTCGAAGTATCGAACTTTCCACTGAAGCGAAGCGGAGCATTGTGATTGATCGATTTCGCTCCGCAGCACAATAGAAGTTTTTTGGAGGTTATGAAAAAGCGCATTTTTTATCTTTACGAGTTGCATTATTAACATTACAACAAAATAAAGCACCAGGATGTGAAGACGAATCTAACGACACCTTGTACATCAAAATCGGTCAAGCCGTTTAAGTTGTAGAAGGTAATATAGAAAACATACATACATCGTGACAAAAACGATTGTAGTTTTTGTTTATATGTTGTGGTTATGTTTGTCGCAAATAAAAGTACGTCTATGTCTACATACAAACATAAATACACTCGAAATACACAACCCTTCTTCTTGCTCAGTCGGCTTAAAAGAAAATCAGATTAGTGACCTCATCCAGTTTCTGTTCATAGAGTGGTTCGTTGGTGAGCGCGTCTGGTTCCACGTATCGCTGCACAAACTGCAGGAACTTCTCGCGGCACTCCGCGATGGCGACATCCGTGCCCCAGACTACCAGCTGCGGCTCCGATGACGGCTCGCCTGAGGGGGTGTCTTCGACCTGCACACGGGAATGGGACAGTTGCACTACTGTTACGATCTTAGATTTATCAGAAATGGGACAGTTGTACTAGTGTTTCGATCTTAGATTTATCAGAAATGGGACAGTTGTACTAGTGTTTCGATCTGAGGTATATCAGAAATAGTACTCATCATCATCATCATCTCAGCCATAAGAAGTCCACTGTTGGACATAGGCCTCCCCCATGGATTTCCAAAAAGACCGATTGGAAGCGGCTTGCATCCAGCGTCTTCCCGCCACTTGTATGAGGTCGTCTGTCCATCTCGTGGCTGGTCTTCCTACGCTGCGCTTGCCGGTACGTGGTCTCAACTCGCGAACCTTTCGGCCCCATCGGCCATCAGTTCTACGTGCTATGTGCCCTGCCCACTGCCACTTCAACTTGCTAATCCGCTGTGCTATATCGGTGACTTTTGTACGTCTACGTATCTCTTCATTTCTGATTCGATCTCGTAGAGAGACTCCAAGCATAGCCCTCTCCATAGCTCGTTGCGTGACCTTGAGCTTCCTTATAAGGCCCATAGTTAGGGACCACGTTTCAGTGCCGTATGTCATCACTGGTAACACACACTGGTTGTAAACTTTCGACTTGAGGGACTGGGGAATATTGGACGAGAAGACGCTTTTAAGTTTCCCGAACGCTGCCCAGCCGAGTTGGATACGACGATTGACCTCCCTCGTAAAGTTGGACCTGCCTAATCGGACCGTTTGTCCTAGGTAGACGTATTCGTCAACAACTTCAAGAGTGAAGTTCCCCACAGATATTGGGGTGGGCACTACATGGGCGTTCGACATAACCTTCGTTTTGTCCATGTTCATTTTGAGGCCCACCCGTTGGAAAACTCTATTCAGGTCTTCGAGCATCGTACTGAGCTCTTCCATCGACTTTGCCATGACTACTATATCGTCGGCAAACCGAAGGTGAGTGATGTACTCGCCGTTAATATTAATGCCGAGCCCTTTCCATTCCAGAAGCTTATAGGCATCTTCCAAACCGGCGGTAAACAGTTTCGGAGAGACAACGTCTCCCTGCCTCACGCCTCTTTTCAATGAAATTGCCTCTGAGTTCTGGTCTTGTACTCGGACTGACATGGTGGCGTTGTTGTACAAGCACTTCAGCACTTCGACATACCGATAGTCAATACGGCATCACTGGAGAGCCTCAAGCACCGCCCAGGTCTCGATCGAATCAAAGGCTTAAAATAAATATTAATATTAGAATAAATATATACTTTTTTTTTGTAAATATATACAAACACAGTCACAAACAATCACAAAACACAATCAAACACAATCTTGGAATTTTCAAGGCTAGAGTGAATAGATATCTTTTAGATCGACGAGCTCCATCCTCGGCCACACCGTCGCTTAACATCAGGCGAGTTGGTGGTCAATCGTAGATCTATAATGTATATAAAAAATAAAAAAAAACATCCATGCTCATCAAATAAATGTTTGCCCTGGGTGGGGATTGAACCCACGACCTACAGTTTCAGCATGCAGACATACTACCAAGTACCAACTGAGCCACAAGACCAGTCTTGTGAAATGGGATCGATCGATTCGATCTTAGCCTATGAAACGGGTATCTTATCGTTTTAAGAGCGGGCGGAAAACTCAAGGTTTTTAAATCGTGCGTAAAAACAACACATAATTTTTCAATTAAGATCATATGGAATCCATCTTATTATAATTTCGCTAGCTAAGGTTCTAGCAGCTATGCTACAAACTTTTTGTGTCACAGTCTTAAAACTCTTTCTATTAGACTATAATATGGTGATTGTTATAACAATTGATAATGTCACCTTCTGTCACAAATTCACATAAATTATGAACACAAAACAATTTTTCAAAATTTAGAGCATTTAACATTACAAGCCAATAATCCAAGAGCCATATCATGTTTTAGCTACATATCAAACACAAAACCTCAGTCACCATGACTGAGTCAGTATACGAACTGGCCCGAGAAATACCATCATCTAAATCTATATACAGTAACAAAGGAAATGTTGGCGTGAAGAATTCTTCAATTCTAACATGCAGTATTTGCCTGTCTAAGATCTTCGACCCCGCTTCCTTGACGTGCGGTCACAAGTTCTGCGAAGGATGCTTGCAGAAGTATTGGGATTCCAGTGATAGGCCTGTATTCATAATTTGCCCGTTGTGCCGCGCGAACGTTTTTAATGTTAACTTTAGTCAGGTAATTTATTTTCTACTAAGGAAGATTTCTCAGCGATTCAGTAGGGCGTTTCGCTAATGTGTGTTTGAATCGCTATTTTGCCCATTTGTCGCATTTGCAAAGCGAGACTTATCGGTACAAACGCGGGGCTGTATTGATTTAGCATTGCGCACGACTGGTTCAGGCAATATCGGGAAAATATCGAAAGGAAGATCGCAGCGTAACTGTAGCGTCTACAGACGTTCACTACAGAAATAACTGTATAGATGCTGCATGGGCGTAGCGAAGTTGGTGTTGGGAATTCACCAGAGTTTGACGTCTTTGCTCAGACAACATTAAAACAGCAGTATGAAAGATTAGACAATGTTCGATGATGATATCTTTGTATTTGTTTGATGGATATTTTTTGATATTTGAGTGTGCAATGTAAATCTTTTTTGTAAGTCACGAGACTACAGCCATGCTCCTGTTGTAGCCGATCACATCTTCGACTAGGGGTGGGGCAATATCAAGGGACGTACACAAAAGAACCTAAATGCTCAATGTGCCACTAACTGCGCGCCGGGATACTTTGTTATAAAAGAAATTGGATGATAAATCAAAGCAGTCACAGAATAGTGTCTGCAGAAAGCGAACTCCTACAAGACCTCCAATAGGGCTATTCACAACTTGTCGGATTCGGAATCAGGTCGGAAACTGTATCTCCATCTCTGTCATTTCCGTATAGAATAACAGAGATGGAGATATAGTTTCCGACCTAATTCCTAATGGTTCTGAATAGGAGTACGACTCGTTAGTTAGACGATATCGACATGACAATAAGAAAACTGCAAATGAGATGGTACAAGACCGAAAAGGGTGACGCGCTAAAGAGGATACCTATGCTGTGGGTAGATAATGGTCAATGATGACGACATGAAATATATTTTTGTTCACAGAAAGAAGTATCATCAACAGATGATTTCAGAAAAATCTTCAGAAACTATTTGGACAGCATCGCCGAGACTGACGACCTACCGTGCCCGTCCATGACGTGTTTGAAGATAACTATACTGCTGCCCGCTGTGTATTACCTCTTGAAATGGCTTGGGCTGCCCATCATGGAACTGTTGACGAATCTCTTGCTGACATTAAAACATTAACCCATTATGACAATGAATCTGTGCCCATGTACCCCATATTTTGATTAATACATAAAAATAGTAAAAATTATGATATATTTTCACTTCATGTAAAAGTAGCTCTACACCTTACGATTTAGAAATCCTTGCTATGTGGATACCATATTTTACAGTAACATAGTAAACCTCTGAAGTCCAAATATAAATTTAAAAAACCGGACAAGAGCGAGTCAGACTCGCCCACCGAGTGTTCCGTACAAACTAGTAAATAAGAGGGGGAAATCATATTTTTTTTATATTTTCCTTCATAAATCGAAAAACATACATCGTAAAAATATTTAAATATTTAGCTTGTGCTAATTAAGCTCTTTCATATGATACCCCACATGATATGCTTAAAGTACTTTAAAAATTGGACCCTCCTTGCTTGCATAGAGACCCAATTTTTTGTGATAAAAAAAAAAAACAGTTTAAAAAGTCCAAGAACGATATAGCCAGATTAATATAATTAGAACGATATAGAGTCCAGATTTTAGGCATTTCAATGAGAAATGGGTGAATGAATAAGAACACATTAAAAAATACGCCGTATTACAAAACGGTGTTGTTCTATAAAGGTTATTTAATATTCAGGCGGATGTGCAAATAGCCTGACAAATGTATGGCGCATTGTTTCAGCCTGTCGTGTATCTAACAACGCCAAAATCAGTCAAACTGTTTAGGCTGTACGAGGTCCTTCAGAAACATACATTTATACAATCGAAAAACATAACTCTCCTTATGAAGTCGGGTAAATACACGTGATTTTCTCGAAACCACGCATCAGCAAAGGGGCGAGAAGGGTTAAAATATTGTTAAAAAACATATACAATTAATGGACGACCCCTAATAGAAATAGCCATACCCTTCTAGTAGGGGTGGGAGCAGGTACGTTCGGAGCTACTTGGTGACCGCGTAAGTCTGCCCGCTGCCTCGACGGAGTCATCGCACCTCGCATCACTGACCGAGGGGTGCTCAATGAACTCGGAGTGCCATAGTTGAGCGGGGAACTCATGTCTATATCGGTTCCTGGAAGAAAACAGGAAATAATTTTTATAGTTTATTAAGAAGGAAATACAAGTGGCAGAAAGACAGTGGATGTAGACCTCTTCCAACTGGTATTTTAGGAAATCCATGGGGAAGGCCTATGTCCAGCAGTGGACTTCTTGTGGCTGAGATGATGATGATGATAAATGAAAAATTCCATTACATACAGTTTGATATGAACTGATCTGTAGTTAGTTTTATTTCTGACTATAACTATTATACGTAGGTCTCTTAGCATACCTGTCAACTGCCGCAATATTAAAGAATCAGACGACCTCATTTTGTTAAAATTTAAGGAATATTCACATAATGGTGGCCAGCATCAAAGTATTAACTAATTTCACTGTTCTAAACTTATATAAGACTAAACTAAGTAGCAGCAGTAGCATTTAAAATTAAATTTGCTTAGGTGAGTATTTGAATACAATACTTTATTCATGTATAACAGAAAGGTAGCTGTACTATAATTGTGTCACTGCTTATTCAGCTATATTGTTCCTGAAGTCACCAATAAGCAAAAAAATTGTTTAGCAATATAACATTACAAAATACAAACACTTGTTACAACATTTACAATGTTACAGTGCTAAAATAGACAGACCGAGCTGAATTGTATGTTTGTCACCTATTATCATATTTAATATTTAGTAATAGTTTAGTAGTAATATTTAGAATATCTTTTATTTTGATAGATATCTTTGTCAACACAATGGAAAATTTTAACTTAAATAGACACAGCTGATCCATAACTTTCATTTAAAAAAATATATGTCAAAAAAGTTATAAATCACAGTCTTTCTAAAACAATTCTATATACATGAATAGTAATTAGTAATCTGAACAGTTATGTTATTGCAAGTTGAGATTAATACTCGTAAATTGTATGGTAGAAATCACTGATACTAGTGTTTGGTGTCAAAATGATATAAAAAAAGGAAAGCATGTCTGAGGGGCAAGACAAGTGGCAACATTTCTATTTCTACAAATGTTTACACTTTGAAATGCTAAGAAACTGTTATGTGCTACCACGTGACTTTCCATTAGTTAATGTCTATCCCATGTATTTATTGTACTGGTATTCACAAAATTACTATTGTACTGGTATTCACAAAATTATAATGCCACTGCTCTAACCCTCTGGAAGGAATGGAAGAATTATTTTATAATCATCGAAAGTTGATAAAGACAAATTTGTTATAAGAATTGTAATTAAATATCTCACCAAGAGGACTGGAAGGCAGAGCTCTTGCTGGTGATGTTCCAGGATCCCTAGGGGTTCGTGGAGTCCCATGGGGAGTTTGAGGTGTGCCTGGCGTACCATCTGCAAACATACAAGTGGATCATCTCATAATAAAGTATTATTTCTACTTAATATCTATATAATTATTCTTTATTGTACTGAGCTGAGCTGATTTAGTAATATTGCTCTATTTTATTAATTTCCTAGCATTTAAGCACTTAAGCGGGTGTAAGCCAAATGGCCAGCGAAGTATAAGTTTTCGACTGCTTGAATTAGGTATCTTAAAAAGCTGGTATTGTGGAAAAATAATAGTTACAAGAACTGAGGGTTATTAGCACCTTAGGGTGCTAAAAACTCTCAGAATATCACACGAAATAAAATAATATTAGGCTATTGTCTTTGTAAGTTAATAGACAAATAATCATATACTTTATACAAGATATTGCACTTAATAGGTTAGGTTAGGACACTAATATGTATTAAATTAATGAATTTAAGTAATGTAGGTAAGTTGAGTAAAAAATAATGTATTATTTTAATCAGTATTGAAGACCGACCTTCGCCTGGAGTGCCAGATGAGCGTTGCGGTGTCTCCGGTACCACAAGTTGTTGCGAAGAACGCGTTCTTCTAGTAGGAGTCGGTGTTTCCGATGAATTGCGTGATGCCGGCCGCTTAGTCGGGGTCTGTGACATCGTTACTTTCTCAGCAGATTCACTTTAATTTAACACTTCAATAAAAACATAAACAAAACAAAATTCGAAAAGAGAGTAGCAAAATAACTTGAGCGCGAAAATTGTGAAATAACAACTTTTGACACTGGCATTTGACTTGACACCAAATAGTTTTTTTCTTTTATTTGCCCTTCGGGCAGGCTAAGGCCGTTGGGCCATACTGCCTTGTTATATGTATAAATTGACAGCAAATCTGTCTTCTGTGCACCAAATAGACTGTTTTTTTTTTACTTTCTACTTCGCTAGTTCAAATAACAGATTTTTCTTTTTTTTTAGTAAATCGATCGACTGTGATCACGACGAATATTACCGGTTTCAATCCCTAGTGTTGACAAATTATTGCATAGACAAGATAAAAACTTTTCTAATTAATTGATCGTTCATTCACCGCTGATGTTTTTACGGTGTTATTTTGTGATAAATAAATGAAAATAAACGCTAATTGCGAAGCAAGAAGCAATTTTAGAGATCAGAATAATTCCGGAATAGTGCAATATATTTATAGGAGACAATGCTATAAGCAAAAAATCGACTCCCGTTGCAAAACCCTATCTTTGTGCAATCTACCTGCAGTAGAGGTCAGAAAAATATTTATTTTGTGTATAGTAATCGGTGACGGGACGATTATAATTAATTCGTTGAATGGACAAAAAGAAAGTGTTTATGCTTGATGCGTAGTACGTATGCTGGGCGTGATAACGCCGCTTTCGGACAAAGCTGGAGATATTTTGGTAAGTGTCGGTATAAGCATTATAATGATGATTCACAGGGTGATTGTCTCCTCCGACGAGTTTCTGCTGCGTTATCTTTGCAGCGTCAATGTGGAATTCTAATTTTCACATCTATGTTCCTTTATGATGTGAAAGAACACGTAAACAAGTAGATTAATAGTAACTTGACTGACTACTACTAGACTAGGAATCTATTTCAAACCTACTTGGAGTAAGAAAGACTGATTTTGAATTTTGCTTTGTTTAATTAATTTTGTTTTAATAATTATTCCCTAAGCCCTAGACTAGTCTTAATTACCTACAATAGCAACAACAGCCTAAACTCTGCATAAACTCGGTTAATATATTTAGTATGTTTTGAAAAGTGCATTAATCATATTGTTTACAAAAATATGTAATTGTTTTATCTCTCAAATATATCCAAACTGTAAACCTTAAACCTCATTGCTCTTTTATCCTCAACAATAAAAATTGGCAAACAATCAACTCAGCCATTGCTCAATGGGTTCATTCCACTGCACTGCATTGAATACTGCACAATACATGCTGTCAGCCAATTCACTATTGTATATAAGTATGTAGATTATTGTCATTTACTCGTTACATTATGTACCTAGGGGCATATCAGCAGTTACTATTAAGTGAAAATCACACACTTATATTTAACGGTGTTTTAAGTGATAAATCACATAAATAACATTGCATAATTGGGGGATGATTTGATATCTTTTTGGTTTATTTGGATTCACTTTCGTATTGTATCTGCCTTTTTCTCTAATCTCAGAACAAAGGCTTAATAACATGTTTTTCTTCTGTATGTCTTTTATATATTGCTTTTTTTGTTAATATTTGGCCTAGGACTGGGCAACCTAAGCTCCAGTTTAGGATTACACCCAAACCAATGCTTAAGATCTTATTGCAGTGAGTGCCTCATCCTAGTCAAATTTAGTTTGCTCCTACTTTTAACTAATTTTTACACAGAATGTGATGGCATACCATATATTAAGTTCAATAACTTGCAACTAGTGATCTATTAATAGTTATGTATAAATAGATCACTGGCTTCATCCTGCAGTTTCACTATGCAGTGATGATAATAGTTTTGATGATGAAATATTTTTATCCTATGTCTGTCACCAGGTTCTCAGCTATCTCTGTACCAAATTACATAGCAAAAAATATATATTTTAATTAAATTTAAATTTCAGCTGTTTGTGCATGAATAGGTAACAAACAGGCAGAGATGTAAAGAGACAGAATTACTTTTGTATTAATAATTAGGATTAGACTAGGATTGACTGGCCTTGTAGCTCAGTTGGTAGTATGTCTGCCTGCTATGCTGTAGGTCGTGGGTTCGATTCCCACCCAGAGCAAACATTTGTGTGATGAGCATGACTGTTTGTTCTGTGTCTGGGTGTTTCTATGTATCATATTTATATATTTACAAAAAAAAATGTTATATTTATGTATTCTATTAGCCATCTAGTTCCATAGTACAAGCTTTACTTAGGGCTAAATGGTGTTGTGTGAAATGTCCACAAATATTTATTTATTTATTTATTGCAACATTGAAATGCAGTGGGCATGTCACATAGCACAAAATTAATGATCCCTTGCTTGCTTGTTATTAAAAGGTGGTATACTAGTCTTATTGTTTCAACCTTCAGTCTGAGTCCTGACCTTTCATTTGTGGCCTCCTTCTTTTTGAAGTCGGTAAAAAATGCGTATTTTTAATCGACTTATACTTGACATTCTGTCAATAATTCGGGTAGGTGTAACGTAAGTACTTAGAACAACTTACACAATGAAACTCCCATAAATTTTCCGAGAATCCCTACAAAATCAAGGCTACACGGAACATTCCTTAAAAGCAAAACAGTTATGTATTTACCTAAATATTTTGAATGGAAGTTGGGTAACTTTTTTTATCAATAAGACACATCATCATCATTTTCATACATGAATGATGAATCATGGAATTTTCAAGGCTAGAGTGAATAGATATCTTCTAGATCTTAACATCAGGCGAGTTGGTGGACAATCGTAGATCTATCTTGCGTAAAAAAAAATGTTGTAATTTTTTTTACTTATTTTAGGAAGAATTTCTACACATTCAAATAATGGATGGATCCGTCCAGTTTCCTTGTTTTCTGCCAATTCTAATATACTAGCTGCACCTATACCCAGTGATAGTGGGATAGAATAGAAAGGGCTGTGGAGGATGATGATGATGAACTGCGTCCCGCGGTTTCACCCGTAACGGTGATCATAACGATATATATATATAAATAGGCTATAGCCTATCTCCGTCTCCTGATTCTAAGCTATATCTCGACAAAATTTCATAACAATCGGCTCAGCCGTTTGTGCGTTAAAAGGTAACAAACAAAGTTACAGAAATACAGAGATGCTTTTAGGATAGAAAGTTAGGATTAGGCGTGGGATTAGAATACGATTACTTAAGACTAGCTATTAACCGCGACTTCGTATGCGTACGATAAACTATCGGACTAAAACAAATAAAACCGGCCAAGTGCGAGTCGGACTCGCGCACGAAGGAAGTACCATTATCTATAAAAATTGGAAAAAAACACGTCTGTTGTATGGGAGCCCCCTTAAATATTTATTTTATTCTGTTTTTTAGCATTTGTTGTTACAGCGGCAACAGAAATACGTCATCTGTGAAAATTTAAAATATCTAACTATCACGGTCATGAGATACAGCCTGGTGACAGACGGACAGACAGGCAGACAGCGGAGTCTTATAATAGGGTCCCGTTTTACCCTTTGGGTACAGAACCCTAAAAAGAATAATAAAAAAATGTGAAAATGCGTCTTCTCGTTTTACCCGAGTTAGGCTCTCATGCAGGTTACTAACCTACTCCAACGGCCAGGTAGGTAACATTCTCAAAAGCTATATCATCTTACAGAACTGGTTACCATAAACACATGTTTAAGCATTCGCCGGCGAATATTACGAGAAAACTATCGATTTTTACAATATTATTATAATCCTGGGTAAAGTAATCCATGGCGCCCTCGACAGATCGCATGCGCCAAGAGCATGCACCCCTCGGAAATATAACTCGTAATTACATCCCTAAATATACCTAGCACTGTGTGATATCATACCTTCCGATGTTAAGGCGCAGGCGAAGGAAGAGTACTACGTTAAGGAGCAGACGCTATGAAGCTGTACTAGCTCGTAGTTCGTGTTTTAAGGTGGAGATTAAAGCGCGCATCTATCTCTCTCGCGCATCACAACATTTTTAAACGTATAAAATCATATATTAGAAAAGTAAGAGGCCAATTTGTTTATTTAGATAGGAGAAACATATTAAAAAAAGTTTTAATCAGATATCATATATACTGCCGAAGGAATAGTGAAAAAACATATAATTTTTTAATTCCTCAGCCAATTTAAAAGATATCGAAGAAAAACTTTTTGTTTAATATTTCTCCTATCTAAATAATCAAATTGGCCTCTTACTTTTCTAATATCCCTACTCAATGATTTGATAATTACGTTGAAAAAGGTTGTGATGCGCGAGAGAGATAGCTGCGCGCGTTAAGGGAATCCTTAACTCAAAACCCCGACAAAAAAAAACGCTGATTCGGTTTTAATGAAAACCCCCGAAAAAAAAAAAACGGCTGATTCAGTTTTGATGAAACATAGCCAAGAACGCTCGATGAAATCCTCTTTTAAGAAGGCTCTTCCCGATGCGTCGAAGTACGATGCACGCGTGGTTAAAAAGCTTGTTGTTTAATCCAAAAAGTTTGGAAAAGAAGCCCTGCAAAAAAAAGAAAGATGTCGCCAGAACCCTTCGTTCTGCTTTCACCATTTTTCGATATAGTCACGAAATCACAAGATGGTGTGCTGAACGTTACCTCATAAAATACGTGTTTTTGAAAAATCCTGAAAACTTTATGATAAAAATTTTGGTTATTGGGGCCTTCCAATATACATATTTGCTAAGTTTAATGGAAATATTTGTTTACATTTATAATTTCTGATCATGTTATAAGCGGCTTAAGTTTGTGTAAAAAAGCGGACATTTGGAGGCTTGTCCTGGATTTGTGCCTCATAATTGAAATGTTTACTTTGATAGATCTAGATCTACTGTAAAAGATACCTATTATAACAACAAATTTGAATTCAGTTTTGTTATAACTCTGACACTAGGGATGGCCACTCAGTCTATACGAACCTACTTACTCTAAGGTAATAAGCATTATTATTGCATGTAGCATCCGGAGGTAGGAGCGAGATGTCAACAAATAAAACAACATTAATATGTATTGATGCAAAACCTGCGCAAAGCGCTGATTAATATTCGCCCTTTTCTTTGTGTTATAACCTTCGTCTCGCTCGCGCCTCATTTGGCATTGCGTTCAACTCGTGCACTTGGAATTAGTAAACATTAACCCTTGCCAGGACATATTCGACGTAATATTTTTTTTTTTTTTTTTTTTTTATATAAGATAGATCTACGATTAACCACCAACTCGCCTGATGTTATCGACGGGGTGGCCGAGGATGGAGCTCGTCGATCTAGAAGATATCTATTCACTCTAGCCTTGAAAATTCCAAGATTGTAGGTCTCAGGAAACAGAGATGGCGGCAACGAATTCCATTCTTGTGCAGTACGCAACAGGATTGCGGATCGATATCGCTGAGTACGGATTTTAGGCATTTTTACCCGATTGCGCAATAAGAAGTGTAATCTTTAGTGTGTATGTAAAAGTAAACGTTCTATTTTTGCGGAAAATAATACAATACAATACTTTATTGACACCATAGTATAATAACAATATGTACATGATTAGGGCGTAAGAAAGGCACAAAAGGCGGCCTTGTCGCTAATAGCGATCTCTTCCAGACAACCTTTAGAATATAAAAGAGGAATATTTATGTAAACGCTGACTGGTGGTGAATAATTACTTTTCATAATTATAAAGTATTTTTTATAACAATATATATTATACATTAAAAAACCTTTAAAACTCAAGTCTCAGTCATCAAACGAGAGCCTCTTGAGATGCATGAGAGGCTCTCTTCGCTAATAAACAGTCCACCGAAACGGCTACTGGGGTCTGGGACATTGATCCACGAGTCAATTATCAATATTATAAAAAAAAAAATGTCCATGACATTCGGTAAGTAAAGAAAATTCTAACGACATCTCACATCTCAAAATCGGACAAGCCGTTTAGGCTATAGAAGGTGAAATATTAACATAGTATAAAAACCATACACCTGAATAACATTACCGCCCACATTACGCAGTCGGGTAAAAGAGTAATAATTACAGTTTAAAAGACTAAAAAACACGCTTCAAATTATTGTATTGTCATCTGTCCTCGATAAGTCTACAAAGTTTGAATGAAATCTGACCGTTTGAAGTGGGTCAAAATCAAGGCCAAAGGAGTCGGTTAGAAACAAACAAACATGCATACACGTGAAGCTAATAAAAGCGTTATTTTTTAAATTCAATTTTATTAAAGCGTCACCGTTTCATGGTGGATATTCCAAAATCCTGAACGAAACGCTTTGGTTCCACTTTAATCGTGCGGACTGCAAGATTGTGGAATACGCTTCCTGAATGGGTCTTTTCTGATAGATATAATCTGGGTGTCTTGGTTGGTTTTGTCCTTGTCCCAGACAACCTTGTCTTGGTTTCTTCCAGGTAAGCGCGCTCCAACGTAGACCGCAACGTCGCTTAACATCAGGCGAGTTGGCGGTCAAGCGCAAACCTATTTCTATATAAAAAAAAATATGTAAATTTGTTTGTATTATCGATTACTGACATTTTATTTTACAATTCACGTACGTATTACATGTTATATGTACCTATATATATGTTTTTACCTGTAACTATTATTTGGGTGTCTTTAAATCGCGAGTGAATTGGTTTCTTCCAGGTAAGCGCGCTCCAACGTAGACCGCAACGTCGTTTAACATCAGGCGAGTTAGCGGTCAAGCGCAAACCTATTTCTATATAAAAAAAAAATATGTAAATTTGTTTGTATTATCGATTACTGACATTTTATTTTACAATTCACGTACGTATTACATGTTATATGTACCTATATATATGTTTTTACCTGTAACTATTATTTGTATTTGTTAAAAAACATCGCAGTTTCCTCCAACTACCTTTTGGCAAATAAAATTGGCAGTGCCGTACAATTTACGCGATTCTTGAACTGTACGAGCCTAAAATATAATTTTCCTGTAAATTTATAGTTATTTATAAACGACCGTAATGAGTTGCATTTACATGGAGGATCTCTGTTAGCGAGAGGCGACGTTTGCACGAGATTCTGTTGCGCTCGAGATTACCTCGGTCTCTGTCTCTCTCGTTCTAAATAGCATGCGAGTGAGTGAAGCCCCTGTAGCTGTAGACTCTGGAACAAGTCATAGGCCTGTCAGGTGTCCAAGTGATCACTTATAAATATTCCATATTTTTAATTATGTAAACAAATTGTTTGAATGTCCATTAAAATCTATATGTACTTGTACATACGTAAGGATCTTTATGTAAAGTTATTTTGTATACATACTGCGGAGTCACTGTCGGATGACACAAATACCAGTTATTTTCAAAGTAGGTTTCATACTGTTTTTAGGGTTCCGTACTTCAAAAGGAAAAAACGGAATCCTTATATCACTTTGTTGTCCGTCTGTCCGTCCATCCGTCTGTCAAGACCTGTATCTCGGGAACGCGTGAAGGTATCGAGATGAAATTAAAACCATATACGCAGATCTATAGTCTCTTGCTGCAGAGAGAAAATCAAACTTGTCAGGTTTCATAAAAAAAGTTATAGCCGAATATGTTCCAAAAAACGTATACTTCGACACTCGCAAAGGAATCAACCTTATGGGGTACTTTCCGTTGACCTATAACTGTGAAATTTGGCAAGAAGCATTGTCATATAGTACACATAAAGAAAAAAATCCGAAAACTACATTTTTAATAAAATCACAAAAAATAGGGTCTTTAAGCAAGGATCCTTCCTTGCTTAAAGACCCTATTTTTTGGGTCCAAATTTTAAAGTACTTTAATCGTATCATGTGGGGATTCATATGAAAGAGCTTCATTGGTACAACCTAAAACAGGTTTTAAATATTTTTGCGATGTATATTTATGAAGGAAAATATATAAAAAAATCCTCTTTTATCTACTTGTTTGTACGGAACCCTCGGTGGGCGAGTCTGACTCGCACTTGTCCGGTTTTTTAATTTAATTTTATCTGTGGAAAAATATCTGATTTAAATGAATAGGTACTCCCGAGGTAAAAATGTTTACGACCATGTCATTTCATGTCATTTATGTTTGCTTTTCATTTTCATTACAACTGTGAGCAAATGTTGTTTTGCGCGGTCCGAAAACGTTTTGTATATATTTGTATGCAGTACGATGTTGTATTATGTATGCAGTAAATGTAAATATTTATATGAGCATGCTTTAGATTCATTCTTGTAAAAAAACACTGTCACAACAGATTACGAAAAAGTGCAGTTCTTAATTTCTGCCAATGTTTTTAACGTTACAACGTTTTTTTTCTAATATCATCAACATCATCTCAGCCATACACCCATCAGCAACACAACCTTAACTGACTAAAGTGTATTCCTAAGAAAATCACAATTTTACTCTTACAATAAAATGTCCCACATCCACAACTGTGTTCGCTACTCGTGAACTGCGATAGTTTGATCCCCTGGAGATTATCACCCTTCTTATTTTAGGCGAGCTCTCGGCAAGTTTTCTCCGTCCATAAGGCTAAGGCCGCACTACGGTTTAACCGCGTGAGTTTATGAAACAGTAAAACGAATACAAGCGGCCGCACTTGCGGTTTTTCCCCGCAACTGATTTAGTACCGTCTCGAGCGGTTTCGCGGTTTATAGCGGTTACCGCTCGCGGGAAAAAACCGTAGTGCGGCCTAGGCCTAACGCTACTTACTACTTTGTCAGGCCACAATGGAGGAAGCGTGTTTGTTCCTCACTGATTAGGTGCCTGTCCCACGGTTTGATATACGGCTGTGACATTTCAATTTGTGTTATTTTGCAGTCCAACTGTAAAGTGTTATTTTTTTTTTGACGTGATAACGTCTTATAAATCGATGAACGCCGGCTGCACGCACAAAAAAGTATGACTCATTGTCACGTTCCGCCTGAGCCGAGCGTGCAAGCGAGAGCGCGGAACAAGCGACAGAGAGGCACGATTGGCCTAAGCGTTTGGCTTGTGTTGTGACGCATCGTTATCACGTAAAATTATCGTCCGTAAACCGACTTTACAGACAACCATTTTTTGTTAGTAAATAGATCTATTTGACCACCAACTCGCGTGATGGTAAGCGACGTTGTGGCCGAGGATGGAACACGTAAATCTAGAAGATATCTATTCACTCTAGCCTTGAATATTCCATGATAATTCTCAGGAAATAGAGAAGGCAGCAGGGATTTCCACTCCTGTGCTGTCTCAGTTACGAGAAAACATTATTGTGATCCGTAGTTAACGCCTAGATTGGTTTTAATTGAAAGGACATTGTTTCATGCCACGGCCAAGGACGAAAAGACAAAATCAAGAGGATGGATAGGAAATAATCCCATTTGAAATTGAAAGAAAACTGAAAAACGCGAATGATAAGTTCAGGGATCAGTCAATATTACATGTACAGACAAGCCTTGTGGCTCAGTTGGTAGTATGTCTGCCTGCTGTGCTGTAGGTCGTGGATTCGATCCCCACCCAGGGCAAACATTTGTGTGATCAGCATGGATGTTTGTTCCGTGTCTGGGTGTTTCTATGTATCACATGTATATATTTACAACAAAAAAGTATAGGTATATGTATTCTATCAGCCATCTAGTTCCATAGTACAAGCTTTGCTTAGTTTGGGCTTGATGTGGCTTGGGCGTGTTGTGTGAAATGTCCACAAATATTTATAATTAATTATTAATATTGACCCTCACCTATTGAAACGGCGCAGAATGGCTCAAAGGGTCGTATGCCTAGCAGGCTGAGGAGGAACTGTGTCACAGTGCTAAGGGCTCCCGGTATGTATTTGTCACGAGAACCCGGAGTCCTCCGTTTAGCACTAGGCTGGCCATTGGAGGTTTAATGGGTACAATGCCACATAACCCGACGCATCCCCAATGTACAACGCGGGCAAGGGTATCTTTGTATTATTTCCCCGCGTCAAAAAAAAAAGAATATACGACTTTGTACATAATTGTTGTCGACTAACAATTATGTACAAAGTCGTATATTTTTCCAGGTGAAAGTAAAACATGATTATTTCTGTTTTCTAGGTTTCTGTATTAGGGTGCAAGTCTTATTTCTATTTAATACAGAAGTATTAAATGCAAGAGTCTATTTATTAAGCTACGGAGTATGTCTCTCTGACCTACTCTGAAATGGCTATATCTTGATATAATTATTAAAATTAGCCCTTTATACATATAAACATATATATATAAATAATATTAGTGTAAGCAATATGAGCAATGTTGCATTTGTGTACGGAAACCGCGGAGTGCGAGTGAATTTCGTACTTTGCCGAATATCACTATTTGTAAAGACATTCAGAGAATAAAACTTATGGTAAACTTGTTTCCTTACGAGAATTATACATCACTTTCCCATAAACCTCTTCAATTAATGAACCAACATTCTAACATTCTACATGCTTCACGGTATTGACCCTCAAAATAGATCACTTAAGAGGATCGTTTATCGCGCGCACCATACAACATGATGTTTTTATCTCAAATATATCAAATTTTGTCTATTTTCTTCCTCGAATTACCTATTCTAGTATTTTAATAATGTATGTCTAATGTTTGGTTCTTCCGGCCGCAAGATGTCTTTATTTAATATAGAGACTTAATTTTTTATATAGAGACGTCGCTTAACATCAGGCGAGTTGGTAGTCGTAGATCTATCTTGTACAAAAAAAAAGATTTGTTAGTATGATTGGAACTAATATTGCTAGGCTTTTATTTTTTGTAACCTCCGATCCAAAAATAGGGGTGTTATAAGTTTTACGTGTGTATCTGTGTAATTGTGTCTACGATTCTTAAAGTGATAAAAAAATTGAATTTGAATTTTGAATTTAAGTGGCTTCGTACCTCACAAACGGATGGACCGATTTTGATTTAGTTTTTTTTGTCGGAAAAAAGATTTGATCGAGAGTTTTCTTAACTATGTTTCATCAAAATCGATTAAGCTGTTTTTGTGTCGGGAGTTTTTAAATTTTCTTCACTTGTTTTTTAACACAAAAAAGTCAAGTGATCAGGCCATTCAAAGTTCAAATTTCATTAAAAAATGTGGAAAAAAATGTTATTGAAATCTGATAATTTGATTGTTTTGCGGTAGAAATCAGTTTTCGCATATCGTATAAGCGCGGTAAATGATACCCTTAATATTTTTTGTCCTCCTCTCTATATGGAGCAAGCAGATGTTCGGACGACTAGTTTATAAAAAGTTCCACCTGCTTGCATCATTGCGTTAGAACTTTGACGTGCTCGCTATTGCTTACACGAAGTGTTAATTTTATTACTAAAACATAATATCAACGACTATTATGCACAACACTTCTTAACGGGCATTACCGATGGAATTCTCTTTCTCTCTCTCTCGTTCGCGTATTACTACATTTTTTTTGTTCCACGTAGTAACTACGAGGAATCCTTGTAAATTCGTTACGTCCGTCTTGTCTGTCCGTATGTCACAGCCATTTTATTCAGGGACTATCAGCACCACATAAACAAAAGGTAGGCAGATGTGTAAACCCGTGAGTGTCTTATATATAATGGTGTTGCACTTTCTAAACACACAGGATGGCTTTGTCACTGTTCATAAGTCACGAGTGTCACGACACACAAAGCATCAGCCCGACGAGTCGCTGAAGACGAGTCGGGCGATTACCTTATTTGAAGTTTGCCACACAGAGCCGGGGAAAACCTATTTACATAGAACACATCATTGCACACATACACAGAATCTGTATTCTGTGTATCACGCACGTCAAACGTCTAACCCCCTTTCATTTTCGGGGGCTAGTAAAATAAATGTTGGCTTTATAGCCAATGCCGATTTTATAATAGTAGGTAGAAAGATAAACCGAGATTCAACCTCTGGGACTACGTGACCATAAATGCTAGGTTCGAAATGATCCCATTTCCGGGAGAGATTCCTTTTTTTTTGTCTGCGATAATAGCTTCCTGTGATAATCGTAAAAACATCAAACTTGGAATGGAAGGAAGAGGAGCTCCTGTTTCATTCATGAAAATTAAATGCATTTTTAACCGATTAATTTAACCGAACCACAAGAGATGTCATATTTTAACCGACTGGTTAAAAGGGAATGTTATGTTTTTCGAGTGTATGTATGTTTGTTTGCATGTACTATGTATGTATATATGTATGTTGCTTTATGAGCGCCTACAGCCTAAATGGCTTTACCGATTTTAATGTGCGAGGTGTCATTAGATTCGTCTTCACTCCCCGAGTGTCATAGGCTATATTTTTTTGTAATAATAATAATATATCTAACACAAAAATAAAAATTGCGATTTTTCGTAACCTTCAACCAACTTTCTCGTAATAAACAAGTAATTTTACTAGAATTATTCTAAAGAATGCGCATTTATAGCAATTTACTTATTACATCTATATATGTACTGTCTCACAAAAAACTTACACTCAACAGCGCATCAAGCGTATCGAAATTGTATGGTAAGTAATTTTAAGTGCATAAAACTCTTTTCTGCAGTCGGGTATTTGGTTTTTCTTTTATTAACTTGTTTAAGTTTATGTAATAAGAGTTGACATGAGTTATCAAATAATTAATTATTATTTAGTTTGGTTATATAATAATAAATAAATATAATAATTCATTATTATTTAGTATATTATTCGGTGGTCAATCGTAAATCTGTAAAAAAAAACTATATTACCTTTAACATTGCCTGTTCTTCCCTTTTATCTTATTTCGATAATTCTTATTATTTTTTATCCCATTGAAATCTTAAATGGCTTTAAGGATTTATATATAGAGGTTATTAATATTAATTATTAATAATATTTTTTTCAAAAACATGAAAATTTTATATATTGTCCATTGCTTGTCGCCAGATGTAGTACAAATCTTGATGATAGTTATAGAACAAACGGTTTCACCGATTTAGACAAAAACAATGCTTACATCTCTCTCATTCACTCTTGCTATAATCACATTACGTTGTTTCACCGCGGAATGAGGCGTTTTCAGAAGAAAAAAATAGTTCCAAATAACGTACTAGATGGCATCGTGGTCGCAGAAAAATATTTGTCAAATTTCAAGTGTAATCTCTCTAAAGAATACCCATTTCTAGGAAAATGTCACACTATTATTATCAGTGACTAGATGACCCGGCGTACTTCGTATCACCTATCAATGAGTGGACCCGATATTTTCTCAACGTTTAAACCTTCCCTGGACTACGACAAACATTTAAAAACCAAAATCAGCTAAATCGGCCCAGCTGTTCTAGATTTTTAGCGAGACAAACGAACAGCAATTGATTTTTATGTATATAGAGATAAATAAAATATTAGGTAGGCTAACCTATAACTAATAACTAACTAACACTGGCAAATCGCTAATCGCGGGATCCAATACAAAAAAGAAGAAGAAGAAAGTGTCATAATTATTTCTAATGTATTTCTAATTGATAGACGCCATCTATCGTTCAAATTATGTACTATTTTGTTTTTCGTTCTGAAAACGCCTCATTAAACTGAAAGAAATGGGACGTACTTTATTGACTGTCCCTCCCTCTCTTTCTCTCTCTCAGGTTTGTTAAAATTGATGCTCGTTTGTTTCATCAAAATTCAATACTACTAATTCTGCCCTACGAATAAATTGAAAGCCATTTTCAGCCCCCTTTTAACATTTGAACACCGCTGGCTAGGGCTACAAAGGGCAACGGAATACGGCCGACCTGCGCACAAATCTATTGTTTCACGCGTCGTCGGTACAAAAAATGGCATTTTTTTCAATGAATCTCTGTAGAATGTGCATTACCTGCTGCAAGGTAAGCTGTCGGTGCGTCACGGACCCTTTACGAAAGGAAAGTCCTTTGTAAAGTACAACATTGTAGATAATAATTCTATGGAAGTAGAGACGAGGGTAGGTAGTGGAAATGAATAAAGACTGTAACTTGAGTTTATACTTGAATGAATATACGAATTCCGTCCCTGGACCAGGGTTGCCAGATTTTGTAAGGGACAATCGCTCATTATGTTAAAAAAAATACGAGATTTCAACATTTTTCCCGGGACAAATTAAAAACCTGTATATATTTTACATCACGAAGCAGTGAATATAAAAACGGACGCAAAAATGATGAGATAAGTGAGATAGATAATAATTAGTAAGTAGAGTAATTATTATGTATGCAAAACAAATAGAGACAAATATACTTTCTCATTGGCGTCGCGTGTCAATCTAAAGTTTTAAATACGGAGTGGCTGTCCCGGCGGGACGTTCAAAATGATGCCTGAAATACAGGACGTCCCAGGAAATATGGGACGTCTGGCAACGCTACCCTGGACGGAGAAAGTATTTCATTATTATAGTTAATAAAATATAATACATAGTTTAAAAAAGTTAAAGTTAAGTTAAAGTTTAGTTTAATAGTTTAGTTTATGAAGAGATACGTAGACGTACAAAAGTCACCGATATAGCACAGCGGATTAGCAAGTTGAAGTGGCAGTGGGCAGGGCACATAGCACGTAGAACTGATGGCCGATGGGGCCGAAAGGTTCTCGAGTGGAGACCACGTACCGGCAAGCGCAGCGTAGGAAGACCAGCCACGAGATGGACAGATGACCTCATACAAGTGGCGGGAAGACGCTGGATGCAAGCCGCTTCCAATCGGTCTTTTTGGAAATCCATGGGGGAGGCCTATGTCCAGCAGTGGACTTCTTATGGCGTAGACGATGATGATGACATAGTTTAAAACTCAACAAACACGCTCAATCTGTAATCTTTGTAAAAACAGAAACTTAAAATTTGCAATGTATAATTTGGACAACATCTAAAAAGCTTGTCATATAATTATTATGTAATCATTTTATTTGTATCAAAATAAATGAATTTATGATTATTATTAATCTTATCAAATTATTATTGTATTGTCATCGGTCCTCGATAAGCCTTCAAAGTTTGAATGAAATCTGACCGTTTGAAGTGGGTCAAAATCATGTTCAAAGTTTCAGTTACATACTAACAAACGTGTGAAGCTAATAAAAGCGTGATATAAAGTGTTTCAGTCACCTTTTTAACTATAATTATGGAGACTTTATTTTCTTTTACTTATGATAGATCTATGATTGAGCATAGTTATTGCGACAATTACGCGTTTTTCTTACAGGAAACTCTTTCCTACCCGTAAATATTATTCGGTTACAATATTTTTGTTATAAAAAATCAGTACAAATATCACAAACAACACAAAATACACATACAAATCTGGTTGATACCGTGAATGGCCATGCCTCTATGGTTTGCTTTTTCATTTAATTATATTTTACTTTTTCTGTATTACTTATAAACGCATGTTAAAATCTTAATCACTGAATAAGGACTTGTCACTTTCTGTCAGTCGGGAACTGTCACGCGCGAAAACGGAACAAAACACTTTTTAACTAAAATGCACTTATTCAGTGTTTATAAGTAAGACAGTTTTGGTATTAGATCTACGATTGACCACCAACTTGCCTGATGTTAAGCGACGGTATGGCTGAGGATGTAGCGCGTCGATCTAGAAGATATCTTTTCACTCTAACCTTGAAAATTCCAAGATTGTAACTCTCAGGAAACGGATGGCGGCAAAGAATTCCATTCCTGTGTAGTGGATACTATATAAAAAACCGGCCAAGTGCGAGTCGGGCTCGCGCACGAAGATAGATAGATAGATAAACTCTTTATTGTACACACCTTAGAAATATACAATCAAGATAAGTCATTTAAAACTAGTGTAACAACTGGCGGCCTTATCGCTAATAGCGATCTCTTCCAGGCAACCTTAGAATGGAGAGGAGTGAAACTATATAGTAATATGACGGGGCGTGCAGTATTAGAGAGGGGAGAAAATTATCTAAATATGTATATTATGAATGTATACACATATATATATATAATTAATTCCCTATATATACATATGGAGTAGACATACTTCATTCTATTTTACTACACACTAATACTTACGATACAAATACTATATATATGCTAATAAATACCATGAATATAAAATAAATAAATAATACTAATACTGATATACTAGAGAAAGTGATAGAATATCATATAACTAAGAAAGGAAACAAATTAATAGGAAAGACAATTTTGGGTAAACATGGACAGCAGAGTTATTGAGACAATTTAGAGAAATAATGCTTCTTAACTTGTTCCTTGAAAACAGCGAGAGATTGAGCTTGTCGAATAGGAACATGTAGTGCATTCCACAGCTGAACAGCTAGAAATGCAAAGGACTTCCCATAAAAAGTAATGCAACGTGTGGAAGGAGTTTTAAGGGAGAGGGTGGAATGCCAGTAGTTAAAATGTTCTTTTAAGTACTGGGGGGTGGAAGGGTTAAAAAGAATATTGTAGAGAAGATAGAGGATATGAGCATTCCGACGAAGGCGAATTGGCAACCACTTTGCACGAAACTGGGATACGTGATCATATTTGCGCAAACCAAATATGAATCTTATACAGTCATTTTGGAGTCGCTCAAGTTTATCAAGGTGGTTTTCAGTGAGATCAAGGTAGCTGGCATCAGCATAATCTAGGATGGGAAGAAGAAGAGACTGTGCAAGTGCGACTTTAGTGGCAGTTAGCAAGAAATTGCGAAGACGTCTTAACGATCCACCAGATGCAAACAGTTTGCAACTGATAGATTTTATGTGATGGTCCCAGCTTAATGTGCGATCGAAGATTAAACCCAGGTTTCTAACAGATTCGCTATATGGCACAACAATACCATCAAAGATTACGCTAGGGATTTCGTCCCAATCAACTCTGGAGATCATAGGAACTGCCTATGACAATAGCTTGTATTTTTGACGGATTAACAGTGAGGCCATAAGACTTACTCCATTGTATGATTTGACGTAAATCAGCATTAATGGTAGCAATGGCCACGTCTAAATTATCAATTTTAGCTTGAGCATAAATTTGGAGATCGTCTGCGTAAAGGTGGTAGGATGAAGTAAGACACTGAGATATTGAATTTAAGAAAATAGCGAAGAGAAGTGGAGATAAAACGCCGCCTTGTGGTACACCAGCTATAATATTACACCAAGAAGAAAAAATATCTTCAAGGCGAATACTTTGCCGGCGACCAAACAAGTAACTGTGAAACCAATCGATCACCAATGGAGATATGTTAAGGGATCGTAGTACAGCTTTTAAAGGGTTCCGTACCGTACCAAAATAAAAAATCATACACACAAAATAGGCCACAAAATTATGTTTTAAGCGGTTTCTGACTTTCATTACGACGTACTGGGATTTCGTATAAATTAGCTGAAAATAGAATAATTTCGCAAGGTTTGCCGGGCTTACATTTACCATAAACTAAGCATTCACCATTGTGCCCGTTTTGGCAAAGCTTTAGAACACGCTCTGTCCTTAGTTCCTTACGTCCGGCTTACGTTCTTCGGGAAATGTTACATTATTTATCCGGATACGCAGAGACGAGTAATTCACAAGCTTTAATTTAACTTCAACTTTCCCGATGTCTGTAATACTGTCATAGGCTATATTTTTTGTAATAATAATAATAATACATCATCTCAAGAGGCTCTCGCTCGATGGTTGGGTCAAGGGTCAGATACAGAAGGCAATCATCCTGGACACGGCACGTATTGTCAGGAGGTTCCTCTCTCTGTAGCCCATACCACCGGCAGCTTGAGCCCCGCCCCGCTGCCGGCGGCACCCTAGCTTTAAGTTTTTTGCAAGATTTATGTTTCTTTTTTATAAGTTTATATTTATGTTGTAAAAAAAAAAAAAATTAAGAATGTAAATAAATAAATGAGATAATAATACATCTTTTGTAAAAATAAAAAATGAGTTTTTTCGTAACCTCCAACGAAGTATTGCGTAATAAACATGAACATAAACAAGTGATTTTATTAAAATTCGCAAGAGAATGCGCATTTATAATGTTTTATAGCGATTTGACGCATACTTTCTCACAAAACAACAGCGTATCAAGCGTAACGTAACGAAATCATAAGTAAGACTGCAAAAAGTGCTTTTCTGCATTCGGGTATTTTGTTTTTCTTTTAATTATATTTGCATACTTGTTTTGTATGTTTGTTCACCGATTACTTCGCTATTTATGAATTGATTTTGATGATTATTTTTTGTTTGATAGGTGATCCCATATACATTTAACTTTTTTTTTTTTTTTTTTTCACACACCACCATCTAGCCCAATCTAAGCAAAGCTTGTACTATGGAACTAGATGGCTGATAGAATACATATATACTTTTTTTTTGTAAATATATACATATGATACATAGAAACACCCAGACACAGAACAAACATCTATGCTCATCACACAAATGTTTGCCCTGGGTGGGGATTGAACCCACGACGTAAACACACTACCAACTGAGCCACAAGGCCAGTCACTTTGGTTATTTGGTATATAGTTTACTTTGGTTCTTCACAACAAAATAACTGGAAAAATATGCCATCCGAGTAAACGAATTGCGTATTTTGAAGTCAGTTTTTTTGCAGTATTTTAAACTATAATTATTCATGTTACAAATTGTTGGATTCATAAAATAAATAAAATAATAAATAAATAGTTTGTGGACATTTCACACAACACCATCTAGCCCAAACTAAGCTTGTACTATGGAACTAGACGGCTGATAGAATACATAATTATATCTATGCTACTTTTTTTTTGTAAATATATACATATGATACATAGAAACACCCAAACACAGAACAAACATCCATGTTCATCACACAAATGTTTGCCCTAGGTGGGGATCGAACCCACGACCTATAGCTTAGCAGGTAAACATACTACCAACTGAGCCACAAGGCCAGGCAACACTACTCAACTGTTGCTTTTCTCAAAGCTCAATCGTAGATTAGTAAGTCTACCGCCGCGTTACTAATTCCATAATTGGATTCATATCTTGGTGAGAAATGTAATTTGAAGCTTGCTTCCGCTTCAAACGTCGCGTCGAGACTGCGGCATGTATACAAAACATGTGATTTCTTTCTCTAGACGCGCCTTGAGAAGCTCTACTTAAGCTCTACGGGACTTACCGAAAAACGTTACTTAACTTTAACCAACGTCTTAAATTCTTTGTCTTCTTTTCGCATGTGTCATTACGTGTCAGCGAGACGTTGACAAAATATGTTAAGTATTGCTTTAAGTTAAGTAATGTTTTTCGGTAAGTTTTTAACATCTTGTACTCTTACGGCCTTACCGAAAAACTTTACTTAACATATTTTGTCAACTTCTCGCTGATACGTAAACACTCTTGAGGAAAAAAGACAAAGAATTTAATACGTTGGTTAAAGTTAAGTAACGTTATCCGGTAAGGCCCTTACATAATAACTACTATTGAAATGCTAATGGTGCCCTAATTGTGTTTGGATGTGATGAGTCATTCTCCAGGGAATTGTCTCTGTACTTTCTGTTGTTTGAACGTTAGGTACTGTATAAACGCTTTGTACCCGATTGCGTAAGAATGAGGGTTGTTTTTCTAATGTATGTATGTTTGTATGTATGTATGTTATGTGTGTATGTTTCTTTCTTTTTTTTTTTTTGATGGCGCGGGCCATCTTCTCTTTATTAGAAGGGTAAGCCATAGTCTACCACGCTAGCCAATTGCGGGTTAGCAGACTTCACACATCTTCAAGATCATTGAAAACTCAGATATGCAGGTTTCCTCACGATGTTTTCCTTCACCACCATTTTGATACGGTAACTCCCATTAGTTCTATAGAACTACTAATATAACCTATAATCGATTAAACGTACCGTACAGACCCGTCGAACTACCGCCCTATTGCAATTACCTCCTTACTCTCGAAAGTCATGGAACGTGTAGTTAACACCCAGCTTCTAGGATACCTTGAGGAGCACCAGTTGATCAGTGATCGTCAATATGGATTTCGACATGGACGATCGGCCGGTGACCTTCTAGCGTTCCTAACACACCGGTGGGCTACAGCTATTGAGAGTGGTGGAGAGGCATTAGCGGTAAGTCTTGACATTGCCAAGGCATTTGATAGAGTCTGGCACAAAGCGCTTCTTTCCAAATTACCATCTTATGGTATACCGTCTGGACTTTGCACCTGGATTTCCAGCTTCCTTTCAGGGCGTTCAATAAAAGTGGTGGTAGACGGATTCTGTTCCGATGCCATGCCCATCAACGCTGGAGTCCCCCAGGGTTCTGTGCTATCGCCTACACTGTTTATCTTGCATATCAATGACATGTTGCAAATAGGTAGCATTCATTGCTATGCTGATGATAGTACTGGTGATGCACAGTACTCTGGTCGTGTAGGGGCCCGACAGTCCGAGGTGGAGGAAAACAGGAACAAACTTGTGTCTAATATTGAGAACTCCCTGGAGAAGATCTCGGACTGGGGTGACCTCAATCAGGTCAAGTTCAACCCTACGAAGACACAAGTCTGCGCGTTCTCTGCGAAGAAAACCCCCTTTGATCAAGCTCCGCGGTTCCAGGACGTTCCTCTCAAGATCTCGAAGAGCTTGGAGATCCTAGGCGTCAATATTTCTAGTGAGGTTCAGTTTCGGGGTCACCTAGAGGTGAAAGCAAAACTTGCTTCCAAGAAGCTTGGTGTGCTTAACAGAGCCAAGCGGTACTTCACACCTAGTCAGCGGCTTCTACTATACAAAGCGCAAGTGCGGCCCCATATGGAGTACTGCTCCCACCTCTGGAATGGCGCACCTGCTTATCAACTTCAGCCTCTTGACTCCCTACAGCGACGAGCCATTAGAATTGTTGACGATCCCAAGCTTACTAATAAGCTAGACTTACTTTGTCTGCGTAGAGATGTAGGATCCCTTTGCATTTTCTACCGCTTGTTTTTCGGGGAATGCTCTGAAGAGCTTTTTGAACTAATACCAGCTTCGGAGTTCCACCATCGTACTTCACGAAACCGCCAAAAAGCTCACCCCCACATTTTGCATAACTGGAAATCCCATACAGTCAGGTTCTCACGCTCCTTCCTTCCGCGAACCAGCAAAATGTGGAATGTCCTTCCTCGGAAGGTTTTCCCGCCGAGCTTCAACAAAGAGCGTTTTAAAAAGGGTATCTACAAGCACCTTTCCGGGTTAGCAAAGCAACAGTAATGTCAGTGATGTTGCAGTTGTCCATAGGCGACGGTTATCGCTTACCATCAGGCGAGCCGTCAGCCTTTTTGCTTCTCCTATTTTATAAAAAAAAAAAAAAAAAAAAAAAAAAAAACGTTGAATATCTTTCAAAAATACTATTCATTGCAGGTTAATTTTACTACACCGCTTAGGTAATTCTTACAATATATACTACGAAAGTGAAATATACAGAACACTGTTAACTTGACTTTTTTACTTTCTTTAATACTTTTTTACTTTCTTCAATAAGTAGAGTTAACAAAATAATCTTTAGACTCATCCTAAAATAATATAGTAAAAACAATCAACATTTAGAGGTAGGTCCTATAGTAACTTATGATAATGAAGTTAAATTTACTCTTCTCAAATATAATAACAATTCCGGTTTGGTTGACATCACAAATCGTGTCGGTAGGTCCTTAAATATATATGTTGGTTGAAAAATAGTTGGCCCAACTTATATGGTTTTTCAGTGTACCCAGTTCTGTATGGCATTGAACTGTTAGGTACGCGAGCGACTTGCTCATCTCGTCAATCAATTGCGTATAAACTTATTATCTTTTAGAGGTAAAAAATTGTAAGCCATAAGCTGGCTAGAGGGTCGGGTGGTGGTGTAAACCCTGTTATATAGTACCTATACCTACTACTCTTTTATATATGTGAGAAATAATAATAAAGAACCAATATTGTAAGAACAAATGAAATTTATTTTATTTTTATTTTAGACTGTTCAGTGGCATATCTTCAGTGTCAGACTTTGTTTTTCTTTTATTTATTTTTCAGTTTTCATTAGTCCAAAATAGTCTCGAGCTAGGGATTCGTACAAAAACAATGGGTGAGCTGTGAAACGCTGCTACCTCCGGATCCATATTGCCGTAAAGGTTATAGGTAGATATAGAACAGTGGTGTTATCCAAGCGCCCTCATGAGCACCAAGGGGCAACAAGGGAAAGGCATCGATTTTTGGCACCCCTCGAAATAAAGCGCGGGGGCGAGGCCCGCGCGGCAAGATGGCGGCACCCGGACCTGCCTCACGCGGAGCCCGCGGCCAAGGTCGCGGACCGCGTACCACCGCTGCGCCTCCCGAAATACAAAAATCTTCTCGAGCCCACCTCTCGCTCTAACGGCGTTAGAAACGTACACCATCTCACTCGCACATCCGCCCGTGAAATGTTGAATTATGCCACTCGATAGTAATGTTAGGAGCGGCTAGGGTTGTCGACCTTGCTGTAGGGTTTGATTCGCTCATGGGGTGATCATCCCCGGGTACTGAGCGGGAGTTCGATACAATGGTCGATTCCTTTGTGTGCATGTTCTCTACTATGAGCTAGCTTAGTTTCAACCCTAGCTCTGCTGCAGGGCTAGTATAAGACAGACAAATAGTCTTTCCACCGTTTTATCCACCTTTCAGAGGAAATAAAGTATGTACTGACATTGACATCTAACATAGCTACGTGGATAAAAATAGTTTACCTACCTTACACGCTAGGCGGTACACCAGAATATTTTCCTTCATTTATCCTACTTTCTGTTTTAAAACTATGAAAAGTCCTTTCCATTGATTTAATATTGTATTGATAATTTTAGGTCTATTGTCATTTTGGGTCTTCATTGTTACAATATCCAAAGGAACGTCTCTCCATAGAAACTGATAGCACAGCAGCCCTAATCATAGCAAACCTCCTTATCTAAATTATGGAAAATTTTGGAATGCGACATGTAACTCGTCCTAGTCGCACCCTCGTCTATTTATATACATCCGTCCCTCTCCGATAACTACCTACAAAAGTTCTCTGGGGTTGTGGTAGGGAGCGCACAAAAGATTTTGGGATATATTTTTTTTTTCGCAAAGTGCACCACATTGAACTTCAGAATTCAGTGCAAGCGATCATTCCTTGCGGCTCGGTCAGACACCGCCAGACTTGTGTTCAAACAAAGCATTATTTACTACATACATAGTTTGTATATTATAGTGGTTATCAATGTGTTAGTGATAAGTGATTAATTGTGTTTTGAAAATAGGTGCTATTCAGTGCAAGTTATCTGTCAACTATGTTGCCAATTCATTGGGTAGGTACCTATTTGTCTTATGACGAAGAAATTATGTTCTATCAAGCTTGATGAATATTCGGTATTGCCTAGACGTATGAGCACAGTGCAGTTATTTGAAAACAAATGTGTTATTTTTTTTTCATTCATTAATGCTATTAGCATATTTAATTTATTTACATGAAAACAAAATAACAACAATGACTATTAATCTACTAATGTATTAATTAAATAATATATACCTACATTAAATGGTATTCCTAATGAAATATTTTTCGTAATATAGGTACTTACTTATTATTACAATGAAAATCAAAGCGCATAACTAATAATTTTTAATGTTACAATACCTATATTTGTAATATTGAAAGTTGGTAATATTTAACAAAAGTTGTTCAAGAATATACGATATACATTATCAGTTACCTAAGTTTTATACATATATAACAACTAAGTTACATTCATGAAATGTTTCAATACATTTATTTTTACACCAAAAATTTATACGAAAAAAAGACGCAATTCAAAATTTGAGTTTGGATTGTTTGGAACGGCAACCATATTGCTAAACTATCAAATAAAATTACTTATTGCTAATCCCAGAGTTACACGTCAAATACCTATACACTAACATGTCATAAATCATATCAAATGTGTCGTTGTAATGCAATAATAGGTACTTTAAAAAAATACATTATTATGTCAATAATACTTATATTATAGTACATTTCTAATAATTAACATGTCAATAACATTGTGTTTTTATATTTCTATTAAATAAACTTAGAGAAAAAATATGTCAAAATATTTAATCGAATAGAATTCAGGGGTCTCCAAACTTTGAAGCCTTGGGGCCATAATATTTTTTTCGGTATGTTGCAAGGGCCATAACAATTTTATTTTTTCTGCCCACCTAAGCAAACATAGGTTTTTATTGCATTTCAATTACAATTGATTGTGTATTGTGACACGTAACGACATCTAGTGTCGAGTAGTGATACTATGTACTGTTCTAGGTACTATCTATTTCAGCTACACTACTAACAGGTGGCATATTTGGGAATTTCCGCATTGGTTCGAGAAAGTTCTGGTTCTGGCTAGTTTTTCCGATCATTTCTAGATGGCAGTAATTGCATAGGTATAAAAAGGCTATCGGCGCCATTGCGAGTCAGTTTGCGCGGGAAAGGTGAAGGAAGCGAAATTGCCTATTGTGAAATAAAGTAATAAGAGTATTTTGATTAGACTTGTTTTTATATGTGATTTGTTAGTATGGAAAAGAAGCGAAAAATAGACAGTGAATGCAGAACGTTCCAAGATAAATGGAACTTTCAGTATTTTGTGATTGATTGCAGTAATAATGTTTAATTAGTAATGAAACCAGTGAAACCGAGTAATTATCATTCTGTGTTTTCATTCTCTTCCATTCAACTTATCACAGCAATAGTAACAACAGTAAATATTGGCTGTCGTGGGCCAGATTGATGACACTAGTCTTAAGCTGTCGCGGGCCGGATTGATGGCAGTGGCGGGCCGGATTTGGCCCGCGGGCCGTAGTTTGGAGACCCCTGGAATAGATGATTGTATTGAATCATATGTGTTAAATCGAATTTAACACTTATTTAAAATCACTACTCAATAAAAACTTTTTTGCCTAGTTAATTTTCTCATCAGTACAGAAATATTATTTTACTATACTATACCCACTTTTAGTACTATACTAGGTATACCTTTAATAAATAGCTAAAATAATTCTTTTACCCGGATATAATCTGGGTGTCTTCAAATAACGAGTGAATAGGTTTAACATCAAGAAAGTTAGCGGTCAAGCGTAAGCCTATTATTGAATAAAACAAGTATCTACATCTATATGTCCACAAATATTTATTTATTAATATCTACAAAAGAGAAACAATATACCCGATTGCACAAAATGCAGTCTAACTTACAATTCTGTTACGCTTGATACGCTGTTGAGTATATATTTATTACATTATAAATGATAATTCTTTTGAATAATTCTGGTAAAATTACTTGTTTATTACGAAAAAGTTCGTTGGAGGTTACGAAAAACATTTTGTTTTGCGAGAAACGTATTATTATTACAAAAAATATAGCTTAAGACACTCAAGAGTGAAGACAAATCTAACGCACCACGCACTTCAAAATCCTCTATCCGTTTAGTCTGTAGGCGATCATATAGAAACATACATACCCACATGCATACACTCGACAAACATAACCCTCCTTACGTAGTCGGGTAAAAACCTGTCACAAAGGTTAACTTCATAATATGTATTATAAAAGCTCTTTAGGTCTGTCAGTTTGTTATATTATCAAGACCAAACGGCTGAATCTATTGTTATGAAATTTGGCACAGACATTGCCAAGAAACTGGAAACAGATAATAATACAATAGAAAATACAAATACTTACAAAATATTTTATTTCGAAAAGATTATATAGTTTAGGTTAGGATATAGGTTACATTTCATCATCATCACCGTTTTTAATCACTAAGCGGAAAAACACACGAGGCACATCTAGTAATTGTATGTTTCCGATAATTTGGACCCAAAATAAAACACTTTAATTATATACCAGAACAAAGGTAGTTTTACTCTTTGGGTTATCTTACTCTGCTATCTAAAATAAATAACTAACTGCAAAGTTAGCCCTTGATGTGGGCAATAGTGGATAAAATGTTAGAAAGATAAATTATGTATTTCCCTTGCTATTCAGACAGATGCTACAGTTTTCTTAGTAGTATGACAAAAAAACTTAATGGGACGGTCAGCACATTTTAGCACACTTAGATTCAGACAAATTAATACGAAAAAATATGTCAAAATATTTAATCGAATAGATGATTGTATTGAATCATATGTGTTAAATCCAATTTAACACTTATTTAAAATCACTACTCAATAGAAACTTTTTTGCCTAGTTAATTTTCTCATCAGTACAGAAATATTATTTTACTATACTATACCCACTTTTAGTACTATATTATACCTTTAATAAATAGCTAAAATAATTCTTTTACCCGGATATAATCTGGGTGTCTTCAAATAACGAGTGAATAGGTTTAACATGAAGAAAGTTAGCGGTCAAGCGTAAGCCTATTATTAAATAAAACAAGTATCTACATCTATATCTACAAAAGAAAAACAATATACCCGATTGCACAAAATGCAGTCTAACTTACAATTCTGTTACGCTTGATACGCTGTTGAGTATATATTTATTACATTATAAATGATAATTATTTTGAATAATTCTGGTAAAATCACTTGTTTATTACGAAAAAGTTCGTTGGAGGTTACGAAAAACTTTTTTTTTGCGAGAAACGTGTTATTATTACAAAAAATATAGCTTAAGACACTCAAGAGTGAAGACAAATCTAACGCACCACGCACTTCAAAATCCTCTATCCGTTTAGTCTGTAGGCGATCATATAGAAACATACATACCCACATGCATACACTCGACAAACATAACCCTCCTTACGTAGTCGGGTAAAAACCTGTCACAAAGGTTAACTTCATAATATGTATTATAAAAGCTCTTTAGGTCTGTCAGTTTGTTATATTATCAAGACCAAACGGCTGAATCTATTGTTATGAAATTTGGCACAGACATTGCCAAGAAACTGGAAACATAATAATACAATAGAAAATACAAATACTTACAAAATATTTTATTTCGAAAATATTATATAGTTTAGGTTAGGATATAGGTTACATTTCATCATCATCACCGTTTTTAATCACTAAGCGGAAAAACACACGAGGCACATCTAGTAATTGTATGTTTCCGATAATTTGGACCCAAAATAAAACACTTTAATTATATACCAGAACAAAGGTAGTTTTACTCTTTGGGTTATCTTATTCTGCTATATAAAATAAATAACTAACTGCAAAGTTAGCCCTTGATGTGGGCAATAGTGGATAAAATGTTAGAAAGATAAATTATGTATTTCCCTTGCTATTCAGACAGATGCTACAGTTTTCTTAGTAGTATGACAAAAAAACTTAATGGGACGGTCAGCACATTTTTCTTTTCCTTTAATCTGTACCTGTGCAAAAATTATGTCACCGAAATGATCAGATTTGTAGCAGGCGTAGATGAATTTGTTTTTTAAATGTTTTGTCCACTTTTCAGCGAAAATTATGTATTGACATTGACAGTTGACATTACATTAGCGGATAAAATGGTTTATCTTCTTCTTCTTTTTTGTATTGGACCCGCATTAATGCATTTGCCAGTCAAGTATTAGGATTTTTTCAAGTTTCTTGAATAAAACAAGTTGTAAATGTTCTAGTCTCAATCTAAGTCGCGTATACAGTTAATTTATAAGTCGAGTCCTGCTTCAGTAAGTGGTGGCGACTTTACTAGAAGCTTCTATGGAGTTTTGCCGACAACGTAAAATCACACGTTTTACTGCTTTATTTCACTTGCCCACGCTCACGCACTTTATCGAACATTTAATGAATAAAACACCACCATTTTTATAGCATTAATGTTCAAAATAACACAAGTTTAGGAAAATAAAACAAAGCAACAACACGTTACTAAGACGTTCCCGCCAAAACCTCAAAATGGTTTATCTTCTGTGTGTGTGGACCTGGGGCGCAATTCTTGAATCGTTCGATTTTTATCGCATACGGATATGATTTTGTTTCGGACGATATTCATGAATTCGTTTGCTTGCAATTATTCACATCACTCGCTAGTGTAACGAATGATCTCAACCATTCGAATTATAATTGCATTAACAAGAAATTCTACGAAAAAATTGTTGATATTGTTCGAAAGTCGAATGTGAATTCAAAAGCGATTCAAAAATCAAACCCCGGAGCGTTCCCGATGGTCGTGACATTTTAAATTATATGATTACCAGAATAATATTTGCTAAACACGTCAGAATAGCTTAAAACTTTGACAGCAGGTCTAGCCAGACGGGCCTATAATATGAGCTTACTTTTCGTCGTTGCAAATAAAAAATTTAGATACCATGTGCAATATTAAGACATTAAGAAAGATTCTTATATATACATATACATACATAAATGCTTTTCAAAAGTCCCTAGAAACTAATTTCCAACAGGGATTTCATTATGAGAGATTATAAAGGGCAATTTGTTAATTTGCACAAAATTGAGTATTTTTTTTAAATTGTACTATTTAACTAAATAAATAGTAACAATTGAGTTCATACTTTATTTTGTTTCGTATTAAATTGTTTTGTCTCTATCTGAATTAATTTACTAGTTTTCACATGATTGTCTCCTCTTTGTTTCAGTTCTAATGAGTTAAAGAAGCGCGGCGATGACGTCATTCGCGAACCTGGCGCAGTCGCTGACGGCGAGCCTGCCGTCCACGTCTGGGGCCGGCGGCGGTGCCTCAGGCCGGAGCTCCACGGAGCATGAGGAGCCGTTCGTTATGTCGCACATCCTCTCCAACCTACTGGAGAACATGACCATCACGTCACCCCTGACGTCCGTAGCCACCACTCCCACTCCCACCACGGCCTCATCGTCCAGTGTCACCTACGACATCTGGTCGGTGCCTTCCATACCTACCCCAACGCAGACGCCTATAGGCTCGACTAGGGAGTCGTACAACGTCACCTCGAATAACAACAATCCGCAGCCGAAAGAAGACAACTCGAGCGGCTCGCCGGGCACCTCGTCGTCGGTGGCGTCCATCAGCTGCTTCCGATGTGAAGACCGTACGCCCACTACGCGCTGCTTGGAATGCAACGACCTCTTCTGCCACGAGTGCTGCCACAAGCCCACCTCCGACTGCCAGCTCAGGGAACACACGCTGCTGCCCATACATCAGATATCGCCCATCGGCGCGAGACCCTCACCTAACTCTATAAACTCTGCCAACTCCGGCGCTCTCAGTTGTACCACCTTCAATTCGGGCTCGCTCAATTCCGGCACGCATAACTCCGGTTCCCTCAACTCGAGTTCGCTCAACTCGGGTTCTCTAAACTCGGGATCGTTCAACTGCGGTTCGTTCAACTCGTCGTCGTTGAACTCGCTCAATTCCCTGAATGCGCTCAATATGTTGAACATAGACAAGAGCGAGATGCTCACGTGCGACTTGCACAACGACATAGCTCGCTACTATTGCGAGAGCTGTGTGCTCTTCATCTGTCACGAGTGTACTCAGTGGCTTCACAAAGATCACAACTTCGCGCCAATAAGAGGAGCGATAGATGTTTGTCGCATAGGAGTATTTAAGGCTATAGAAGAAACGAAGACGGGAACCAAAGCCATCAAGACGGCGATCGACCGCGCCGTTGCCATGTCGAAAGCCTACGAGAAAGAGACCGCCGAAGCTAACATGAAAATTAGAAAAGCGATGCGTTGCTACGCGCAAGCGGTCGAAGACAGGGAGAAGTATCTACTGGACAAAGTGGAGAAGATGCGTCAGGCGAAGATGACCGAGCTCACCGACCACATGAACACGTTACGCGGCATCCTCGCCGGCCTCGCGCATACAAACGAAACCCTCGTGCGGAGCATGGACTCTGAAGGTATCGACCTCTTCATGGCTAAGGAGAAAGGACGAGCTTCGGTCGATTACTTCTCGTGTATGTTTAAGAGCATGTACATCACGGAAGAGAGGATAATGTTCATCCCGCCGAACTACGACCTCGTGGACCAGCTGAAGCGGCAGTGCGACGTGCAGCCGGCGCCGGCGGGCATGCACACGCTCGGCAGCGGGAGCTCGCTGCAGGCGCGCCAGGCAATCATGTCCATGCAGTCCATCCAGTCGGCGCAGAGCTTCCCGCCGCTCAACTACACCGTGCCCTCGGGTGGCACCATGCGCTCCATGCCCGATTACTCGACGTCTCACACGCGCTCGACCAACTACTACGATCACAGCATCTCGTCATCCGTGAACATGGAGTCGAATCCAGCGCGCGGCATCGGTCAGGCCATTCCCGGCTACTGGATGTCGGTAACTGTGCGTCCGGCGCGCAGCCCGGTTCCGGGCGTGCCCATGTTCTCCTTCGGCAGAGAGGGACAAGAAGAGGGCCAGGTCTCGAGACCGTGGGGCCTCTGCGTCGACAGAGAGGGGAACATCATAGTCGCTGACAGAAGAAACAACAGAATACAGATATTCAACTGTCGCGGTGAATTCAAGATGATGTTCGGCTCGAAAGGAACCGGCCCGGGGGAATTCGATCTCCCCGCCGGGATCACGACTGACACCTACGGCCGCATCATCGTGATCGACAAGGACAACCACCGAGTGCAGATATTTACGTCGTCCGGTAATTTCATCCTCAAATTCGGCTCGTTCGGCAAGGAGTGCGGCCAGTTCCAGTACCCGTGGGACGTGGCCGTGAACACGGTCGGCAACATCGTGGTGACGGATACGCGCAACCACCGCATACAGATGTTCACGAGCGACGGCAGCTATATCACCAAGTTCGTGTTTGAGGGCGCCAACCCCGCGAAGATGTTGAAAGGGCCGACGACGCCGCGCGGCGTCTGTTACACGACCGGCGGTAACATTATCGTGTCGGACTTCGAGAACCACCGCCTCCTCATGGTGGACGGCACGCTCTCGAAAGTGGTACAGTGCGTGGGGCGTGAAGGGTCCGGTATCGGCGAGTTGAACCGGCCGTCGGGCATCGTGACGGACGACGACGGGCGCATCATCGTGGCCGACTCGAAGAACCACCGCGTGCTGGTGTTCACATCGGAGCTGCGCATTCTGTCGGCCGTGGACCTGAAGAGCCCCGGGCTGGATGACAAGGACCGGCCCAGCGATGTGGCGCTCACCACCGACGGCTGCCTCGTGGTGCTCTTCGAGACCCTCCCGGACACCGCTCGCGATATCTCCTCGCACGGCAAGCAATACATCAAAGTATATTAAATGTTTCTATTTATGACAATCTCGGGTTAGCGGGCCTAAGGCCCCTCGTATTTTAATTTCGTTTCGTTTAAGTTGTGATTTATTTGACGATGTGCCAATTTTATTATTAACGTTTGGAAAAATCCAACTCGAGCATAGCTTGCGGCGGGGCGGCGCTTGTGTCGTCTCCGCCGGTCCACTTGATGAGTTTTTGTTACCGATAGTAATTCGATTTTCGTTTCCGTATCTGCTAGTCTCTAAGGACCAAACGTTTGTTCGCTGTGTACATATATACCGAGCAATAGAGTTTGTAACGACGTGTAGTAGCCGCCAGTAGTAGTTACTCCGAGTATAAAACACGCCGGTAGCGGCGCGCCGCCTCCGGCTCCCTAGTTCGTGCACTTACCTTTACTTACGTCGATTATATTCTGTCCGTTGTTTACTCTTACAATTAAACTACATTAGCAAATCGTAAAGATATACTATTTTAAAAATCACAATGTGATGTAAAATAAAAAAAAAAATAACTTGAAAAGTATTTTTCCAAAATGTTATTTACGTTTTGCGTTTTTTTAACTTGGTTAATCGATTTATTGCAGACGTTAATATGTATTTTTATGATAAATTATTTTGCATTATTGTTTAGGTGCATATTTTATTATAGATTTATTGGCGCAGTGTAACGCTGTTATTTGACTAATTGGTTGATTTCTTTTCACTCGACTGCTTTTTTTGTATAACTTCGTACGTTTTATTTTCGTGGAGAGTGAATTCGTATCTCAGAAAAGAAATCAACGCAATACATTTGAGACTGACTTTAGAAGACTGTCTTAAAGAAAGTCTTTAGGCGGCCGGTTGCAGAGGAGTAGAGGGGGGCGCACTGTGCGCGAGCGACCCCCCACCATTCGCCGTTTTACAGACGCGATGTTTTCATCCGATTATCAACATTAGTCGCATGTAACTCGGCTACTAGTTAAATTTTACGGAGTTAATACGATCTGTATTCTTTAAAGTGATAGTTTGTTAGGTTTCTTCTGTTTCCTCCGCCGATAAGACTTATATTCGAGTAAATTGGAATTATAACATGTATTATTAAGGTAAACATTGATACTCTCATATTACAATGACGGTTTAGGTTTGATTTTCTGTTGTTGCATCTCTTTCCCTTTAACTAGTGTATGTGTAGACGTCATAGCAACATTTACTCAATCCCGTGCTACTCCGACTATCGAATTAGCTAAATAATCAATTATTTAAACAATCAATTTAGCTTTCTTTAGTGAATATTCAAACGCTTCGATGCAAAACGTTTGAATTAGTTAAAAATTCCTAGTTAAATTAATCTGCCCCCAAATATTGGGCGGCGAAGTGTTGAATGGCTAAATGAATTGAATTTGAATTGAAAAAATTCGATGTGTAATACCAACCCGCGTGTTCAGTAGTGTTAGTGGTGTTCATAACGATAGTTAGGTAAGATGTTCGTTGGACGCACCCGTGCTGCGCTCGGCATCGGTTGCGATAGGTGCCTTCCCGTCGTGGTTCTCACTCGCTATTCAGCGACGGCCCCTACCACGAGCCGTCACTGCCTCACTAATGAAAACCATGAGTTAAAACGGGACGTTACCTGATCGTTTATATTATTATTTGGGAAGCAGAGCAGTAGATATGACTTTTTCAGATAATCTTAGAGTTTTTAATCGCCAGATAATATTCTTCAATGTGTATTACATAAATATATTAAACGTATGCTATATATAACAAATATTTGCTCTGATCTCGATCGATAAATATATTAAATAAAGCGTTACTGCTTGTTAGAAATCAACATGCCTTCAAATAATATCATACTATAGCTCAAAATCTATACAAGTTGTGTGACACAATAGTCAGTATATAACATTACCTTGAACGTATCGATTCTAAGCAATTTGTCTCAAAATCACTTACAATAAACAAAATGCATAATACATAGGTAATGTAATCGTATGCTAACATAGACGTACGTTAGAATAATATTTTTCACATTTGTACTTAGGGTAACATTAGCATTAAGTCTCATAAAAATATTTTTAAATATCATAATGGGTAGCGCTTATTCGCTTCAAACAAAAATTTTCAAGTTGGAAACGGTTTGAAAAATAGGGTAAATTATTTAGTTTTGTAGTGGAAAATATCGACTGGTTTCAGAGTCTGACATTAATTTAAGAGTGGATGAAAATTATTGTTTGAAGTATTAGCCGAAGTAGCTATCGATTGGAATACATGAAACTTTAAACGTTTGTGTGGTAAAGATAGAATACTGACGAGTCAAGTCGGAACGCACTCGCCGCCGCCGCTACGCGTGGCTTCTGTGGACGTGTCTCTTTTGCCTCTTCAACTACACGAGCAATAATAGATTATAATTATAAATTATATGGAGAAATGCATATAATGTAGTGGTAAACATAAAGCTATTTACGAATGTGTGGTGCTTCGGCGGCGGCAGGAGCGAGCGACAATACTTCGTCTGTAAACACCCTTAAATGTGCAGTGTATTGCGTCTTGGTTAATCAATGATTTCCGACGATAAATTATTAAATTTTTATTTCCAGTAAATAGGTAATAATAATAACGCAATTAACCTTTACTTTTTGTTCAGTGCCATTATTGAAGTATTACGTTATTTTTAAAATAATGTGTTGCATTAAATGCATTTTTTTTATTAAATCTAACAGAAATTATTTTTCTTAGAAACAAATTCAACATACACTTTTTATAGCTGACAACGAATCTCTTGTTTGTAATGAATTCCGGAGAGTCCTTCGGTTTGACACATGGATGTGCATAGCGATGTCCTGCTCGGCGCGGCGCGCCGCGTTCAATATGTCATGGCGCGCCGTCTCCGGCAACCGATTAGTTCTTAGAATCATATCGGTTTTCTTGCGTAATAAACTGCTTCGAATATTTTTGTAAACATGGTCGTATTCGACGGCTCACACTGATCGTTCTGTTGAATCGATACAACTCCCAGGAACTACATATAACGATGCGTACCGCCTAGAATGCGAGCGACGATTCGACGCTCTCCGTAGTTTGAACGAACGCACGTCGTAACGCAAGTCTTAATCTTGTGAAACGTTTAGCTGAAAGCTGCTAAAGCAAACTTTACTTAATATTACTGCATTTAATTTGCATGTTCTATGTTTGTTTTATTTAATTCTTGTTTTATGTTAATTTACTGTGATTTTGTGGATATGTCAAAAGTGTAGACGCTTTTGATAAGCATTCACGCTACTTGCACTTTGTAAAGGTGTCCCCGGCTGTAGGTACGAGTTTAGGCACACTTTTGATATAATCATAAATATCTAAACGTGAACGTGGATTGTGAGAGCTGCTAGTTGCTAGCAGTAAAATTGAGTGATAGTTACAATCAAATTGAACCGTAAAGTATCTACTATCGAGAGAGTGTGGTGATGAACAAAATTTTGTACAAGTTTTTATGATATATACCTATCCGGTACACTTGTGGCGATTGTACGTCACCTCTAATCGGATATCAGAGCTACTCATAGGTTGTATTTTATGAGACGCAACACGAAAACTGCATAATATTCATACAAGTTTGAGATTGTAGAAGTATTTATTAAGCCATTTTTGTGCTATTTTTGTAAAAAAATATGTAATGCTTGTAGTGTTTGAAGATGGGACATCATGTTAGAGAGAATTACAAAATTTAAGGGGTTTGTTGATTGTTCTATGAAGCTTGGTATACCTGCCAGCTGCCATATTTTTTCAAAAATGGCGACCACTAATGCTATTGGCATATTTCGATAGCTACCATTAATGTAAAAAAGAAATGTTATGTGGAAAACCTCGTTAAATTACAGTTTTGTTAGATTATATTAAAACGATTACATGGAAAAAATAAAGATATGAAAAGCTTGTACTGATTAAGACAATAATAGGCGGAAGAATTAGTCTTCAGAATTCAGTAATATCTGAAGTAAATTCACAGATTTCTTCTATCGATTATCGACTCAATTAGTGCAAATTTATTATTTTAGTTATCGGAAATATTTTTTTTTACACGATTCTATTAACGTCAGCTACCGCAATATACCAATGGCTGCCATTTGAAAAAACAATGGTGGTCTGTAAAGTCGGTTTACGGACGATAATTTTACGTGATAACGTTGCGTCACAAGCCGAACGCTTAGGCCGATCGTGCCTCTCTATCGCTTGTTCCGCGCTTTCGCTTGCACGCTTGGTTCAGCCGGAACGTGACAATGAGTCATGCTTTTTCGTGCGTGCAGCAGGCGTTCATCGATTTATAAGACGTTATCACGTCAAAGAAACCAAACGTTGAACCAAAATAAATAAGTTACATCAAAATCTTCAAGCCCCTTTCATACGCAAACTTGTGACATAAAACGGTCAATACTACTAATATTCCAAATTCCAAAGTACCTAATACAAAATATCCCTGCTTTTTGTCACGTGGCGACCTCGTAAGTCCCATCTCGTTGAGTAAATCTCGTGTTAGTGTTAGCGTAATCGTACATTTGTCTGCTCCTTGTTTGATATGTGAACCACATCAGTATTCATAGAATGCATACAAATCTATTTGAGGTCTCTGAAGTTAGAGCAAGTGGCTATGTATTACGCATATTGTGGGTGTATGAGGGACGCGGAGGGGTCCCCCGCCCGCTTGCCCTTGCACTGCTCCCCCGCGCGTCTCCTAACACTGCGTGATACTGAATGTGTGCGTTGTAATTCAGGAATTATGCGTTCACGTGTCTCTTGCTTGCATTCAATGACCTGAAAAATATTTGGTTTTTACACAATCACACATCAATTTATAATACATGTATCTCTAGTAATATTGTTTGTATACTATTCAACAGTTGGCCCCAAGTAATGACATTTTTATAATATTTCCTTTAAATAGTATCGTACGTATATTTTATCTGTTATAATACAATGTTGATAATGTAATGCTGGAAATAGTGCAATGATCAACCGTGTGAATGAATTTGAAAACATTTTTGTAAGTCCATGTTATTGTAAGAATTCGTATGTAGAGTTGTATCTGTATACTACTACGCGGCATGTTAGTTGAGCGATGGAAACAAAAAAAAAATTACATTCGAAACTAAACTTTAACTTTAAATATTTAAGAGTGTAATTTTGAATGTTTTTTTTTGTTTCCAGCAATCAAATAGTAATAGTCAACTTAATAACAGTCGTGTAGTATACTTAGTATATAAATAATATTCAAAATTTCCTCAACCAGTGTAACATTGGTTCCAGCCTAAAAAAATCTGTTATAAAATTAAGTGTGTTATAGTGGAGAGGATTGGAGAGAGGCGAATAACAAGCGAAGTTCGCACGAGCAGAGCTTAAAGTATATTTTTTTAATTTCCACTTATAAGTGGGATATTAATATTTATTACATAGTTGCGCTCCACTCCTTTCGTCTCTACTCTAGTTAGCGGACAGTGAAGCTATAGAGAGGCGTCATTCGAAATAGTATAATTTTCATAATCTGAGAGATTGTTTAATAATAATGTCGTTATACAAAAATAGCAATTATTTCTATAGAAAAAAAATGTTTATAAACGTTCTTATTCGCACTTGATGTTGTTCGATGCCGTATCAATGCCTCGTGGAAATATACCTACACGTACAGATGAAACAAGGTCGAAATCATGGCAAAACACCAAACTGCTTGGATATAGCATTGGATGCTCTTTCTGGCTTAATACAAAGCTCCAGTAGCTTTTTACGTCACCGATTGCATTCTTGACTTTGCCACTTAACGGTCGATCCAGACATCGCAAAGCATGCGCCTTGCAATGCCTCGTTATGTGAAGGAGGCGCTCGATATAAATATTTCTTGTGTAGGTACGTTACTGCTTGCAGTAAGCATTTGTGTCGTGCGCGACTGCTCGCTGTAAGCACGTGTGTCGTACACGACTGCTCGCAATAAGCATTTGTGTCGTATATGACTGCGTGCAGTAAGCATTTGTGTCGTACGTGACTGCTTGCAGTAAGCTTTGTGTCGTACGTGACTGCTTGCAGTAAGCATGTGTGTCGTACACGACTGCTCGCAGGAAGCATTTGTGTCGTGCGCACCTGCTCGCAGGAAGCATTTGTGTCATGCATGACTGCTAGAAGTAAGCATTTGTGTCGTACGTGACTGCTCGCTGTACGCATTTGTGTCGTGCGTGACTGCTCGCAGGAAGCATTATTGTCGTGCGCAACTGCTCGCAGGAAGCATTTGTGTCGTGCATGACTGCTCGAAGTAAGCATTTGTGTCTTACGTGACTACTTGCAGTAAGCATTTGTCGTTTTCGCGGCTGCTCGCTATAACTCAGGGCGGCGCGAGCCACAGGCGATGTGTGTGTAGTGAAGCACACATTGCGTCGCGGCGTAAACCTTTTGATATTTGTATCTACCGTAAGATCGTTGTGCTTACTTATTTTTCATCTCATCATTACTTCATCCATGCATTTGTCACGATTTCTGATCTTGTGCCGTACTTTAAACATAAAACGCCTTCTCGATCCTTACAATGAATTGTATCTGTGAGCTATAATTATAAATAATAATACACATAATTATTAATGTTGCTCTGGAGTTTACATAACTTTAAAACACCAACTATATTTTATGATAAAAAAATATGATTCAAAGACAAAAATAGTTGAACTATTTCAACAAACCAAATATGGTTAAATTATCTAGTAAAATAAGCTTCCAACGCACTCCTAGAGATCGATTACGTATTCTAAAAATCATTGTAACGAACAAGAAGTATGCAAATGTTGTTATTCTATATCAATCTTAATTTAAGGTAATTGAACCCTTGCCATTGGTCTATTGTTCTACACATTAGAACGATGGTACGAGTCCATAAAACCAAATCTACCTCACTAAATTTAATTAGACCTAAAAATTAGAATTTAGTCAATGAGTGTTAAGCTCCCGTTAGAAAACACTTCTTCGTAAAGATTAGATCGTATGTTTGCCTTTCAAATGCTTTGTCATACGCCTTTATACGCAACCTAAGCTTATAGATAGCAAAAGAAATCTACATTTAAATAATCTACATTCATTATTTTTATATAAGTTATTTCTTAACAGGATTATTGGCTGTTTTTGTTTTATTTTCTCTTCAAATGATAACCATAAAATACAGATATCGGTAAAAGTGAAATATTTTGAAATATAAAATAATATAAGAATTTTAATTCCATATTAGATATGAAGATAGTTCATTCACAAATTCTGAATATTACTCGTTTTGTGGGAATGGGACAGAGTACGCTATCTCCTTTCCCACCAAAAACTTTAAAGTTTGCATACGTTAGAAGTAAATTGGTCGATTTAAATTATTCGTTAATATTATAGAATATGTTATTTTTCGCGAAATTTGTTAGATATACCTATAACCTAATACGAGCCGATATCCCTATTTTCATTCAATTTATTTTTTACAACTCTATCGGCACTATGACGACGAGATTTTCATTCTTCATTATTCTACAGGAACCATAGAAGCACATTTTATTTTTTTAGCATTTGTACTCGCTTAGATTTCTTTTGCCTTTATCTTTAGTTGCTATTCGCCATGCTTGAAGTGTATCTGAAAGAGTCGACATTTTCCCCTAATACCTAGGCATAATGAAGCATTTATACAAGGGCAATCCATTGAACCAATCCAGGATCCATCAATAATCCCTATCAATGGATTGGCTTAAAGCCTGACCCAATGTCTACGGCACGACAATGACACCGTCAAGCGGTGACGGCGCCGTCATGATACATCCATGGTGCGGTGTCGATACTGGATACAGGTGCCGGTTGCTAGTGCCGCAGTCAATGACAGTTTCACAGGGACGTTACGTGCTTACATAGCAACTTAAAAAATTGGACCTGACAATAAAATCATCAAAATAACGTGGTTATAGATAATGTGTTCACATAAGAGAAAAGTAATCCTGTGAGATTATTTTATTATTGAATAATTTAAAGAATATGAAATCCACATTATGACATCTCCGTTGAGGCGAGTGTTCACGAGCATGGTCGAAGTTTGACTAAACGTGATACGTATGTCGGAGTCCAAGGGACTCCGTATGGTGGGATCAACTCTGAGCTTGCATCACAAGTCGCCCTGCGTTTGGAACTGTTATTGGCCGCAGCGTAGAGTCCACTATGGATTTATACTCGTGCCCTAAAGTTTAGGCCGGGTTCTCAGTGGATCGGTTCGTGGTGTAGGTATTAATAAATTGTCTACAACATCTTTCCGATAGAGTGTTTTGTAACAGTGATAGCGGTATGATATAAATGTAAGACTGTTTTCACGGCGGTGGTCAAATCACCGCCGCTGGAGTCTGTTGTCTACTAATTCCATAAACGTAGCTGGCCTTATTATATCCAGTAAAAAGGTTCATATAATATGAATAAAAATACCTATGTAATAAATTTCGTCAATAGTTTTCTATTACTCACTGTATCTAATATAATCTTCACGTCGAGATGTAACTTCATTGCTTGATCATAGTTCTAGTAAGTACATAATGTGCATCGCATTCTAGTGGACAACAGCCTTTTTCATTTACACCTATTCATAAAGCGTATCTTAATTTTTTGTAAAGACTGAATTTTTTTTTTTTTTATATAAAAATGTTCCTATATTTTAGTTTAGGATAATTTTACTGCCACCCTATTTGGTTTACCTACATATTTTACCCTCTCGGTAATCAGTAATTACTTTGATTCTTATCAATATGTGTATGACGCTATATAAAGTCAAATTTTTGAAATTTTTAATGGAATTTTTTATGAAAATTAATCAAGTGATTGATAGTAAATTGGTGTTTTAATTTATCTTTTACCTAGTCCTATTACCTTACCATTATTTGTTTTGTAGCTCAATAAATACGAATATTAATACTTTTTTTTAAACTTTTTGTGATGAGTTGTGCTTCGCTGTTTAAAAATTATGATGTTGATGGTAAAATGTAGCTTATGCCTTTCTCCGTTCTACAGTAACTACATAATTATATGTGGCTCAGAACAAAAAGTTGTGTGTCCAATTTTGTAATGACCGGTTTAGCCGCGAAAAGTAAAAAAGAGACTTGGTCTGTTTAGTTATAGTTTACTGGGTTGGCAGGGTAAATGCACAGGGGAATTACCACAATCTTAATAGCAAAGATCAAAGTAATATTGAAATAACATTATTTCAATATTACTTTGATCTTTGGCTTGCTCTCTCATCTGTAGAAAGTCAAAATAATATTGAAGTAAGACTGCTGGAACGCTTGTGGTACGGCCCCTGAACACCTTAAGCAGCGATCTTATCGGCTAATTCATTTTGAACAATGAACTATATTACTAGACCACAGTGACCATTAACTTAATACTTTACTTAGATACTTAACAACGTTTATACTCTTTCTACGATTGACCACCAACTCACCCGATGGTATGGTCGAGGATGGAGCTCGTCGATCCAGAAAATATCTATTCACTCTAGCCTTGAAAATTCCAAGATTGTAGTTCTCAGGAAACAGAGATGGCAAAGAATTTCAGTGCAGTACGCATTAAGATCGTAGATTTTCTCCAATAATCTACCACCACAATTGCAGCAGACAAATCTTTGATTTGTTATTCAGAGGCATGAGTTTGTAGAATCGGCTTTATCGCTTATAGTTAGGGCATTGAATTCTATGTGATGATGATGTGTGTGATGTATTCATTGTCCTTTTCTGAAACTCTAACATACAAGCGATTGTCAAGCATACGTGGTGGATCTGGCCAGCGCTTACGCGCGTGTTGCAACGTGCGAAGCGTGGTCACGCTCACGCAAGTGCATTGCGGTCAATCTGGCCAAACGGAGGTTGGAAGATCGTCTACGCTCGACTATCGTTTGTACCAAATGCAGGGGCCTAAAATATCCGTTAGCCATTTTTTTTATCGAATTTAGACCCGCTTAGAGCATTTGCCAGTGTCAAGTATTAATATTTCTTCAAGTTTCTTGAATAAAACAAGTCATAAATGTTATAGTCACAATCTAAGTCACGTATACAGTCATTTTCAAATTCGAGTCGTGCTTCAGTAAAGTGATGGTGACTTAACTGGATCCTTCTATGGATTTCTGCCGACAACGTGAAAAGGTATGTTTCGTCGCTTTACTTGTCCACTCACGCACATAATCAAATAATGAATAAAACACCACCATTTTATAGCATTAAAATTCAAAATACCACAAGTTAAGAAAAATAAAATAAAACGACATGTTTCCATGACGTTCCCACCAAAACTTCGTTACCTATCCTTTTTTTATTGCGAAAGCCATTTTGCGGAGTGTTCGAAACTCTTTGGAATCGGGTAACTTTTAAACCCTTGAGACAATTAATCAATTGTGTGACATTCCACGTAGGTAGTTAAAATTCTCCCGGTACCTATTGAATTTTTGATTGAATTCTCTTTGATCCTCTCTGATTCCACGAGAAAAATCTGCAATCTGAGTAATTTATTCTTTAACATTGTTGAATAATTGCTATTGTAGGTACCTATAGGTAGCCTTGTAGTCTTTCTTTTCTTTGATCTCTAGTCAGAAAAGCGAGTCAGAGCTCGCCGTGTTTACAACAGTTGTAATATATCCGATTACAATTATTGAGCAGAAATATCTAACGTTAATCATCAGAGAAGACCGTATATTTAGCTGATGGGCCATCAAATCAGTTCTCTGCTCAATGGGCTGGGAAGGTTCTTCGAATATCCTGTGAAGAGAAAACCCATATGTTTCTACAGGCAGGAGGATTTTACAGCAACAGGTTTGTATATTCTGAAAATACTTTTTTAGGGTTCCGTAGTAAACAAGGAACCCTTATAATTTGCGCATCTGTCTGTCCGCAGCTTTGATCAATGACTATTAGTAGTAGAAGGCTCTTATTCGCATGGATATGCATATTAGTTATACTGAGAAAGTAGTACAACAAAACATAGAAAACTATTTTTAGGGTATCAATTTTTTTCTCGTACACGTGGGAATGAATTATTATTTTCTCATCTACCCCATCGTATGGGATATCGCTGGATAGGTAATCAAAAAACACTGGGGATTTGCTAAAACCCTTTTTTAATTTAGGGAACCGTTTGCGTATTATTAAGCTTTTATTAGAGTCAAGTATCCGCCCCTCTACCGGCTAAACGGTTGACTTTGGAAATATGAAAAAAATAATGCTAAAAAAATTGATAAAATAATGCATGCTAGCATAAATGATGATGATAAAAGGAAAAATATCACGGCTAAGTGGGCTACAAGTTAACGAGTAACCAGTCGATTAACATAATGTTCTTACGAAATTTTCATTCTCTGAAAAAACTGACATTTAGTGCAAATTTAATTTAAACTAACATAAGTTACCTCGTTGTTCATAGTATCAATTATAAAACCCTATTTAAGGTTCACATAAATTATGATGTGTAACAACGGAACCCTACATTGCGCGTGGTACGATATATACGCACTTGGCCGCTTGCAAAAGGAAAAAATTGTATTTTATCTACCCTTAAGCCTAAACATTACCTATCCAATTTTGAAGCAACAAGTCATATAGTAAGGCACTGTTGTATAAGATACGTCAGAAGGACAAGCGTAACGCACGGTACCACGCGCGAGCGTGCGCGTGTGTGCGGCGTGAACGAGTCACACGCTTGCTCTTCTCTTGTTTGCTTTCTACCTCAAGAAGATTTTGTGCATACTCTACCTATCTATTTAGCTAAGTTTATTTCATTCAATGAATATTGTAGGGGAACCTCGCAGGAAGATGAGCGACGTCCAGAAGACCGCCATGACAGATTACGACAAGCTGGTTGACTTGTTTTACAAGAGGCTGGCTGAACAACGGCAATATGACCAAGTAAAATACTGTGAATAAAACTAGCGTAGGTATTAATTGTATTGCCAAAATCAATATAGGTATAGTTCCCGTCACGTAAAAAGAACGCTTGTTTGTTCGTAAGCGCGAACAAACCAGCGTTCTTTTTACGGGACGGGAACTATACCTAATATGTTCCTGAGTACTCTTACTCACAAGTAAAAGTAGGTTTCGGCTAACGGGTAAAATTACTAGTGATTGTCCGTAGTTCAACCATCGTCCGTCTCGCTCACGCATACCCACATTTTTGATTTGACACATTTTTGAAAACCCACATTATAAAATGACTGCATGAGCTTATAAAAAATAAATATTATATCAAATAAAAAATCGTCGTTTGTAAAACTAGAAAACATCATAGTATATATTACCATATTGGACAAAAATTTCAATTTGATCCAAGTTTTTTCTTACATTAATTTTTTTTTTAATTATTGACGCAAAAATGATTTTCCTTTGAATGATAATAATTTCATTTGAATGCAAAAATGTTTTAAATGTATGAAAATTAACTTGGATCAAATTGAAATTTTTGTCGAATATTTGTGATGTTTTCTAGTTATAGAAACGATTTTTTTTTATTAGTTCATGCAGTCATTTTATATCTTCAAATATGTGGGTATGCGCGAGTGAGACGGACGTTGGTCGAACTATGCAGTCATTTTATATCTTCAAATATGTGGGTATGCGCGAGTGAGACGGACGTTGGTCGAACTACGAAAAGAACTACCTTATATAGTTACCTAAGCTTAGAACTTAGCTAGTTTTCTTATTCTTTTCGTGGTGGCAGTTCGATTCTATTAAATACTATTTCGAGGCAACAAAGACGGCAGCAGCCTTGGCCATAAATTATTTAGGTAGTGTGCAAGTCTTAGGGCAGTGGGCATACGAGCAGATGTAATCTGAGAAAAGGTGGCACAGGTACATTGCTCTTCCGGAAGATGAGCTATGCCTCATATTTTGTGTGCATCGGCCAACTTGTGAATAGTCAATAGTAAACTTGGAATGTTAACAGGAGATGAAAGAGAAAGACCGCCGCTGGAGCATGCAGAAGGTGGTGGAGCGCTTTCCGGGCTGGAACGAAGTCACCATCGCCAACCTGCATAGCCTGTTCCTGCTGTTTGATAATCAATCCAACGGCATGCTGGGATTCGACGACTTGTTAGTTGACATCGCAAATTTAAGAAGAAAGGGTTGACATATTCGAATCCACTACATGAAGTTCGACATAACTCGGAAGTCAAATTAATGAAATTTATACAACCGATTAGTTTTACTGCCTGTTGGTTACCTTTTCACGGTTCAACGCTGGAACCGATTGTTAAGTAATTAGGTAGGTACAGAGAAAGTTCAGAATCTAGAGACAGACATAGGCTACATTTAATTATTATTATTTTTATTCGAAAATAGGCTTGCGCTTGACCGTCAACTCACCTTTAAGCGACATCATCATTATTGTAGTTTTTCATCACTAAGCTGGTGAAAATCTACTGGTTTCAGTTGCAGTTCTTAAACTTTTACAGAATTTGTGGCCCTATTTACCTATGTGAAAGGGTGATAAATAAAATAAATAAATAAATATTTGTGGACATTTCACACAACACCATCTAGCCCAAACTAAGCAAAGCTTGTACTATGGAACTAGATGGCTGATAGAATACATATATACTTTTTTTTGAAAATATATACATATGACACATAGAAACATCCAGACACAGAACAAACATCCATGCTCATCCACACAAATGTTTGCCTGGGTGGGGATCGAACCCACGACCTTTCAGTTCAGGAGGTAGACGTAGACACACTACCGACTAAGCCACAAGGCCAGTCAAATACAAATAATTTATTGGTAAATATAGGTACCTAAGATAGGTACCTATGTAATTTACAAGTCAGATGCTTTTAGGCAATTATAACCAACGATATTTTATAACTATAAAAAAATATTACTTAAAATTGTGTACCTACACGAAGAACTTAGAATTTGTCCTTAAAAAAACTCTTCATGGCATAGTAAGCCTTGCTTTGGAGCAAAGATTTTAATTTCATTTGAAATATGTTAGTGGAAGATGCACTTCTGATACACTACGGTAAGTGATTGTAAAAGCGTGCGCCACAAACGTAAACCGACTTTTCGGATTTAGTAACTGCGCAGGTGATTTTAATCTGTCCCTGTACGCAGGGGCAAAATATTTTGTGCATGAAGCCAACGAATAAAATAAAATAATATTATTCATAAATCTACCGGTGATCTACCGCGACAGGGAAAAGGCGTGATTAATAATAATAAATATTTGTGGACATTTCACACAACACCATCTAGCCCAAACTAAGCAAAGCTTGTACTATGGAACTAGATGGCTGATAGAATACATATATACATTTTTTTTTGTAAATATATACATATGATACATAGAAACACCCAGACACAGAACAAACATCCATGCTCATCACACAAATGTTTGCCCTGGGTGGGGGTCGAACCCACGACCTTTCAGTTCAGGAGGTAGACGTAGAGACACTACCGACTGAGCCACAAGGCCAGTCAAATACAAATAATTCATTGGTAAATATATGTCATTTACAAGTCAGATGCTTTTAGGTAATTATAACCAACGATATTTTATAACTATAAAAAATATTACTTAAAATTGTGTATCTACACGAAGAACTTAGAATTTGTCCTTAAAAAAACTCTTCATGGCATAGTAAGCCTTGCTTTGGAGCAAAGATTTTAATTTCATTTTAAATATGTTAGTGGAAGATGCACTTCTAATGCACTCCGGTAAGTGATTGTAAAAGCGTGCGCCACAAACGTAAACCGACTTTTCGGATTTAGTAACTGCGCAGGTGATTTTAATGTCCCTGTACGCAGGGGCAAAATATTTTGTGCATGAAGCCAACGAATAAAATAAAATAATATTATTTATAAATCTACCGGGATCTACCGCGACAGGGAAAAGGCGTGATTGTATGTATATTTGTAGCAGCTTTGTTTTTGGTTGCGTTTCTACTAATGTTTTGTACGTAAATTGGCAGTAGTGCAGTGCTAGAGAGCCTGGGCGATGAGAGCACCATGGAGTTCAGGAAGGAGAAGTTTCGTGAAGCGGACACTGATAACGACGGGTGGATCACCTACGACGAGTTCTTATCGGTGAGATAATTACCTACTTTAGTATACTACGTAGGCACTTCCAAACATTAGAACTGTGGGGTTACTCTCAACTCTTATAGCGATGCAAAGTTCGCTCAGCGACCGTTTATATCTTGCCTTTCCTGCAATTTAAGAGTGTGAGACAAAAGTTCAAATTAGCATACTTTAAATTGTGATATTTTTAATAATCACTTCCTTTTAGTTGCAGAACAAGCGAGAAAAACCGCCCAAGTGCGAGTCGGACTCGCGCACGAAGGGTTCCGTACCATTATCTATAAAAACGGCAAAAAATCACGTTTGTTGTATGGGAATATTAAAAATAAAAAGAATATAAATATTAATTTTATTTTAATTAATTTATTTATTTTTAAAGTGAATAATATAACTCAATATTCTGTGAATATTTCAAGCGTCTACCTGTTGCCGTTATCAATATCGAGCAAAAACAAGAAAAAAATCACGTTTGTTGTATGGGAGCCCCCTTAATTTTTTTTAGTGTTTGTTGTTAACTGTCTAAATATCACGGTTCATGAGATACAGCCTGGTGACAGACAGTCAGACAGACAGCGGAGTCTTAGTATTCGGGTCCCGTTTTACCCAATGTATACGGAACCTTAATAAAAACAAGCGCTGAGCGAACTTTGCATCGCTATAAAAGTTGAGAGTACGCCTGCTGATCTTGCTGGAAGCTAATACCACGTTAGGATCAGGGTATTTCTTCGATATCGAGTTTGCTGATTCTTCTGACGCTTTTTTAAAATCATATTATCCAACTTATATTATAAAAAAGAAAGTCTCTCGCTCTCGATTTGTTTGTTACATTTTCATGAGAACCTGAACCGGCTGAACAGATCATTATGAAGGTACAGTGATAGCGGTGAACAAGGAGACGGGCATAGGATACGTATATATATTTCATCATAGCATTTCGTCACTATGAGGGTGAAACCGGGGACACAGTAAGATATAGGTAATATAAATTATCAAAAAATGCCAGAGGAGTCACATGACGAATTAATTCCCCTGGTACGGTTTTAATTATACTATGTTAAACTTACCAAAACAATGAGAAGAAATATCGATTTCTTCATTCGAAAATCAGGAACAACGCTCCTAACACATAATTGTTAATAATTTCATGACGAATAAGTAACGTTAAAAAAAATGATTGTCTGTAAAGTCGGTTTACGGACGATAATTTTACGTGATTAGGATGCGTCACAAGCGGAACGCTTAGGCCGATCGTGCCTCTCTATCGCTTGATCCGCGCTCTCGCTTGCACGCTCGGCTCAGGCGAAACGTGACAATGAGTCATACTTTTTCGTGCGTGCAGCCGGCGTTCATCCATTTATAAGACGTTATCACGTCAAAAAATTAATTCTAAATTCCCAGAAATGATATTTCTTTCGTAATATTTCATATACCTACACATATTTTGATTCGCTACATATATTATTTTTCCTTTAATATTACAGTTGGTTTACAACTTCAACGAACAGCCATACTATGGGCATCTGATCGGTCTGGCGATGCTGTGCAACGACGTCGCCGAGAACATTCAGTTCGTGAGCAACCTTACTGTGGGGGAGCAGTTGGAGTACGGATTGTTTTGATATAAAACATCACTATATATGATGTACAACTTAAATCAATAATGTCGACATTCTATTAACTATAGAACTAATTGCGCGCAATTTGCAACCGACGCGTAAAACCATAAAAAACAAGAATATTTTCGCTGCGCTCGTGCACGATGAAAAATATATCAACTAACCTGATGCATTAGTGACACCGCGTATTTTACTCTATTTTTAAAATATCTTTCTAAACTTACCTACGTCTAAGATTTTGCATATTTTCTCAGTTCTGATGAGAACACTGTAACTGTTGGTAGAATTAATGATGCCGAAGCATGGTATCTTTGAGATAACTCCTCAATAGCTAGAAGCGCGTGGGTCCAATTCGTTTTAGTAAATAAAAATTTGTTCTATATATTTTTTTTTTTATTAATAACATGTATTCAGTACTTATTAGGTTCGTCGTCAGTATGCGAGTCGACGTCGCTCAGCTCGGCCAGGCTGGGCTCGCACGCGAGGCAGCGCGCGCCTGCCTCGCGCCAGCACTCCGCACAGTAAACGAACGGACACTTGGCCGCTAGACATGTGTGCCATGTGCTTTGCGGCGGACTCTCTGAAGCAAACAGATATAGAGAAAACAATGATTATACACAAATTACATACATACATATATGATCGCCTACGGACTAAACGGCTTGACCGATTTTGATCATAGGCTATATTTGTAATAATAATAATAACATAATAACATTTCTTGCAAAAAAAAAAAGCATTTTTTTCGTAATATCCAACGAACTTTTTCGTAATAAACAAGTGGTTTTACTAGAATTATTCTAAAGAATACGCGTTTATAATCTTTTACAGCAATTTTAAGCATACTTTCTCAAAAAAACGTACACTCAAAAGTATATCAAGCGTAACGAAATAGTAAGTTAGACTAAAAAAACTGCTTTTCTACAGTCGGGTATTTTGATTTTCTTAGAACTTACCGGCCTCTCTCCTAGGCTCGGTCTCCCCACAAATGAGGCAGGCCATCCTCGCGGCCGGCAGCGCTTGCAGCCAGCCGAGCAGCTGCGGGAACTGCATCCGCATGCGGAGTAGCGACAACACGTCTCCGGAGAGGTAGTGCGCTCGTACGGCTTGGACCGCTTTCCTACAATAAGATAACGACACTACACTATGCATTATTCCATGTGTATCAATCAATTAATAACACTTTATTGACACCACATAAAGTAATAAGACAATAAACATATAAGAAAATGGCACAAAAGGCGGTCTTATCGCTGAAAGCGATCTCTTCCAGACAACCTTGGGATGTGTTGGAAAAGTATATGTAAATGGGGTGGTGGTGTTGATTTATGAGATACTCATAGACAAATTAAGTTAAAGAAAAGAAAATAAGTAATTTTAAAATAAACTACTTAAACTTACTTACTAAATAATAATACATACATAGATACATACATACATAATTATAGAGCATAAACTTACACAAGTTACTTACTGTATACGAGTATGTTCGCGTTATCTGATACACAAACAACTTTTGTGTATTTATGTTGTAGACTTGTTTATACTTTTCTAGAAGCGCTTTTGCCCAGCACCAATACGGCGTCGGGTTTCCGCCAAGTCAGTCTTGTTTGCGATTCACCGAGCTACATCGAAGTGATCTAATCACCAGTGCGATACATATTATGTGTCTTAGTGTATATAAAGTTGTGAGCCTTCATTACTCTAAGTAGTTTAAGGCGTCGACGGGTAGTAAATCATATATCCAGCTTTCGCATATCTTATATAGATTAATTTTGAAAATATAAAATAACTGAATAAACATAGAAAATCTGGTATGCAAAAAACTAGAGAATAGCGAGATGAAACTTATAGAAAAATCTAATTTTTACAAACAAATTCTTGTAAATGCTAATGTGGCATCGAAAATAAAAAATATTAGAATCAAGTTTTTGAGTGAAAATGTATATGAATCAATATATATATATTTTTGTAGTTGATGAAATTCGTTTAAAGTCACAAACCTCCGTAAAGTTTTATGCATTTTCATCCGTTTCTTGAGTATATCGTTATAAAGGTGCAGAATTCGCTCTTTTTCACGGCGCGGGTAATAATGACTACAAATCAATCTAAAAAAAAACATTTTATTGATAGGCCATGAACAAAATTTTTACTCCACCTCTCACATCAAAATCCGTGAAGTTATTTAGGACACCGAAGGTAAAACAATCCGCAGACGGTTGTCAGAAAAAATATTCGCAGGACTGTTGAGATAGTAAATTTCACAACAGTTAAATTGGCTAAGCTTATATTTAAAATAACTTTTCGATTTCAATTTTAACTCCGTAGTTAAGTAATAAAAATAAAGCAAAACATACAAGTATAGCCATTTATGATTCCAACCAGATTTAAAAAAAAAAACATCGAAATCGACAAATTAATCGGTAATGTTTAGAGGTACAAAGCAATTTTCTTTTTTGTATAGACAAGTGCAAGTGTAGGGTACAGCTTTATAGGTATTTTATCTAATTGTAAATGACTTTTTATGATTTCTGGAATAAGAATCACATCATTTATTTTTCTGAATATGTTTGGTACCATTTTGGTACACTATACATTTAAAAAAACGATATACGATTGATATTCCTTTTAAGTGTTGTTACCTTTTCAACCTCATAGTGTATGGGTTAGCGAATAGCAGCATCACGACCCAGACGTAGCCTCCGTAGATCTTGAGGAAGTAAATGCAGGGCATCTGTCGCGGATGCGGGAGACACTCCGAGTTGGACGCACGGTAGTGCGGGTGAGGAACGTTCAGGTCTGCCAGGTAGTTACGCAGCATCGCAGCAAGGAAGCCGGTCCCTTCCACCTAGGGTTACACAAAGTAAACCTTGGAATTTTCAAGGAGTGAGAGGAGTTAACTCTATCTTCTAAATTAACGCGAGCGAGTTGGTGGTCAATCGCAGATCTATTTTATGTAAAAAAAAAACTTCTTTTCCACAGAGAGGATCAGTGGCATATTATTTTAGTTATATTACTGAAAGGAAGTAACACAGCTAGAGGTAATAATTAAAATTTGTAATATGCTTAATGCTATATATAGTAACGGATAGCTTAATATATATTATAAATATTACGAGTATAATACATTTCTTGCGAATTTGGAATGCCTGGGCCTCACATTCTCTGGGACTCCCAATCCACTAGAAAATATATTTTACCTGTATATCCAAGTCCCGGGTGCCCTGGTGCTGGACATCCATCTCCGCATGTTGTCGCACCACCTCCAGGGCCTCAAAGAATAGCCGGTCCAGCATCACGAACGTGGTGGCCGTCACCACCTCTAGAAGAACTTTAAGGATGTGCAGCACCAGGTTGCTACGCTGGGACTCTTTGTACGACAGAGAGTATACGTCGATGTATTTGTAGCGTTCCATCTACAATTGTTATTGAGCTAAGAATGTTAAAGCGCCGTTTAGCGCTTTCAAATTCTTAACTCCTCACTAGGACTCCCTGTATCGGAGATGCTACGGAACGCATGAACAATAATAAGTAACATCCCTGGAGCAGATATTTAAAACAATTATTTAAACATCTGCCCAGGCTAGAATTGAACTTGAAAAGCAGGATTAGATCTTCTACTCCTTAAGTGGACGCACCTCCACTGAGCTAAACAAGTCGAAAGCTATTGTAATTTTTTAAATAAAGTCGTAAGGCCATCTAAATAGGGACGAAATCGCTGGAGTAATGCTACTAATAAGTTAATTGAACTCTGTATCACAGGTACTTAAACCGTACCAACTTCCCAAGATTCAACTTATAGTGGTTATACATATTTTAGGCATTGCAGTACCTTAATGTCATCTACATAATCTTCTATTAAGACACACATAAAATGAGGAGACATTAACGAATCTCATACACCAAAATCAGGCGAGTCGTTTAGGCTACTGGGGGTAATATGGACATATACAAACTAAAGACACTTAAAATCATATTGCAAGACAGTCGAGTACCTTTTTCAAGGGTAGCAATGTGTATTTATTCTGATTTCTTCTTTTAGTATCAAGTCTTTTGAAATAACCCGTAATGTAAACATTGTCGTAATCAATGCTGGTCAGGTACAGATCATGGTATTTGATAGCGGCCTTGAAAATCCTTAAAAAGAGCAGCGCTATACAAATGTTCATTACAGTTAGGACGTGTCGCATCACAACGGTCTTCTCTTCGAAAGCTTGCTGAACGCGTTCGGCGGTTTCTTTTGCATCCTGAAAGAAGATTCACGATATATTTATATGTACCAAATAAAAACAAAACACTAACCCGAGGAATCAGACGGAAACTCGATCTCAAATAAATATCCAGATATTGTATCTGGGGGCACGGCAGTGGCCCCGGCCAAGTCGAGCAGCAAGGCCACGCCGTACCATCCTTTTCTCGAAGCCATTCAGAGCATAAATACATTTTCGTGAATCTTCTCTCAGGATGAAAAATATACATAATTTCTGATTCATCAGGTGTTTTTTAATCATATTATGATAAAGTATGTTTCAAGTCAGGGGGTTACGCTCATCTTTTATAGCGATGCAAAATTGGCTCACGACCGTTTATACCTCGTTTTTACTGCAATTAAGAGTGTAACACAAAAGCAGAATCGACTGTTAAAAATATCACAATTCAAAGTAGGATCATTTGCATTTTTGTCTCTCACTCTTTTAATTGCAGAAAATAAAGGTAAAAAAGAATGCGAGCCAATTTCTCATCGCCATAAGAGATGAGCGTAACCGGGTATCTCTTCGAGCTCGGGTTTCTTCGTCTTCTGATTCATATGGGAAACATCCATCATACCAAAAATAATAAGATTTAAGAAACCTACTATCGGAATCGGATTTCTCTGGTACATTTTCCCTTAAACATATTATCATTGTATGGTGGAAGAAACACTAACAGATCAATCAGAACCAAACTCGAAGAATAACTCAAGCTCGATGAAATCCAATCTGAATAGTTCTTCGACGTCCCATAGTACCTATGACAAAAATTTACCAGCGGAATCAGACGTTTATTAGTTTCTTCTGATTTTCAGGTTTTTCACGTTTTCATTATGTTATTACTCACTTGGAGATCAGCCATCACGTTTACATCCATCACTTTGTTTTCCAAATTTACATTGTTCAATTTATCCACAAACTCTGCTTTTATGTTTTTCAAGGCCTCCATCTTTTGCCCTAAGTCAGGATAAGTCTGTAACCAATTTGATTTTTAAAGTAATGAAGGTAATTAAAAATCAATTTTACACTTTTTAGTTATTCGCTTACTCCTCATTTACTCGCAGCCAAAGCCACAGCTCCTCGAGCTGCTGGTAATATTATCCTGTATACTTCTGCGACACGCGAGTGACCTGTTTACATTCTTGCGCTGCGCACTTCCTTGCACAAAGATGAATATGAATAGGGGATGTTGTGTTAGATTACTGAAATAACCCTTCTTCTGCATTGGGGCAGCAAAAAATGTAATTGTAAGCGCTTGTAATGCTATAATTTTTCTATTTAGTAGTTTTATTAACTTAAATTATTTCTTCCTCTATTTTCTTTTTCTATTTCAAGCTGGTGCCCACGCTTGAATTACCCAGTACCACACCCAGCATATGACGATTTAAATGACACCTCACATGTTGAAACCCATCCATGTTTAGGCTATAAGGTGTGCCAAAGAAATCCTATACATATTCAGTTTCACGTATATACATACATAATGAAAAACAAGTCTTCTTCGGTAGTCGGGTAATAAGGTAAAAATAGCAATTATTTACTAAGGATTTTTTAATATGTTTCCTTAGAAGCTTGATACATACAGACAAACGTAAAATGCATCAAATCCTATAAAGATTCCGTATTTTCCTTTTTGAGGTACGTAACCCTAAAAAGCTGATAACACACCGGCGGCACACAAACTTCTTCGCCTTTGTACTGTTTACCCAGCTCAGTCATAAGGTCGCACACGTCCCTTTGCATCATAGGCCAACAGATTACATATTCGGAGTAATGCGGCATCAGCTCGCAGCATTTGAGGTATGCCTTGGTAAACCGCTGGAAACAGATGGTGGAAGCCCGCGAGAGCTGGTTTTCACATCGATATCGCATCTTCTTTCGGTAAAGCGACTCGTAATCTTTGCTGCCGTTTAGATAGGTGCAGCTGTAATTATACGGCTACTTGTCAACTGTCACACACAAAAGAAATACAATTTTTATATAAATATACGTGTGTATACAAATTGTATTAACAATAAATTTAAAAAGAAAAAAAAAACTTAAATAAAATGCCTCATTATTTAAAGGGTTAACGCCAGACACTCCGAGGGAAGTTCAAATTTCAAACTGTTTTTTGCCTTTCTAGCCAGCTGGTTTATTAGTGTAAGTGATCCCATTGTTTGCGACAATCTAAGATTATTCCTTATATTATCACGTCAATTTAGGTAACTATCAATAATTCACCTTATTGCCTACCTCGTCGTAGAAGTTGGTTAATTCGTAAAATTGGATTTTAGGTTAATATAAGCAATAAGTAATACGATATATTGTTTTATATATTGTTTCCATATTGTTTTTGTACTCTCTTATATGTCTATATATGATAATATGTATATCTGAAATAAATATATTGTTCGTTAAAAAAAAAAAAAGTAATACGATCATATATTGGTAAATAAATTGACGCATCTTTAGTAAATAATCTTAGATTGCCGCAAACATGATCACTAACAATAGTTCTGGATCTGATCTGGGTACAAAAACAAAAAAAACTGTTTGAAATTTGAATTTCTCGCAGCAAGCATAACTCACCTTAAATTAAAAAATAATGAGCGATTTTTTAAAAGTTATTTTTTACAATGTAAGTGATGTTCAACAATAGCTATCCACGATACGCACATGTACATAGCTTCCACGTTGTCCGAGCGATGCTTCCGTCCGAAAGCATCATCAATGAAGTTGTTCTCAAACTGAATGTGCTCCGTCTCGCTCTTGTCCTCGACCTCTCGCTCCAGCGGCTCTATTATATCCCCTATCGATCTAATAACAAGAAAAGATATTATTACTTAGTTATATCCAATAGAATTTCATCAAAGAAGTTCAGTGTTATTTATATGTTTAAAATGTTGTGATGCGCATGCGCTCTATCTATTTCGCTTTGACCACAACCTTAACTAGATAAGCTGAATGATTACGCCAGGTTTAAAAATTTCGTAAAATATAAAAAAAATATATATTAAAAAAAAAAAAAAAAAAAGTGTTGAACTTGTCGTTAAAAGTTGTTTAATTTTAATAGACAAACTGAATCCACAATTAATTTCAAACACATTCCGAGGAAAATTATTATTACCTGAAAGCATTCTTGATTTCCTCCAGTTCCTTGCTAATCCCGAGGGTGGCAGCGTGCACCGAATCCCTCCGGAGAGCGTATTGCTCCCACGACAGGTTGTACGCCAGTTGCGTACTGCATGCGAACACACGCACCACCTCTTTCGCGTTTAGACCCATGTTTGTTATTGGACCTGGAAATAATATTATTAGTAACAGTAGTCCGGGAGTTTTGGCGGGAACGTCTTAGTAACGTGTTGTTGCTTTGTTTTATTTTCCTAAACTTGTGTTATTTTGAACATTAATGCTATAAAAATGGTGGTGTTTAAGTGTTCGATAAAGTGCGTGAGTGTGGGCAAGTGAAATAAAGCAGTAAAACGTGTGATTTTACGTTGTCGGCAAAACTCCATAGAAGCTTCTAGTAAAGTCGCCACCACTTTACTGAAGCAGGACTCGACTTATAAATTGACTGTATACGTGACTAAGATTGTGACTAGAACATTTACAACTTGTTTTTATTCAAGAAACTTTAAAAATTCCTAATACTTGACACTGGCAAATGCTTTAATGCGGGTCCAATACAGAAAAGAAGAAGAAGAACGTAGTCCGACAGTTTGAAGGGACTACAAAGTATGTTATTATGGTGAAAGAACCCTGCCAGATGAATCAGAAGGAAACTAGAGGTCGAATAACCGCACTTATCCAAATAACCCTGTATAAACAATGTTATTATTTCAACTGACACACTATAAAATATATGCAGACTATATAGACCTCGTGAGCACACTAATAGGTGCAACTGGCATATGCTATGTTGAAATAGTTAAATGTATACCCGCTATAAACACTAACCAGTAACGATGTATGTCAGAATCATAGCTTTGATTACGCCACGGCCTGGTTTCCCACAATACATAGGAAATTTCAGCATATAAATGCATCTGAACCGATTGGATAGAGAATTACATAAGCCTGTAAACAAAAAGGTCCAGTCACGAAAACAAAAAGCCGACTTGAATAAGCAGAAGTCAGTTTTCGGATCTATTTGGCGGAAAAAGCGGCGCATTGTATGGTAAAATAATTTGCCCTCCCCTGTCTCTACTGTTGATTTGTTTGAGTATTAGACCATCATAAGTGCCTACATATATCAACAGAACACGCTAACTCGCTTCAAATTGTTTTTTTTTTAAATATATTATTATTATTATGGAGAATCCTTGTGAACAAATTTGTCATAAGTACAATCATTCTTCTTCATAAATAAATAAATAAAGGTGCGGAAAAGATTGAGAGCGAGCTTTATCACGGAAGACATTAAATAATTATAAATATATACAGAGCGTGCTTACCTAAAAGGATACTTAATATGAGAAGTACATAAACTCCTAAGTGGCCAGGGAATGGTATTTCTCGCAACAAGTAGTAGTAAAATATTTGTCCTAAGGCGAACCCTGCGAGGAAAGCTATTAATTTCGAAAACGCGTCCGTTATAAGTCGACGCAAACACATTTTTCTTACTTATTTTTTTCGTATTTACGATAATGCATACACCAACTCACTATTTTTTGACATACAACTTTTTTTATACATAAACTTAGTTTTTAAACCGTCCGTAAGCCAGACACATTTTTGTTTTCATAATAAATACTTTTTTATATTATGTATTGTACTCGTTTATTCTAATCAGGGTAGAAAAAAAACAATTATTACCACATATTTTAATTACGATCATTGTTTAGTAAAACTATTTTAGTCTTATAAAATTCAATACATCTTGTTTACAGAACTTAACGGATAAACGAAGAATTGGGTTAAACAAAATGCCTTAAATGGCAGCATTTTTAATGCCAATTTACAAGAAATATATTAACATTTTTATTCTTCCCGCTAATGACCTATTTTTTTTCATACAAGGTGTTTGGTAGCTGGGTGTAAAGATGTAAGCGGACGAAAGGAGAGTCACTTTGTCTAGACTAGTAGGCTTAGACAAGTGGCAAACGTACAAACAAATAAAAAAAAAACAGCAAACGCTTAGGCTTTGAAATGCTAGCAAACAGTGACATGCCACCACGTGACATTTCATAACTAATGCCAATCCCATAGATTTACTTTTCTATTCTTCAGGCGTTCACGAATTTAGAATGCCAATTGTCTCCTTGACATAATTCGCCCCATATATATTCGGATTAATGCGTTTTAAAAAAAAAAAACCTAATAGACAAATTAAAGTCACTCGCCTGCATTCGGCAAATCAATGCTCAAGTAGCCAGTATTATGTATATATAGCAGCTTTTGATTATGATTTGAAGTTCCGGGTGTTTCTAACAAAAAAAAAATCACACTCACAATCACAGTATTGTGAAATGGCTGGCCGGATTTGAATGAAAATTGCAAAAAAAAAAAAACAGGCTACTATTTATCTAGAAAAAAAATCAATGGTAGTCAATGAGAATGGGAGTGAAGGCTCGCATATAGTACAAAATAATTTAGACTTCGCATTGGCTTAAGCGCTCTAAAAGCTCCAAGCCCAAGGGAAAGGGCTTGGAGCTTTTAGAGCGCTTAAGCCTACACCATATATCTCAGTCTGGTTTTTATCATTATACCCAATTACCTAACATCTTGTATGTTAACGATAAAATGCAGTAGCATGACAACATTCTCATTATATAAAAATACGAAAATGTATAAATTCTACGCGCTCCTTGAACGAATTTATTAATGAATGCAATTTTAATAAATTATAAAACGAGATAAATATCCAATTTACAACTTTAAATACATGGATCAAAGATCAAATTGTATTAGCAACATCATACGCATTATGCAAGCAAGCAAATTTAGATAATATGGAATCATAAATATAACTAACTAATCAATCAGTCATTCTCAACCGCATCTTGTTGGAAAATAGTTTTTTACGTTTACATTTCCGACACGTAATCGGTCTGAGGCAAGGTTTAAGTAGAAAGTAAGGATTCTGGGGTGAAGAATATCTAGGAAAGCAATTCCGAAACTTAGAATATGCTAGTAAGAGCTCTGTATAAGACTTGTTGTACAACTTTAACAATATTATGATAGATAGATACATGATGACATTGCGACACATAAATTAATAAATCTGCGTATTATACAAATTCCTATTGGTCAAAATAATTATGATGAATCCAACATAACTATTACAATAATTCGGTGCAAAATCAATATACGAAAACTTTCTCATGTTGTATAACACGTCAGTTCACTCAGCTTTTGCTTTTTGGGCCGCTGCCCACCGGCAAACGATAGAACGGAGGATTCTTTTAGAATTTGTTCATGTATATTTTATACTTATCCAATCGGAATAAGGTTTAAATTTCAATACAAAATATGTCTATCGACAAGCCGCGCCATTCGCCGAGCTGAGCGTTGACCATTGAAATATATACCTTATATCGTTTGGATAAGTATGCTACACACATTAATAAATTTAAAATACTCTGCGCTACCATCAGCCGCTACACGTTGACCCTTAGGCCGAATATAGACTACATACTGGCGAAACATTTTAATACAAGAAATAGACTGAAATAGATTTGATCACCAATACATTTGTATGGTCAAGAAACTCTTCTTGATATCTGATCTAGATATATTCTCGAGTGAGCGAGAACGTCACGTGAAGCCAAAGCGGGCAGGAGCGGGGGGTGGGGGGTACGCGAGTAGTAGTGTGGGTGGTTACGCGAGCGCGGTAGGGGGCGGGCCGCCAGGACCCTCGTCCACGGACATGGCGTCGGGTTCCTTCTCGGGCTGCTTCTCTTCCACGGGCAGCTCCAGCACGCGAGGTCCGTACAACAGCAGGTAGGCGCAGTGCCAGTCACCTGTAACCACAGATATACAGGCTGACTTGATAAACACTAACAATATTCAAGGACATGTTAAGTAGTGGTCGTATGAAATGTATTAGTCGTTTGTAAAACTAGCAAATAACATCACAAATATTCGAAAAAGAAAAAAAATATAAGTTAATTTTCGTGCATAAAATCATTTTCAGAAATTATTTTCGCAAAAATTAGTTTTATTCAAAATTAACTTGGATCAAATTGAAATTTTTGTCGAATATTTGTGCTATATAAAACATAACCCTTCTTGCGCATTCAGGCAATAACGAAATAAGAAAAGCAGCGCTCTCAATGCAGCATTAGTTCTCTATCCGAAGATTGTAATGTAATGTAACGTCGTGTTTAGTATATACCTCCGCCGCTGAGCTTGAGCACGTCCTCCTCTGGTATGGGAGTGACTGTGTCGTCGTCGCAGCGCAGCCAGCCGCGGCCGCGCGCGACCCACGCCACGTAGTGGCCGGAGGACGATGAGCGCCCGCGGTGGGTCAGCACCGCCTGCAGCCGGTAGAAGCCGCTGTTGTTGCTGCCAGGATCTAACCAACAACCGCACAATATAAGCATCCTCTCGAGTTTTGGCGCGAACGTCTTAGTAACGTGTTGTTGCTTTGTTTTATTTTCCTAAATTTGTGTTATTTTGAACATTAATGCCATAAAAATGGTGGTGTTTTATTCATTAAGTGTTCGATAAAGTGCGTGAGTGTGGGCAAGTGAAATAAAGCAGTAAGACGTGTGATTTTACGTTGTCGGCAAAACTCCATAGAAGCTTCTAGTAAAGTCGCCACCACTTTACTGATGCAGGACTCGACTTATAAATTGACTCTATACGTGACTTAGATTGTGACTAGAACATTTACAACTTGTTTTATTCAAGAAACTTAAAAAAATCCTAATACTTGACACTGGCAAATGCTTTAATGCGGGTCCAATACAAAAAAGAAGAAGAAGCATCCTCTCGTACCGCGCGCACGTCGTCACCGCGCCTTGGCAAAGCGTGGAAGATCTTTGATACAAAGGGATTTAACTTGAGTAAGAAGTTCAACATATGACTAGGAAGTCACGCAGAAATGGTTAGAGAATCATCTGCAATCATTTAAATTGTCATCTACGACCAGATGGACACTTTCCTGTAATGTTTTCTAAGGTTTTCGCGATTGTTACTCGTTGAAATGAAACAAATTTTAACGTAAATTTTACATAATTTTATGACCTGACGTTTCGAACACTTTTCAGCGTCCGTGGTCACAAGCGAAACTGTGACCACGGACGCTGCAAATTTGTTTCATTTCAATGACACTTTCCAGTATTAACATGCTAATTTTAGCATGTCAACACAGGAAAGCGTCCATCTAGAAAATAGCTTTAAATACTCTTAGCTTTGAAAATTCCAAGATTAAAATTCTGAGGCAACGAAGAAGGCAGGTAGTTTCACTGTGCAGTATAAAAAATGGGAACCGAAATAGTTTTGTACGGACTTTGGACATTTTGATGACATATGGATGGTAATGTACTTATTTTCTGTAGAATAAGGTCGTCAAGTTCTTGCGTACACTCGCCGAAATGGATCTGATATATCATGTGTAGCTGCGCCCTGCGGTCAACCCGCGTAGTGATGTAAAACGATCATGATGATGAAAAGTAGCCTATGTCAGGCTCCTGATTCTCAACTATCTCTGTACTAAATTTCTTTACAATCGGTTCAGCAGTTTACTAGTAAAAGGTAAAAATCAGATCGACACATAGTTTTGCTTTTAATATATAAGTAGTAAATATATCCGGAAATATTGCCACCCATGCAACTTTGCAGTGATGCTCGAGACTAAGCAGCTTTTGTATGTTCAGCAAGAAATATTCAAATTGATAATGACATCAAATAGCCCATTAAAATGTGATTCTTAGTAATAGTTATTTATTCACTTTCATTTCTTGAATCACTTCAAATCAAAACATACTAACCAGCTCAAAAGAACCGCAAACATTTACAATTATATAGTATAAAAATAGAATATAGAATGTTAGTTTACTTTTACTCCTTTTACTTCATTACAATACCTGTTAGTATGCACAAGTGAAATTATGTTAATGTGCCACAAATGCATGCATAAAATATCAGATCATTTTGTGGTCAACAAATTTTCGGTTACATTAATTTAGAATATACAAGATTTCAAATTATATACAAAATAATAATCTAAAGCTAGCGTTTTGACGGTGGTGGTCGATAAGTGCGCGGCTATAGTCGACATTCGTTAGTTAATTTAAACAATACATATTTTTATCGGCAGTACAATATTAGTAAGATTGAATAGAAATATAGGAACAACTTTATCAATTCCATATTTTTCTGGCCGTTTTTAACGCCAAAACAGATAGTCTAGTACATTTAAATCGATGATTGCGACTGTTTCTATTGAACTTACCATTTTCGAACCAATATGGCAACGATTTAGTTTTGATGTCTGTTTTACTGTCTCCATGGCTTTTGTTCTTACCCGTGACGGACTTTTCCACATTCGCATCATCAATTTCCTGCAAAAATATAAATACTTAATCTCTTTGTTGCTAACCTTAATCTTAGCTAAAACACTAATTGCTCTGATTTATGTCTTGCTGTTATGCATGTTATGCATTTCTAAAATATCTGCTTTTACGGAAGATAGATTGTCACCAACTCGCCCTGATGTAAAGCGACAATGTGTCAGAGGCCGATGCGTGTTGCCTTGTAATGTCTGCATTCAGCTTTTTCAGTATATCTGCTTTACAATTGAAGTGTTCAATGCGCGAAGCTCTCTCTCTCTCTCTCGCATTACAACATTTTATAAACATATAAAATAATTGCTTAAGGATATTAGAAAAGCGAAATATGAATTAGTTTATTTAGATTGGAGAAATATTTAAAAAAAAGTTTAATACAGATATCACTTATACTGGCGACGGAGTAATGATAAAACATATTTTCATACTCTAAAAGATATCTAAGAAAAGGTTTTTTCTACATCTTATCCTCTAGTCCTCCCTATCCCTCTAATACCCTCCTCCCTTCTATATAACCCTACACACATGGTCTTTGACGCTCTGTCTACCCCGTAAAGGAAAATAAACGTGATTATGTTTGTAATATGGTAACCTATCTCTAATCTGAAATACATGTTTCATATCCATATTTATTTATTAGCATTCCACAAGTTTCAATCAGGTGGTAGGAAGTTATTTTAAGTTACATTGTGGACCCCGACGGGCGCAGCTAAATAAACAATTATATTGGAATATTAATTTCCAATTATGGAAGTATATATAATCTGAAACTCGGAAACGGCTCTAACGATTTTAATGAAATTTGGTTTGTAGGTAGATTACGGGACGATAAATCGATCTTGCTAGGTTTTAGTTTTAGTGAACCCGGGTTTGCTCGTATTTTCAGTCATAATAAATCCTGAAGCTGTGGAGCTCGGCCGCCCAGGTACTATTAATTAATTGAATAATAAGTTTTGTGTATTAAGTTTTTTTTAATAGTTTGAATCTTACTTGCCCAAATCCATTTAATACAACTGCCAACAGCCTGATTCCAGATGTTTTACTTGATATGATTCCACAAGTTTGTTAGCTAACAGTGTCATTTGCCCAAACAGTTATTAAGCTAAGTTCATTAGGTTTCTGTTTTATTATATCTAGAAACCTTATTTACAAAGGTTCAGTTATCAGATGTATTCATTATTAGATTAGGTTCGTTAAGCTTCTTTTTGTTATACACATACAATTTCGTATAACAAAGATCCTGTTAACAGTCGAGTTGTCAAACGTGCTTTCCGGATTTCGATATTGCCATTTGAAAAAAAAAAACATTTTCGAGGCAATGATATTCGGTATATCACAATTCGGGTTACAGATAGGTAACCATGCATTATCTATTTATTACAAAAAAAAAGTGTATTATTTATTCATTTTTGCCCTTGTTTCCTATTTACCTTGAACTTATTCCTCATAGGGGTGAGTCTCTCCTGCAGCTCCGGTGAGCACAGTTCGTACACATCCAGATCGAGGGGGAACTTGACGTCCTTCAGGATCTTCGCGTTGATGGATTCCTTCTCCTTGTAGTAGAATCTGACGAACTGTACAGTCAGGTAGGCGGGCAGGCGGCTAATTTTACTCTTAAACAATTATAATATAAAAGTATACTAGTCTGTTCATATAGAGAACTAATGTGGCTTAAAGGGAGCTGCTGTCCTTATTTGATTGTTCGAATGAGACGTTTGTTCTCAATTTTTGCCAATATAGTTGCCAAACAGACTCTTCATAAATTTTTGAGATCTATACATTATCAGTGTTGCATATTCCCCAATAAATATTACAATTTCAAAAACTGAAACAAAATGCACAATTTTGTGTCAAAAACCAAACTACTGAACCGATTTTGATGAAATTTCTATGAGACCAATGTGAAAATAAAGCCCCACAAACAAAAAAAAATATTCAAATCGGTCTATTAATGACGGAGTTATACGGCAACAAACATTAAAAATTACAACAGATTTGATAAGTCTTTTCGAAGTCGATAAAAAAACGGAAGCCTTCTGTGTACGAAACAAAATCGTATGAAGTACAAAGTCGAAACAAAGTCGTTTTGGAAATTTACCGTTTTCGTGTAAACAGCATCTCTGCCCAACGTTTGTGACATCTTTGTGATTTGTTCTGACATTTTCTGCAACAAAGAAAAATTATATTAGTTACTGACGCCATGTCGCCAAGTTACCCAACTTTGACTCCGTGTGACATTTTGCATAGCTTACTGCGAAGATTCTTAACTTTTTCCAAAAAAAATTACATGGCTTAATCAATAAAGTTGCAGTCGTTTTGACTACTAATCATTTGATGTTTTAGTCTCGCACTCTAATTGCATGAAAATCAAAATAAAAAGGTGCGAGACACCTTTGCATCGCTATAAGATATGAGTGTAACCACCCAGATAGCAGATATAAGTGCTACAAAGCGGGTAGTACTCACGGAGCGCAGGCCGGACTGCAGGTACTTGACGTCCTGCGAGATGAAGCAGGAGAGCTGCAGGAAGGTCTCCTCGCTGCGGGTGGGAGGCTCATCCGCCTCCGAGCACACCAGCTCCACGTCCAGGGTGCCGCCGAAGTATTGCTCCACCAGAGACTGCCTGCATATATTTTGCTATTATTTTCATTTTACTCCTAGGAGGTATGAAAAAAAATGTGTCCACTTAACACCACACGACAGAAGTAAAAACTTCATCAAGGCGACGTTAACAATACGAAATAGCAGTAGAGCAGAGACGCATTGCCTATATATCTATTATATATATATCGTTACATAGCCGAATGTGACGGTTGTCTCATTCAATACCGCCAAAATAAAGTGCTCAGCGCACTTAAAGAAGTATTCACTTCAAAAGTCATAATAAAGCACATTTCATCGCCATCACCACGGAGAGAAATGGAAATAGTTTTTTTTTACACAGCTACGTACCCCGGTGTGGCGGGTATGGCTGGCATCTTGAGCCTCTGCTGCAACGCTCTGACGATCTCGGTCCAACACTCGGAGGCGTCCTGCTGCGCCAGCGCTCCGCCCGCGCCACGCTCCGCGAACCGTGGCGCGGCGGAGTGCAGCGCCCCGAGCAGCCGCGCCGCTGCGCCCGCGCACGCGCCTGCACCGCCACGCTCCAGCGCCGACATCGTGTCTGACAGCGCCGCTGTTAGTTCGCCCGCCGTGCCGCCGCCGGACGCTGTAAACAATTGTAAAAAAAAACATAACACACAAATATCTTCAAATGACAACTGTGAATAGGTATTTTCTAGAAAAGTGTGCTCCTCCTTTAGACTTTGAGTTTAGTCTAGCTAGTGAGATAAAGTCAAATGTAAGTCTACTACAAGTGAAAAAATAAAATAATATGTAGTCTCTTCGTGTGGATCTCAATGTGCTTATTTGCATTGGGATAAAGATTTCCCAATCTAAAACTGTACACTCCCTCTACCTATGCAAAGACTATTCTGTCAGTCTTTCAGAACCTATCTATGAATAATATATATAAGAAGATTAGATCTATATCATATAAAAATGGTGTGCATTGGCAGACAACACCTTCGCGCTTTTTCTTATAAATGGCGTAAACAGTTTATACAGCAATTAATATATAATTCAAAATATGCTCGCTACATGGCGTGCAACTACTTCTTACAAGACTACTAATAAATCTATGAAATTATTTCTTTCCAATATGAACTTACTTTTATCGTATCCAATGAGTGCATTCTTCAATTCAGGAACAGTCTTGAGACACTGGACAGTTGCATTCATGTAGCACGTGTTGCCTAGGTTGATCAACCCTTCTGGCAGATCCAACTACAAACAAACAAACAAAATATAGTTTTTTGATACATAATATAGTTGTTTTAAGAATTTTAATTATATTACTGGTGCCTTCAGAATTGATACAATTATGACCTCACAGCTTAGTTGATAGTACATAACTAAGTTAATTAGCACAGTGTAAGAAGATCAGCCAAAAGGTGGATAGAAGACCTTATACAAGTGAAAGGAAGATGCTGGATGCAAGCCTCTTCCAACCGGTCTTTTTGGAAATTTATGGGGGAAGCCTATGTCCAGCAGTGGACTTTGGCTAAGATGATGATGAAGATTATTATTATTATTACAATGGTTTGTTCAATATATTTTATTAACTATATATACATTAGATTAAGTATTCGAATTTTAAGATATATACTCACGGCAGTGGCTAATTCAGATTCATTCATGTCCTCCACAAACTTGGTTTGTTCAATAGGAGCTGCTGGCACATCCTCGTCTTTACTGCCCATCACCAGCACTATGGCATTCTGCAATTACAATAAATTATTAAAATGTAGTAATATTAGGAATAATATTATATAGTTTTAATTTGACATTTAATGTAGTAAATAATTTTGTGATATTTAAAAAAGTTATAAAATATCTCTATGAATATACCACAATTCTATGAATTTATTATTATTATTTTTGATGAATTATTTTAAATGGTTGGTAATAACAGCAGTTAATAGTAATTTGTTTTAAGAGAACTGTTGTCACCTGTACAAATAGAAGAAAATTACCCCTAAACACTAACCAATTCTGATGATCCATTTTTAGGGTTCTGTACCTCAAAAGAAAATATGGTACAACCCTAGTCGGTGACTGCCGCACACTATTCATTGTTCTATTTCTCCGAATTTTCTATGGAAAACAAGTATTGTGATGACCTAATTAGATTTTTAAAATGAGTATGTTTTGTGATAAAAATTGGCAATAAATGTTAAAGGCATAAAAGTTAAAAGTATTGTACCATTTTGAAATCTTGACTAAATGGGCCATCTTTCGAAGTAACTTTTTGTTTGATTTGTGATTGCAATTGATAGCATGTTTATTAAAGACCACGTTAGTAAAAAAATCACTGTAAAATAGTTAACTTTGAGGTCAGAATAACTAAAGATATGAATAAAGGTGTTGAATTTCCTCTTTTTCTTAAATTTGCCAATTCTAACTTAACCAACTGATGTGGAATTTTTATTTTATTTTTTCTGGAACTGTAATGACCCCCCTCTTGCCCCGTGCCCACTTGACGTTGAGTTCTGGGACACCCGTATAGCACCTCCTCTGAGATACTTCATGCTAATAAAAAGAAAAAAATTGTTCAATAGGCAAAGATTTTAAGTTACATACACCAAAAAACACCCAAATCAAAAAGCATGTTTTTTAAAATCTGTCAAAAATAAACGTATATATCTTCAGATGGATGCAATTGCAGATTTACTAACTTTCATAAAATTATAATTAAGTAGAGTTTTGTATCATAGATATAAAAACGTTTTCTCTATGTCCAAAACAGACAGACTAAGCAAAGGAGGGAGGGGAGATAATCTTCTTCATAGATACATCATGTGAGAGGGAAAAAGAGATAGCAATAAAAATAAAACAATATTTTTAATACATTTACCATATTATTTAATTAAATTGGTAAGTATTTGTTAAATAAGCTCAGCTAGTAATTCACTAGCTAAGCCCCACAATTCCACTGATGTAGATCTTGAAAATTATGCATGTTATTAAATTAAAAAAATACTCTCTTTTTTAACTTTTTGTTTATTTTACTGGTAAAGGTGACATATCAGGCTGGCAGTGAGATAAAATAGATCAACAGAACACAAATTACAGCAAGGTGTGAAATAAATGGGCATGTATCATTTGACCTTATGTTTCTGCTTGACATTGCAATGTAACATAGAAGGTAAATATGATTACAACCAATTTACTCGCTTATTACATACATACTAAATGTTTATTTATAAATTCAAAATTCTCTGTTATTACCAATTAGTTAATTGAACACTGAATAATGTGTATGCATTTGTAAGTATAAAAAATCCTGCTTCTGTCCTCTCTTATCTGCTTTGTAATAGATCTACCTCCTTTTTTTTTATTTACATCATTGTAGTGAAAGCCAACCCATTATCTAGCTGTTAAAGTAGCCAGGTAGTTAATATTTTTCCAATTAGGTTACAAATATCACTGAAAGATATCTTTTTTTATCATAATGTCAAACACAGCCCACAGCATTTGGAAATTATATTGCTTCGTATAAGTAGTTTCTGAGATTAGCCCCAACAAGATTACATACATTACCTCATTAATATTATTGTAGAAATGTTGAAAGTAGATATGGTGTAAGTGAAAAGCAGAATGCATATTTTTGTATCTGTAGGTTTAACACAATAAATACATTACTTACATTTGTCAGCTTGAAGTTTCCCCATGTGTCATCTCTGAGTGTTACTCCCTTGCAGACTACCTTCTGTCGCTCGGGCTGGACGCCAGTAAGGGCAAATATCTGTGCCTTGAACAGCACAGGCTCCTCATCCGTATTTACCTCCACTCCAGGGTATAACTCCTTTCCCCATTTCACCTTCACTGTGGGCACAAAAGATGAAAATGTACCTAGTCTAAATGTTACTTTACAGCAATAAAAATATGCTTAGACGTAAGCTAAGTAAACAAATAAGTAACATCTAATTATTTAGGAACGTAAACAGGAAAACACGTAGATAAATTGCGAAAACCGGCGTTGATGAATCTTTTGAGACATAATTTTTTATGCGAATTATTTATGGATGAAATACTAAGAAGTATTGTGGTATTTATGTGCGAGTACTAAATGTACGTTTAGGTTTTAGAAAAAGACATTTAAACACAAATATATTAAAAAATTATGGAGATTCTTTAACTAGGTCTAACCTTAAAATTCTAGAAAGTGCTGGATAACAGTGATTTCTTATAGTTATATATTACAAAACACTTACCAGAAACTTTAGGCATGATTAAATAATATCAAAGCAGTATTTGTGCGTCGACTACAATTATAAAATCACTTGAATTTATATGAAATTGAAAGTCACGATCCGTTTTCGTTTGGGGGTCGATGACAATTTTGTTTGACAGGTGTTTTTATGTCAATGTCACGTAAATGACAGTGACGGTAATAATAAAATGACATTATTGATTTATTTTTTCCTAATATCTACGGACAAAAAGCTGTGCCATTCGTATTCCTATTTTGTGGTGCCAATCAAGCGTCCGATCAACCCAAATAAATTATTCTTGCTTATCTGTTGGACATATTACTTTATAATTTGTGACTGTGACCCAAATAAATAAATTGTGGTCTCACTCTAATTTACACCAATGGTGCCAGTTGCGGCCGTTGAGTCATTTTTTTTTATACCAAGGCCCAAACCACCACGGGACCCGTTGGAAACAAAATTATTAATATTTTTTTTTTTCTTTGCCGTACGTTTTGTACTGGCAGGCAAAGGTCATTTGACCATACAGCCTAGAATTATTAATAATTATTAATTTTGATGGCAGCTAGTAGTGGATGGTCCTTAGAACAAATGATTAATTTTTCATCCAATGGCCGACGCGGTGATGGTTGGGCCTTGGGATAAAAAAAATGTTTCAACGACTGCCTTATCTTACTTTTGATTACTTCGTATGTTCCAAACGGCTAAATGGATTTCGACAGTTAGGGCCTTACCGAAAAATGTTACTTAACTTTAACCAATGTCTCGTTGGCTAAAGTTAAGTAACGTTTTTCGGTAAGGCCCTTAATGTACTGTTAGATTCGTCTCAAAAATCTAAAAGTCTTTCATAGAGACTCTTATAGCCTTACCGAAAAACGTTACTTAACTTTTACCATCAACTTAAATTCTCTGTCTTCTTTCCACAAGTGTCATTACGTGTCAGCGAGAAGTTAAGAAAATATGTTAAGCAATGTTTAAAGTTAGTATCGTTTTTCTGTAAGGCCGTTAGTCCTTAGATAGGTATTTAAAAATGAAAACAAAATAACGGGCGGACTTTTGGCGCTAAATTAAAAATCGTTAACATAATTTTTATAACCAAACCTATTCAGTAGGATATCAAAATCAAGGAAATTAATTAAAAAAGAGATTACAAAAATCTAAATCAAAATCATACGTTTAAATTGAATTAGGAATTAAATTCACAATCAATGCATTCAAATAGTTGATTTTTAGTTTTGAAATTCGCTCTTATGTAGTCGGGTAAGCTTTTTGCTTGCTAATGTTACGGATGAATTTCCCAAATGCCTTCGAAAATTTCCTTGCTGTAGAACGTCTTGAGATCACGCGGTCTCGACGTAGTACCTACGTACGTTCGATGAACTTTCCATAGCGAAGGCTGCTCGGGCGCACCGGCGAGCACGCCCTCATCGCGCCAGTCGTCACGAAAACCTGCAACACCTTGCATGTGTTCCAGGTTCAAAACATCAATGTGATTTTCGAAAACTATTTTCATTCAAATTTAGTGTTCGTGTGTGAATGTGGTCGAATAAGTTGAGTGAATTTTGTTGTTTTTGTTTTTTTTTCTAATGGAATGGTAATTGAGCGTGCAGACCCTTCATGCCGGAGCTTATAGTAAGTTTGCAAGCTTTACATTGAAGAGAAATAAATTATACACTGTGAATCTTATCGCGTCTGACGAAGTGTCTATTGTTGCTTTCTTATGCATAAGATTTATGTATATATTGGGAGTGGTGTAAGGTCTACTTTTGACTACGTAGATACAATTTATACATGGTAGATGCTAAGTGCTAGGTAAGTAAGTACTAATCAAGTGGTTAAGGTGGAACTCAAAGCGCGCAGCTATCTCTCTCGCACATCACAACATTTTTAAACATACATCGTTGACTAGGGATATTAGAAAAGTGAGACATGAATTTCTTTATTTATGATTTAGATAGGAGAAACATTTTCAAAACAGTTCTATTCAGATGGCATTTATACTAGCGACGGAGTAGTGAAAAACGCATATTTTCCTACTCCTCAGCCAATTTAAAAGTTATCAAAGAAACACTTTCTTAAAAATATTTCTCCTATCTAAATATACTAATTCATGTCTCACTTTTCTGTGCCTCTATTCACAATCATTCGGAATCGTGTCAGAAACTATATCTTGATCTTTGTCATTCTGTGTGGAAATGACAAAGATGAAGATATACGGCCTTACCGAAAAACGTTACTTAACTTTAAACAATGCTTAACATATTTTGTCAACTTCTCGCTGACACGTAATGATACTTGCGGAAAGAAGACAGAGAATTTAAGACGTTGGCTATAGTTAAGTAACGTTTTTTGGGAAGGCCTATAGTCTCCAACCCGATTCCGAATCTAACAAGTTGTTACTAATAGCCCTACTGATATCCCTGCTCAATGATTGTACCTATATGCTTAAAAACATCGTAATCCGCGAGAGAGATAGCTGCGCACTTTGATTTGAACCCATCCTTAACTTTAAACAGGTGCAGACCTACCTCGAAGGCCCTACTACTTACTTTAAAACTTGACTTGAGTTGTCCAGAAACTACGTAATAATTTGAGAAACGAAAATGTCTTTTATAGTAGGGAAACATGTTTTATACCAACATTAAAAATTTTGTGTTATCAGACAATTTTATTTAATGAAAACTAATATATATATGCAATATGTAATAAAGGCTTGATGAATGAAATATAAATCACCCCGAACACCGTTATAAATTATGAAACATCGCAAAATACCTCTTTTACTTCGCAGTCAGGTAATAAAAAATAAGTAACATAGCTAGCTGCGCTCCGCGGTGTCATTACCCGATTGAAACCACGGGTCACAACTAGTAATAAATAAATAATAATAGGTGCCTATTTCATACGGCTATTGCTGAAAATAGTACGCCATTCTCACGAATAATTTCCATAAAACCTCGTATATACAAATAAAGAATTTAATGTCATGAATAATAAGCGTTAATAATAAAGCCGAACGAGATTAGAATATCAAAAAGGTAAACCAACAATGTTTGAGAACATCAAAACGGATTCTTGAAATGTTTTGCCACTTTTTGCCTCAACCTCGCCAGGTGCGTGGAATTTTTAATGGAGCATGGACTTGGCATCTTATTTTTACCTGTAGATATTTAATGAAGGCGTAGGTATGGGCACAGTATATATAATACGGAGTAGTATTTCGAACCGACCTCAAAAAGGAGGAGGTTGTCGTTTCAACTTATTTATTTATTTATTAACTGTAAGTTTTTGTATAATATGTTTGTTACCGCTTAACTTCGTCATTTATAAACCGATTTCAAAAAACTTTTATTTGAAAGGATAGACTTTCAGATTGCTGGTTTTTAAAACCAAGTTGTTTCAGATTTATAAACTTTAATTATGTAGCTTGCATTTTTGAATTACAAATTAAAATATTAAAATTAAAGTAAATTAAAGTATTATTATTAAAGTATTGATTTAAATTCGAACAAAATATCATTTCTTTACCCGTAATTTTAACCCCTCCCTCACTGTCGTTGGAAAAATTGAACTCTCTTTAAATGGAACGTAGCAAAAAAAAAAATACAATAAACTCGAACTGCCGATAAAAGAAAAAAAAAACAATCAAAAACAACATAAACTTTGTTTGTGGCTTAGGTCCATCGAATAATTTCTATGCACAGAATTCGCCCTATTACATAGTTTCTATGTTTGCTACCGCTATTACCTACGTACATACATATATTGCCAAGGCATCGCGTCGCGCCGTCGTCGTCGGTCGGCTGGATAGAAAATTACGGGGTTTAGCGGGAACTTGAGAAAATCATTATCTTTGATTTTATCATCTTAAATGGCAATATTTCATTAAACGCGCGAATATAAGCAAGCATTTATTCAAAATTCCGATACTGAAAATAAGTTTAAAATTAAGTCTTAACAATAACTTATTTTACTTGACTATAATTTTAAATAGGACTAGGTCTTGCCCAATGAAATTAAAGAAGTTTAGTCTTTTGAAGAATTAACTTTAAAAATCTGGAAAAGGGCACAATAGACAATGCGCAGCCAACAAGAGATAACGAGATTTATCTTTCTCTCAAGAGAGAGAAAGAGAGAATCAGTAGAGTCTCTTCCGTTTGAGGGTCCAGTAGCCTCATTTTTTGAGCCTGGTTCAAAAAATTGATTCCTTGAATCCTTACAGCTGAAACTTTCGAATACGGCAGCGAATTGCATAACACAGATGAAGAGAGCAGTTATAAAAGAATGTTATAAAATACATAACTAAGTATTACTTACATTTAGCAGATCGGACTGATAGCGCGGACAAAAGAGTTACGAAATAGAAAGGTCACTTACGGAAAACTTTCCACATGAATTAAATAACATCAAAAATAGCGAAACTCGGAGCGTCTCTTAGTCGGTATTGGTATGAATTTCATACTTTCACTTATGTTTCCAATTACCGAAGTCAGAGTGATGTTATCTTCGATTTACGTCAGAGCAGTGGGCGGCCAATAATTATTCTATCAAAATTATTCTAAATAAAACAAATAAAAAAATGAATAATCTTTAATTAATCACATTAATCTTAACTCATAGGTAATATTATAAAAGCGAATGTAACTTTATCTGTCTCTTTACGGTCGCTATACGGCTGAACCGATTGTTATGAAATTTGGTGTTCTCTGTACCTCTATAGCTGAGAACCTAGAGACGGACATAGGCTACATTTTGTCATAATCGTCACCGTTCATCATCACCATCGTTTTTCATCACTACGCAGATGAAACCGCAGGGCACAGCTAACTTACATTATTAAAGCGAAAGTAACTCTGTCTTTCAGTCTGTTTTTCAACCGACTTCAAAAAAGAAGGAGGTTGTCAATTCGACCGTATTATTATTTTGTTTTTTTAATGTTTTTTATCTCATAACCTTCGACTGGGTGAACCGATTTTGATGATTTTTTTATTTGAAAGCTGGTGCTTCTCGTGTGGTCCTATTTCAATTTGGTCCAGTTCTGACAATGGCATCCATGAGAAGTCGGTTACTTCAGTTTTTTTTAACTATAATTATTACTTTCACGACTGAACGGCTAAACCGAATCTTATGAAATTTAGTACAGCGATATCTGAGTATCTGGAGATGTACTTATAGTCAGCAGTACATCGTCATCATCACCGTTTTTCATCACTTCGCTGTTGAAACCACGGGGAAAAACTAATATGAACTTATCAAAATAACTAGTCAAAAACAAAATAATAGTTTGGCTGGTCAGTGGTCAATCATTCTTATAATAATTAACGGACTGTCGACCAATGACAGTTCACCAGATTTATTATTGGTCATCACTCCGTTCACTGTTCATTCATTAAGACAAGATTGGTTGGCCAGCTATGTTGACCAGACCAGACAATACTTTAACGGTTCTGTCGAAGCGTCGAGTCGTCGCTTCGTTTCTGTCGATTCGCATACACACTACAGCTACATACACCTATTAAGATTCATTTTCTAGGATTCCGTAGTCATATAGTCTGTCTGTCTCTTAGTAAAAAAACCTAAACTTAAAACATGTAAGAAATGAAATTTTGTTCAAAATTTATGCTAACATAAATTAACTCGTATGTTCATATTATCAAATAGAAGACCCTGTTATAAGTTCATATTACACTGTTATTGTTGACCGTGTTATATGTTCTGTTATACTGTGCAACTATTGAACCCTACTTTGCGCGTGGCTCGACACGCACTTGGCCATTTTTTGTAAGTGATATGCCATTATTCTCGGCATTTACGAGTGGTAAAACAAATACAATAAGAGATTTAATACGTGGTAAGTTGTCGCTTTTTGCGCGTGTTAAGTATTGTTTGGATTGATTATACGAAAGCCGTGAGTTTTTCTAAGCAGAACGCATCAAAGACAAGACTTGACATGATGGGTAAAGATTAATTACTTAGATGCTTATCTCTTGTGAAGTTTAGAAATATGGTTGAGGAGGTACAGTCAGCATGAGTGTAACTTTGAATCGGGGCATATGACTACCGGTTTTTACCCGACTGCGTAAGAAGGAGTGTTATGTTTTTCGAGTGTATGTATGTATGTTTGTCTATGACCGCCTACAGCCTGAACGGCTTGACCGATTTTGATATGCGAGGTTTCGTTAGATTCATCTTCACTCCCTGGATATCTTAAGATATATTTTGTGTAATAATAAATGTATTATTTATTATAATAACTCTCACAAAAATAAAAACCGGACAAATACGAGTCAGACTCGCCCATCGAGTGTTCCGTGGATAAAAGGGGGAAATTATATATTTTCTTTCATAAACAGAAAAATATATATCGTAAAAATATTTAAACCTGAATATAAAATACGGTAAAACTATTAATTATCAATAGCAAAAATTTATAATAAATACACAGATATCACTGAATTCGTAATTCACAGTTGTTTTTAGATGGTTCTTTGGCATTTAATAATAATAAAACCTCGTTTCGACCAGGCTAGATATTTAAGCAGAACATTTATTAATGTATCATTTAATAAGCTTAGAAAATACGAATTTCAAATATAGAACTACCCAACCTAACGCAATATTTATAGTAAGTAGATAAAATTATTATTTTAGTCGTAATTGGTACATAGTCATACTCGAACCAGTCGCAGAGCACCAGGTCTATATATCAGACATCATAGAGAAAAAATGTATATTATGGTAATATAATATCATAATTATCATAGAGCTTTGGTTAACCCAGGCATTCCGACGGTCGCCGAAATATGATGTCGAAAACTAAAGAGATTCGAAACAAAAATCCGGGTAGGTATATAAGGGCGTCTCAGGCGTCGCGTAGCTTTTAGTTTGATGCTTTAATTATACGAGCTACGGGTATCAAAGTATCAAAATATTTCAAAGAGTTTTTTATTTTTCTTCTCTAAGTACATTTTCTAATTAAATAGAACCGAAAAATGCGAGTTAGACTCGCCCATCGAGTGTTCCGTACAAATTAATAAAATGACTACCGGGTGATGCTAGTCATTGATAAAAGGGGGAAATTATATATGTTTAGGTATATATATATATATATTACATTTTTGGTCATAATCCGAAAATAACACATCGTAGAGAGCTCTTTCATATGATACCCCACATGATGCGGTTAGCCCGCTTTAAAATATACTATTTTATACTATCACTTCAACGTATTAATCCTCTATGCGCTGTGAGCGCGGCGTAGGAAGACCAGCCACAAGATGGACAGATGACCTCATAGAAGTGGCAGGAAGTCGCTGGATGTAAGCCACATCCATCGGGTCTTTTTTGGAAACCCTTCAGGGAGGACTATGTTCAGTGACTTCTTGTTTCTAAAAAGACCAGACTAGACGAGACGTCATTCGGAAGTGATGTCTGCGCTGCTCCTTTTGAAAAAGGCCGCCGTATGCGGTTGAACCTATAGTAGGAGAATTCGGCTCAAAAATAGACGTGAGTAAGCCGTTTGTACAAATAAAAATTTTTTCAAAAAAAAACGATGATAACTTACTTAACAAATTTTAAGACATGATATCCTTGTAAATCCTTTAAATAATGTTTGATTTTGAATTCCTTGTGTTATAAGAGAATTGAGAGGGGCCAACAATTAGGCAGTCTCCCGTGGCTCGTTGTCCAGTGCGTCACGGTTCACGCTCCACGGACCAGCTCCTAACTTGATTCATATTCTCACTTATGTGCAACTTATATCTACTTACTTTATTACATTGTAACACTAGTTTAACCCGCGCTGCCACATGCGATTATTATCAGTTTATAACACACCTACCTACTTAAGGCAAAAAGAGGTTTTAAATCCAGTTTTGTGGCTTTTCCATCAATATCTTTAAAGTCAAGAAAAACATCAGAGGTGGTTCGATATCCTTCTTAAGTATCTTCTGATTGAATTAGAATTAGAAATTATTATGAATTAGATTTTCAAGAAGTACCTACGAATTTGTAACATAGCTAGTAAACTAGAATTAAACAAGTATCAATATTAAAAGAAAAACAAAATACCCGACTGCAGAAAAGAGGTTTTTGCAGCCTAACCTAGGATTTTTTTAAATTTTGATGTACCCAGTGTCACTCTCACAACTAAGACGAATATATTGACACCACTCACATCAAAATCGGTCAACCGTTTAGACTCTAGGGCGTGTCAAAGAAATATACATATACACTCGAAAAACATAACCCTCCTTCTTACGCAGTCGGGTAAAAACAAAAAGAGCCATCCTCACACAACAATACCTAAGTGAATAAATCTAATTACTCAGTTGAAATAAGTTGTCATAAGTCAGAATACTGTTAGGTGAATGTAAAATAATTAAACAATCACTTAAAATGCGAAAACAGAATTATTTTAAGCTGTGCATTCACCGCGTCGAGCGCGTAATAAAGTTGTCCATACAAAAGACTTAAACGCGCGGTGTGCGATTCGCGAACTCAATCCTTACCAATCAAGAAAGCTTCCTTTATACAATGTTTGTTATATTATATCATTTATTGGTGCTATAAACATTTTATTATGATTGTTTGACCTTAATTGGCGTCAGTGCGGCAAAATAATTTCGTTTCAGACATGCAAATTTATTCTTCCTTTATCGTCGCGTCGTCCGTGCATTCGTGGAAAGATTTGCATTTCCTAGTAGATAAATTACTATAAGTGTGTCCAAAATAAGAGATCGCGTCAATTATAGAGTTATGTAAAGACCGTGGAAACGTGTCAAAGAGCATAGAGAATGTACGGAAGTACTAGTACGTCATAAAAATAATCGAGATCAACTCTATAATTCTGCTTCTACGGAGTCGGTAGTTAAAGTAAAAGTGGAACGAAAAGATTGATGTTTATGATTTATTGATATCGTAAAAATTGTTTTTAATGTGTGTCTGCTAATTTTGACATGGTCACTTCAAAATCAAATCCGATAGGTACCTGCACCACCTGCCATTTACGTAAATGGTAAAATACAAGATTGTGATGATTTAAAAAAAAACTGGTGATTTTGTCAACGTTATAAACAACATTAGCTTATGTAATTCGAAAGATTTTTAAAGAATATACGTATACAGATTACAAGTAGGTACATAAATGTCACATTTCTGTTATCTTAATCTAAACTTTGGCTTAGATCCGGAATGCTCAACATGGAGTCTGGATAACTATAAAATTTGTAACAGTTTTGTGTTTGACCGTAAACCTGTTAGGCGAAATTGTGTCCAACCACAGATCACGTTTAACTAGAAGAAACCGATTCACCCTTACCTAATACTTGAAAAAAAACGCATTTTTTATTTTTGCAAGAGATCTCTTATTATTAAAAAAAATATAACCCATGACACTCAGGGAATGTAGACGCATCGAACAGTACCTCGCACATTAAAATCGGATAAGCCATTTAGGCTGTACATACATAACTTGAAAAACGTAAACCTTCTTCTTATGCAGTCGGATAAAAAGCATATTATACACATAAGGAGTACGATAGAAGTCGAATTAAAGCGTATCATGTGCGTGCGCAAAATTTCCGCTCATACAAAGATTAGGTCACACATACAATACTGGATTTACCTGTCACTAAACCCACGCATCTTTACGTGGCCCGCTTGGCGCTTGCCTTCTGAATAGGGTTGCCAACCATCCCGTGTGAGGCTGGACGTTCCATTTTCAGGGTTCAAATAATGCGTCCCCCAATATAAGTCAGCGAGACACTGCTGTCCGACTTCATTGTGACTTCATGGTAAGCCTAGTAAGACAAAATTCAAAACTGCATTTAAAAATTCACTTTTCTGTTTAATTGCAGACTTTTGTAATTATGTAGGTTATGAGGAATAAAAAAATGCTCAATTATGCTAAATTACATGATAAGTACTTACTCATTCAAAAATAAAAACTAATTTTTCATCGACTACTAAAAATAATTGGTAATATTTTTCAAATGAGAAAAAAAGTACTACTACAGATAAGCCATAGTACAAACTTTGCTTAGTTTGGACTAGGTGATGTGTGAAATGTCCAAATATTTATTTATATAAAAAACTATCACAATTGTTTTTCTTTCTTTACTGAGCATTTGTAATCAGGTCCGCTTTTTTTGCCTATTCCCGCATATAATTAAAAGTCTCCCGCTTATCTGTATATAAGAGTTGGCAAGCCTACTTCTGAATAACAAGTTTGACAAACGGGTCGTGAATGTAAAGGGCTCGGAAGCGGCCTCCGGGCAGCTGCCGGCCACCTGTCGCTTCCACGAAGGGACTCGAGCCGAACAAGTGCCTAAACAAACCCTTTGTAGCACAGTAAACAGCCAGTCTTCATTCAAGTTTGTTAGAAATCGGATCATTCACAAACTATATATAGCGTATACCGTTGTCTGTGCTGCTAGTTTTTAACCCCTGGCCCAAAAATAGGGGTGTTATAAGTTTGACGTGGCTATCGTTTGTTTTCAACCGACTTCGAAAAAGGAGAAGGTTCTCAATTCGACTCTATTTTGTTTGTTTTTTTTAATGTTTGTTACCTCATAACTTTCAACTGGGTGAACCGATTTTGATGATTCTTTTTTTATTTGAAAGCTGGCGCTTCCCGTGTGGTTTCATTTCAATTTGGTCCAGTTCTGACAATGGCATCAACGATGGCATGACGAGTGGTGAGTCGCACAACTCTTTCCGATCCCCATCTTTTCTGGTGGGGATACGGAAGCCCAGGTAGGAATTGAACCTGTGCTTGGCTGGTTTTTCTAAATTTTATTACGGCATATGATATAATATCTACCTATAGACCTCTGCCAAGGATTCCCTGGATCCAAGGATTGCTCAACCCTGGATTCACGCCTGCTGTGTTTGGTGGGAGGGAGAGGGTATTAGAGGGTTAGAGGGTAAAATGTAATATCAGTTTACAGTGACAGTGTCAGCTCGTCGTCTCTATAAATGCCAATTTCCTTGACTTTTACAGTTCGCCCCGGGCGTACTGTAAAAGTAAGAAAAATTGCTGGTATCTAATCGTTTTTCTTTATCAAAGATGTTTGTAATATTTTTTTTCTTTTTCTCCTAGTCCAGCGATGAAAATGTTTCATAAAATTCGTCGAACTTCAAAAATTTCTGACGATACCAATAAACCATATTATTATACACTTTACCTTTCAAATCAACTTCAAATGCAATAATTTCTCAAATCGCATCAGTGACCAGCGCTGCCGCGCCGGTGATCACCGACAAATTGCTCGTTATTTCCGAGTTATTTCATCTATTTGCGCAACCGTGACTCGACAAACTCAACGCCTCGCTTATTAAATTGGTGTACCAAACTTGGCCATATTTTTTTTTAGTTGCACCACAGAATTAATAATACAGGTAATTATAGATACTCACTTCGCGCACATATTTAATTGACTAAGTACCTATCTATAAGTATAAGTTTCCGGTAGCCTAGTGGTGAGACCGTCTGACTTGCGATCCGCAGGTCCTGAGTTCGAATCCCACGGCACGCACCTCTCTGTATTTTCGAAGTTATGTGCGTATTGTTGATTGCCGCCAACTTCAAACGATGAAGGAAAACATCGCGAGGAAACCTACATGTCTGAGAGTTCTCAATGATCTTGAAGATGTGTGAAGTCTACCAACCCGCACTTGGCCAGCGTGGCAGACTATGGCCTAACCCTTCTCACAATGAGAAGATGGCCCGTTCCCAGCAGTGGGACAGTTTGTACAAACAGGGCTGATGAAAAAAAAAGTACCTATCTTTGATCCGAACTATGAACTGTTGAATATAAATTCCACGAAAACGTTTTTTAAAAGACACTTTCTAAATCCCGAAAGCTCATTTGACAATTCACCTGATAGACTTTCGTAAAGAAACTTTTAATAATAGTTTTTTTAATAATAATAGTTTATATTTTCTTTCATTAACCGAAAAATATACATCGTATAAATATTTAGTAACCTGTTTTAGCTTGTACTAATGAAGCTCTTTCATATGACACCCCACATGATACGGTTAAAGCACTTTAAAATTTGGATCCTCCTTTCTTGCATAAAGACCCAATTTTTTATGATTAAATTAAAAATGTACAGTTTTCGGATTTTTTCTTTATGTTTACTTTATGACAATGCTTCTTGCCAAATTTCACAGTTAGGTATAGGTCAACGGGAAGTACCCCATAGATTTTGATTCCCTTGCGAGTGTCGAAATATGTTTTTTATCCAACATATTCGGTTGTAACTTTTGTTATGAAAACTAAGAAGTTTTATTTTTCTCTTCTACGTATATGGTTTTAATTTCAACTCTATACCTTCACGCGTTCCCGAGATACAGGTATTGACAGACGGACAACAAAGTGATCCTATAAGGGTTCCGTTTTTTCCTTTTGAGGTACGGAACCCTAAAAATTATGGAATCAGATACTCGAGTCAAGAAAAACAACTACTTAGTTCTGTAAAACGGATTAAGGCAAATAAGATTTGAATAAATGTATTTAGGATCATATTACTTACCTACACACAATAGGACACTTAAGTCAATAATAAGAAAGTCAGCTTACACATGCGTGTGCCTTGCCTGCTCATATGCATCTCCTTCTATCGTGTGGCTCTTATCTCTTCTGGCGCGTAGCAAAGTAGGTACATAAATGTCCGGTCGAGCCGGCAGATTCAGATTTAGATATTTTTTTACCATTTTGCCATTCCATAGTATTACAAAGTTGGTAAAACAAATGAACACTAGTATGGACTTTGTCGGGCGCAGCAACATAGAAGAAACGAAATGCCTTGACTCCACTTTCATTGTGCGCATTGTACCAAACTGTGGAATGCGCTTCCGGAATGGGTCTTTCCGAATGGATATAATCTAGGCAAGCGCACTCCATCGTAGACCGTAACCACCAGATGAGTTGACGGTCAAGCGCAAGCCTATTTTCGAATAAAAAAAAGAGTTGTAGTTGAGCACCAATTTTAGTATTCTAGTACCTATACTTAAACTAAATTATAGAGTATGTCTGGCCTGCAAAACCACAACATGTAACAATGTAGCGCTTGTCTTGTATTTCTACCGTCACCGTAGAGACTGCCGGGATTAGCGGTCAGCAAGCTGTAATGAAATTACAACAATTATGTGCGATCAAACGTCTTGTCGGACAATCGCATACGCATTCCACAGTCACACGAGCTCCCCGCGGCGGTGAATGACCAACATGCCAGTTACGCTTATTTTTTCAGCCCGTCAACTGATCGATTTACTAACCGATTTTGATATTAGACTTATTTTTTCAGCCCGTGAACCGATCGATTTATTAACCGATTTTGATATTTGACAGAAACATTTGTTATTCAACTCTAACAAATCTGAAATATGAGCAAAATCGGTCTAGAGTTTGTCGAGACAAAATATTGTGAATTCTCGGCTAAAAAGAGAAGTTTTGGTACGAGAGCATTTTGTCGGTCGATTTTGATAATATTTGACAATAATTATAGTTTCAAAAACTGAAGCAACCGACTTCTCATTGATGCCATTGTCAGAACTGAACCAAATTGAAAATTGAATTCACCCAGTCGAAAGTTACGAGGTAACAAACATAAAAAAATACAGTCGAATTGAGCAGCTCCTCCTTTTTTGAAGTCTGTTGAAAATATTTGAAACACAAATATGAACAGTTCACTTCGCGAGCACAGACTTTTTGTAACAAGTAATTCCAGTTATTTTGTTATAAAAACCAAAGTACTGAACCGATTTTGATAAAATTTATATGGGACTACCTCTGATCTAACAAACAAAATAAAAGAATCATCAAAATAGATTCATAATTGGCGAAGTAATCGCTGAACAAACATACAAAAAAAACACAGTCGAATTGAGAACCTCCTTTTTGGAAGTCGGTTAAAAATATTAACATAAGCCTTATAAGGCTCGGTACACATTATACTTGTATAATACTAGTATAATTTATCGGTTTCTTCTAAAGTAAACGTCTTGTTCGAAGTAATTACTCCAGTCTCCATATTAATCGTATTTGGTAGGTATATTTCGAAATCGCCTTTATACCCAGAGACTTTATTCGGAAACGATGGCGCACAGAACACCAAATAAGGCGGCATATGATTGATTTATCTTAGCAGGTAATCTAGTAAATTGAGCGTGGATTGGATTCAAAATAATCATTAATTTGTCATGGTTCGAAATTGTTTAAGTGCGTGTTTTTTTTTTATATAAAAAAATTAATTTAAATTAATTTTAATTTTATAGAATTTTATACTAGAGTTTTAGTGGAATATACGAAAATTTAATTGGATCGGTTAATAAACTTCCGAGATATAAACATAATTATGTTTTGGTGGGAGATGCTGTCCCTTTCCCGCGAAACAAAAGTTTGTCGTTACGTCACACTAAGGTATTTCGACTTGCGCTTTATTGTGTCATAACAAGAGCCGCCATATAATTGAGATATTTGCAATTAATCTTAACTTTCTTCTACAAATGTGATATACCCTCAATAATGACCGATATTAAGGCTAATAACAATTAGATACCTACTTCATTGTAAAACTTAATCTTTTTTAGATTATAGTTGGTAATAAACAAGTATAAATTTAGAAAACTCAAAACTCCCGACAAGAAAAAAACGACTGAACCCAAGGAAGTTGAATCACAATGGAAGGAGCCATAAACTTTGCTTATCGCTATTTAGCTGTTTAAAACGTGTCATTCCTTCTCTTCGGTCATATATTGCGTGAAGTGGGTGTCACGGGAAGAAAAATTATTGTTAAAATACGCGATAATTTAATGCATTAGTTTATGCCATCTAACTAGTGATGGACTAAAACGCACGTAAAAATAAATATGGACATATTTTTATAACCGCTGTCAGCAATTTTTGTATTTCCATATATTTTTGGCAATAAACGCGGACACGGTGTGAAACACTGTACCCTCTATCCATTAAACATAGCGAAAAATTCTTCATCTATGGCTGAACTTATTTAATTAATTATTAGCTATCGATAAAATCCTCTTTCAAACATAAAACAAACTAGATCGACATCGGTCCATCCGTTTGAAAGCTCCGATGTCAGACAGATAGACAGATACACACATCAAACTTAGAACGACCCTCTTTTTGAGTCGGGGGTTAAAAACACTTTTGTATGGATATCGTACCAGCTCAAAATCGATTTGTCCGAATAAGCATCCAAACAAAGTTTAACGAAGATAATAAGCCGGACGTCGGTTTACGTGTCGAGGTCAAATCACTCATTGTATGCATTGTCTTCTGTGAAACGAACCTACTTGTAGCTACTTTACAACATGTCGTCTGTACAGCTTTAACAAGTATCTATATTAACAATGAATGAATAAATTAAAAATAATTAACAATACAGAATACTCCAACACATAAAAACGATTTTCGTAGTTACTTTTCGTTACTACGTTACTTTTATGTTTAGTGTAAGTTTTTCGCGAGAAAGTATGTGCTGACGCGTGGAAAAATACATAATTTTTAAAATAATTATAAAATCACTTATTTTTCACTATGGGGAATAGTTATTTGTGATACTAGGGTGATAAGTTCATTTTTACAAAAGAGTAGACGTATGTAACTTACCATCGTCACGGTTTTGTAAACATCAATCTCACCCGTGTGTCATACGTTTTTCAATACATTTGCAACAAACCAATAACTGTCAAAAATGTCTGAACAGGGTAAAACTGGGTACAACCGCCATAGCCATCAAAACAAAATTGGTCATGACCAATTTTGTTTGCAAATGTATACAAGACAGATTAGCATAGCATCGCTTCTGCGATAAACAAAAACTCTAAAATGCTATGGATGAAAAAGTTGCAATACGATTGTAAATAATGAATACAGGTTTATTGATTTTATTCTACAATTTTATTTCAGAACACAAAATGTTACAAAGTTCTCAAAGGTTAATTAATACAAAGTATCTTCCCCAGCCACGATTGAAATCGTACGTTAACATTGTTAAACCTTAAAAGATTCACAGCTCACCTCGTACGTTCAGTAATTACAATCATGATCTGGCTTATTAATGTACGGCTGTACGTCGGTACACGCGTCATGAGAATACACCGCGTTTCACAATAAAGCTGTATATTCACTAGTCGCGCAACATGTTGTTCAACATGCTGAATGACGACGCGCATGTTTTGTTTTACGTCAAATGTATACAGTCGACTTGTCGCCTAACATGAATGAATGAACATTATGCAATTGTTGTGAGGTATCAACTATCAATAATACAATCAATTACATACAAACAAACGCTTTAATATATAATTATATAGGTAGTTTAAGAAACTGAAAAAACCGACTCCAAAATATGCAATATACGCACATACGCGACTTGCTGTTCACTCTTCTACAGGCGCTTGGATGATATTTTACCAGATATTTTGTTATAAATACCAAAGCACTGTATTGATTTTGATAAAATTTATAAGGAACCACTTCTGAAGTATGAAAAAAGAATCATCAAAATCAATGAACAATCTGGCTGCGTAATTTGTGAACAAACATACGAAAAAAACATACAGACCGAATTGATAACGTCCTTCTTTTTGGAAGTCGGTTAAAAATAATAAATAAAAGCTCATAACATCATGCCTCACTATTAACATTGTTGTAGATAATTTCAACACGTGATACCAATCAAAACAACTAGGTACACAAATAAAACGCGTTATGTCGTGTGTAGTCTGGCAATACGCGTGCTGTTGTGCAACGTTGCACAGCTTTAATAACTATGTTTTAAGCTTGATCTTCACTAGGGGACAAATAAAACGAATTTGAAGCACAATAACTTCGGTTTTGCACCGAGAAAAATGATACGGCATCACTTTCATGTTAGTTCTTGTAGAAATGTAGCCCGAAGAGTATGCAGAAATCGAGGTACATATGTATAAATGTAAGCGAAAGAAAAGGTGCTAGGTGAGAAATTATCTACTACAATGAGATAATTCTAATCTAAGCGATCTTCAATTATTCTGATAGTCACTTAACAACAAGCGGTGCGAAACCAGTGTCTAATACGTAGCAATAGATCCAATCATCACAGAGGAAGTAATAGTCGGAAACTATATCTCCATCTCTGTCATTCTGTGTGGAAATGAGAAAGATGGAGATATCGTTTCCGACCCGATTCTGAATCCGACAAGTTGTGAAAAGCCCTACAGTTGAAAATTGCCTCGCAAGTATTGTAGCGCAAACTGTTCCTTGAACCATTACTAGACACTTCACAATGATGCAGTATCGTGTAGATTCCGTATTGCTCTTAATTTTCGACAACAATTTGTCCCCTAGTGTAACCGTGGCTTTATGCTGCGACATTTCTTCGTACACTTCCTTAGCGACTACGTTGTATACTGTGAAGCTTCCTCGAAGACTACAATGACTGCGGACACCCGTACGTCGTGTTATAAAGCCACAGAGCGCGTAATAATACCGGTATAAAGTATAATGTGTATACCTACGTTCCACCTCATCAGCGCATAGCAGACCGCTATGCAAACACTTGTGCGTGCGCGCTGCTGGAAAGCCGGTTTAAATTTTGCTATTTTAGACATTGCCTATTAGAGATTGTGTTTGCCTTATGAATTGACATTGCAGAATGGGTAAAAGATTTTTAATCAAGTATAAGTTTAGAAAACTCAAAAACCCCCGACAAATAAAAACGGCTGAACCAATGAAACATTAAACACTCTCTATAAAATCCTCTTTCAAACAAAAAAACTAGATCAAAATCGGTCCTTCCGTTTGAGAGCTACGACGCCACAGACAGACACAGATACACAGATAAACACGTCAAACTTATAACACTCGTTTTCTTGGGTTCGGAAGTTAAAAATAACAAGCAGTTCAAGGAACAGCAGACCTCATCGCCACATTTTTTTGCTGAGAATAAACCACTTCGGCCGCGTACGTAACTTGTACGAAACTGGTGTCGATCGGAGAAGTTTTTCCCGTATTCGTAACCACGGCTTAGACAACCTTACATAATGTGCTCAAATCGATTTTTTGTTTAGAACTGAGTACCAAATATTGTCATAATCGGCTGGTAAGTGACGACACAACAAAGTTGAGGAAAATTTGATAGGTCACTGTACCCCTTCAAAAAAGTCGCACATTTTGCCAGCCGATGCAGGCAGGGACTTTAGCTCCCCGCTTCCCTCGCTCGGTCAAGTACCTCTCCACATATCATTTAACATTTACTTTTACCTATCAAAACCTAAAGAGTCTTGAATGAATGACTGACTGCCAAACAATGTAGGTACAGTATCTACCTATAAACTGCTGGGTAGATCAGGCCTACGGCTACGGACCTTGTTATTGGATGTACTTAGGTACCTACCTATAAAAAATACTTAAATAACAATTGAAAGAATTCAATGTTCAAATTCAAGATGAAAAGTTAGAAAACTCGCCATCAACTACTACCACATTATTTTATTTATTATTTATTTAACAACACAAACTTTACATTATAAATTGGCTTATAAGGACCACCATCAGGAAGCTCCAGTGCCCACTTTCCGGCTCAAATATCGTCGACATGGTATCATATTATTGCACTCTCATCTACGTTACATACACAGCACAGGTTACATACGTATGCGAAATCTTCGTGTGATATTACCAGCGGAATTTGTCTTAATATCACTTAGATTTTGACCTTTTACCTTTCTTTGTAGTGCTCGTGGCGTAGCTTGACTAGGTGTTTTCGAACGATCACCAATGTCAAGCAACGGATGGATCGGTCAGTCTTCGGATGGGTGACCGTGAGTGGCATTTCTTTCTGAGCGCTACCGTGGCTCGGATGACACGTTAAATTGTATGTCCCGGTTGTTTGTTCTTAAAAACAGCAATCGTCAAGCCAGGTCAGAGGCCTTTCGGCGGCTTAATAACTCTGACACTACGGCTGGCCACTCAGTCTATACGAACTTACTTACCTTTATTTGGTTAATAAATTTCAGTTTAAAGATCAACGCAAACAGGTGACGTGACGTGCTAGAATAGAACTTACGTAAGAGCGAGAAAGGTGACCTTTTCTAAAATGTCTGATACTACTCGTAATTATAATTATAGTACATAATCGCAAGTGCATATTTATATAAAACTACATTACAATTACCAGTACATCCCGACGATTTGCAATTTTAAAAATTGTCGTAACAAATTTATAACTACGAAACACATTACGTAACTCATTTATAACTACTGGGAATAAACGTAATTGAATATAGGTATAATGGGTATATATAGGTATTTCGATACGTTCAAACCAATTAAACCTGAACTGATTGTTATGAAATTTGGCACAGAGATAGTTGGGCTAGATTTCGTCATCCTCATCACAGTTCACCATCACCATAGTTTTTCATCACTACGCTAGTGAAACCCACACTAGTAAACTATATTTATAATTTGCAGTAGACCGAATACAGCGACGGAGAAAAGAGAAACCATCGTCTTAACATCGACTCTAGATACGTATAAAGAGCAATCATTAGGCGCAAGCTCGTTAACGAGGGAAAAGTAATGGCCCCCACGTTTTATGAAGTTGGATCTTATCGGAATAATGATATTCCGATAATGAACACATGGTTTAGGTTAATGTACTTAAATGAGTAGCTTAGGTAGAGTTAATAGCGTTTTTAGGGTTCCGTAGTAAACAAGGAACCCTTATAATTTCGCCACGTCCGTCTGTCTGTCCGTCCGTGGCTTTGCTCAAAAACTATAAGTACTACAAACCTGTTAATTGAAATAGATATGCATATTAATAATGTCGAGAAAGTCGTAGTCGTAGAATAAAATTTTGAAAAGATTTATTTTTGGGGTACCTCCCTACACCTTGAATTATTTTTTTCTCATCTAGAATTATTTAGGACTCAATAGATGAGAAATGTTGTTTTGTAGGATTGCGAAATATTAAGCTTTGAAGTGATAATTTTTGTTAGAGTCACGTGTCTCCCCCTCATCTACAGGCTAAACGGTTGACTTTGGAAAAATGAAAAAATTCATGCTAGTAGAATATATGATGAAATTAAAAGGAAAACTATCACGGCTACGAGTAAGTAGGCTTTACAAGTTATCGAGTTATAGTCGATCAACTTAAAATAATTACGTAGACAAGTCAAAAATTAATTTTCATTTAAATTAACGTAAGTTAACTCTTAAGTTCGTAGTATCAAACAAGATACTCTGTTTTAAGGTCACATAAATTATGATATGTAACTACGGAACCCTACATTGCGGGTGGCACGACACGCACTTGGTCATTTATTTTCTGTTGATTAGCTAGGCGTTTGAAAACAGTTCAAGCAGTTCAGTAGTGTTGTAACTGTAACACAGCCTGGCAATAATTCCTTTGACTTTGACTTTGAGTTCTCATGTTATTTTACAACAGCTTCAAATGCTATATAAAGTTTTTAAAAAAGTAATAAAGTTTGTCTTCCTCTTACATAATAAAAAAAAAATGTAGTGTGTAGTTTATAAAAGGCACGGACCCCTGAGTCTGTGGAGATTAGTTTTGTCAAATAAAAAAAACCGGACAAGTGCGAGTCAGACTCGCACATGAACGGTTGTAGGGTATGTAGGGACATACTATTAGATTTATTTAAAAACCTGTTTTAGCTTGTGCTAATAAAGCTCTTTCATATGATACCGCACATGATACGGTTAAAGCACTTAAAAATTTTGGACCCTCCTTCCTTGCATAAAGATCCTATTTTATGTGATTAAATAAAAAATTTACAGTTTTCGGATTTTTTTCCTTTATATGTACTATATATATGGCAATGCTTCTTGCCAAATTTCAAAGTTATAGATCAACAGGAAGTACCCCATAGGTTTTTATTCCCTTGCGAATGTCGAAATATGCGTTTTTTTCGACATATTCGGCTGTAACCTTTTTTATGAAAACTGAGAAGTTTGATTTTTTCACAGCTCCAAGGGACAGTAGACCTGAGTTTTTGATATGAATTTCAGCTTGATACCTCCACGCGTTCCTGAGAAAAAGGGTCTTGACAGACAGACAGACGGACTAAGTGATCCTATAAGGGTTTCGTTTTTTCCTTTTGAGGTACGGAACCCTAAAAATTCTATATAAATCGTGTATTAATCTAATCATAATCTTTATACAATTCTAGCTTCTATTTTTATATCTCAAACTGCCATTGGACAAAAATCATCAAAAACACCAAACAAACGTGAAATATCAAAATTAAACAGTGACAAAGATTTTTTCGGTGCGTATGATATCGACATGCTTGAATGGAAGCATACAGCTTTCTCATTCTTTCATAGAGCTTTTTCTCTGCTTTATCAAACTTGCCGGGAGAACACCACGTTTCTCAATCTTCTGTAAAGCACTTTCCCTGATGATAGGACCTTGACAACGCATCACGTCTTGCCAATGCCAACAGGTGGTCGGACCAGAAATAGCGGCCTTACCGTAAAACGTTACTTAACTTTAATGGTCTATCTGAGCGCCTGTTCGATGCGACGCGTGACCAAAATGCTGGCGCGTATTTGTCCCAACGCATAAGCATTGCCATTCAACGTGGGTAATGCGATTAGCATGCTGGGTACGCTGCCAACTGGTAGTGGGTTTGAGCATCTGGATTGTCTTTAGACCTTTATCGGTCTGGGGTAATCGATATGCTTGTTGTGTAGTAGTTTAGTTAGTTGAGTCTGTAGGTATATTGTTTTGTTGTAGTTAATAAAGGCACCATGGTCTTAAATTCTCTGTCTTCTTTCCGCAAGTGTGTCAGCCAGAAGTTGACAAAATATGTTAAGCATTGCTTAAAGTTAAGTAACGTTTTTCGGTAGGCCGTTATATGTATAACATGAAAAAAATTGACACTCCTCATCACACCTGACTCTTAAACTATTTCTTTTGAACATTAGTTCAAAATCAGCGAAGTGATGGCTCCTCCACAACCCCGTAATAGGTTTAATTTCGCGCAACTCCGTGGAAAATGCGATGTTAATGTTATCTCGTAATATCATAATAAATTATTAACGTGAGAGAGATTGGCTGAGATGCTGGTATGGTAAACGGTGGACTTGTATTACAATTTCACGCCATTATGATATAAGTACCTATAAGACTATACAGCGTGTCCTACCGTTCTCATTGAAAAAATATTGAAGTGGTATTTCGAAAATATGAGCACACGGTCTCGAATCCACTAATGACTTTACAAATATTGGAAAACCAATAGACATAATAAGTATATTTTTTCTCTACGTAAACATACTGGTTGGCATCATGATTCAAAACAGAAATGCTTTTATCACAGTATTCCTCATAATACGGGGGGCACTGCAAAATACTTACCTCATCTGCTACCATGATGAGATCTATTTCAGGTGATGCCACGATTGATGGGCTTCCTCAATATATAGAGTTGCCAGTTTTCATGTTGGTATTTCTGTTTTTTCCTTATGATAGTTATTAGACATTTTCTGTAATATTTGCTATTGTTTATATTGAAATGTGATTTTACCTACACATTAAGCAACATCCTATAAATGACTGACTGGTAGAAATCTTTACGAGCAGAATTGGATTTAATTTTGGCTATATTAATGTAGGCAACGGAAGTTATACAAGAAGTAGAACCATTAATTTAACGTTCTCGACATAATCATCTCCATTTCTTCACCCTGATTTATGTACCTACCAATATTTTAAAATTAATAAATAAAGTATACTTAAAAGTACTTTATCACCTATCTAGTTGCTTAGTTTGAGGCTAGCTAATATTGTGTGAAAATGTCCACTGTAAATGTGTAAACACACTCTAAATGTGTATATATGTAAGTTTAATATACTTATCATACACATTATTACTACTTCTATTATGTAGTGTCGCCATAAATACAATGTACACACAATATACACATACTCAATCTTAAATCAATCATTCCATTACTTTTTTTGTCTTATTTATTTCCCACAAATCGTCTCGCTCTACAAAATATGTAACACACCTACCGGCGATGTCTAGACTAGACATTCAATACGCACTCGGTCTGTAACTGTAGCGGTTACTTCAGGTCGAATTTCATGTGACCATCGACCGCTAGCGTTACCTATATGCTTAGAGCATCTATATGTACTAGTAGTAACTATTATTATACGTACATTGCTTTCTTTTTATCCGTCTGCCAAAGATGGAATATGATGTTTTTCAGCTTTATGTATGTATGTTTTAGATATATGTTTTTGCCATTCAACGTGGCAATGCTGGCAGCTTACTGGGTAGACTGCTAACGTGTAGTGGATTTAAGCATTGGATTCAATTATCTTTAGACCTTTATCTGTGATAATTGATTTGCTTTTTTTTTATATAGTTGTTTAGTTAAGTATGTGTAGTTTTTATATTGTATAAATCTATTTGATGCGCAAGAAATAGAATCTTCTTTTTATCCTGATATGCCATAATAATAGACTAATGATATACTAATTAGATTAATTATGTACGATAATAATTCATAAATCGCTCGCAAAATAAAATCTAGCCATGTATTTTTATTAGCACCGGTCATATTTTGGTTCTAACTTTCTAAGACATACATAGTTGGATTTTCCATTCCAATTGTTCCTATTCTAAATAATAAATCAGAGTTACAACTCTTTTAAAAAAACTACTCTTTTTTATGTTGTCCGTAGAAATATAGGTACATACAAAAAAAACTACAGCCACATTGAGAGCTTCATTTATTAATAAAATAGTCTAAAAATCTTCTAAATAAGCAAAAAATACTCTTAATAATTAATAATTAATAACTCTTAAATTGCAGAAAAAACTAAATAAAAACCGGCACGAGCCAACATTGGATAGTTATAAGTGGCGAGCGTCACCCCTCGGGAGTGCCAGAAACATCCGGGCATAAGAAAGAAAATCTTGCTAGTTCGCTCATTCGGTCAAAAATTCCTCAAACTCACGTCGAAATAAAATACAAAATCATATGCTATCTTTTCTATTACACTCCGATTATTATAAAACACTCAATTTCCTGTGGTAAGACAACTGTAATTTCCGCGCTGTGGAGGTACGCTTTACCAATCATTATTTATTTTGCGTGGCGTCATTTTATTTAATTTCTAATAAGTAACGGCACTTACGCGGCTTATGTAGTCTTTGGGGTTTTGTTTTATTTTAGAGACATTTTGACGTGTCAACGTCTAATAAATCGATGAACGCCGGCTACACGCACGAAAAAGTGTCCCGTTACGAAAATTTACCTGTAACGCTCATTATCGAGCTCAATTTTATTCATAAAAGTATGCAATCATTTCATCAATGTTTTGTTTGACGTTGTCACGTTAAACTATCGTCCGTAAGCCGACTTTACAGGCAACCAATTTTTTTAATGAACTTAGTAAAAATAATGTCATTATTCTTCAAGTATAAATGACAAGAAATGGTGATTAGTAATAACCGGGATTATTGATCATCATTTCTGTGTAACTTCTGTGAAATTCCCTCGGAAGCTCGATAATTATACAGAACGTAGGTAAAGCAATCACATTGTAACCAAATCTTCCATTTGTTGTTTCGTTGATTGTAAGATTACAACGCGATATACACGGAACTAAATAATTTAGACATGGATATGAAGGTATTGAAATAAAATTTTGCCTGTAAAGTCGGTTTACGGACGATACCTACCTTTTACGTGATAACGATATTAACGATGCATCACAAGCCGAACGCTTAGGCCGATCGTTCCTCTCTATCGCTTGTTTTGCGCTCTCGCTTACACGCTCGGCTCAGGCGGAACGTGACAATGAGTCATGCTTTTTCGTGCGTGCAGCCGGCGTCAATCGATTTATAAGACGTTGTCACGTCAAAAAAAACTCAAAGATGTCCATGCTAGCAACATTTCATGCAAAATACGATTATAGCACACTGTCAAATGAAAAAAAAATCTGATCTTAATCTGCAATCGATACGTAGGTAAAACAGTCCCTATATGATCAGTGAAAATTGTCAATGATCTCTCACTAGAGAGTAAGTCGAGACAACTAATAAAAGTAATTTAAAAAAATCCGGTCTCAAAAAGATAGTTGGTGTACGTACCCACTTAAGTAGACGCCCAGTTTTGATTTAATTTGTCGATATAATGTAACAGTTGTTATTTCTCCCTTTTCAGTTTTGAAGTCAATTAAATAATTTATTTAATTACTTTTATTTACTCGTTTTTAAAGGTATTCGTTTTGCGTGAAACTAAAAATTTGATTCATCAAACTTCACTGGGTAAGTTCGTTTAATTTTCAAACACACTTCAGTACTATTGTAACACCTAATTTTTGGGATAAAAAGTATGTCAGTTCTTTTTACACAGTATAAGTAATAAACCTATCAAATTTTGTTCAAATCCGCAGTGTAGTTTGAATTGCGTCGATGAAACGTTTATATCTTAAAACTTATAAAGTACATATCTTGAATAGTATTGTACCGATTTTGATAAAACCAGCATTGTTCCCTAATCTGGCAGATACTTTATTCAATAAAAAAGAATTATTGCAATACGACTTCTAGTTTTCGCGTAATACGTGGACAAACATACTCTCATACATACTATACAAACACATCTTTTTCTTTCTCTCTCTCTCTCTCTCTCTCTCTCTCTCTCTGTCTCTTGTCTGAGACACATTATACAGAAATACGTGAATTCAACTTGCAATTGACCAGATTTGATGAGACCCTTATTAAATCATTATTAATTAATTATACATACAGTAATTACTACAGAAAGACTTTAGAACTACAGTACCTAATACTTAAATCACGGCTATTTCCCTTATGCGGTAGGAGAGCATCAAAGGCCAAGAGTCCGTTCCTCTCATGGGCAAAGGTCTCATCCACTTCCTTCCATAAATCGCGGTCCATCCTCCTGACAATGTTCCTGGAATGCATAAAAATCGTTACGCCACAAATAATTATTACATTTAAATAATTAAAGGTAATTTATAAAATTATAAAGTAAGTAGGTACTTACATTAATGTATAATGTGCCTTTAAATGTAACGTGATAAAATTTCAAAAATGAAACAGACTGTCGAAACAAAGCACCCAGCCAACAGGACATCATAAGCCCCTTTAAAATGAAGCATTTGAAGTGGAGCTACAGATGGAACATACTGCGGCTTGCATTTCACAAGTTCCCTGTATTCAATCTCTTTATAGTGGTGATTTATAAGTCCAGATGCCATCACTTTGAAGGAAAAGCTATTGAAAGCTTTTTCCAAAACAGACCCACGCCTGAACAATATAGATCTCATCACGGTGCTAATTGGTTCTTTCAATTTGTACAAGCCTACATTACACCCTTCGTCCGTTAGCATCCATTTAAAAATCTCGTAAGTCTCATCAGTTGCATATGTATATAATGATTTATCTTTTGCGTCTCTCACTTGTCTTAGACAATCTAATATGGTTTCACATTCTTGCCGGTTTTTATCTAAACCTTTTTTTGTCCACACCGATGATAAAGTAACAGTACGCTCCTTGTAAACTTCTTCAAACGATTTAGGCTCCCAACCTCGCAAAGGATGGGTCTTAATACTTAACATAAAAGACTGCATCGTGTACGGTATTATAAAAATAGCAAACAAGAAAGAGCTAATTACGAACGTTTCTGGAACTCCTGATTTGAACTTGTAATTGGTAATTTTGTTCAGAAAGTAACCAAAAACTATTAAAACATTGCGTATGAAATCGTTATTGCGAGCTGGAAACAGTGACAGCATATGAGCTGCTATTGTAAACATTATAAACATAATTAAGAACAAGATGATAAGAGAGAAATTTTTCATATTAAAGAACACTTGCCAGCTATCTTCGACGTCCGACCGAGGCAAAACTACCATCATGTGATCAATTGTCAATGGATAACTAAACGAATAATTTCGAGTATTCAAGGAAGAAATAAAATAACCTCCTACAGCTCCATCGACAAGATTATTGCGTACTTTGTCTAGAATATCTGTATAGCTGAAATTACCGACGATTTTTCCAAATTTGTTCGTTTTAGTGTATGGTATAAGATCAATCTGGATGTCAGCATACTTTTCAAAATATCGCATCACTCTCTGTTCTACACCTTCTTCGTTAGGATTGTCTAAATTAATTAGAGGGAAAAGATTATAAGTCATCAGCTTGAAGCTGCAGCCACGAATATCTTTTATTCTTGGGAAAAGCAAATCATAAGAATCCGTTTTGTAGTTAGAACAACGACAAACTTTAACTATCTTTTCGTTTTGGTTACAAGGAAGAACTGGTGACTGAAATGCATAGATCTCATAATCATTATCGTCATCATCTCTAGCAAGTATAGCCACATGGTAAATATTGTGAAACACCAGAAAATTTACCATTTTCTCATGAGAACTTTTGAAATTGTCCACGACAATAATAAAATTTGCCCATGGGCTAAAGTAATAATCTTCCATAGCCATCTTCATACCAATTTCGAGCTCTTCAAAATCAGCAATACTTACGACGTATACTCGATTAAATAGCTCATTTTTTACCCATGAAAATGATCTGATGAGGAATCGAGCTTTTCTTATTCCGTGCAGTTTATGTATTTGTATGTCATCTCTGATGTTGATTAGCACCACATCTTTTATGAAGTGATTATCTCCCGTGATATCTTGTATGATTCTTCTGACACATATTGACACATCTACACTATCGACTGCTGGTGGTCGAGATACTTGAAATGCGCCTCTATTATTCAAGTTGTCAGCCGCTGACAAAGTGCAAAAAGTGAGATACAAAAGCCAGAACATTTTATTTTAAGCAACTAGGTTTATTTATAATTTTGTTTCGTTAAATAAACGAGCGATGTTTAGACGTACTGGAAAGCGATGTTTAAAGTAACTGTAAATGTAAAAGGTAAACATTTAATGAACTTTGCGTCGATCCATCTTTTATCAGATGACATTCAATTAAGGATGTCATAAATCAAAGGTGCACGCTTTTATTTATTTAGATGATCTTTTGTCAGCAAAGTGCCCATTACTGATTCAAATGAAATTCTTAGGTAAACCTAAGCACATGAATTTGTAATGGATGTACCAACTCGCGGACACGTCGAGTACAAAATGGAGCCTGTAAATTCCGGGTTCCTGGCAATCAAATGGTCGTTACGCCTGCTGAATTTCATAAATGTATTTTTATATCATGCAGAACGTGATGACCGGTGGGGCCTAAAAGTTGAGAGATGGACAGATGACCGCATACAATTGGCGGGAAGATACTGGATGCAAGCCGCTTCCAATCGGTCTTTAAATCTTTCTAGTACTAATGATATTTGAGGAAAGTGACGGACGGATAGAGAGATAGACGGACATAACGAAACTATAAGGGTTCCTTGCTTACCATGGAACCCTAAAAACGTGGCACGTAACTGGTAGCTTGTTTGTTGCTTACACGTTCCAACGGATATGTATTTTATTACTCGTAAAATCGTAAAATTAATACAAGTTCATTTTCCCGATTTTATTTGGTTCTGCTATTGACACACTTTCTAAATAAATCGTAAACACAAGGCAAGATGGAAAGCTACTCAAACTATAGGCCAGAGTACTTGTCAACCTAACTGGACATTTATTGTGAGGAGAGACTAAATGAACAGAGAAAGCGTACCTCGGGGAGTAATTTATTAGAAGATAATAATATACGTAATACTAGTAACGAAAGCAAAGTATAGCGATATCTATAACTTGTAACTATCTAGTAAGACCTCACCTGGCAGCTGTGTATGGTAATAAATAAAACCGGACAAGTGCGAGTCAGACTCGCCCACCGAGGGTTCCGTACAAACTAGTCATTAAAAAAGGTTTTTTTTTTATATTTTCCTTCATAAACCGCAAATTACACATCGTAAAAATAATTAAAACCCTGTTTTAGCTTGTGCTAATCAAGCTCTATCATAAATGATACCCCACATGATACGGTTAATTCACTTTAAAATTTGGATTGTCATGCCAGGCATAAAGACTAATTTTTTGTGATTAAATTAAAAATGTCCAGTTTTCGGTTTTTTTTCCTATATGTGTATTATAACACAATGCTTCTTGTCAAATTTCATAGTTCTAGGTCAACGGGAAGTACCCCATAGGGTTTGATTCCCCTGTGAGTGTCGAAATGTGCATTTTTACGACATATTCGGCTGTAACTTTTTTTTACGAAAACTGAGAAATTTTATTTTTCTTTCTGCAGCAAGATACTATGGATCTGCGTATATGGTTTTAATTTCAACTCGATACCTTCACGCGTTCCCGAGATAAATGCCTTGACACCCGGACAGACGGACATACAGACGGACAACAAAGTGATCCTATAAGGGTTTTTTTCTTTTGAGGTACGGAACCCTAAAAACGATGTACAACTTGTCCGAGCCCAGGGTACTTGATTTGACCGTCATGTGGGATGTTGACTCGACAAGATTAAAGATTCTCAAGAGGCTCGTGCTTGAAGATTGAGTTAAGGGTCGGCAAGCTCGGATCTATTTTTTTTTAAACCGAGGCAGAAACTTAGTACATGGTAACTTGGCCCCTCTCCAGATTTGAGATAAATTACTTTAAAAAAAAAACTGTGTGGCGCCTTGGAAAAAACGGAACCCTTATTGGATAACTGTTGTCCTTCTGTCCGTCTGTCAAGAGCTTCTACTACAGGAACTTGTGGAGGTATAGAGTTGAAATTAAAATCATATACGCAGTCCCTTGCAGCTGTGAAAAAAACAAAACTTCTCAGTTAGCGTAAAAAAACAGTTATAGCCAGTTATGTCGCAAAAAACCGCATATTTCGACACTCACAAGGGAATCAAAACCTACAGGGTACTTCCCGTTGACCTAGAATTTGGAAAGAAGTATTATAATAGACAAAGACTAAAAATCCAAAAACTGTAGGTAGGTACATTGTAAATTTAATCAGAAAGGTTGCAAATTTTAAAGTGAATAAACCGTATCATGTGGGGTATCATATGAAAGGACTTTACTTTACGGATCCCTCGGTGGGTGAGTTTGATTCGCACTTGTCCGGTTTTTTATTCTTTAACAAGCAGAACCAAACAACAGACAAGTGAGAGTGTGCTTGTACGCTTCTCTACGCACGCTTTTCAAAAAGTACTAATCCGTGAGTGAAGCCGTTAAATCTGAATACATTGTAACCTATTGACGGTCGACACACAACACTTTCGCTTTTCAAGAACCCCATAAAACCAAGGCTCTATACCGTGCGCCAATTGGACGATAAATGTCATATAAATAATAAGTAACGCCTACAAAATCGAAGACGCAAATTTATGGCGCGATTTAAATGTAGTCTATGACGATTTTATAGGCGATTTTATTTACTTTACGATATAATAATGAATAGATAGATAGATAAACTCTTTATTGTTTACATCACTGTACTAAAACACTAATTAACATGAGAGAGCTTACACACTAGCGAAAACAACGGGCGACCTTATCGCTAAAAGCGATCTCTTCCAGGCAACCTTGTGATGGAGATTCCAGACAATAGAAATGACTGACGGGGTGTGCAACAAAGAAAAAAAAAAGAAAGAGAAAAAAAGAATAAAAATAAATAAATACCTAATAATAATTGGACAATAAATAAAACGAATACGAATATATTATACCTATTTAGAGTTAAAAAAATAATGTTAGATCAGTCGGTTGTGTGATAAATTTCCTTGTGGAAAGGCTTATATTTGTGTCCCAATATGAAGAAAATTACGCAGTAACAAGTACATCATGTATTAAAAAAAATATCCTATTGTTTTTGAAATTACTTTGTGAGATAGATTAATTAATATTATGAAAAAGTATTATTGCATGTCCGTTAGGATAAACTGTTGTGTCTGATCTTTTTTGTAACACCTGTGTACATTATAATATGTACACAGTTTTAGCAATAAAGGTTATCTTATCTTATAACGAAAGTATTAATTTCAACTTTGTCTAATGGCGTTATAGTCTATATCTAGGTGTAACCCGAAGTCACGTGAGCTTACACGTTAACTTACTTAGCCTGATAAACTACTTTCACAGACTTCCTGGAACAAATGCAGCGACGATGTCTTACTCAATTGCATTTGTAGATCTATTTAACGGCTTAGGTGCAGAATACCTAATTCTCAAAATGTCATGGACAAATTCTACAAATGGCTATTGTACAATATTTCACATTGTGTACAATAGTTTCACCAACCATCCACATACATACCCATTTTCTGTATTTTTTAAATAAAATTTATGTAAATGGCCTCTCAGTGTTGGCTTCGGTTCTACTGATGCCTTCCAATAGACCAGGCTTGACCCGAAATTGTATGAATATAAAGGGCTAATGTAAGTAGGTATATCTTTATTGCACGCCATTAGCAAGAATTTAATTTACGAGAACAAAATAATCAAAAACAATATTTAGAAGTACAATGGGCTGCCTTATCGCCTATAGCGATTTCTTCCAGACAACAGACAGATAAGTTTAAATTGTAATTCATGTTTATCGAGTACTTACGTAGTAATTTATGCAAACTTAAATAAGTACCTATCACGATAAAAATAGTACTTAGTATATGGTATAACCAGGTAAGTATTCAATATTATTAACAAGGAGTTGGTACACACTATCTGAACAGTACATCAAATGAGGCAAAAATGCACGTCCATTCCAGTTTATACGGTAAATTGCGTCGCATCTTCATTTTACGGCGCACATTCGTGGCGCACTCACCTACAGACATTTATCTTTATTTAGCGTTCCTTGATGCAATCTTGGGAATCTTGATGCAATCTTGAGAATGCACGCGACAACGCCTTAATGCAGTCTAATCGAGGAATTTCTCCACGTGTGATTCTCATCATATACATATATCCTTAGCATATATCTATACATATAATAAGACTGTAACGGGTCAAAATCTGTACATTAGATATTTTTGAAAAAATGGATTGGAAGATGCTTTACTATCGATACAGAAGCCAAAACAGCAAATTTGTACATTTTTTTTCTGTCTGTCTGTCTGTACGGTGTGTCTGATGAACGCCGAAACTACTGGATGGATTTGGAGGAAATTTGGGAGTATTACTACTTATACTATGTAGAAGGATCTGGCATACTTTTTATCCCGAAAAAATTTACAGTCCCTGTAATACATTAAACAATAACAACATAATCGATCACCATGCGGGTAGAACCGCGGCCCGCAGCTAGTTAGAAAGTATTATTGCAATACGTTTGCTACACTTGCACATTCTTTACAATTTTTCCGTCAAACTTCGACATGCGGTTGCGCATTTTTTGTGCGATCTTATCGTCTCGCTCTTAATTAGTGACAGAATTCCAGAATTCTAGATAAGTCGTAAAGATTGTGTTTGTGGCTTCTGTCAGTTCTTGATTGTTATTTTTAACTATCCACATAAATACCTGTGAAATTCGCCCTATTACATAGGACCGATTATACTGACTGAATGTCCTAGCGACAATATGAAACCTTATTTGAATTAAAATGGAATTAGAGTGTGTTCGGGTAGAAAACTAAACATTGAGGGCGTTGTCCTTATTTCATTCAATCGAAACGTTAGTATTTTTTTACCACGATAATTTTCTGTATCCACGTGATCCAAGCTTATGCGATAAATGTCCAACAATATATTTGACGACAGTCCTTAGAACAAATCTGTATGATGTTGTGTGTAGGTAACATTTTAACAAAATTAGACCTTGTCTTATATAGAATTTATATCTTGGTTCAAAAATGTGACGCAAAATAACGGACTACTTTCATACAAACACCAAAAATACTAATAAAGAATTGACAAAAATTTATAATAATATAATTTAATACAAAAAACATAAATAGCCTATACCTACTAATCCTAAACAAGCTCACCAATCTTCATTGATTCATAAAATTCCATCATTATGAAATTATTATGTATCTTGAAATAATCATAATTTTTATACGGTTATTTAACCCAAACTTGTTTCGACTGTAGGAGAAAATAATATTCGAAACGTGCGCAGTTGACATAATTGAAGATATCCATGTGCTCGCATGACTCTACAGAATTTGAAGTACGCAAAGAGAAACGCAACGTCGAAAGTAAAATGATAAATCGTTTATCAAAGGAAGATGAGTCATTCTCTCGATTATTTCACACCATCTCCGCATTTCTTACATTGATCTATCCAGACTTGAGACATTACGCCACTCATGACAAATCTAGTCTATACTCAAACCAGTTTCAAGTTCAAGAGAAACGTTCTCAAGAATACCTACTTATATGTCATGTTATTCAGACCGTTTTAAATCTTCAGAAAGACGAGACAACTGTATTTTATTTAATTTTGAACTGGTTTATTTGTATTTCGACGTACGTAATACTTAAACTCAATGTGAGAAAGAAATTCTAACAGAAAATAAAGAATAACACAACAATTAACTTATTATTATATTAACCTACATCTTCCCATTGCTGAGCAAAGGCCTCTCTTCTCTCCTTCCATGTTTGGTTATCGGATGCTATTGTGGACCAATTCTTATTGAAAGTATCGAGCTCATCTCTCCACTTCTTTCTAATTGACTTACTAAGATTATATATAATTTTCAAAAAACTATACTTTCCAAGTTTACTTGATCAAATTAGAGATTTGTTTCGCAAAACTTACACTCTTGCGGTTTTAGAAGACGCGCGTGGACGAGCCATGCGGATCATACAGGTGGTAACTCCTACACCTAAAATACGAGTGCTGCGCAGCCATGTGCTCTGAAACATCCATAAGGCCTCAAAAAGATTTTCTCGGCGTATTAATCTAAAATCATAGTATTCGGTGCTCACGAAGACTGTATTGTTGTTCCGCAGGGTGTAATCAGTGAGGACTAATGTTGGTGTTGGCGCTGATGGTGCGAGGATGCGCGAGGAGGAGCTGGAGGTGGCGCTCAAGGTGGTGATCGTCGGCGACGGCGGCGTCGGCAAGTCGAGCATGATCCAACGCTACTGCCGCGGGACCTTTACCAGGGACTACAAGAAAACCATAGGAGTCGACTTCTTAGAACGACAGATTGAGTGAGTATCATGGTGTTGATTAGACGGCGCGGCGTCGGCAACTCGAGCATGATCCAGCGCTACTGCCACGTGACCTTTACAATGGACTACAAGAAGACCATTGGAATCGACTTCCTAGAACGGCAGATTTAATGAGTATCCATGATTGGATCTAATCAAGTAAATCTTTTTACATAACAGACAAAATTTAATTCACAAAATGATGTAGGTATATCACTGGTTACGTATCAGTATAATTCTCATTTTATATTAAATCAGTAAAGGATATCCTCTATACTAAAACCCGTGAAATCAGCCGCAGATAAATATCCGTTTCAAATAACAATAGATATACTCATTCAAAATATGACTCTTCACCCAATATAAATGAGTTTTATATATTTTTGATATGAAGTGCATATAATCAATTTATTTTCCAACCATCAATCTTACCTAGTCGAGTACTTATCTACTGTTTATACATTTATTTGCTCAAGCTTTCTTGTGTTGGACGGAGTATAGTCGCGCATAAAATATTTAAAAAAAACAGCCATCGATTCTGAAAACTAAGTGACCGCACAAGTGAAGTGATGTCTTAAGTGAAGTCACATCATTCGCCCTACACAAAATTGCAGATAAATGTCAATATAACGAGTGACCACATAATAGCTGTAGTTCCTTACGCTGCTTATTATGGTATTCATTATGTGCATATTACTGCAGTTATAAATAAGAATAACTAATGCAAATTAAGTCTTCGCTTCACTTACGAGATAACTTACCTGTTAATTAGTGTTACGTGGATTATGGTCCTTTATATTGTGTGCTTAAATAAAATAAATAAGAAAACAATAGTAAAGTCAGAAAACTTTGATTTTAGCAGCATTAATCCACTCCCATCTTCTGTTTGCACGACGGTCCGTCCTAATTGGCTAAAACATTTATTCTTTTGAAGCCGTTTCACCTTTTCGCCCATACTCTTGAAATCGTCGGTGTAAGCATAATTCGTATTTACTGTCAATTCCAGGATAGATGGCGAGGAGGTGCGACTGATGCTGTGGGACACGGCTGGCCAGGAGGAGTTCGACGCTATTACGAAGGCTTACTACCGTGGCGCACACGCCTGCGTGCTGGCCTTTTCGACTACAGATCGAGACTCCTTTCTAGCGCTGCACTCATGGAAACTGAAGGTATTTACTTTTTTTAAACGTTAAAGGCTGGCTAGGCATTTACCTAACATACCTAAAGTTATGTGACGGTGTTAGTCGTATAGATGATAAGCTTACCTAACTAGACGACCACTGATACTAGCTCCCAAATAAGCCTACCGTTAGCATTTCAAATATTTCGAAAACTGATATTTCCCTTCCCATGAATGTGAAATTCTACCCGTATTTAGATATGTGCGTACTATTGCTCAGTTGTTTATTAAAGACGCACAAGAGATGCCTATAGCCCTATACCACTACAAAACCAAAGTAATATTTCGTGGACAAGTAGAAACATCATAAATTTCTTATTTACGTATCTAGATGTCTACCGTGATTGATCACATTATTAATTAATAAATTAGGTTACATAAGCAGGAAACAAAATCTAGAATTTTTAAGTTTAAATAATACTACGCAATTAAGTATTAAAACGTAAAAACGTAAAAAATTGGATCGCCGCGATAGCCGGGTCGCGACTTTCGCTTAACTCGAATAAGTACCTAGAGTTCCGTGCAGATATCGACAACAAAACATATCGTGATACGGACTACAGTGTCTATCTAACATGCCAGTGCATAGAATAAACAATAGTTGGTACTGTCGCGTGTAGTTTGCGCTGGGATGTTTACATTTCGGACCAGGGTTGTATTTTGTTCGACGACTGTAGTAATTAAACGATTTTTTTTGCACTGTTAAATACACTACAAATATCTGAAAATGTTAATATTATGATAATTTCACGACATATAAATTATACCGCGCTGTGCGACTGCGTTTTCAATACTAAATATGTATTATTAAAGTCATAATTTTCTCTGGAAAGACCGGCTAAGTGCCAGATTTCGATCAATGAATGATCGTTAAATCTTAGTTAAAAATCTTTGCACTGTAAGAAATTAGAAAAAATTTAGCCGTCGAGGGATTCATTGCAAACGTCAAACGCTGAAACTATTTTGTATTGAAAAAACATAAATCTTTCTCATTCTTCCGTAGAGCGTTTTCTCTACTCAATCCCGATTTCGTCGTCACGCCAAGCCAACGGATGATCTTTCCCACCACATTAGATGTTTCACAACAAAAACTTTAATTTTTTAGGGTTCCGTAACTCAATAGGAAAAAACGGAACCCTTATAGGATAACTTTGTTGTCCGTCTGTCCGTCCGTCCGGGTGTCAAGACCTTTATCTCGGGAACGCGTGAAGGTATCGAGTTGAAATTAAAACCATATACGCAGATCCATAGTATCTTGCTGCAGAAAGCAAAATAAAATTTCTCAGTTTTCGTAAAAAAAAAATACAGCCGAATATGTTGTAAAGAACGCACATTTCGACACTCACAGAGGAATCAAAACCTATGGGGTACTTCCCGTTGACCTAGAACTCTGAAATTTGGCAAGAAGCATTGTGTTCGAGTACACATATAGGAAATCCAAAAACTGGTAATTTTTTATTTTATCACAAAAAAATTGTGTCTCTTAGGCAAGGAATGAGGGCCCAAATTTTAAAGTGAATTAACCGTATCATGTGGGGTATCATATGAAAGAGCCTCATTAGCATAAGCTAAAACAGGTTTTTAACACTTTCTTCGCTCCCTGCAGACCCTTCACTTCAGCTGGAACCAAAACTTTTTAGGCGAATTTAGATTAAGTCAAAGTGGCCGCACAAAGCAACGTAGACTGCCTCAAACGCGGTTTACTGACTACTTCAAAATGAACGGGACGCTCCCTCGGATCCGAGTGGGAGGCGCCGCTGCTATAGCCGTGCCCCACTCGGATCCGAGTGGTGAGCAAGGAATGTGTTAAATATTTTTACGATGTATATTTTTCGGTTTATGAAGGAAAATATAAAAAATATATATGATTTCCCCCTTTTATTTAGTTTATACGGAACCCTCGGTGGGCGAGTCTGACTCGCACTTGTCCGGTTTTATTTTAATATTAAGTACATTGTTTTATATTTTTGCCGTATCTAAATCCAACCCTGTTTCGGACCTATATTTGGAACGATGACTATTCAGCGAACAGTTATCGGCCGCATATGGGTAACGTCCATTCGCAAAGATGTACGGCAAAAACTGCGCGCTTCTGTTCGCTTTCACGCTGATTTGCGGAATTAACTGTTTGCGCTATTCGAAACACGACGAGGAGCAATGTCTCGAGTACTACAAGAACGGAGAAAACTTCGATTTGAACTCCCTGGAAGGAGAAATGTACGCAGTGTACTATTGGCCACCGAACCAGCGTCCGCGGGACAGCTGTGAAGTAATCACCTTCAGGAAGCTGGCCTTTCAAGAGATCGCCCGTTTATACAACGAGTGCAACTCACTGAATCTGTCTTCAGATCAAACAGTCATAAAAGCTTCATACACAAACAGTGCTGGTAAGCTGGTTAACCTCTTATACTACGGAAATGAAGAAACAAAAAGCATGTACCGGTCTTGCAACAAGGATATATCCAAGTATCTGTTTATACGTGTGAATGACAACTACGTGCTTGGAATTAACTGCTCCATAGAAGGGAGAGGTATGCTACTGTCCAGGAGGATGCCGACCAGACAGGAAGTAGAAGGAGTCATTTATGAAAAGCAGATCATGTCCGGACGTCAAGGGAGCCCGGATTGCCCGCTAATATAAGGACAAATATATTGCGTTCCTAACATAATAATATACCTACTTTTGTACATGTACTTACTTTTTTTGTGTTTTAAGCTTTTGTATACAATAAAAAATATATTTTAACGTGTTTGTTTTCTTTTGTCGCAAAAAGACACTGAACAAGAGATATCCGTTTCTATAGGTTTCACTTTATAGTTTTCAGTATCTGTTCAAGTAAATCATTACTTGAGTTATTATTTCAATGGATTTACTAATAATAACTATAACTGGGTACTTATATAGTTTAATTTTTCTTTTCAGGTAGAGAATGAATGCGGGGAAATCCCAACAATCATAGTTCAAAATAAAATAGATTTGATGGACCAATGCGTCGTTGGACCGTAAGTACTGAGATAAATACATTATTCTTATTCTTGTATCACAAAAGAAAAGCTCAAAACGCGCAGCTACATACATATACTTAGCTATCATAACATTTTTAAAAATATAACATCTCTGAGTGATAGAAAAGTGAATTGTTTTTAAGATAGGAGAAATGTTTAAAAAAAAAAGTTTTTCTTCTATATCTTATAACTTGGCTGAGGAGTTAGAAAATATGTTTTTTTACTACTCCGTCGCCAATATAAATGATATTCTATCAGCTATCTGGTTCTCATATTACAAGTTTTGTTTAAACTATTATAGTGGGTGTCGTGTTATAAAGTTGGTTGTTGAATGTGTATCTGCGTGAGTCCGAAATTCCGAACCTGTGTGGCACCGAATACTTAATTCCCAAAGTTTGAAAGAGGATTTGATCAGTTAGTCAATTCTCTAAGCTAAATGGTCACGCAAGTGTGAGGCATGAAGTGAGGTCCTAAGAAAATTTCCATTTTCAAGGTAAATGCTGCATCATCATCATCATCATCTCAGCCATAAGAAGTCCACTGCTGGACATAGGCCTCCTCCATGGATTTCCAAAAAGACCGATTGGAAGCGGCTTGCATCCAGCGCATAAAAATAAAAATCAATAATGCGCATAATGCTGCATAAAAATGGTAAAATATGGAGTGAACTCATATAAGAAGCTGCCAATTTCACTTTTGATTAGGTATTTTGATAGCGAATTGGTAGGTACCTAATAAATAAGATAAATACAAGTTCCCTTAGTATCTCACTTCACTTGCGCGGTCACTTAGCATAAATATAATCGATAGGCAGAAGTGATTTTAGCAATGTTTCAAGACAATCTGTTCAGCAAATAGATATATCTACCTATATACATTTTTTCTTTAAATGTTAGGCTGTGTAAGTAAACAATTTGTTTAAATATTAGAATGTGCTTTAATTTTTTCCGTTTTATTATGTCGTGGACTCAGAGCAATTAGTTTGTCGGAGGTCGTGGATTTAAAGTTTTATATTGTTTATTATATCGCTTCTCATTCGTTCCATTAGTGACGAGGCGGAGCTGGTGGCGCGCGCGCTTGGCTGCCGGCTGATGCGCGCTTCCGTGAAGGAAGACGTAAATGTAGGCGCCGTGTTCCGCGCGCTCGCGGCGCGTTGCCTCGCAGACATGCGCCGCGAGGAGACCGGGGACAGTGCGCCCACACTAACGCCGCTTATAGGTGAACACTTCAGCATCAGCATTGTTTTTATCTTCGATGTGCTTGTGCTTCATCAACAAAAGTATTATATTTGAAGTGTGGGCGTCAAATCCCGATTGGAGTGTGCCGTGCATTTACCTCCGCCAGCCTACTCAAACTAACCGAGTAACGGTGCATGACCTTTTTAAATAAAAACTACGGGTCACTCACGACTGTTAAAAATGTGTGAAACGTTAATTTCCATGGTGCATGACCTATTATCAAATGTAAAGCGACGTTTAGGACGACGGAGCGCACTATGTAACTTGAAACCCCCTATTTACTAGCCAATAAAAATACCTAAATTATCTCTATCCGAGAAATCCATTCAAACTGTAGGTATATTCTACAATTTAGAAGTTTGTAGGTATAAATCAGAACATTAGGATAAAAAAAAAGATAATGTACCATGGTGTCGCTTTTTGTACCCCTTCGACAGAAGAAAGGTAAGAGGGATATAAGATCATGCACGTCATGATGCAGCGGTTTTTGTAACATAAAATAGGTGTATCGGTACACATCTAATAACAGTTGACGTTATTTAGGTATATTGACTCATTGCCTGCTTTTTCATTATAAGTTATGATTTAGCATGAAGACGACTTCATCTCCTGAGCCGTTTTATTTTGATAAGTATTATTTCCAGGTTCGTTCACTAACAACAGCAACGGGACAATCCTCCTGAGGCCCGCGAAGCACCGCCCCGGCGGCAAGAAGAAAAACGTGTTCAGAAACGCGTGCAGGTTATTGTGATGTAAAATACTAAGTGGAATAAACTTGTCCTATACACTTACAGTGGAATAACACTGCTCAATACTTTGATCATTTCTAAAGTTAACAAAACACAATGGCTTATTAATGTGATCATGATAGCAATTGGAATCCATCTCGTTCGTTCGCAACGCTATCATGGATGCCATTTATGGAAGTCTCGCGTGCACAACTTAGTTGCGATATGCAGGCGTTTAGGACGGCAATAGTCTCGAAATCTGGATCATGTGCAAGAAAATTCAAATCCACTATCGGCTCACTTCACTTTACGCGATCACGCGAACCAGGATCGTCGGACAGAATCATGATCGATCATCTGTAATAAGCCATTTTCATATAATTTTCGTTTTTGTCATTCTAGAGACTTTGTTACTGTTTTTCGTGGTAAACTAAACATTACCACTAGTTACTTTCGGGTCATCATAAGGTTGAATTTGTTGGTCGATTCGATTCTGCTCAATATTTTCGGGACGCATTTCTGTTCGCTGATAAATCGCTTAATTATGTGTAATTACTCTAGTTGTTAATATTGTACCCTATGTACATAATATATAAGCACAGAATTCGCCCTATTTACATTGTATATAAGGTTAGTTTTTACATGCCATGTGCAATGAAAATAGCGACTTGTCATTACTATGTTTAACGATTTGGTGTAAGATATTTAAAACGCTAATAAAATCATGTTTAATATTTAGTTACAGAATGAGTCAAAGCAGTGCAAATAATGCAATTAACTTTTAAAAGATCGTTCAATCTATATGTTGAGCTTTGTAAATATTTTGTAGGTTTATGTTCATTTTACAAAATAAATTATTATTTTAACAGTTCGAGTTTTATTGCAAGAAATATCGACAAAATAAATATGTAGTGTTAAATATGCCTAGTATTTGAACTTAACATCTCTGGAAGCAGCCAAATGGTACCCCAACTAGGCTGTCGTAATTTCTTATCAGTAATTTAGAGAATTTTAAAGTACAATTAAGTACCTACACTGATTCAACTGCACGTTATTTCTCCACCGCGATGTCCGTATATCCCCCACTATTGTATTTCACTGAATATCACAAAAAAATAGTCATTATTTTTAAATAAAATCTACAGGCGTGTGTGCTCGGCGCGGCACATCGAGAGTGATGCTTGCGCTAAATGCGGTTGAAACTATAGTCGGAAATTTCGACTCAAAACAGACGTGAATGACGTATTAAAACATGTGTAAAAATCACGTTAATTCCATAGTAAAATTTTGTGTTTGGAAAGAGAACTCTCGTGGTAAAAATGGGAACTAACGTACCGATTATGTCGGTAATCAAACAATAAATATAATTAAATAAGAACAGCAGCGCCCAATTCCACATTCGTTCTTTCCGAACAGACTCCAAGGGGATAGAAATAAAAAAAAGATATCATAAGATTAGGCAGTTATATATTGCCGTTGTATATATTGCCGTGGGGTACCGGCTTAGAATAGTACCTCCCCCTCTCTTCCCGTGGGTGCCGTAAGAACCGGCTAAGGGAAATACTACCAGAGATGGGCAGCAGCATCCTCTGTGGAAAACGCAATCTACTGCGCTCGCCAACCCGCATGCCAAGCGTGGCGAGTAATGGCAAAACCCCCCCCTAATGAAGATGAACAAAACAACCAGGCCCCCAGTCCCCGGCAGCTCCGCTATTCCGGGCTACGGTAGCGGTCCTGGTCACGGCGGAGCAAGGGGTGCTAAGAATCTCCGGAAGAGATCCGGCTACCACCCCCTGCATAAACGACGACTGGCCCTGGTAACACACAATATTCGCACGATGAGGACAGACGAGAAGCTAGCTGAGCTGGAAGAAGAAATGAGTAGGTTACATTGGGATATCCTGGGGTTATCAGAAGTCCGACGAGAGGGTGAGGACACGATAACCCTAAAATCCGGCAACCTACTCTACTACCGGGAGGGCGACCAACCGTCCCAAGGTGGTGTCGGGTTTCTCGTCCACAAGTCCCTTGTTAACAACATTCTTGCCATCGACAGTGTATCGAGCAGGGTTGCGTACCTGATACTCAGAGTATCCAAGAGATATTCGTTGAAGGTCATCCAGGTATACGCACCGACCTCGGCACACTCGGATGATGAGGTGGAGGTGATGTATGAGGACATTAGTAGGGCCATACACACTTCTGAGACCTATTTTAATGTTGTTATGGGGGACTTCAATGCGAAGTTGGGCAGGAAATGCGAAAGTGAGTTGAGAGTGGGGCAATTTGGATATGGACAACGGAACCCCAGGGGACAGAGGTTGGCCGACTTTCTGGAGAAAGAGGGACTCTTCATGATGAACTCTTTCTTCCAGAAGCCACCTCATAGGAAATGGACCTGGTTGAGTCCCGATGGTTCTACGAGAAATGAGATAGACTTCATCCTGACCACCAAGAAACAAATATTCAATGATGTCTCTGTGATCAACATGGTTAAAACCGGAAGTGATCACCGAATGGTACGAGGCACTTTGAATATTAATGTTAAACTTGAGAGGTCCCGTATGATGAAGTCTACACTCCGACCCACTCACGCCCATATCCAAAACCCCGAAAGCTTTCAGCTCGAACTATCGAATCGCTTCGAATGCCTGGAGAGCTGCGCATCAGTGGATGAGATCAATAACAGGTTTGTGGAAACTGTTCGTACGGTGGGCGCGAAGTTTTATAAACCCCACCGTACAAATAGACCGCAAAAGCTCTCGAGCCATACCCTCGACCTCATGGCTGAACGACGCTCATTGCAACTGCAGTCTTCCGGTGATGCAGGGTCATATAGGCGGCTCAATAGACTCATATCAAAGTCTATGCGACACGACATCCGTACCTTTAATACTAATCGTATTAAAGAGACGATAGAGCGGAATAAAGGCTCCAAAGTGTTCGCAAAAGACATGTCTATTGGGCAGAGCCAGTTGACGAAGCTGAAGATGGAAGATGGCAGTCTAGCGTCGACCAAAGCAGAAGTCTTGAGGGAAATCGAGAGGTTCTATGGACAGTTATACACATCGGTCGCAAAACCTGTTAGCAGTTTGGGCAAAGATCCAAGAGCCAAACTGACTCGACATTATACCGAAGATATCCCGGACATCAGCCTGTATGAGATTAGGATGGCCTTGAAACAGCTCAAGAACAACAAGGCACCGGGCGACGACGGAATTACATCAGAGCTACTGAAAGCGGGTGGAACACCGATACTAAAAGTCCTTCAGAGGCTCTTCAATTCCGTCGTGCTTGAAGGTACAACGCCAGAAGCATGGAACAGAAGCGTGGTGGCGCTGTTCTTCAAAAAAGGAGACAACACTTTGCTGAAGAACTACAGACCCATCTCGCTTCTGAGCCATGTCTATAAGCTGTTTTCAAGGGTCATCACGAATCGTCTTGAACGCAGGTTCGATGACTTCCAGCCTCCCGAACAAGCCGGTTTCCGAAAAGGTTATAGTACCATAGACCACATCCACACGCTGCGGCAAGTGATACAGAAGACCGAAGAGTATAACTTGCCCCTTTGCTTAGCGTTTGTGGACTATGAGAAAGCCTTTGATTCGATCGAGACCTGGGCGGTGCTTGAGGCTCTCCAGCGATGCCGTATTGACTATCGGTATGTCGAAGTGCTGAAGTGTTTGTACAACAACGCCACCATGTCAGTCCGAGTACAAGACCAGAACTCAGAGGCAATTCCATTGAAGAGAGGCGTGAGGCAGGGAGACGTTGTCTCTCCGAAACTGTTTACCGCCGGTTTGGAAGATGCCTATAAGCTTCTGGAATGGAAAGGGCTCGGCATCAATATTAACGGCGAGTACATCACTCACCTTCGGTTTGCCGACGATATAGTAGTCATGGCAAAGTCGATGGAAGAGCTCAGTACGATGCTCGAAGACCTCAATAGAGTTTCCCAACGGGTGGGCCTCAAAATGAACATGGACAAAACGAAGGTTATGTCGAACGCCCATGTAGTGCCCACCCCAATATCTGTGGGGAACTTCACTCTTGAAGTTGTTGACGAATACGTCTACCTAGGACAAACGGTCCGATTAGGCAGGTCCAACTTTACGAGGGAGGTCAATCGTCGTATCCAACTCGGCTGGGCAGCGTTCGGGAAACTTAAAAGCGTCTTCTCGTCCAATATTCCCCAGTCCCTCAAGTCGAAAGTTTACAACCAGTGTGTGTTACCAGTGATGACATACGGCACTGAAACGTGGTCCCTAACTATGGGCCTTATAAGGAAACTCAAGGTCACGCAACGAGCTATGGAGAGGGCTATGCTCGGAGTCTCTCTACGAGATCGAATCAGAAATGAAGAGATACGTAGACGTACAAAAATCACCGATATAGCACAGCGGATTAGCAAGTTGAAGTGGCAGTGGGCAGGACACATAGCACGTAGAACTGATGGCCGATGGGGCCGAAAGGTTCTCGAGTGGAGACCACGTACCGGCAAGCGCAGCGTAGGAAGACCAGCCACGAGATGGACAGATGATCTCATACAAGTGGCGGGAAGACGCTGGATGCAAGCCGCTTCCAATCGGTCTTTTTGGAAATCCATGGGGGAGGCCTATGTCCAGCAGTGGACTTCTTATGGCTGAGATGATGATGAGGCAGTTATAATCAAATTATCGATAGTTGCACCATCACAATGTTTTCGGCCGAAACAGAATTGAGTACAGAGAGTATGAGAGTAATCGATTTTAGGCACAACGGCGAGTCAAACACGGAAAAACAAAAGTACGGTGGTCACACAGTGGCCCGCGCTGACGTCATTAACAAATGGTTTACTCCCAACGACCACTAGCACCAGTTCTATTGGCACCCGTTGAGATTTTTTATTATTTGGATACCCAACCACCACCAACGGGCCGTTGGATCTAAATTTAATAATTAGTACTAACGGCCACCAATGGTGGCCGTTGGGAGGAAGCCATATTAAATTACTACATTATTTTACAGACAAAAAAAATTGAAAAACATTTGCTTTGACAGAGTCATAGAATAGTACAAACATGCCAGCATGTCGTAATTCTAATCGCCTATAATATAGGCGATTAGGCGATAATATTATTATCCTAAAATCGAATCTCTTGAGCGCAAATACATATTCAACTGAGTTCGGCTGACATACGATAAAAACCGACAGCATCGATTTTTCTACTCTTACGTTAACGTGAATAGTCGTTACCTTTTCGACGATAATTTATGTTGTATCTTAGAAAAAATTGAATTAGAAGTTGTTGAGACTACTGCGCGTATTGCATTTAATTATAAAATTAGATTAAGCATCGTTAGACCCCGACATAAAATTGAATATGAATTGGCCCTAATAGGGCAGGAGCCCCGGTTGTGGCCACTACCCCGGTTTTGGCCACTTGCAACTTTAGAGGTCAATAAATAAGGCATAGAAAACAGACTTGCTTCATAGTCTGTGGTAAAAAATCCTTTGTCTATGGTCCGTTCTGACAAATGACAGTTGTGACGTCTTGTGCTTCAAGACAATTTTTTGTAAGGTTGTAACGTTTTGTCGAAAAATTTCTGGTACTTTCTTGAGGAAATAATTAAGAGACACTAGGTAAGTAATTAATAAATATCTCAGAAATCTTTTTACTTTTTGTTTTGGATTTGATTGAAGCCTACTAACAGAATGTCTAACAACATGCTTTTGAGGTTATTCTGTTACTCGTTTAAATTCCTAGTGTTGGGAAGAGGGGGTGGCCACAACTAATACACTAATCTGTACTTTGCTTGGGTTGTGGCCATGCTTGTGGCCACAACTGACTCCAATACAACATCAGTTTTGGCCACTTTGTTTTTATTTTGTGTTTGCTGCTTGAAAATTACTAACTGGTTTGGGCATTGCAAGTTTTTATTTCTTTGTACTTAGGTTGGGTGAAATGGCTCCAAAAAATAAAATAAAAAGCGAAATTGATAAGGCCAAGAGGAAGCTTTTTGCTTATTCGCCTTCCAAAGTTGCGTTGGCCTTAAGAGCTATACAAGATGGTATGAAAGTAGCTACTGCTAGCCGAACCTTCCGAGTGCCGCGATCCACCTTGCGGCACAAAGTTTCAGGTCATGCGCCGGAAACATCAGGCCATGTTGGACCACAACCTGTTCTCGGAAACGATATTGAAAATTCTTTGGTCACTTGGATTAAAGAGTGTTCACGAGCCGGTTTTCCAATAAACAAGGACGGTTTATTAGACTCCGTTAAGAAAATTGTGATCGCGGGTAACCTCGAAACTCCGTTCATAAATAATCGACCTTCCAGGTCATGGTTTTTGTCTTTTATGGCAAGACATCCTGATTTAAGTAAAAAACACGCAGAATATATAAATAAAGCTCGTGCAATTATAACGGAAGAAAGAATCAGAAAATGGTTTGAGGAAGTTACCGAACTATTAGGGCCTGAAGGATGTGAGGTTGTGAAAGAACCAAAGCGAGTCTGGAACTGTGATGAGACCTCATTTTTCTTAGCACCTAAAGGTGGATTAATCTTAGCACCAAAAGGAGAACATGTTTATGACACATCTAAAAATAGCGATAAAGAAAACATCACCACTCTTTTTACTGTGAATGCTGAAGGAGAAATGGCTCCACCCTTGACTTTGTATAAATATAAAAGAATGAATCAGGATGTCGTGCAAAATGCACCAGACAATTGGTCGATTGGTAAGACAGATAAAGGGTGGATGACTGCAGAAAGCTTCTATGAATACATTGGAAATGTGTTTATACCATATTTGAAAAAAGAAGGTATAATTTTACCAGTGATCTTATTTTTAGATGGACATAAATCACACCTAACCCTTCACTTATCGACACTATGTCGTGACAATGGCATCATTGTGGTAGCTTTAGTACCCAACACAACTCATATGTTGCAACCACTAGACGTGGCAGTTTTCTTTCCTTTAAAACAGTGTTGGCTGAAGTACGTCCGAAAATGGCGAATTGACCACGACGGTGAAGAAATAACAAAATTTAATCTCCCTTCTGCATTGAGAGATATTTTGACCAATGACCCTCATTTCGCGGATAATGTAAGGGCAGGATTTAAGACTTGTGGTCTTTATCCTTTTGATGCAAATCAAGTAAACTATAAAAGAATAATTAATGAACGATCCAAGGAATCTGAAACTAATTCTGGTATACGGGTAGTAGAGTCTACTCATCTACAGTATTTAGAAAGCAAGATTTCACAGGATTTGCTCAAAGATTTCCAACAAACATACAGCAATGGATTGGATTGGACAGGTTGTGTTGAAGCAGTCCATTTATATAAGGTGTGGCTAGACTTTAAAGATGACAACACCTCATTCACGTATCAATCGCATAACGACCAACCTTGCTTGATAACACAATCAAACGAGTTAGTCTCTACTACACCATCAGCACCAAACACTGAAATGGAGCATGAATCTGTTGACATGAACGCTGCTTTAAATGAAAAAAATAAAGAGAATAAGGAACTGACTGAGAAACCTGTTGATAAGGACGCTTCTTTAACTTCAAATAACAAAGATATTCTGGAAGAGACTGAGGTTAATACATCAATTAATAGTGTATCATCTACCTCATCAATTTTAAAAAACCCTAGAGATGCCTTGAATTTAGTCAAAAGCTGTATTAAATGGCCTGAAAAGATGTTGCCTAAATGCAGTTCTACTCGCAAGAGAACGTACATCCCTTCTGTCTTAACATCAAACCAGTGGAAAGATATAATGGTAGCCAAAGAAAAAGAAAGACAAGACAAAGAAGAACAGAGACAAAATAAATTGAAAAATAAAAAAGAAAAGAAATCGGAAGATGGAGAAAAAGCGAAAAAGAAAAAACCTAAAGTGAAGAAACAAGCTATTCAAATCTGGGAATCAGAAACGTCAGAAGAAGAAGAACGGTTTTCTATACGAGATTCGGACGATACAGATGCTTCAGAAGGATTATTAAATGAACAACTAATTGAAAACATTACTGGACCTGAAGAAACCATAGATGACTATGAAATAGGTGATTTTGTGATTTTTTTGTACGATGGTGAACATTTTGTCGGCAAAATAGAGTCTATAAGTGAAGATGCTATTTTGATTCAAGCAATGCAGAAATCTTTAAAGAATTGGAAATGGCCAGATAAACCAGATTTAAATTTATATGCTAAAGCCGACATAAAACAAAAGATCAAAACACCACAGAAAACAAATTCAAAGCGAGAATTTTTCTATGTGCCTGAAATGGCAAAATATTGGGATTTTGTTAATTAACAAACTAACCTAACAATAAATATTAACTTTATATAATTATTTGTTTTATTTTCTTCAAAAAACCCGGAAAACCCCTTACTAATTTAATGGCCACAACTGGAGCACTGGTATGGCCACAACTAGGGGAAAAGTGACCAGAACTGGTGAAATCACACCTTTTATTTTTAAAACCATAAAAAATATATATATATTGACTCGAATCAAACATTGCATAAAAACTTTAAAAGGTAAATGTATACCCTTCACTTTGGTTATTTCAAACTGCCACATTACACATTCTTGTAATTGTTGCGAATTTTTGAACATAGAAATTCTCTTAAAGTGGCCAAAACCGGGGCTCCTGCCCTACCACAATACACATTTTTACAACAAATCAAGTTACAACAAAGAAAGTTGGTTAAAACATGAATATTTAAAATAGTTACTACAACTATAAATACAGATAAAGCAGTGTGCGAGGTGTTTCAGGTTTTTAAATAGTTTGTACAATGAATCTCACTGGATTAAATAACATTTTAGACAAGTATTTATTTTAAAAAATCTGAATACCGACTTCTGTCAAGCGTCCGACTTCTGAATCAGCACTGAAAATTTGAAGTAACCTCTATAAGAAATAGAAATCATTGAAATCGTATTATACTGTGTTTTCAAGAATAAATTATCATCTACATGTTCTTAGATTCCTGCGCTGTACAAAAAAAAAATATTACAACTAATTCAAATCGGAATTTTCTTTTTTGAAGTCGGATAAAACTAACAAGTACACATCGTTGCTAGTTCAGTGATGCAATGGTAATTTTACATTTTAATAATTTAATTCGATCCCACACCAATGTAGAATATAATATTTAGTAACAAAACGTAAAAAAAATAACAAAAAAACGTACACGTGCCGAATTCTTTTAAAATGTACGGCTGAATTGAGATCAGTGTCATATCAGAGTGTGTGTGTGTGTGTTACTACATCAACTGATCGACCGCCCCGTTCGATGGCGTCGATCGACGTCAGGGCGAGACAAGTCGACGTCGATCATCAGTTTCTTTATATAGATGGATCTCGATCAATTGATTGGATTGGGAACAATTACTAATTCTGAGAGTAGCCGAAAATCGATAAACGAACATACAGATACAGATACTTTATTGGTAAATATAACAATTAACAAGTCAAATAAACTAATTTCTAGAATCGAAAAATAATATAATATTAAGGTACACTAGAGGTACTTATAAATTTATCTGCAAGATATTATGTGATGTCATAATATGCTTTGCCCTGCTTTGCAGGAATATTTCAGTTTACATTTAAATATATTGAAAGAAGCTGCGTTTCTGATGCTTTCCGGTAAATGGTTATATATGCTTGTATTGCATAGATCGATACTCCAGCAATCATCGACGTTTATTGTTATAAGTATTATGGTTTAAAAAGCTGAAACAACGGACTTCAGTCAGCAAAATAATCTTAATAATTGGAGCTTGTCTACTTAAATACTGAAATAATGTTGATGAAAATTAGATGTGATCATCTCTGGTGCAGATCAATTGATCAATAAATACATAATTATATAAAAAATTAAATAAAAATCAAATATATTATATAAAAAAATGAAACAGTCCAACTGAGAACTTCCTTTTTTTTAAATCGATTGAAAACTGCGGTCGTTCGATATTTGATCGACGGTCGACCGACGGTTGGTCGGCTGCAGACACACTCAACCGATCGACATCCATCGTCAGCCGCTCGACCGGTTAGTGTAGTGACACCCTTATAGCTACGCGTTGCCTGTGCAAATCATTTCCGATATAAGTATATAATTTAAATGGTTATGTGTCGTATTAACAAGTGAATTTATTCTAGACAAGCGTGCACCATACTACACCGGAACATCACTTAGCATTAACAAAGCGGTCACAAGCAAGGTAAAAACAACAAATACTCAAAACATAACTGTTTACATGTTATGACAATGTTTTTCATTCCGAAATAATACTGATCTGAATTCGCCTCCAGACTAGCACACGACAACTCGCCACATAGAGCCGGCGCTCACTGTCGGCACGGCACGGCGTGTCATGGCAAACGATTTTATTACAAGTTATTTTGAATCTTATTTCAATGAGTTTAGAATTCATGTTACTTTAATTCGATACTACGATGCCGTGGCATGTCGCGACGTGCCGCGGGATGCTGCTGCATGCCGCGGAACGCCGCGGGATCGCTCAGCACAACCTGCCGTGCCACGCCATGCCACGCCGTCAGTGAGCGCCGGCCCTTACACATCCTTATCCCCCGGCCACGAAATATTCTGTTGCGGCGATTTGCACCGAACGACAACAAAGAGTGCAAGTTCTAAAAATACCGATACATGAGACCGCCGGTACCAGCAAGCCACTGTCGCAACCATTGAATATTATCGCTACCAAAACTAATTAAGAGCCAACACCTGATGTGCAGAGGGAAATTTAAAATTCAAAAGTTTTTTATCTTTTTTAGCTTGGGTAGCTACAAGGCTAGCTTCATTCATAGGTGTGTGCGTTAATATACAAATGTCAAATTGCGTATGTATCACTAAATAGTGTGACGCTATATGGAGTGCCCAAGATAGACGCATTGGCTTAGGGGCTGTGAATTTATAGCAGCCGTGTGGTCTATAACCGTCCCAAAACGGTATATTAACTTGCTTTTCTCTCAGTCAGTCCTCATATAAATGACAGGGATCGAATCAATCGAATTTACATACAACAGGTTGTGAAAAATGCCTAAAATTCAGACGTCATTTCCTGAAGGCTATTTACAATTTGTTATATGTAAATTCGATTGATTCGATCTCTGTCATTTGTATGAGTACTGGCTGAGAGAAAAATATAATTTTCGAGACGAATCCTATATCAAACTATCGCGAATATAGGTACTGACAAAGTGTCAAATGTGACCTATTAAATTGGCACAACATTCAAGTTTTTTTTACATTTTTACCGTTATAGCTTGCCAGTACCTATCGCCAGTACACCAGCCTATAAAACACCTACTACATCATGAGTCGAGACAACAGTAGGTACCTCTATCTCGCTCGAGAAAAACAACGCACTCCGAACGTTAGTTTCATGGCCAGAGGATAATATACATACAAATATGACTATTACCACAGTGTAATAAACCTTACAGTATTCCAACATTTTGATATTCTACATCTTGCTTTCGCCCGCCCCACTGAGTAAATATCAATATTTTAGACGAACGCTTTTTATTTGTGTCAGGAGGAACCGTACCACAAGCGTTCAAATAATCTTATTCAATATTAGTTTTGACTTTTGTCTTGCTCTTTCCACAGTTGAAAGAGCAAGACAAAGATCAAAGTAATATTGCTTCAAAATTGTGGCAAGCCCCCCTGTAAAAGGCTTCGTTGGACAGCTGTATAGATTCTTAAGCAGTGGTACTTAATATCAAGGGCTCTTCATATGCTCTATACTTAAATGTAAAAATTTCAATTACAAATAACAGAGCCGATTTTATTGTGGCATTCACTCTATAGTTAAACAAAAAAAAAACCTAAACTAAAATAGACTAACAATTTGAAATCAGAGAATGATGCAACAGAGTTGACGACATACGTAAATATTAAACTACTAAATGAATTTAGTATGAATTTGCCCAGAAAACTACTTATACTAAAACAAATATTACCAAATGAAAAACTGATGACCCGTCTGCAAAATGTAGCCCGCATTCTCTTACACGTGAAATCTAATAAACAAAGGGGTACAAGAGGTCATTATAAACACGAAAAACCCCTCTTTCATGGGCAGTCGGGTCAACATCGAAATTTTACTCAATAATATGACTAAACACAGTATGAAAATATCAAATGCAAAAGTGCAAAAAAGCACACACGGTAGCGCTCGTACGATACGAAAAAACATAGATATCACATTTTCCAAAGTCAAGAAAGATTCTTAAGAAAGATAAAGAGAACAACTATGATAAAACACACACGTTTCTCTCTACTTTGGTTCATTTTCATACCCTTTTTGATCTTTCTATTTTATGTAAGAACTTGTAAGCTATGTAGAGGTAAATCGTGGCTAGATCGATATAGAATATACTATAATCCATATTGCATACATAATATAAATGTTTTAATTCATATATAATAAATGTGATTCAAAACACATAAATAGCATGTATGGAAATAGAACTATCGTGGCGATAAATGGAATCTGACGTCTCGATTGTGTTGTCGATTGAAATAAGGACAGCAGCGCCGTCAATACCACATCAGTTATCTTTCCAAACAGACTAGTTTCACTATATAATAAAATAATACTCGATTTCAATGTAGCACTATTTATTATTGATAGAGCAGCTATCGAAATTACACTGACCACAAACATCCAGTTGTTAGCTAAAATTAAGCCAGACTAAATCCAAATATCTGAACACAACGTTCCGATATTACCGATTATTCTGACCGTTTTTAGCGAGAACGCAATAAATCTAGTATATTCTATACATCGATACAGAACAAAGTATTCTAATGTAAACAAAAGCTTACATTAGAAAATTCTCAGTTTTAGTGGGCCCATTTTTCTAACTTATAACAATTTAGTTAGTAATGTTAAATTTCAGTAACATGGTTAGTATCAGGATTATAACCTAGAGTGGTATTGAGGTATATCTGATACCTAAATTACAGCCTCAAATAAGTACGCTATAAGCATACTGCTAAGATCGTCGAAAACAAAGTACCATGCCCTTAAAATGGTTCAGATAATATTGAGCAATACAAGAACATATCGCATATCCTCTACTGAAGTTACAATAGATCCGCGAGGGTCGCAGTAACAGGGAGGCTCATGGCCTCCCACCCTACCTCGAATAATAATAATATCTTCTACTTTAATTTTAACACTCTGTGAACTACGCATTAGTTCATAAACAGGCGAAAAAAATTCTACCCTAAAATAGAGGCCAGATATGAAATTTCGAATTATCGACTTTGATGTTGAAACGTTAAAAATGTAAATCAATACTCAAGCCTATTATTATCTCATATATAGTACCCCAACCCATTATATATCTCATCGGAACGACATAGTCGGCAACGACAAAGTTCCTTAAAAAGATTTTTTAAAAAAAAGCCTATTATTCATAAAAAAATATGTTAGGCATTGAAATATCATAAATATCTTTAGGGATAGAATTTATTTTTTTCGCCTAATGAAAAATTGATGATATATTGAAATAACGAAGAAGCCAAATTAGGTGTAATAAAATCACCTTTTTATAAATACTGAATTCAACAGAAAGAAATCGAAACAGCAGGTATTTCTCAACATAAACATTCGCAGACATTTCTTTTGACCTTCAAATTAACATTGAGCTTGTTCACAAGATGTCTATACATACATGTATAAAGTTCGTACACAAAACAGACACAGTTCCAAGGCACATACTTCACTCGACTTCATCTATATCTATATACAAAGCAGTAACGCAGAATGTCCAGTGAGCGAGACTAAGCAAGTTCCGTAAATAAGTAAAGCGTTTCTCATTCATTCTTAAGGCGGCGGAGTCGCAACAGTTGTCTCGCTTGTAGGCGAATCAATCTATTTTTGATAAATACGACAATATCAGCTTCATAAAATTACTAATGTAATGCTCGACATCTTAAGGTCGGATGTGCCCCTCATCAAAAATGGGAATTCCGACCTTTTTAAGCCTTCTTGGAAGTATTCGCAAGCGTGCCTATTCAGACACAGAATTTGGTTGACTCAGAATAGACACCAATTCATTAACTAAATGAAAATAAATAAATAAAATACGGAAAAAAATCAAAATAATTAGAGTAAGAATGATATCCAACATTTAGTTTCATAAAAATCAAGTTCTCAACACCGACAGGAAATACAACCAGTTTCGAACTTTGGAAACGACTAACCTGCAAAGCGAATGAAAAAACATATACAATATAAACATGCACTTTCTGTGCATGCACCTGACAAGGGCCATATGCTGCTATCACCATATGGCCCATGTCTATACTTATGCCTATGCATATCAGCATATTATCAATGCCTGTGTGAAATGTACTGCCATAATGTACTATGAAAATATGTTCAAACATGCCACCTGATTCAATCGACTATCACTGGCAGTCGCACCATTCAACTCCTGCGAAACTTCTTACCTTAAGAGTCTGTAGTTCGACCATCGTCCGTCTCGCTCGCGCATACTTTTTTTTGTAGATATAGTGACTGAATGAACTTTAAAAAATAGTCTCACAGAACACTACTAAACGAACACTAGGTCACAAACGATCACAGAACACTAGAAAGCAACATAACAAATTTTCGACAAAAGTATTTCAATTTGATAATTAAAATTGTAAAAAACTTAACATGAAATTTTTGTCGAAAACTTGTGATGTTGCTTTCTAGTGTTGTTTAGGACAATTTTTTTATAAATTCATTCGGTCACTTAATATCTACATAAATGTTTGTATGCGCGAGCGAGACGGACAATGGTATACAGACTCTTAAGGTGCCAAGGTGGGAGCCGCAATTTTTTTCTTGCTCGTGCGCAACGCCTTTTTTTAAAGAAAATTATTGTATGTATTTCCGACTGTTAGACTCATAAAAATATTCGTCACCATTTTTATTTTAACAACTATATCGGATATATAAATAAACATTCAAACATGAAAATTTCCACGTACGTGCACGTTTTTTTTTCGTTAAAAATAACGAATAATTAAATAAAAATTATTCTGACCACATTGGAATAGTGTTATCACGACGGTAACGTTTGTAATATTTTTCAAAATAGATTCAATATATAGGAAAAAAAAAGTGCCATGCGCGGGCAATTCAGCTGAGGCACCCACCCCACCACTGCCTTAATTAGCTGACAATATAATTTATAAGAGACATTATCGAGATAGTGTTGCGTCATCCAGCTCGATAGCAGAACAGAATAACGGAACACTATCACAACCACCAATACACAACCCTACAGGAGGCACATTTACGAATGATGAGTAAGACGCAGTTGGGTAATGCAGCTGTCTCGCTTAGACGTTACTCCTTTTTCTACATATAAAATTATCGAATTTAGTTTTGATAAATACGCGAATATTAAGCTAATGAATGAGAACATAATCAGAAATATTCCTCTTTTATAGCTGTTATTTCGACCGAAATAAACGTCGAAACGTAAAAATATCCACGCTTGTAGATCTATTTACATATCTATCATACTTATCAAAATAAAGATGCTCCTGAATTTTTCGTAGTACTATTTTCACTAGGCTGACAAAAACCGGATTCAATAATTTTATATCTATAAAAAGATGTTAAATACGAGCGACACAGATATACCACCTACCACTGCGCCTTAACGTAAAAGGCGACCTGCCTTTTACAGTATATTTTACCCTCAATCAGCAGCGAATAAAAAAATACTAACCTCGAACCAGCTTAGCTCCACACAACGGTATCACAACAATAGAATCTGTTCAGTTAGAGAACTAATGCGGCATTGAGGGCGCTGCTGTCCTTATTTCAGTATTACGTGGGGTCGAGACCACAGAATACCATAGCAGTTACGAGACGTCAGTACCCGTGCTTTGCCACGACAGTTCTATATTTAAACAGACTCCAATTCACGTGCACGAGGTAACGTTAAGTTTGGCGATGTAGTCGAGGAGGCCCTGGAGGCGCTTCTTGACCCGCTTCTGGTCGTCGAGCGTGCAGCCTAGGATGGCGGTCTCGAAGTTCTTGTCCGTACCCGTGGCAGGATCTGGCTGCGAGGTGCATGCGTTCATGTAGGTCTGGCAGCGCGTGTGCGCACTCACCGCGTCGTCGTGAACCGATATTACTAGCTGGTCGATGTACATGTTCACCTGGAATCAATCAAACACTTCACTGACACCACAAAAAACGTGATAACAATATTAAAAAACATAACCCTCCTTCTTACGCAGTCAGGTAAATATACACTGAGAATTGAGAAAGCGATCTCTTTCTTATGATGCTTGAAGTTGTAACATATTGAGCCGGCGGTGGTGTTATAAAATATTAGACTGAATATAAAAAAATGTTTTAAAAATAAACTGAATACAAATATTCAATACACAAATACTTTTTTAAACATACACATGGGTTTATAACAAACTTACGATATGTACGATAAATAACAATAATCAATTATGGACAAACACATAATAAATATTATTATTAATTATTGTTATTTCCCAGTCCAAGCGCAAAGAAGGCTGAAATCGATGCGTTGAGAGTAGATATGGTTGAGCGTATGAATCAAGCTTTGAAAGTTGTATCCGACGGGGGTCCCCAAAATCTTGTCAAATTAAATGCAAACAAGACACAAGCTAGACAAGTTTCGGCGGGCAGTCACGACGGGCTGGAAGGATGGTTAATAATAAAATCATTGAATTTTAAAATTAAAAACGTTTATTCACCATGGTGGCAGAGCTATAACTAACTTACCTAACATGCACATCTTTAAAATTACAGTTAAGCATAAAAAACTGTAACAAAAAAGGATGTCTGGCGGGTCCCGCGCCGGGCGTCGGGAATGTATTATCAAGTGGTGAACTATTGCTTATTCTGTGGTCAATTCGACGATAACTATTTATTTAATGTAATATAATTAGAAAAGTGAAATTACCATATTGAAAGGGATCGGTGTACATAGCTAGCTTGCATTTCTCAGCAGTCAAAAGAATCAATTCCCGTTGTCTCCTACTTTCCAGAATTCGTCTATTCCGCCCGCAGGTTGTCTTGAGGTACAGGGCCTCAGATTAACCTCATCCATTTATAATAAAAAAAAGTATTGGAGAGATAATGATTCCAGAGCTTTGAATGAATGAAATTGATATTCATATTCATTTATTGATATCTTTTGATACACTTCACATTTAAATATATAAGTTACTTACTTAGTACATGGAATGAATACAATGTCAATTTAGCTAATTAAATAATAATGGAAATAAATAAATGGATAAGGTAAAAAGGTATGGTTCCGTACTTTCTGTTTGTCAAAACCATTTTTTTTCTAATGAAAGCGTAGGAATATCAAGTGGACTTAAAAAATGATAGCCGAAAATTAGACATAGTAGTTTCCAAATGGTAAATGATGGACTCTTAGTGTTTGCGCTCATTGTTTTAGTTATCCTGAGCACATCTCATTGCATTACAAAAAGGTACAGTTTATTTAACCTATGTTAATCCATACTCGGATCCTATGGTTATACTTGCGTTTTAGAAATCCTTTCTTAGTGGACTTCACAACGAAGGCACTCTCCATATTACATGTTAGCAGCTAGCAGCGAGCGGTTAAGGCAGCATTGTCTATCATTACAATGATGTATTATTATATGTAGATAGGTTTTCCCCGGCTCTGCGTGGCAAGCCTCAAGTAAGGTAATCGCTCTACTCGTCATCAGTCACGACACGTCGGGCAACGCTGTTAGACGCGTGTCATGGCTTTTGAACAGTGACAATGCCATCCTGTGTGTTTAGAGACTGTAACACCAAGATATATAAGGCCAAGATAGTAAAGGGCTTGAAAATGCAGAGATTTGCCATGCTTTTACTTTATATTCAATGAGTATAGATAAAATCTCATTGATCGTTACATACTATTTCTATTTCGAAAAATTAATAATTCGTTTAGCGGATGCAACCGCCGCGCGCAACTAGTTTCTTATAATATATAACGCTTTATTCTCGTCAGCTAGTTGTAGGCTGACTATTTATAGGCGTGTTATCATGCACAATATACTCCATTCAAGTTGAGACGATGTGATGTGACGTGCAGTGGCGACATTGTGAAGACATTCAATTTGCAAGTCATATCAGGTGCTTGACCCGCTCAGACAATGGTCAGGGTCAAGGACTACAAATGCTCAATTTAATACAATATTTGTCTTAATAATTGATTTCCTACTACCTATCATTTCATGAACATAAATATAGTACATAGTATATTAATAATTTAGAAAACAGAACTGAACAAAATTGCATGTTTCAAAGTCGATTGACTTCAAAATAAACAATTTCATTTACTTGAATGCCATATTTTTGCCAGTTATTTTGTTTTAAAAATCAAATGACTGAACCAATATTGATAAAATGTATATGGGGCCAACTATCATAAAAAAAAAGAATCATCAGAAATCAATTTATAATTGGTGATCAAATATACCAAAAAAATAAATTTAAAAAAAACACAGTTTAATTGAGAACCTCCTTTTTGGAAGTCTGTTAAAAATAATTACCTGATGTAAGGCCTCCTCTTGCTGTGTATCTCTATCAGTTCTAACGGCGACTTCCACTGTCATTGCGCGAGCGAGGATGCGGTCTGCGTACCTTTGGATATCATCTTTATCACCTGCAACAAAACAAAACAACAATTGGCTAGCTGCATTTTGATTCAGGAGCCTGGTAGAATTCCGTATTTGCACTTCTTTTTTTTTTTTATACATTATAGATCTACGATTGATCACCAACTCGCCTGATGTTAAGCGACGGTGTAGCCGAGGAGCTCACACTTCACTGAACATGCGAACTTAGAACAAGGCTACTTATTTGATACTATAAACATATTGATTGACTTCGCAATTTAAATGGAATTCCTACGAAATTTGCCACAGATGGACGGACATAGTGAAACTATATAAGGGTTCTTTGTTGACTACGGAACTCTAAAAACGCGCTGTCGTAGACGACTGGCAGATGTAAAACATAAACCAGTCTGATAAACATGCATCTTTTTGATGTTTCACACTATAAACAATTATTGTTGACATATTTGATACAGTCAACATGGGCAACTTTGAATCCGCATTTGCATTATTGCAACAATTTTGGGACTAGTTATAAAATTTTGAGAAAAAATATCAAGAACCTTCGAAAAAACCTATGTTCAATTTTCAACATAAATTCAAAGTTACCCACAAAAGAAAGTGTCAATTCAAAACACAACTAAGCAGGAAGTGCAAAATTAATTGGGCGATATTGCATCAATAGTGATTTAACAAGAATGCATTGATTTTATAGTTGTTGTAATTGCACATGTTGCTCTCCATCAAGCAAGCTGGTGCTCCAACATAGATCAACATTTTGCTTAAAAAACGTACATTCTGTAATATCGCCTAGTAGCTCGGAATGCTTCACACTATCGAGGGTGGAGAGCAGTGAGTCTCGTTCCTCCTCGATGCGCACTGTGTCCCGTCGTAGCCGCTCCACTCGCATTTCCACCTGATCCAGCACTGCTATCAATCTGGAACAATATATGTGGTGAATTTTAGTCCCTGTTTAACTACCACCACCTGTTCCCATCTGTTTTTTACACATTTTCACATAACACTATCCAGCTAAGTAAATGATACATGAACAATACAACAACGCCCATTGTCCTAGGTGGGATGGGAATTGAATCCACAATAGAATAGAATATATTTATTGATAGATGAAATTACAACCTCATTATAATTAAATAGAAAGTGTTGAGCATCACATCAATCTCATCATTCAAATAAGTTTAAAATAGCTTTATGCAAAATTAATTAATCACAAATATTTTAAATTTTTGCTGTAAAGGGGCTATAAATGTGTCAATTTTTTTATTATCAGCCCTGTTTGTACAAACTGTCCCACTGCTGGGCGCAGGCCATCTTCTCGTCGATTATTTCATTTTATTCAATTTTTAATGCTAATGTAATTTGTATGGATGCAAAACATCCAGAATAAAATTATTTCATTTCATTCTCATTTTGAAAAAGCTAAGGCCATAGTCTACCACACTGGCCAAGTGCGGATTGGCAGACTTCACACATGTTTCAAGATTTTTGAGAATGCTCAGACTTGTAGGTTTCCTCACAATGTTTTCCTTCACTGTTTAAAGTTGGCGGAAATCAACAATACACAACATAACTTTGGAAAGACAGAAGTGCGTGCCGCGGCATTCGAACCCAGAACCTGCAGATGCAAGTCGGATGGTCTCCCGACTAGACCGCTGGAAACTTGAAATATGACAATATATTATATATATATATTATTTAGCAGGCTCAAGATGGCTATAGTCTTTCTCGATATACTCTTTGAAAGCACATCATATTTTAAGCAACAGAGTTGTACACAACTGGAACCGGTTGCCTGAAGATGTTGTCACTGCAAAAACGATCAACTCTTTTAAAAATAAACTGGATCAATGGATTAAAAAGGAACAAATTATACTAAAAGACAACCAGTAAATTTCTGCACTGCAGGATATAGGCTCATCAGCTTCTGCTGCTTACCTATCATCAAATAAATAAATAAGGTGTATATGGTTCAGTCCAACAATAGCACTTTGACAGTACTGGAAAACTGAGTTTCATCACTTGTAGACTTTATGAACTCAAGAAGTTTATTGAATAAAGTTTGGCCCATAATCATAGGCAACTTCTTTGCATTAATACATAATAGAAGGTAGCTTCAAACTTGTAAGAAAACTTTATGAGGAAACCCACATAACTGATGTGTAAAGTTTGTCAACTTACACTCAACCTTCATAGTTGTCTCCATCTCAAAATAAAAAGAGATTCATAGCTTTTTATACCCAATAGCAGAACTGTTTATAAAAACACTTATCCTGCAGGCCTAGAATTAGAAGAAGATATAGAAATACATATTGTCTACTTTATCCACTTACAGAGGAAACAAAGTACAGATATACATATTATATAAAGCATCTTATACCACATTTGGGCTCAACATGGTGGCTTGCAGTGAAAGAGGATCATCCCATAATCTACATACACATACACTAGGCTGCCAATTAAAACACCTAGCTGTAATATTATTCTCTATGTGTTTAATGTTTCTGTATGGTGGTCTTTTAATAAAGTGTTATCTATCTATCTACACTGAATAAAAATATCACACCTGTGTTCCATGGTAACATTGCAAGTCTTAGAAAACCATTACACTAACAATATCCTAGCAACAGCATTATTCTGTTCTTACCCAAGTGTGCAAGAAAAAGGGTGATGTTTCTCAGATTTATGTTTGTACACTTCTATATTATATTACTCTCTACAGCCTCTAGGCTTGAATTTCATATGTGCGGTGTCATTAGATTTATCTTCACTCACTCTCACAAAAAATAAAAATGAACATACACAACTCTGTAAGTATCACATGATTCTAATACCTACAATACTAACTAAATTATTATAATTACGACCATTGCAAGGTCTAATTAAATGTATTGTCTTGTTAGCCTCAAAAGGTCACATAAAGAATGACTAATATAATGGGCAGTTATAAAGGTAGACAAAAACCTATTAGTTATGTGTCGTAGAAAAGAATATTGTTGCGTGGGTGACCATAGAATATTTTTTACACATAGAAAAAGCAATTATGACCACTTATGGAATGTTGGCTCTATAGTGGAGAGCTGGTCAAATTATTATGGATTGATTTTGAAAGCCGGTATGTTTGAAGGTGATTAAAGAACTGAAGGTTACCTGTCCTTCGGCGCCTGCTGTCCCAGCACAGATGTTTCGTCGATGAGGGGAAGCCGCGATACTTCTCCACTTGGATACCCAAGATCTACAGCAAATTGATCCACTTCCATTATTTGAAAATCGTCTCTACACGACAGAGCCAGGTTTATATCGGTTTCTGAACCGTAAAAGCAGAGTATAAGACGTTTAAGTAATAATTTTTCAACGTTGAAAACCAAAACAAAATTGATTTTGATTTGACTTTCGATTTGTTTGATTTGATTGACGGACGCGTATCAAGAACAAGAACTGAAACTTCAGTCATTTTTTTTTAAATTTATTCATGACCATGGAAACTAGTCCATAAATCTATTCAATCAAAAAAAAAAAGTAAGTGCTACCAGTTACTTTGTTATAAATAACCAAGGCGTTAGCTGAGTTGACAAAATATGTGTTGTGTACATAGAGTAATACTATAAAAAAGAGGAAAAAGGTTCTGTACATGAAACTTTTACAACTTTTTCTTTATAACCGACTACGTAAGAAGGAGGGTTATGTTTCTCGAGTATCGATATATATGTTTCTATAAGATCACCTAAAGCCTAAACGGCTTGACAAATTTACAAATACATTATTTAAGAATACATTTCTCGCAAAAAAAAGTTTTTTTTTCGTAATCGTAAATACGCTCCATAATAAGATGATTTGTAGTGTAACCGACGAACATAAACAAAACAGAAAGGCAAACACTCGAACAAATCGATACTTACTAACTTACGGTCTTATTTATAAACGCTGAATAAGTGCATTTTAATTAAACAGTTTATTGTTCCGTTTTCACGTGTGACAGAAATGTCAAGTTATAACTTGTTTTATTCAAGAAACTTAAATAAATCTTAATACCTGATACTGGCAAATGCTCTAAGTGGGTCCAAATTAAATTTTAAGAAAAAGTCAATTTAGTGCAAATGTTTATCATCTAGCAACACTGCTTCGTCTTTGCCATGGTTATGATATTTAAAAAAAACTGCAGGTTCTTCTTCTTCTTTTTTGTATTAAAGCATTTGCCAATGTCAAGTATTAGGATTTGCTTGAATAAAACAAGTTGTAAATGCTCTAGTCACAATCGAAGTCACGTATACAGTCAATTTATAAGTCGAATCCTGCTTCAGTAAAGTGGTGGCGACTTTACTAGAAGCTTCTATTAAGTTTTGTCGACAACGTAAAATGACACGTTTCACTGCTTCATTTCACTTGCCCACACTCATGTACTTGATCGAACACTTAATGAATAAAACACCACCATTTTTATCGCAATAATATTCAAAATAACACAAGTTTAGGAAAATAAAACAAAGCAACAACATGTTTCGATGACGTTCCCGCCAAAACTCGAAACTGCAGGTTATAGCCCATACAGACTCACGCCGAGAAAGCCCGAGAAGCGTGAATGTGAGAGGTTTCTCTACGTCTCTTTCTCGTGCTCGCCTGTTCTCCGATCGATGTCGGTATTTTTGCCCGCTTTAAAGGGTGTCTTGGGCGAGAAAAGAGAAGACACATTCTTTTTCGGTCTCCGTGCGAACTAGGAAGCGAAATCAAGTATACGTGCGTGTTTGTCCGTTTATAATATATTCGTTACCATCGTCTGAGTCTTATTTTTTTTCTTTGCTTTTTGTTTAGTTTTAACAAAGTTCTAAAGCTATTGCAAAAATTACCAAAGCTGCTGCACAGGCGTCCATAGCGGGTGGGAGCGAGAACAGTAAGTGAGAACATAGTGAGTGTGGACAGTTTATTAAAACTCGACGAGACTTCTACCGAGACTCGGCGTGAATCTGTACGGGGCATTAGCAGACATGCGGCGAGAAATTCGCTATTTTGTGGGTTTGGTTGCACAGCCACGACTAAGGTCAACTTGGACATTATAATTTATGATTTGTGGTCAACTCTATCGTGAGCCAGTTTTGCACCAGTGTAGAACCACCTATGTCCCTCTTTATTTATTCATAGCCGTGGATACACGTCTATTGGCTGCTCTCACTTTTTAAAAGAAACGTATAAATGCCCGTTAAAAATTAACCAAGTATTACGAAATTATTGTGTCGTAATCTTAACACAACTTTATCTTCTATTCGAAACCAAGGGTTTCCTACAAAAGTACAGAGTCCCTTTTATATATTGGTTTCCTACTAAAGCAAGGTACTAAGATAAAATACGGTGATGAAAAATGTAATTTTTAATTAAGTATTACTTAATTTACAAAATTATAATCATAGTAACAAGAAATAATGATTTAATTTCATTTGATTCAAGAAATATTAATTTGTGTGAATAAACTTTAAATTAATGTTTTTGTATTTAATTAGTACATCAAACTATTCATGGTTCATGGGACGGAAGTATTATAAGTGGATATTGCGCCTGCAATTCATAATTTTAACGTAAAGTTATCCGAAATAAGTTGACCCGCTATGACGTCATCATCATTATAAACTAAAAATACTTGTATTCAGTAGCGGATCCAGGGGACGGAGAGACTAGCCCCCCAATTAGCCAATAGCCAACCAATTAAATTTGATAATAGGTATTCTAATTAAATTTGAAGCATGTTATACTAGTCTCTTTATAGTGTATATACGATTGGGCTTCTAAACTAAAATCCTGAATCTGAATATAAGTTTGTATTTTTATTTTGTAATTTAGTAGAATGTAAAAATTTAAGGGACATCTGAGTATGACATAACTTAGGTGCGGTAAATACTTACATTTTTTTAAACATCTTTTAATATTACAAACTTAACAAAAAAATATAAAAATGTTCTTTAAGTTTAACAGTTGCTGAATCAGACCTCACTGTCGTGCATATACTCTGTCTCTCTAGTCTCTATTTATCCTATCCCATATGAAGGTAGGATCAGCCATCCTGCTTTTGTTTCTCCACTTCACTAGATCCTCGTATCTCTTAAACATTTAAGAAAATAAAAGTTCTAGAATCATGTGAGGCATAAATGTTGTTATTTTACATATCCAATAATACTGATGCACAGAGAAAGGTTCGGTTCAGCACCTGTTAAACCATTATAGGAATAACAACAATACTGATATAGATTGGAATAAACACAATTATAGTATCATAGTAAATAAACTACAGGTTTGGGCCCATCACCGGTCGAATGGAATGGCGTAGAAGAGTAGACTGTTCACTTTAAATTAGTACTTATCGACTCGTTGGTAAGTACTACTCTAAAGTGAACAGTCGAGTAGGCCAGTAGACGGGCCGCCTAGTAGGCCTACTCGTTAATCGTAATTATAGTTTACTCAACTCGACCGGTAATTGGTATCGGGCTTAAGTCTGTGTTTTCCTATATGTCTTATAATGTAAACAACAATTGTCAGCATTGGCGTATCTAGAGCTATTTTCCATGGGGCCTGGCCCCTAGAGATGCAATAGGCAAAAAGATTGCGGATGGTTGGAAAGATTTGCTTATGTAATGAGATTTTTTTAAATCCTTACTTCTTATGCTGTTTACTAGGTGGCGCTTCGATCGTTTCAATTGTCAAGTTGATCCGATTTCGCTATTTGTTTTGTTATATGGTTGGAATCATAAATTATTAGTTTGTTATATCTCTAAATAAAAAAAGGTAACATTTTATTTTATTAAACCGTAGAGGTATAGCTTGTTATAGTTTCAGCTGTATAAAAAAATAATTATCTCAATTCGGGAGTAGAAATCAGTCAAATTTGTCACATTGTTGTTTATAATATGAGAAATTTAAAAAAACACAGGTTATAGGAAAGTTATTTTCTAGAATTAAATTCTAGTTTTACTTAATTAACATAAAAATCCGAAAACGCAAATAATCTAAGGTGAATTTTGAATAGCAGGTAGTATGATTATGGCTAGCGCTTCGCATAACATATCCAAATCAAGCTTATTTCGAATTTGAACCTTATGCCGTATTATATGTGGAGTGGAATTCAATAAATTTAGCAATTTATAACTTTTATCAAGGAAAACTCGTATTTAAAAATCAACTCTGCGTGACGCGATATAAGGATGATATTCAAATACCTTGATTTCCAGCACAGGGATAATAACACATTTTGTGCAATTAGGGGCTTCACATACGTAACTATATTATAACCCCACTATAACAATGTCAGGAATAAGGGCATCGCAAGAAAGAAGTAACCAAATTTATTTACATATAAAAATTATACATATGTATTTGGAATGTGCTTATTAGCTTTATGGTATCAAATTTATCGAATTTATCTCGATAAAAATTGCAGTTAGTTTATTTAATCCGCCATATTCAATTTTCAGTGATGTCATAAAGCTTAATTATGTCAACAGGACTGTAACAATGAATCAATTGACAACTAATTTATCAAAATCAAATTAATAGTTTAGGCGCTACAGTGGAACATAGGTAATAAACAACACACATAGACTGATAAAATTACAAGTTTTAGTTTAATGCACTCTTCAACGCCAACCAAGCAATTTCCATTTCAGTTGTAAACTTAACTCTCATTATAAGCATGAGCGGGATGCATATTTCTTTTCATCTTATAGCTACGTATGTAAAGACCTTTACTTTGAATGATCAAATAAAAAGGGCACCTCTATAAATACATCCGGGCAATAATTTTGATTAAAAAAATAGATCTCTACATAAACACTGTTAGTGTTAAACATCGTAATGATTAAGTTTGTCAATATATTTAAAACTAAAACACACTTAAAATGATATCACGGCCAGGTTTCACCACATTCATCGAATTATTCAGGATTTATTTTTATTTATTTTTTAGCGTTTAACCGAAACGGCTATAACGCGCCTTGGGTATGTGCGCGGCAGGAAGAGAGGATCCCCGCGTTCCCGCCCTGCCCCTGACCCCTTCAGTCATACCGCTCATACCCAAGGCGCGGTACAGCGGTTTCAGGCAAACTATAGCATTAATGTATCATATTCTAGATTTCATGTTATGTTGAAAATTATAACATTACAGTGATAATTAGTTTTGTCTCGTTCGCACACGACACTTATGTCGGAACAAATTTTATTTAGGTAACTATGGTAGATATATAAATACAAGCATAAATCTTAAATAAAAATCTTCCATATTTGAATGTTTATTTCAGTTAAAATAACAGATATAAAAACAAAGCTATGAGGGTTTAAAAATCCGACGAATCCCTTCGAGAAAAGATAGTCCCGGCCGTACCCGCTGGCTCACGTGGCGGGGGCACGGCCGTCCCCCAGATATAAAAATATTTTGGATACTTGTAATATCTACTTATGATTCTAACGTTCTGCATGTTTATCAAAAGTACATTGCATATTTTTATATCTGTTTCAAATAAGGCTGAGTGCGAGCGAGATAGCTGCGGCACACTTATCGGGGCCGCCTTAAACTATAGTCTTCCTTGTTATTTCTCGTACACAAATATATCATCTAACAACAAATAACAGCACGTAATTTCAAAAATAAAAGCCATCATTGGCTGCTAATCAACTTTTGAAGAACGAAGAAAGAAAAACAAGAATACTTATTGGAGAAGTAACAAAACAAGACGTGCAAAAGATCCGAAATCTATTTATACAGTTTTTGCACCAAAATTAATACAATATAAACGTCCGCACATTGGCAATTGGCAAGAATTAGGGCGAACTAAACTGAAATACCAAAGTATCATAAATATAATTAGTAATTTTGGTGGATGTTTTAACGCGAACATAGTTAATATAGTATATTCTACATCAATGCAAATTAAAAAAAAAAAACATTCACAGAAATAAACTCGTGACAAAAATTTAGGATTTTGCATTGTGTAAAAAAAATTACGTGAACCTATTATCTGTATCACACTAAGATTTTCAAAATAAAAAATATCTTAACGTTTTCGAGTTAATTGCAACGAAGAGGTGGTGAAACATGCCTACATAATTCAACAGTCACACTAATCTTTAACACCTAATAAAGCTCAGTACTGATGACACATACAACTATCTTTTTCTATCACGGGATGTGTATGGCGCGTGCGAGTGAGACGGCTCTATTTTCCGCCCCACTCGCTGATCTTTCCGTTCTCGAATGCCAGGTTTTTACGAGGTAGAGGAACCAAGGAGCCGCGTTTCACTATTCCCATATCTTCGCCCGGGTAGTACTGAAACATTTTTTTTTAATGGTAAAAAATCTTCGGAAATTGACTTTAACTTTAAAATTATAAAAATAAAATTTGAATAAAGGTCAACACTTATTAATAAATGCGCTAACAACCCAAGTCTTCAAAATTTAATAATTGAATGGAATAAACTGGACCACGTACCTGACACTGAGAAACGAACTTTAGGACGTCGGCGCATATGAACTCATTGTCTTCTTTTATCTTATCAAATCTGAAAATAAATTATATATTTATTCGTTGACATCAGCAAGCCTAGCAAAGTAGGTGGATAAACAGTTTTTATTCACGTCAGTTGTGAACCAGTTCACGCTTTATTTCCACTGATAAGTAGAATAAACGGTGAAAAGACAATTTGTCTAAGTTCCATGCTAGGCTTACTGGCATGCAAGTTTTACATTTAATGCGCTAGAGTTGCGAGAGAATCATGACAATAGAATTAAAAAGTAGCTAAGTGAATAGAAGTAATATTTTAAACAAGATTTTGTCAAAAAAATCTATAGAAAAGAGGTGTCATAAAAAAGTTTGTCGCAATTAAAATCACAAAAGTTTCAGTTTGCAACGAAACTGCTAGTCTGTTTCCTGAGAACTACAATCTTGGTATTTTGAAGGCTAGAGTCAATAGATATCTTCTAGAATTTCTAGATCAACGAGCTCCATCCTCGGCCACACCGTCGCCTAACATCAGGCGAGTTGGTGGTCAATCATAGATCTATCTTGCGTAAAAAAAACTACGAGTATAAAAAAAACTTACAGTTCAGGCTTCGCTATACTGTCCACTATACACCGACAGACGCTTTCACAAAGCTCTTCGTCAAACAACGGGATTCCGAATTGTAAATCCAGGATTGTCCATTTCTGCAACAAAATATAAAGATAAAATAGCACACTTACGCACAGGATTGGCACTAACCTTTAAAGTACTTATTTAATTAAAAAAAAAACCATATAATTATTTTCCCTATACAAACAATATTATGAATGTCATCATCAAATGTCAGCCTCAAGAAATCAACTGCTGGATTCCGGCTCGGATAAGGTTTTCGTCTAGTTGGAAGCGACTTGTATCCAGCATCTTCCTGCCACTTGTATGACGTCATCTGTCCATATTATGGTTACGAGGCTAGATTACGAATATTCCACACAATTTGAATAAACAAATGGTTTATAGGCTTTTTTTCATATTGTTTGATGCAGACAGAAGTCATGGCTTTAGATATACCTTTCAAGATTTCCTTATGAAGTTCTAGTACATATAGTTTAACCCACTAATACCCTCTCCCCTCCATCTGACCCTCTAACCATGGTCAAATGTGATGTCAAAAGGCCTTATTGGGCTTTGATGCTCTGCCTACCCCGTAAGGGAAAACAGACGTGATTTTATGTATGTATTTCATTAGTACATCTACAAAAGGAAATCTTGAAAACCGCGACCGCCGCAGTCGTCGAGTCCATTCTAAGTATATTTCTAGTGTCATCATCATCATCTCAGCCATAAGAAGTCCACTGCTGGACATAGGCCACATGGATTTCCAAAAAAACCCATTGGAAGCGGCTTGCATCCAGCATCTTACAGCGTCTTACCGTATTTCTAGTGTAAATTCACGTAATTTATAACATACCTCAGGCTTGCAAGAGTCCTCATCGGACGCGTTATGCGCCGTATCGACCCCACTATCCGTCGACATTTCCGCCAACTTATCGGACAACTGCGTAAACATAGAAATCGACTCTTCCATAGGACTCAACAAATCATTCAACTGTTCCTCTTTCTCCACGTGCACGGGCACCGCATCACTCTTACTGCTGTCAATTTTATTCAAATTCTCATTACTAACTGTCGTCGAATCTATGGCCACCAGCTCGTCTGTGTTCTTGTCTTCAATGCTGATGGATGAGGAATGGATCGGGACTAAGTCATCGCTGCACGCGATCGATTCTTTACTCTCGTGTGTCGTCGGATCGACTAGTTCTAAGTTATCCAGTTCTTCGCAGAGTAACTTCCCGCATTCGAGGCTAGTGAACCCGTTTGCTGGTGAGTTGGTTTTGCTATCGGTGGTGGGGGTCACTGCGAAGTGTGACTCTATGGGGGACTGCAGCCTGCTGGCGGTCTTGTTTATTTCTACGGGTTTCTCCGTGGAGTCGGTCGATGATACGGATATTTCGCTAATCGGTTTCGCGGAGCCGCATACTTCTTTTCGTTTTCGTGGTGGGACTGAAATTGATCAAGTAATTTTTGTAGGAAATTCAGAAAAAACTAATGGTATTGTCTTACACTATCCTTTGCCAATTATGACTAGCAAAATCGGAAGGCATAGAAACGATTTTGCAACATACACTACCATTTTCTAGATAATAGAGTAATTACCCGCAGAAATATATTTTACAATGGATAAGATAGAAGTCTCTCATGTATTTTGCTCACGTATGCGCATAACTTAAATAATACTTTTTAGTTACATTTTTATAATGACATTAAAGTAAACGGATCTATGTCTGACTACCAACTCGTCTGACAGTAAGCGACGGTGTAGCCGAGGATGGAACACACAATTCCAGTTTCATCATTAGACATCCTAAATATATGGCTTTAACTACTGATAAGTGGAAAGCTAATTTGTCTGCGTTGCACGCTAAGCCAACAACGGCAGATAAAACAGATGAATAAAGGCGAGATCTTTTCATCATCATCATTTCCGTCACAAGAAATCCACTGCTGGACATGGATTTCCAAAAAGACTGTATGGAAGCGGCTTGCACTCAGCGTCTTCTTTTCACTTGTATGAGGTCATCTGTCCGTCTCGTGGCTGGTCTTCCTACGCTGCGCTTGCCGGTGCGCGGTCTCCACTCGATAACTTTTCATTCCCATCGGCCATCCGTTTTACGTACTATGTACCCTGCCTTGCCACTTCAACTTACTAATCTGCCGTATCCGCCGGGATCATTTATTTGCAGTAGGTTCGTGTAGACTGAGTGGCCAGCCCTAGTGTCAAACTTACTTACGCCGAAAGGGGCGCCTTTAGCTTGACGATGGCTGTTTTTGAGAAGAAACAACGGGACTTACAATGTAACATATAATCTGACGCTGATAGCTCAGAAAATACCACCGACGGTCACCCATCCGAAGACTGACCAGACCGTCCGTTGCTTAACCTCGTTGATGAAATGTGTGTAAATTAAAGAATAAATTTGAATTTAATTTTAATGATAATAATTTAATTCAATATAGTTTATTGTGATTTAATTAAATATTTTATGTTATTATGTAATTTGTAGTGTATGACTTATGGTCGAAACAAATGGTATTTGATTTGATTATGAATAGTGAAAGGCATACTTAATTGCACGTTGGTCGGTGGTTTCGCGCAGCCCAGGTCCGGCACACCGATGTCCACGAGCGTGACGTACCCGACCGCACGCGACAGCCGCAACCGCTTCAGCAGACGGCGCAGGCCCGCGTGACGCGACCACAGCACTTGGCTCTCTGAGGGGGGAGGGAGGAACAGTCATTATTATTGGAACATTACCCTTTTTAACCGACTTCCAAAAAGAAGGAGGTTCTCAATGCGGCTGTAGGTTTTTTTGTATGTATGTTTTTATGTTTTTGAAGATTCTTTTTTTGGTAGGTAATAACCTCAGAGGTGGTCCCATACGAGACGTCTATAAATTTACATTACACGATTTTCATGTTTTTTTGAGTTACGTACCGTTGTGGTGTTGCGAGGGCGGGAAGGGCAGATGGATGGAGTGCGGCGCGCGGCGCACGCCCAGCGCTTGCAGCAGCACGGGCCCGCGGCGCAGCGCGCTGTTGGCGGCAGCCAGCGCGCCGGCGGCCGGCAGCGCCGCGCCGCCGCCTGCGCACTCCACCGCGCTCTCCGCGCCCCACCACGACACGCTCAGCCGCGAGTACCCGAGCAGCAGCCGCGGCACCGCGCGCAACACGGTGCCTGCACACATTAATATTTTCATTTTCATGTCATTTAGTCTCACCTGTGATCATCAGGTCTTAAAATTATGTATAATATACACAATAAATCCGTTAAAATTGTTTGATTTCAATCCAAACTCATTACAAAAATGTTTTCTTAGGTAGAAATCGAACCCACAAATAGGAAGGCAGTAAGTAATACTAGAAACCGAACTGTGAGCCCACTGAGCTGTGATATAAGTTCTACTTTAAACCAACAAATCAAGTGCCGAGTGCCGACAAGAGAAAGTGTAGCCGAGGGACGCCATCTCTGTTTCCTGAGAACTACAATCTTGGATTTTTTAAGATAGAGTGAATAGATATTTTCTCGATCGACGAGCTCCATCCTCGGCCACACCGTTGCTTAACATCACGCGAGTCGGTGGTCAATCGTAGATCTATCTTGCGTAAAAAAAATATCACGACAAATAACAATTTTTTCATATTTTATATCTGCTGAAAGTGACAAATATTGTCTCCTCACCTCGTAATTTATATACATAAATGTATAGTTTATTTAAATATTTTGGCTGTAAGTTTTCCTAAAAATATAACATAAATAAAATATGATGTTAAGGATAAGGACTCTCCCATCTCCTCACATAATCTTGCCAATCTTTCTGAAAAAAGATCCAAAGCGTGGATACTAAAAACCTTATTGAAAAGCACTACTCAACTTCGACATGAGTATTGAGAGAGTTAACTGACCTTTAGTGAGTAGCAGCGTGGGTGGTCCGTATCCGGCTGTGTGGTAGAGGTAGAGTCGCATCCAGGGCGAGGAGGCCTCGGGCGGCGCCGGGCCCAGGTGTGGCAGCGCGCCCGCCGCCGCGCCCGCGCGCGCGTTGCGGCACAGCGGCGCCGTCGATATCGCCAGCCTAGCGCAACCGCGATAATCATACTCTCCATCAATTTTTACATGACAGCCGAAACTAAACAATTTTTTTAAAAACGGATTTATCGCGTGTATTTTTTAATTTACGCGAAAATTTGAAAAAATTAAATGAAATTTGTTTCATTTCAATAAGATCATGATCATGAATCATTGTGAAAACCTTAGAAAACATGTTCCCAGCTGAAGTAAATAAGAAAAATATTACTCCATACTTTTCATATTTATAAGGTTCTTATAGGATCTTGTTTGTCTTGATAAACTTGAAGATGTATTTGTTTGTGGATTTATTTTATCATATCCATGAACTTTGCCAAAACTTACTTACTAAGTTTGCAAACGCAAACCATCACAATCTTATTTGATTAAAGTAAAAACGAGATCGAATGTTGCACTCACGCTTAGATTATTATTAGCAACACTCCAATCAGCGTGGTGTGGAAGGCACTAATATGCGCTGAGTGATGACGATGTAGCTCAACTAATGCCAACGATTTATGTACCTTGTACATAGCAACAACGCTGTTGTACAAAATGGGAACGCATTTATTAGGAACCGGCTGTAAAGGCACCGAGGCGTATCGATATAGGCAACACCTAAGACCTTAATTATTTGACTAGTACTTTCATCTACATTTCTCAGTTTCTCTGTCTTTTCTGAAAGACAACGCTTTTAGGGTTCTGACCCTAAAAGCGTTACCCGTCTCTCTCTCTCTCTCTCTCTTTTAGAATGTCACTTCTCTACCTGTACTTGGTGTTTAAAAGGCGGGTGCGCGCTGCCGTCCCCAGCGCATGCAGCGCTTCACATCGCAGCAAGTCTAGTGGACGGAGTGCGGGGCGCAGCGCTCGCAGCGCTATCCGAAGGCAAGCGGCGGCCGCGAGGTAGCGCCTCGCCTCGCCTTCTATCTCCGGGTCTGCTACCACCTGGACACACAAGCGAAGAAAACTATCAGTGCACGCTCGCAAACTCGACCGATTGCCGGACGGGATATGCGAGGCAGCAAGCGGGGCGGCGACGCAGACCCGATCTCGAACACAGTGGGCAGTCGCGCGACGCTACTGCGGTGTAGTGTTGTAAGTTGTTCGGAGTTTGTTTTTGTATATCGTTCCAAATAGGTAGCCGATCAAAAGTTGCTGAAATAATATTTTCCACCGTGTCCGCTTGCGTTTTGGAATGTCGGTAAAGTTATAAACATAGTTCTCGACGCGGTCGCTGCTGGACTAGCTACGTCGCTCGTGCTGTGTTCAAGAACGGTCCGAACGAACAGAATCTAATACAACGGCGCGTTGTATTAGATTCTGTTCGTTCGCTTTATACTTTGTAAGTATGAATTAATTATAGTTTAAGCAAGTATACGTTTAGAAAATTCAAATACTTCCCAAAAAACAAAACGGCTGAACTGATTTTAATGAAACATAGTTAAGAACACTCTCGATGAAATCTTCTTTCAAACTAAAAGAAAACTATCAAAATCGGTCCATCCTTTTGAGAGCAACGATGTCACAGACAGATACACACAACTTATAACATCCCTCTGGATAGGTCGGGGGTAAAAACTGAAACAATTGAATTCAAAAATTTTCAATAATTTCGGTCATTTGCGATGACATATTTTTTTCAGTTATTGTGTTTTAAAAACCAAAGTCCTGAAACTATTTTGAAAAAAAAACAGAATATATATGGGAACCACCTAATGTTAAATACGAGTACAACTTATCACATTTCATTATGGCCATTTCTTTCGGAGTCATGGACTAATCAATTGAATTAAAATTAATTATAATATACTAGCATGTGTACATACCTTGTCTAACTCCATGAGTAAACTATCCAAGCTTTCGTCACAAAGCTTTCCCACTTCAAATAACGTCACCGCGTGACTTTTCAAATCCTAAACAAAAAACATATTTGTAATACGTATTCAGTGTTACTTATAAACGCATGTTAATATCTTATTTAATGAATAAGGGCTTGTCACCTTCTATCAGACGGGAACTGTCACTTGCGAAAACGGAACAAAACAGTGTTTACCAACATTGAGCGTTTATATGTAAGACAGATTATGAATAGTTCATAATAATATAGTAAATGTCCTATCTCTTTTAACATCAAAAGCATTCAAGTCGTTTAAGTTTATGACACAAATTGTCAACGTTCATTTGTCATTTTCGTTTATTTTTTGTGGAATCAACAATGTAGTTATATTTCACACAATAATTTCCCTTTTTTATTATTTACGTAGTAAGCTTGCGTCGCTCTTGACCAGTTTTTAGTATATGTAGATTTACATCAAAGTAAACCCTAAAATTTTGCCAATTTTGAGACCTGTATCTATTACCTTTCAAAATATACATCCGTTTAAATGTAGGACAGACAGACAGACACCTTAGCCTCACGAATAGACTCCCGCACCCGTAGTATTGAAGCCTGAAATGGTTACCTTACCGGTGACAGATTTCCCATCATGAGATAAGCAGCCAGCGTAGAGTCAAACAGTAGAGCGACTCGCCTGGAAGTGCCGTTCCACACCTCAGCCGCCGGCTCAGGACTCTGACAATACAAATATTTCAAATTTCACACACAGTTCAAAAAATTCACACATCCTGCCCCCCAAAGTCCGTAAAGTCCCGTCGGATATGTGAAATAAATAAATAATAATAATAAATATTTTTGGACATTTCACACAACGCCATCTAGCCCAAACTAAGCAAAGCTTGTACTATGGAAACTAGATGGTTGATAGAATACCTATAGGTATACTTTTTTTATCGAAAATACATACTTATGATGCATAGAAACACCGAGATGTTTGAAATGTCTATAAATTTGTAAACACTCAAAAATATTGAGTGTAATACAAATATTTCCTTGTTGTCCTCACTTTACACTTTCAGTATTTAGAATCTATGGTACTAATAATTATTTTGAAACTTTCATATTTATGGTCTTTTGAGCTGTTTTTTTTTTGTGATGGGCCAACGTTTGACCAACCATATTAATGTCATATTAAGAACGATAGCTTCAATTGAAATATTCAACAAATATTTATTTTATAATACAGATTTCGTCGCGTTACAGTTTTCTAATATGTAAAAATACTGCCCAAAGTCGGGCCAAAATGAGAAATCGAATGAAAAGCGCGTATACACCAAACCTTGCCGAATTGAGGCCTATGTCAGCAAAGTCCAAATTCGAAAAAAATATATATAAAGTTGTCGACATAGGCACCACCTATGCAATATAGGCCGCCGGGTTGTGTCGGCGGGCGGAGTCGGCGGATTTGGTGTGTATTGCACTACATACACATAGGAACAGTAATGGAGTGAATTCATACTTGTTTAGAAGTGGAGGGGGCATTCTTGATAAGCACCGGCTCCATTTGTATCGTGTCGTCGTCCCCGCTCGGGTCGAACGTCAGAGGCGATATCTGGCTGTACCTATGAAGGAAATTATTGACTATAGATTTTCTATTTTACTTTTATGAATACTAAGGCGACAGTGGTCGTAAAAAAAGTAATAAAAAAAACTACATTAATTTCAAAAAAATATTTTTATGTATGAAATTACCTTGGATCAAATTGAATTTTTTGTCGAATTTTGGTGATGTTGTTTTCTAGTTTTACAAACAAATTTTTTTTTAAAGTTCATGCAGTCATTTTATATCTTCAAAAAGTTAGCATACCAGCGAGCGACACGGACGATGGTCGAACTACGGACTCTTAAAGTACGCTACGCCCGCTTCGATATAGGTACTAACACTCAGACTTCTTTATTTATTTAAGACCTGTAAAGTATAAACTTACGTGGGACGTCCCGCTGCAAGATGGGTCAACGATATAGTAACAATCGCGGGTCAACCTGGACTCGATTGGCACAGGACCGAGGAAGATGGAAAGATAAGAGAGAGGCCTATACCCAGTAGTGAGATAGAGAAGGCTGTGGATGATGATGATTAGGGATGCATTTGCATATGTGTTTGCATATTTAGCACATTTTCAGCAATTATTGCGTATTTTGTCTGAAATTTTGTAATCATGCATATTTTCACTACATTTTTCGGTAAATTACCCCATTAACAAGTGTAATATTAACTCTTACAAAAGAATCTCTTTATACCTACACTAAAGAATATTAAATTTAATTTAAAAAACGTGAAATAATTGTTTGTGTAATTGTATTAAGTAATTAATATTATTATAGAATAGACTATAAATTAATGGTCTGCAAGGTTGTAAAATTTTGAACGATACGTAATTTACTGATTTTATGCTGATTTAGAAGTAAAAAAAAAATATTGCACTTTTTCCTTTATTAAGTACTTTTCTAAAATTCATCATTTATGTTGCACATTTTACCAATTTTCATGCAAATTTGCTAATTTTTCATGCATATTTCAAGTTTTTTTTATGTTGCATATAATCCAGTCCTTAATGACGATGTAAAGTATGGTAGTGTATGCTCACGGTTGGTGGTTGTGGTGGGTGAGCGCGCGCCGCCACGAGTCGTGGCGCGGCGCGACGCGCGGCGGCTGCAGGCAGTTCGCGAACCCGAGCCGGCAGTACAGCGACACGGCTTGCTTCACCAGTTCCGCCTCCACCTATGCACAATGCCTCTCAGCTTCAAACTTCATCGACACGCCGTAACTACTCTTCCACCAAGGATGTAACCGTTGTCAATGGAAGATATCATTTGCACTGCTCTTTTGGAAAAGACCGCCGAATGCGGTTGAAACTATAGTCGGATATTTCGACTCAAAACAGACGTGAGCGATTCGTAGTTTATGTGTGAAAACCTCGTTAGTTTCCATAGCATTATTTCGTTCATAGCTTAGCTGGATAGCACATCTCTAGTGGAAAAGCACCGTATATATCTCGCTGTGGATCAAGAGCGTGTATTGTGTAATCCCATAGATAAAATAGATAAATATATAATAGACAAAGTATCAAATTATTTGATTTTACAATCGAACCACATGGGTAGCAGACTTAGACAAGTGGCAAACGTTTCTATTTCTACAAACGCTTACGCTTCCAAATGCTAAGAAACTGTAATGTGAATCGGACCCGCTTAGAGCATTTGCCAGTGTTAAGTATTTCTACAAGTTTCTTGAATAAAACAAGTTATAAATGTTCTAGTCACAATCTAAGTCACTTAAACATACAGTCATTTTCAAATTCGAGTTGTGCTTCAGTAAAGTGGTGGCAACTTTCCTGGAAGCTTCTACGGAGGTTTGCCGACAACGTGAAAAGACACGTTTTGCCGCTTTATTTCACTTGCCCACACTCACGCACTTGATAAAACACTGTAATGAATAAAACACCATTTTTACAGCATTAAAATTCAAAATAGCACAAGTTTAGCAAACTAAAATAAAACGACAACATGTTTCTATGACCTTCCCGCCAAAACTCCCGTCACGTGATATTTCGTTAGCTAATGTCAATCGTATCTTTTCTATGTTACTGGCGTTCACTAAATTAGAATGCCACTTGTCCAACCCCCCAAGCCTTTACAAATAGAAATGAGATATAATGATAGTTTAGCGCAGAAGACTAATAGTAGGTACTACATAGTTTTGTAGACAATTCAATATGGCCTCGTCAGTTCCATTTTTACTTACTTGAAGACATAACAATGTCTATGGCGTAAAGTAACACAAAATTGTAGCCCTAATAACGAAGTAGAGGCTTCCGATCACTTCGTCAGACAAAACAATAACTTTTTTTAACACAGATATAGCATAATGCTATATCATTATGCTATATGCAGTACGCATAAATTATAATGCGGGAACAAGGTACAGGAAAAACTCATTTCTGTGGCGAGCTAGTGATAACTTCAATAAGCTATGCAAGCGATATGAACTATTCTGTGCAAGTGTCAATTCGGCTAAGCAGCGGTTGAGCAGATGTTACTTTCTGAACGGTAGCAATAACTAGTATGTAGGTTGAAATTTAAATTGTATAATTATGTCACTGTGTAAGCCGAGCTAGCTATTTTTTCATGATTGTATCTAAGCTGCCTATCCGTGAAAATCTATAATTAGCTTTCTGTTGTTACAATTTTTAAGTATATGTTATAAAGCTGTTGATTTTCCTATGAATAAATAAATAAATAATTAATGCGTACTGCACAGGAATGGAATTCTTTGCCGCCATTTCTGTTTCCTGAGACCCACAACTTGGAATTTTCTATGCTAGAGTGAATAGATATCTTCAAGATCGACGAGCTCCATCCTCGGCCACACCATCGCTTAACATCAGGCGAGTTGGTGGTCAATCGTAGATCTTATCTTGCATAAAAAAAATCTTGTGACTGACCTGCAGCACCCCCGCCAATTCCGCCACACTAGTATGTTCATCAATAGACACGAACACCTTGTATAGCAGCGTTTCGAAGTAATCTCCTGCTATTCGGTTCATCACGAACCCCTTCAAGGGCGGGACGGATACTTTGTCGGCTGCGGTTATCGGCACGTCAACGTAGATGAGGCCACGTCTGGGAAAAGGAGCCTTATGGTACTCAGACGATCAGAAGATCCAATTTGTTTGGAGCGAACCTTCGAAATGGGGTACTTACGTAAAGAAAAATGTAACTTATGATGATTCCAAAACCATTTCGAGATTATATGTCACTAAACCATATCTATTTACTTTGAGCTCTTAAAATGATGATATGGTGCGTATTTTTACGTCACACGTCAAACTTATAACAGCCCTCTTTTTTGGTCGGGGGTTAATAAAGTACATAATAAACAACAATAATTTTGTTTTGAGTTTCCGGCAGCCTAGTGGTGAGACCGTCTGACTTGCGATCCGCAGGTACTGGGTTCGAATCCCACGGCACGCACCTCTTCTTTTCGAAGTTATGTGCGTATTGTTGATTGCCGCCAACTTCAAACGGTGAAGGAAAACATCGTGAGGAAACCTACATGTCTGAGAGTTCTCAATGACCTTGAAGATGTGTGAAGTCTGCCAACCCGTACTTGGCCAGCGTGGCAGACTATGGCCTAACCCTTCTCACAATGAGAAGATGGCCCGTTCCTAGCAGTGGGAAAGTTTGTACAAACAGGGCTGATAAAAAAAAATGATAAAATATGCGTCGTATATTTTTTCAATGTTAATTTAATATAAGTGTAAAATTAGAGTTAAGAAGAAATAGAATAGAACACACATTCTAAAATCAATACCTGTAAAGGGTCTTTACGACGTCATAGTCGAGGGTGCCGGCCGTCTGCGAGCCGCGGTCTATGAGCAGATCGATTAGCGCTCTCTCGCTCTCACTCAGGGGCTGTATGAGGTTACAAGCGAGACATGCATATTAGAACACACGCAAAAAAAAAATCGAACACTTCAGTGGTTAGCGTAAGTTATTAGGGAAAAATATCCCTAATACAATAAAAATATCAATTAAAACCCAGGCAAAATGATGTTTATCCCTAAAATGTTTCTTACATGTGGTCTTTTAATAATAAGTTATATTAGCTACTTTCTTGTTATAATCATCATCATCATCTCAGCCATAAGAAGTCCACTGCTGGACATAGGCCATAGATTTCCAAAAAGACCATAAGGAAGTGGCTTGCATCCAGCGTCTTCCTGCTACTTCTATGAGGTCGTCTGTCCATCTTGTGGCTATTCTTCCTACACTACGCTTGCCAGTGCGTGGCTAGCTTTTACCTTTGATTATAACACAAATAAAATCAAACCATTTAAATATAATTAAGTATTCTGTGTCTTGCAAACAGAAAACACTCCCCTTTATAACTTTACCTTCACATCGTCCTCTAGCACATAACCCAGCTCAACCCTCCACCAGGGCTGCATGGGGATGACCTGCGGAACCCTCGGCAGAAGAGCGCGGATGCCTTTGGCTCGTCCGCGGCGACCCAGCGATCGAGACTTGGCTATCAGCTCCAGGTATTCATTGCGCCCTATGCCTAGGAGACGTAGACCTGCAAACGATTATTTACCTACTAAATTGTCAAAATTTGTAAAGACAAAATACTAGCAAAGGTAAAATGGTAACATAACCCAGTAGATTTTTTTTAATTATTTTTACCAACTTCAAAAAGAAGAAGGTTAATAATTCGACTGTATTTTTTTATTTATGTATGTTACCGCATAGCTCCGTTATTTATAAACTGATTACAAAAATATTTTTGAAAGAATATATAAAGCTATACTTTCAGATTGGTTATATATAAATTTTATCAAAATCGGACCTCCAGGTCAATCGTAGATCTATCTAATATAAAAAAAAATACAAGTGCGATTCAGACTCGCCTACCGAGGGTTCCGAGTAGATACAAGGGGGAAATCATATATTTTCTTTCGTAAAACGAAAAATATACATCGTAAAAATATTTAAAAACCTGTTTAACTTATGCTACTGAAGCTCTTTCATATGATACCCCACATGATACGGTTAATTCACTTTAAAATTTGGGCCCTCATTCCTTGCATAGAGACACAATTTTTTTTGTGATTAAATTAAAAATGACCAGTTTTCGGATTTCTTCCTATATGTGTACTCTAACACAATGCTTCTTGCCAAATTTAATTGTTCTAGGTCAACAGCAAGTACCCATAGGTTTTGATTCCCTTGTGAGTATCGAAATGTGCGTTTTTTACGATATATTCGGCTGTAAGTAACTTTTTTTTACGAAAACTTAGAAACTTTATTTTTCTTTCTGCAACAAGATACAATGGATCTGCGTATATGGTTTTAATTTCAACTCTATACCTTCACGCGCTCCCGAGATAAAGGTCTTGACACCCGACGGACGGACAGACGGACAACAAAGTGATCCTATAAGGGTTCCGTTTTTTCCTATTGAGGTACGGAACCCTAAAAATCACATTTTGAAATTGATTTTTCAGTTTTTTTAATAGAATCATTATGTGCTTTACATCTTGACAAGTGGGACCATACTCCTCACTGCACCAAGTTTATATCTCTAACATATCTGTCTATATTCTACATTTTGGGGAGTGTTCACAAGAGCTTTACTACCTAATTCCACACTCCCTATTTTACTACAGGACTACAGAATGTCGGCGCATTACCAACCATTTCTCATTTAAATGTCAAAAGAGTTTTTTAGAGTTTCGAGTGCATAATTAAACGTTTGCAATTATGTATATATGTTTCTATATGATCGCCTACAGCCTAAACGGGTTAACCGATTTTGATGTGTAAGGTGTCGTTAAATTCATCTTCACTTCCAGAATGTCATAAACTTTATTTTTTTTTTGTAATATAATAACACATTAAATAAAATAAATAAATACATAAATATTTTGGGACATCTCTCACAAATATAAAAAATGCGTTATTCGTAACCTCCAACGAACTTTGTCGTGATAAACAAGGAAAATTCTAAGGAATGCGCATTCATAATCTTTTACAGCGATTTTATGCATACTTTCTCACAAAAAACGTACACTCAACAGCGTATCAAGCGTTACGAAATCCTAAGTTAGATTGCAAAAATTGCTTTTCCGCAGTTTCCGCATTTTGTTTTTCTTCTAACATAGATACTTGTTATTGATTATGTTCTAGAATATTCTACTGTTTTCCCATAGTACTACTATACTGACAAAGGTGATGTTTGTTTCCTGGGTCCTATGTAAATAGGGCCACGAATTCTGTGGTTTCCTGCTTCCTATAGATACGTTTACAAGCTGTCAACAGATGAAGCTATAAATACATAACGTGTTTTATTTCTCACAAAATTGTGGAATATACTCAGGATAATATTAATGCGTCGATTTCTTACATTGGTTAATTATAATTTGTTACTAATATTTTTACCCAACTTCTGATAATATTGTCGCATTACCTTGTCCCTTGTGGTTCGATTAGATGGCGCGATAGATTTCCATTACGCTTGTTAGTTAGAGAATTTGATACCAGCCGTTAGGTGGTACTAAATAAATTGAGAAAGTTGCATTCCCTCACTGCCTACCTTAAACCCTAAGCCATCCACGCACTTCCGTAAAAAAATAAGTTTAATGGCAGCTTTGCTTAGCTCTATTTTATTTCATTAAACTTTGTTTACTTTGTGGTTTCTATATTACCTCCCACAGCCTAACTTTTTACCTTCAATAGACTTTTACATATTACATATTTAGGAGTGCAATTGTATGATGAATTTTTATGGAACCCATTTGAAAGTATACCCTTTCAATTGAAAATATTAGTTTCAAAATTGGTTTATACATTACAGAATTATGTGGTAACAAACAAAAAAGTTGAATCAAATGTTATTAATCTTCTTTGTTAAAGTCTGATACTATATACTGATACTGATCTGAAATACTGATAAACTAACAACTTACAATCAGCAGCAGTAAAGTTGGGCATGGTATCATAACTCTTCTCCTGTTCTATAAGTAGTGCCACCACTTCCACATAGTATATGAATGGAGTTATCCTGAGACCTGAAAACCAAATCAAAACAATGACACTCACATTATTATCTTATTTATATTTAGATATGAATAAAGATCTATGTCATCAAAGTTAATTCAATACAACTCTGGAGGAGGAAATAGATCATTAATAATGACAGTGGCGGTATATACACATTGTATAAAATTTTATTCAATTTATTTCTCATTATAAATACATTTGCAGTGACTCATCTTGTAAGAATTTTAAGCATATCATATTAACAAAATATTGTGGGTCGATAAGATGTCACATTGACAGCTGTTCATAGAAATCTTGCATTATAATTGCCAACAATAGATGATAGACCGTCATGTAGATGCTGGCAGGGGGAAATGCACAATACAGACCAAGCGGGATGTTAGTGCAGGACATCTTGAATAAGAATAAGAAGCTGTCAACTATTCCAAACTTCAGATTTACCAATTGCAGCATCATTTTTACAATAGTTCGGCAAATTACTTACGAGTTTCGAAACTGTGTTGTCTAGACAGTTAAATAACATGAGTTCACAAAAAAGAACTGATGAAATCTTATTTTACTTTCATAATCAACATGTTTCTTACTTTTCATGCTCCATAGAGAATATATTGTACATATATATCCTCCATGTTAACTAAAATATAATATTTTTTTTCACTCATTGGATCATAACACAGTAACTGCTGAATGCACACCTTTTGTTTCTTTAACTCTCATGCAGGTGCGACTACACATATCAGGCATGTTGGATCGATTTTCTCTAAAATGTTGCGACAAAACATGCGGTGATTTGCACACATTTAAAAAATACCTAAGCAGTATTATGTTAATTAACAAGCATAAATAAACAAGCATTGATGAGACTGTAATAAACTGTGGGATCATGTAGTAACTTCTTTGAAGAGGTAGGATTAAAGCTATCCTTAGAGGGATTCTGCAATCATGTTAAACTCTGCAGTTTAACATGATTGCATGTAGATGCATTAGGGTTGGAATTAATATACCAGCAATCCAGGTACACACTGTTAATTTAAGGAACTTAGTTATTTAATAAGCTGATGAAGAAAAAGAGCAGGTATAATAGATTCCCACTTGTACACAAATTACCTATAAATAAATCTTTTTTACTTTTATGGTACTCATTTTCTTATGGAGTTCAACAAGTATCTATGTTAAAAGAAAAACAAAATACACAACTGCAGAAAAACAGTTTTTGCAGTCTAATTTACGATTTTGTAATGCTTGATACACTGTTGAGTATTCATTTTTTGTGCAAAAGTATGAGTAAAATCACTGTAAAAGATTATAAAAGCGCACAACATAAGAGGTTATGTTTTTTTTTTTTTTTTTGGCTAGAAATTTATTATTATTACAAAAATATATATATCCAATGACACAACCCCTCGCACATCAAAATTGGTCCAGCCATTTAGGCTGTAAGCTGTCACACAGAAACATACATACAAACCCACATACATACAAACATACTTACACTCGCAAAACATAACCCTCCTTCTTACACAGCCGGGTAAAAATATAAATATATTCTTATCTTCTACAAATAAATATTTGACTATTGTCACTTCAAATTGTAGAATGCTTTATAATACACTAGCTGCACTCTGCAGTTTTACATGCATAGTGATGATAAACAATGATAAAGATGATGAAAAGTACAACCCCAAGGAGTGGACAGCTACTTTCCACTGTATCTCTGTGCTGAACTCATAACAACAGTTCAGCCAATCGATAATAAAAAGGTAACAAACAGACAGTTACATTCACTTTCATCATTTAGGATGAGGCCAAAGATGATGTGTTAATAATAATTGTTCTGTATGCAATAATTAGTTTTTCTAATTTTTATGTGTCTTATAAGCAAAGGATCTCGATGGACGTTTGATGTTGAGGACACTATGCAAAGGATGTCAATTAATAAGTATTCATACCTTTTACAATCATGTCAGCCAAATGATATGGATATAACATGAGCCTTTGAATGCTGCTTTGTACCAGAACCTCATAATATTTGCGCTCATCTTTTCGTACTGTTCTCACTGTGAGAGAATGTAACATTATATTTATTTGTGTAAACAAATAATTAAATCGTATTTAGACTTTTCATTAGATTACTTACCGAGACTGCCCTTGTATCTGAGTTGATTTTTAATGCTAAACTCAAAGATATATCTCTCGTATTCTTTGGGAGAATCACCTAAAAGCTGCAATCAAATCGAACCAATTTTAAGTAGGTAGTAAAGACCAAGGTTAATGAAGATCTGCTGCAAAATAATATAATGTTTACCTTTCTTGCAGTGCCAGGCAACTGGGTCCATTGTATCTTTTTTCGAATACACTCATCGATTTCGTCTTCCATTATGATGGAATACTTTTATTGTTTTTCTACATTCAAGATATTTAGTGATTCTTTCTACGGCCTTGATTGATTATATAGGTTTTTATATTTTGCATTTTTGATAAAAAATATCAAGAAAATTTACTGCCTGCTCAACTGCATTCTTAAACGAAAAAAAATCCTCAGTAACACAATTATAAAAACGTGACTCTTAACTCTTAACGATTTTAACTAGTTTATTATTATTAAGCTTTTATGGCGATGAATAAATATTTAACTTTATTATTTTATTTCTTTTTCTGAACATTCATATGTTTTAAATTATGATCCTATAGAATAAGAAAATAACAAAGTAGGTATCGAAGTATTAGATTTCTCTACGATTCGAACGCAAGATGCAAGTAATGAATGACAGCGAATTTGTCATTAAACCAGTGACGTTGACATACCTACTTTGATTTACACAGCTTGGCACAACTGCGTACAAAATTAATTTATGTTGGCAATGTAGGCAGAATAGCCATTATCCAAGAAACCAAGAGATTGATCAAAAATTGACATAATAAACTGTTTGCCACATATCTTCGACATTTTTTTATCTTTGGTGGCTGCTCCATTCTTCCAAAAACAGACGTTAGGATTCAAAGTGACATAGGTGTAGGGTTTTTGGCGGGAACGTCAAAAGATTTATGTTCCCGCCAAAAACATTTATTTTTTAATAATTGTCACTTAGTCCGAGAAAGTTTATTTTATATATATTTAATTTAATTGTAATTCAAATAACGGTAATTCTCATCACGTTATTTTCAGAGGTTATGTCTTTTAAAAGCTGCACAGTATATGGCCTGAAATCTGGAAAAAATTATCAAATGTGAATCTCCTTTCTTTTTGAGTCAAGTGTAAAGTCATTACAATTTAACATAATTCTTGCCTTATTAACACTTTTTCCTAAAGTATTTGCATATGTTTTTATTTCCGTACAAGAATAATGGCAAGTTAAATAAAACGGTAAAATATATTATATTTCTAATTGATAGACGCAATCTACCATTCAATATATGTACAATTTTTTTATCCGGTTGGTACAAAGCCCGGACTATTGCCACTAAAGTAAAGCCTTTTGCCTCCTTGTGCATTCTGATAATAAATTTCTTTTCCCATTCAAAATGTTCGTCAAATTAATTAATTGCATTTGTTTATAATGTTCTTACTGTTATTTTATAGGTTTTGATTCTAATGATTATTTTTCATTCGTTGACAACACTAGAATCTCCAAATGAAAAATATTTAGGTACATATGTATATATATATATATTTATATCCCGGGATTTAAAGCTATTTCAGCACGATTTTAGTTAGAAATAAACGTAACAAGACTTATATCTTAATTTACGGGCATAAATAAAAAAAACGGCAGCTTCTCACAACATGATAATCACAAACGATTGAATTCGTAGTACTATGCATTATTTTCTTCAATAAATCTCAATATTTATACCCTTTCTAGAGTATTGCAAAAAAGTGTTTGAAGACTAGATGTAAGTAATAACATAAAAGATATTTTCAAAATTGAAGGCAGTAAGAAAATACAAAACACTGATCTATTTAATTCGAATAAAAAATATGTAAGTATTTGATTTGATTGTCACTTCTATTTTACGCAATATATAACTAATAAATAATAATTCTATAATGAATAAGATCAAAAATTAAAGAAAAAAACGCAAACTCAAAAAAAAACGCAAATTTTTTATTACAGGTTTCAAATACCTATACATTTTATTGGAATATGTTACATTATATGTTTGGAATATGTTAGGTACATTACACATATTTTATAGACATTTATAATATTACATGATCAAATCAATAGAACATTAGTGGATACAAAAGTCAAAAACACAAATAAATGTACTATGTATCATATCAGTTTGATAATGGATACGTAAAACACATATTATACCAAAATATATAGATTCTAGTATATCTATACTGTAGGTACTAGAAATTAAGTAACCTTATGGACCTAAGCAAATATTAGTATAATAAATTAAGTCGTAAATATTACACATAAAATTATTAGGTATATGGTCAACATTAAAGATATTTATTATAATTTGGATATTTACGAAGGAATAAATGAACATTTTTATTGTTGCAAAATTATTATCAAGTACTTAATTTTAAATTAATCAAAAAACTTCTGGCAGTACAGTATACATTTGTTCAAGCATATTTGAAGCTGTCATACTTCGACTGTAAACCTTGAAAGCTCGAACATTTAATAATCTTGTTAATCTAGCACTACCAAATGCTGCTACACTTTGAGCTATTCTGTCATGGTGATAAGTATCACAATAATTGTTATATTTTATCGCCCATCCATATACGGTACCTAAAGAACCTGACAAAATATCCCCTTGCCCTGCTGCTCGACGCCCTGTTCCTGACTCAGATGATGACCATTCGTACATAGATATACTCGAGTAAAATTTGTCTGCTTCACCTTTCTCTAAAATAGACACATTTTCGCCCCAAAAACTGTTATTATTCGAGACTGAATCCTGCAGTCTACTAGCTTCGCGTTTATTGGGTGTCATTATAATACCAGGCCTAGGATAATCTTTTATAATCTCTGGGTTTTTTGAAACAACATATAATCCATCAGCATCAATTACTAAAGGTTTACCCAATGTTTTGCAAGTTTTAATTATATCTTCAGTCAATTTTATTGTTTCATCTTCTCGACCTAATCCTGGTCCAATAACTACCACATCCATTTTTGGTAGTAATGTACTAATTTTGGAAGCGTCCTTTAAATTGAGATATGGATATACTATTAAATCCGGACTGTAGCTCTTAATGACAGGTGCTGCACTTTCCGTAGTGATCACGTATACTAGATCAGCTCCAGCCTGTTCACAAAATAATTACAGATAAATTTATATGACATTAAAACAAATTTAAAGTTTATTGTTTCTAGTAGTTACCTTCAAAGACGACATTGCTGCAAAATACGGTGCTCCTGTATATTCAATAGAACCCCCAATAATACCTATTTTCCCAGCTTCTCCTTTTGCTTTTCCTTGTAATAATTCTGGAGTTATATCTCTCGCCAAAATGCGTAATATTTCTACTGTCACTTTTTCTGTATTACACTTGTTTGATACATTATTTATTTCTGATTTAGAACATTCACTTTTCATCCATAATATAGTAACAGTTAGAATAAAAGAGAGAATGTTTTTTACACCCATGTTGAACAGTGTAATATCTGTAATAAAATGAACATTAAAACGGAAATAAACTCTTTAAAATATGAATAAAATTAAGTAATAATCATTTACTCCCTAACTAATCTTGTTGTCAAACAATTTTGTCTAACTACATAAGAGTTGGTAGAATACAAAAGGTGAAGGTCACACATTGAATAGTGAATCAATTACGTTGTCCACAGTACCCGGGTGACCACTACTTCATATCAATGCACTCACTGGCCAGAGTTTTTCATATTTTATCTCGTTGTGTTACTATGGCTGTTATGTTAAGTAATTTTGAATCTTTTGCTGAACAAATAGTGTTCCATTTCCTATGAGATGATCTCATCTCATATAAATTGATATATAACGTGTAATCATTCTAATAGTTATATGACGTTTTTCACACGCAAACTTTATCATTGGTCTCGTTATAGTTAGGCACTTATATGTAGAATGCAATTCTTAAACAAAATTGCACGATACCCCTCTTTATCAGACAATTGAACATAGGTAAAACAACGCGTTGCTACTAGATAATTTAATTAGAAATCTAGATTAACGATACTATACCGTCTTGTATGTATCTAACCAATCCTATAATGAGGGTAATCTCAAGGCACCACTTAGAAAAGTCCTTTTGGGGAAAAGGAAAGAAGAACAAAAGTCTATAAACTTGTAAATCTATATATCTACCAAATTTTGTTAAGATTAGTTGAAAAATACAATTGTATTGATTAATTATGAGTATTAACATCTAAACACACAAATAAACATTTAGACGGACGGATGAAAAAAAAACACCTGTTGGATGATAAATACGATGGTCCAGCCGTTTACCGGGAAAAGGTAAAAACCGACGGAGATACCTAAGGTAACTTTCATTTTTATTACATTGCTAGCTGCACCCCGCGCTGTTACCTGCAGTTTTATATAAATTATACCAAAGGAGGTATTATATTTCGGGATATATTTCGGGGTAGCTTATGTGTTAATCCAGGGTTTCAACTACTTCCATCCAAAATTTCATCAAAATCGGCTTAGCCGTTTGAGCGGAACCTACAAACACACTCACAAACTTTATAATATTAGTGTGATACTAGCGGCGTTCCGCAGTATCACCTACTCATTAATGCGATTATAATGGTGGTATTTTATTTATTAAGTGTTCGATCAAGTGGGTGAGTTTGGGCAAGTGAAATAACACGATCTTTTCACGTTGTCGGCAAAACTCCATAGAAGCTTTCAGTAAAGGCGTTACCATATTACTTTATAATTTGTGGTTGCCACCACTTTACTGAAGCACGACTTGCATTTGAAAATGACTGTTTAAGTGACTTTGATTGGGACTAGAACATTTATAACTTGTTTAATTCAAGAAACTTGAAGAAATATTTTATACTTGACACTGGCAAACGCTCTAAGCGGGTTCAAATCTATTTTTTTTAAAGAGACACTGTTATGGCCTATGGGCTGTCAATGCTGTCATTGCTGATGCTGTCATTCGTGGGCATTCATGCCATTCATTTCAATTCAATTTTCATTCAATGCGCACTGCAGACGATCAACCAAAGAGTACTTTGCAATTATCACAACAAAGTATTAAAATTTTGTACTTATGTAATTACGTAAATATGGACGGAAAAAAAGATAGTATTGTCTTAAAATACACAGTTCATAAATTTTCGAGTTATTCGGCTCACTATATACCAGAGTAAGTATTGTTTTGTTTCTGTACGGTTTCGAATTTCATTTAAAGACTTCCCGGTATTTTGAGTTTTTTACTCTAAAAATAGTCATTGCTGGCTGCGGGAGGCTGAGGAAATGGTTTCATAGAGTCTATTAAGACGTAATGATCGAATTTTAATGTATATCTGTATGGTTTTAGTAACATAATGGTAAATAATCCAGTGGATCAACTTTCGCGCTGGTTTACGGACAGTTCCACCCATTCTCAGTTTATCATACTGAAACTGGAGTCTCCAAGTATTGTGGAGACTATAAAGTTTGGAAAGTTCATCAAAGCTCATGTCAGTAACCTCAAGAAGTTCCAAGTTTTGGGAGGCACCGAGGAGAACAACCTGTCATTATTACTATCCGCGTAAGTAACATTGTTATATACCTATTCCTGGTTTAATTATGATAAACAGACTTACCATATACATCATAGAACCAAGAAAAAAGCAGCTGATCCCTATGAAAGCTTATTACTCTATGGAAAAAAATACTTTATGATTTCAGTATTTGTTTGTTTGTAGAATATGTTCAGAACCATTAGTATAATAACTTGAAGTATATCCATAATTGACTCAAACAACTCATTAGTTAATTGTTTGCTAATAAAAAGCACTAATGTGTGCACTATTCATGTGAACAAGGGCGTCGCCAAGGGGGGCAGGGGGGGCCGCTGCCCCCCTAGAGATTTAAAAAATGTAGTCAACTGCAAATCAACCAAAGTCCTAAGGCCGTGCAATTGTACCTGTACCTACAATTCATATTTTTTTCACCCTCCATAATATTAACTTGACCCCCCCTGGCGACGCCCTTGCATGTGAAGATAATATAAAAAGATTCAATATCTAGGAAAGGTAACTCTGTTTGTTTGTTATCTTTTCACAACTAAATAGCTGAACTAATTGTTTTGTTATTTGGTACAGAGATAGCTGTGAATCGAAAAACTATTATCACTAAACAGATGTAACTGTGGGCCGTAGCTAGTACATCTATAATACATTATTACAGATCCTGTCATGAATAAAAAATGCTGGCCTTTAAAGCACAGAATTCCTGTGCATCATACATTATTCATAATTATATTATATTCATACATAATTCCATCAAACACATCCAAAAATTAATTTGGGTCTGTTTGATGGATGTGGACCCAAGCCATGGTGTTGTATAGCAAATTCAGTTGCCTTCCTGCTCCCTACTGAATATTCTCACTATCTATTTTTGTTGAGATCTACTTATTCATGACATTCAGAACCTTTCCTTCTTTTTTTAACCGACTTCCAAAACGAAGGAGGTTCTTAATTCTACTGTTTATGTTTGTTCAGCGATTACTCCACCAATTATGAATTGCTTTTGATGTTTTGTTTTATTTGGTAAGTAATACCTCAAATTTATATGGGACCAATATAAATTTTATCAAAATTGCTTTAGCACTTTGATTTTTATAACAAAATAACTGAAAAAGTGTCATTTTTAAACTATTATTATTTGTCTCAATTAATTTATTAATGTCAAATTAGACATTGCAATATGTAAATTGCACTTACTGATGGTACCCATACTAGGCAGTGTCTGCATATTAGGGTTTCTGTTTCTATAGGCTACAAATGATATGATTGGATAATTAATTATAATAAATATTTTTTGTGCCGCCATCTCCGTTTCCTGAGACCTACAATCTTGGAATTTTAATGGCTAGAGTGAATAGAGTGAGATATCTTCTAGATAGACGAGCTCCATCCTCGTCCACACTGTTGCTTAACATCAAGCGAGTTGGTAGTCAATCGTAGATCTATCTTGCTAAAAAAATATGTCTATGGTTGTACACTCTTAAAAAGTGATTATCTGGTACTTTTGGACAATTTACTATATACTTAAATGTTCAGCTAAAGCATGTAGCTCATTAGACATGTGTCACTATTGAATATTTTATATTGACAGGTTTCGTGGTGCAGTAGTAGCATGTCTGCCGTCAGAGCTGTAGGCTGTGATTTCGTCCCCACCCAGGGCAATGATTTTTGCTGATCTGATTCTGTGTCTGTGTTATATGTATCATATGTATGTATGTTTTCAAAAAAAAAATATAATATGTATTGTATTAGCCATGTGGTTCCCATAGTACAAGCTTTGCTTAGTTTGGGGTTAGATGGTGTTGTGAGAAAATGTCCTCCAATATTTTGTAACTGAGTCTTTCTGATGTGAGGGGAAGATATAACCTACCCAAAATTATGTATTACCTATTTTTTTATTCTCTTTTGCAGTGGATTAAAAAATGACAGCACAGCAGAAGTGTTCAGATTGCGCCACAAGACACAGGAGGGTCTCTACTTGCCCATTACATACTTGAAAATAGTGCCCTTGCAGTCATGGGGGCCTGCATACAATTACACAATATGGTATGTGGAATTGATGGGGATGAATCAGGAGGATTTTGTTACTAAGGCATTGGAGACAATAAATTTGGTAAGTATATATGAAACAGATAAAAAAAAATAACATCATGCAAGCCCAATGATTATTTGATAATGTCAAAGTATATCTAATCTTAAATAGGTTTTTTTTTAATATATAAATAATATTAATTTCAGGATTTTAGTACAGGGGCATAATCTTAAATAGGGTTATGTTCTTCAGGTTTATATAGGAATATAGGAAGCCCCTATTGGTCTTAGGGCTCTATCTCATTAGGACACCAGTGTTGGGTCCACCACTGTTCTGCCACCAATTAAATATATATAAAATTTTATGAACATTACCTCACCTGGTGTCCACTTGATTGTGAAACTAAGGACACCAGGTGAGGTACATACTACAACTGTACATTATAGATACATTTTATTGGTAGTACAACTTTATTGTATTGTATCTATTTACTCTAAAGTTTTATTAGCTTTGTTTTGCTTACATTTTTTTTATCACTTCACATTACTTTCATTCTTGTCCTTTGTTAATAATATTATTTGTTTTTAATATGACAATTTGTTAATGTAAACATGATGTATGGTTTATTGATCTCAGAATAGCCATATTAAAATATAAATATTTTTGCAAATAATCTACAGAGTTCAATATGCACTCTAATAACAAGTCCTAGTGTTAATATTCATTACAAAATGCGCTTAAAATTAAAGTTTATATTATTACTAGCTCAGTATGGCAGTTTCAATCATGTGATGATGAAAAGTGGGTTGATGGAGATGGACCAGAATTCATCTGTCTCAATGCTTGATTTCATCTTATTTCATTTAGCCATTTTGGCAGGAAGTGCCAAAACAGATGAACAGTTTCTTTTTTACCCGACTGCGTAAGGAGGGGTATGTTTTTTGAGTGTATATATGTATGTATGTTTCTATATGATCGCCTACAGCCTAAACAGCTTGACTGATTTTATGTGCGAGTTATCGTTAGATTCCTCTTCACTTCTTGAGTGTCATAGGCTATATTTTTTTGGAATAATAATAATATATCTCTCGGAAAAAAAAAAAAAAAAATGCGTCGTTTTCGTGTCCTCCAACGAACTTTATCGTAATAAACAAGTGATTTTAATAGAATTGTTCTAAAGAATGAGAATTTTAATCTTTACAGCGATTTTACGCATACTTTCTCGTATCAAGTGTAACAAAATCGTAATTTAGACTACAAAAACCGCTTTTCTGCAGTCGGGTATTTTGTTTTACTTTTAATAAAGATACTTGTTTATAATATTGGATAATAAAATTTGATGATTTTAATAACATTTCGATAAATAATTTATAAAAAAAATATTGTTTGAGTGAATATACTTTCACATTGGTCCCATCCCAAATTAATTTGGTTTTTAAAACATAATGTTCGGTATTTTCTAGGTTAGAATGAATAATAACTTATAATATTTAAGACGACGTGTTTCATGGCTGGCCATACAGTCGCTTACCATCAGGCGAATTGGTGGTTAATCGTAGATCAGTCTCGTATTAAAAAAATGTGTTTGCTTAAGACCACACGACAGAAGTGAAAATTCATCAAGACAACTAATACGAGATAGCAGTATAGCAGTAACGCGTTGACTATATCTTTCTCACTCCCTTAGTCGACTCCAGCGACTACCCGAACGGGGAGAGTTAGATAGCTGAGCGTGACGGCTCAGTGTCATGTAATGAATGTTAATGTCAGCCTCGAATCTACGATTTTTTCGAACCGGGGCAGATACTTGACGGTGGCGCCCCTCTCTCCAGCGCTTAAAATAACTTACTTACAAACTTAATATAATTATCTATGTGGCGTCTTTTTCTTAAAAGTGAATGGTGAGTCAACTAAGCTTTCGAATTCTAGGCGCTTTGTGGAGCAAGTTTTTTTAAAAAATCATATTAATTATGATTTTTGCCCCTGAAAATGCCGCCCGGGGCGGGTGCCCCGGTTTGCAATAGATCCGGGGCTGGTCAATGTAGTATTCCCTTATTATTCTGTGCATTCAATACCCACAAAATAAAATGCTCAGTGCGCCTATAGAAGTTACACGTACGTTAACATACCTTACTGTGTATTATAGCGTAAAGAAGAAGAAGCGGTTCGACTGTTACTCAAACATTTACGACGGCGACGATACAAAGACGCGTTCGAAGCGCTATCGCGCGAGAGTGGCGTGAAGCTCGAAGGCGCGGTACAGGCGAGGCTGTGGAACGCGCTCGTTGAGAATGGAGACTATAAGAAGGCCGAGGAAATATTTCAGGAGGCAGCTGATGGTAAGATTTGTGTATACGTAGATAAGGCAAGCGTAGATGGATCGTCCATTAATCACGTGAGGAGTTTCACAAGTTACAGTAGTCGCAAGTGTTTCGAGAAAAATTACGAAATGTAACAAGGGGGCTGTCATTACACCCCTTTGTGACATTACGTAATGTTTTCGAAATCACGTCTATTTATTATTACTTTTATCCCTGGGTAAGATTAGTTATAGGGTATGTGTCCCTGGGTAAGTGTAGTTATAGAGTATACATCTTGATGTGTAGAGGGCGAGCTGGAGTGGTACCTGTCGTGGCAGCCATACTCGCCGGCGTGGCGCGCCATGTCGCCGTGCTCCGCCGCCGTGGAGGCGCGACTGGGCGCGGGGGGCGACGCGCCGGCGCCGCCGCTCGACATGCATTCCGCCGACCGCGACTTGCAACCGCACACTGTACGTACCTACATACCTACATGATACGAGAAAACCTGGCATAGATAAAAATTAGACACCAGCTAGATATTGCCTTTTTTGGCAATGAAACAGTAGATCAGTAGGCTTAGACAAGTGGCAAATGTTTCTGTTTCTACAAACGCTTACGCTTCAAAATACTAAGAAACTGTGACGTGCCATCACGTGACATTTCGTTAGCTAATGTCAATCCCATACATTTTGTTTGATTGAATTTGGACCAGCATAGAGCATTTGCCAGTGTCAAATGTCAATTCGTTCTCGGCGTGAAATTTCAACTGGTCGGCGGCGGCGCGCCGCTGCGGCACGCGCCTCTACCTCCAACGAACTATTTAGTAATATACAAATTATTTTGCTAGAATTATTCTAAAGAATTCTCGTTTATAATCTTTTACAGCGTTTTTACGCCTACTTTCTCACAAAAACGTACACTCAACAGAGTATCAAGCTTAACGAAATCGTAAGTTACACTGCAAAAACTGTTTTTCTGTAGTCGGGTATTTTGTTTTTCTTTTAATGTACATACTTGTTTAAAGATTAACCTATAAGAATTATCAAGGACCCCGGTGTCTGTGGAGCTAGAAATTAAATAAAAAAAAACTATAACAATTAAATCGAAAAAATAAGAGACAACACTTATGTGGTTTGTAACGTAGTCATCCTCTCACTCGCTCACTGTAATTGCTGTTATTGTATCTTGTACTTACACACGCATTCCTACATAGTGCTGTCATGTTCTGATATCGCTGACTATTACCGCAAAACAGTCGTGTTTTAAATGAGGTAAAAAAGAAAACTTCAATAACTTCGTTATATCTGGACACATCACACTCATCCAAAAAGATAAAATACTCCAAAAATTCTAGTGCACATGTCTAGATATAATTAGGATTCAATTATCTCTAGCGTGGATGAGCCTCATGGAAAACGATTTATAAATCACAAACAGGCAGATATTCTACAAAAACTAAATATATATTATTATTATAAGCCTACATGCTGTCCCACTGCAGGGCAAAGGCCTCCCTACCCTTCTTCCACTTTAGATATAATTAGGATTCAATTATCTCTAGCGTGGATGAGCCTAATGGAAAACGATTTATAAATCACAAACAGGCAGATATTCTACAAAAAATAAATATATATTATTATTATAAGCCTACATGCTGTCCCACTGCAGGGCAAAGGCCTCCCATACCCTCATTCCACTTTATCTATAATATTTATATATGTATATTAATTCTTCAAATATTCTATTTTATTGTTTGTATATTGTTTTGTTGTAGTTAATAAATGCACTTGCCCATAACAAATATTCTACACTATTATCCGTATATTCGTCGTGACTTGCTAATTTTGGACTCGTGACCTGAAACGTTCATAAGGGAAGAATTGACTGACATACAGTTTATATTTTTTTATTATTACATGACTACCAGATCACACTGCTAATATTTTACGCATATTATATGACATCAATTAAAACTTTTGTATGTAAGGATATTTACCGCTGGTAGATAGTTTGTACACACCATACCTGAAAAATTACAATTGGACAAGGTCATTTTAATCAATTAGAAGCTTCTTAAAACTGTGAGCTACGGTGTTCTATGACAGTTCGATTTTCGAGTGAATTCTATTTGTTGTGGACCGGTATCATAGAAGTTATCATCTCTGATTGGACTGACAATTTAGTAGTCTTAGATTCCAAATTTAATTTAATTGAAATGTAGTACTGTGGACCGTCCGAATATGATATAAATAGGAACATTATTGGGCAGGTGGTGTAAAAGGTTACTATATCTCGTGTCTTCTTGAATCCTTCGCTCGCTCTGGATTCAACTGTCAGACACTCGACGTTAAAGTACAACTTTCCAGCCTAGTAAAATAAATAACTATTTCACCTCACCACCTCGAAAAGATTCTGTTTGTCATTAGAAATCTGAGTGCAAAAATGCATTTTGTCTGCTAGCGTGGAAAGAGTTTTTAAAATTCGAACCTCCGAAAATCCATACTTTTCTATACCGCAAGTCCACTGAAAATGCATTAAATGCTTATTTCATGTCAGTGCGCCAACCTCATTTATTTGAATAATCGCACTGGCCAGCCACAGGTGGTAGCACTGGACTCAATTGCACCTAGCGTTTTCCTCGCTGTAATGAGATGAACAATTGTGTGTTTCACTCGGCAGCAAAGTTATTTTGCATCTCGTACCTTTGAAACCCTCACTACGCTCAGGATTCTGTATTTGATTAATACAAGTACTCGCACCAAAAACCAACTTTGCAGCCTTGCATAACAAATAACTATTGTTCAGTCGAGACGACAGAATACTATAGTAGTATCTCTTCCAGACTTTAGTATCCGTGTTTTGCTACGATAGTTCTATATTTAAACAGACTATAACAGTCCTTACGCGTGCTTGAGTAAGTCGTCATTGCCCATGTGGAGGTATTGTTGGTAGCACACACTGATGCCGATGCCGACAGCGGCGCTGCACCGCCGTCCGATCAAGTGGTTGTACCTGACAGTGGCGGCGAACAGCTGCCAGGCGCGCATGTGGCTGCATGAGTCGACCACTTTCCTCGAACAACCTGTGGTCAGATTTAAACAAGTTATAAAACAAAAACAAATAATATACATTATTAAAATATCAACTCTGCCATAAGAACACCACTACTAGGCCTCCCCCATAGATTTCTAAAAAGTCCTAATGGAAGCGGCTTGCATCCCGTTGATTCCCGTTCCAGCGTCTTCCCGCCACCTGTGTGAGGTCATCTGTCCATCTTCTGGCTGGTCTTCCTTCGCTGCGCTTGCTGTTGCGTGGTCTTCACATGAGAACTTTTCGGCTCCACCGGCCATCAGTTCAACTTGCTATGTGCCCTGTCCACTGCCACTTCAACTTGCCAATCCGCTGTGCAATGTCGTTGACTTTCGTATGCTTACGGATCTCTTCATTCGATTTCTCAGAGAGACTCCGAGCATAGCTCGGACAATGTTAGGAACACCAGCGCTAGTTTACAACTAGCATTATTATAGGGCCAGATTGTTGCAAAAACATGTTTTATTTTATATTTATGAGTATGATTTCTATTCTCTGGTGTATGTTTATTGTTACAAGATACCGGCTTTGCCGAGTTTGGGACCCACTGCAAAAAGACTGTGTAATAACTTTACGAGGAAATAAACTTTACTTTACAATTGTCTATGTTAAAAAGTTTATTCACCGGACTGCGACTTCCCGCCGTTGGGATAGAAGTCGACCGCGCCAAAACCGGCGGTAGTTCCGAGCATATCGCCGTCGGTGTGTATGACCTCCACGTATACCGCGTTGACTGCGCTCAGCCGTCTCTTGTGGTTCACCCACAGCGGCCCGGCGGGATCCAGCCCTGGAAACATGAATTGGTATATTATATTCAATTTTTAGGCTTCCATGTGTGTAATTTTTGAACTATCTATAAATTTGTAGATACTTTATTTTCGCATTTGATATTTTGAGTGTGTAAAACACTCAAAATATCAAATGCGAAAAAGTTTGTTGGAGGTTATGAAAAAGTCAAGTTGCAAGAGTTGTATTATTATTATTACAAAACAATATAGCGACATTCTGGAAGTAAAGACGAATCATACGACACCTCGGACATCAAAATTGATCAAGCCGCTTAGGCTGTAGGAGTTTATATAAAAACATACATGCATATATACATACAAACACATATATTCCAAAAATCATTACCCTCCTTGCGCAGTCGGGTAAAAACAAGTCTGACCGGTAATACGCGCGACGCGTGCGCTCGGCTGCAGGTCTTGTGCCGCGATGCCGACGACATGCGCACCGATACCGAACCCGACGAGGTGCATGGTCGCGTACGAAGCCCCGGCCTCCTTGTTGAGGAACTGCACGAATTGGCTCAGGAACTTCGCCACCCGCGGCGCGGTCGTCGTCGCGGTCACGTAGGTTGTTCTGGCGACGCTACTCCAGTCCACCACTATTATGTTCGCATATATCACCCTGAGAAATGCTAGAACAGAATTCACTGGCTTAAATCGTTTTTATTTTTTATACCACCATCATCATCTCTGCGATAAGAACTCCACTACTTGATATATGCTTTCCTCATATATTTCCAAAAATACCGATTGGAAGCGACTTGCATCCAGTGTCTTCCTGCCACATGGTCATCTGTCAATGTCGTGGTCACTCAAGAACTTAAACCCACCACCCACCATAAAAAAGGTGATTGGTTCGCGTTTACTTCAATTAGTTGCGTTTCGTGATTAATCCAATATATTTGACAGTTTGCAATTTTTAATACAAAATAGATTTATGGCCACCGACTCACCTGATAGTAAGTGATGATGTGGCTAAGAATGGAGCTCGTCGATCTAGAAGAAATCTATCCCTTGAAAATTCAAGATTATAGATTTCTGATCATATTCAAAGAATTTAATTTATCAGAGTATAGATTTAAACTTAGAAGACGACAGGGAGTTCCACTCTGTCTCTTACTGTGCAAGCTTACCGTCTCTGATGGTTGGGTTTAGTTCGCTCTTCCAATTCTCCTTCCACCCGTGCACTATAAAGATCGTCTGGTCATGAGGATTGAATTTGGACTCACTGACGGAGCCAATGTTTGTATCGTATAACACGTGCGGTACTTCTGGGTTTTCTCTGGAAAGGAAAAGTAGATATTTAAATCTAGAAAATCCTTAAATGTTTGACTTCTATCAGGTTCTAAGGTCTCTTGAATGCAACCAGCAGGGATTATGCAGAACTTATACTAACACGTCTGGTAGAGACGCGAGGGGGGACGAGCGGGTGACGACCTCTCCCCTTCGTCTTCCGCGTCCCACATACTGACTAATACACCTTGACATATGCGTACTTGTCAGCCACAGCGCTAACTCTACTCAGTCTGTGGGGGTGGTTGCCCATAGTGGCCCAGAATAATAATATATTACCATCTGTCCTCAATATCAATTTGGACGGTGACAGTACTGACTGTTGATAATTTATTGTTAATTGATGGTATTTTTAACATACTTCCAAAAATGAGGTTCTCCATTCGACTGTATATATTTTTTGTATGTTTGTTCAGCGATTACTCCACCAATTATGAACTGATTTTGATGGTTATTTTTATTTGATAGGTATTCAGAGGAAGTCCCATATAATTTTTATTAAAATCGGTTCAGTACTTTGGTTTTTATAACACAATAACCGGAAAATATGTAATCCAAGTTAATGAATTGTGTATTTTGAGGTCGATTTTTTCCGTTTTTAAACCATAATTATATGGCTAACACTCTTCTCTCAGCTCTCATGGAATATCATGATAAAACACAAAAAAAATCTTGGAACGCGTATAAACTCTATGTACAGTCAAGAAAAGCGCGCTTAAATATTTTTGACGAATACCTCGTGTAAAGCAAGTATTGATTGGTGTCTTTTGTCAGGAATGTGTATGAGGGATCCTCGTATAGGTCTATCATGTGCGTCTCGTTAGACTCGCAGTCGTAATACTCTATGAACCCGTTCGCGATCTGCTCTCTCATTGGTGTACTTTGTGACTTCACTTTGCCGGGCACCATTTGTCCGCTTCCTAAAAAGTTGAAATAAAACTGTCCCATTATAATATATAGAGAAGAGTTCAACAGTAGTTCAGCTAGAGAAATAGTGTGGAATTGAAGGCGTTGTTGTCCTTATTTAATTATTTTGTTTGACTAGAAACACAATCGACTCGTCTGTTTATTTTTTTTGCCACAACAGTTCTTTTTCCAAAGAGACTACTCTATTCTTATTCCCAGGGCACTAAAGTAATCCAAGATGACCAAGATCGGTTAAATTATTTTTCAACAGACTCAAAATAGGAAAAGATTTTCAATTTGGTTGTATTTTTTATGTTTGTTACCTCAAAGCTCCGTTATTTATAAGCCGATTTAGATATTTTTTTTTGTTTGATAGAATATATCTACTTTCAGATTGATGATACCTTATAAATTTATCAAAATCTCTTAGTTGGTTTCTAGTTTGGTTTTTAAAACAAATTATGTAACTGAAAATAAATATGTCATCTGAGTGAACTAAATTGCATGTTTTGAAGTCGGTTTTTTCAGTTTTTAAACTACAGTAATTATTAAACGTTATATCTTTACTAATAAGTAATAAAGTACACATAGTTTACAAAACGCACCTAAGAGTAAACTGAATTGTATGTTTATAAGTCGGTTGTTTCAGTTTTTAAACTACAGTAATTATTAAACTTTATATCTTTACTAATAAGTAATAACGTACACACAGTTTACAAAATGCACCTAAGAGTGAACTGAATTGTATGTTTATAAGTCGGTTGTTTCAGTTTTTAAACTACAGTAATTATTAAACTTTATATCTTTACTAATAAGTAATAACGTACACACAGTTTACAAAATGCACCTAAGAGTGAACTAAATTGCATGTTTTGAAGTCGGTTGTTTCAGTTTTTAAACTACAGTAATTATTAAACTTTATATCTTTACTAATAAATAATAACGTACACACAGTTTACAAAACGCACCTAAGAGCGAACTGAATTGCATGTTTATAAGTCGGTTGTTTCAGTTTTTGAACTACAGTAATATGCTACTCTATATCTTCACTAATAACGTAGTTTACAAAACGCACCTAAAAGCAGTACAATTAAACAGTACACTTTCATTGACATAATTCTCACATCGACTTTCGAATTAAATGTTCAAGAAATCCTGCGATAAAACAAAATATATTACTACGCCCACGACTACGCTCTATTCGGGCCACAACCTTACTACTGTTTATATTAACTTGTCATCTTCAATGGGAGAATTTTCTGTCTATAATAACATATCATTGTTCTATTTTAATTATGATCAGTAATGAACGGCGAGTGAATCTGAATAAGTATTGGGAATATACCTAACAATACAATCTACGAGGAAGAAAGAAAAAAGAGACTAAGAAAAAATAATGGAATGGTAGCAGGAAGTTAGTAGTTAGTGTAGTCATCATTTCAGCTATAAGAAGTCCATTGCAGGCCTTCAAGGCTACTAATGTAACTATCACTCGTTCGCCACTCGCTAACACGATTGATTGTTAATTTATTACTATGTAATAGACTAGTGATTTGTCACAATTGTCGCTAAATCGTATCAGCGAGTGGCGAACGAGTGATAATTCAAATAGCAGCCTTGAGGCCGTGGACACAGGCCTCCTACATGGATTTACAAAAGACCGGTTGGACGCGGCTTGCATCCAGCGTCTTCCTGCCATCTTGTGGCTGATCTTCCTACGCTGCACTTGCCGGTGGTCACCCGAGAACTCGTCGGCCCAATCGGTCATTAATTTGAAGTGGGGCGAAAAGGCCCCACTATAACTAACTAACGTTCCGCTTGGGGTGTATTGTCAATAAATATTTATATCTCCGTTTCTGTCATTCATATGGAAATGACAGAGACGGAGATATAAATTCCGAATCGATTCCGAAACCAAATGAGTTCAGAATACGGAGGCGTCTCCGTGCTTCATCTTTGGCCACGTCATCGCTTTCCATCAGGCGTGCTGGTGGTCAAACTTAGAGTTAATTAAATGAATTAAAGCATATTTCTATATATATAAAAAATGTGTTCGTTGTCAGGAAAACGGTTGTTCACCGGAGCCGAGCGAGACTCCGTGTGGCGAGGCCGAGTGCTGCGGCAAGCCGGGCCCGCGCGGTGGACATCAGCTCGTCGTAGACTCCGCTACAGGTAAACTTTTAGCCATATTTTTTTGCCGTCCTCCTCCACCGATTCCCTCGAAATTAATCAAGGCCCTTTTATAAAATTTATTTGAATATTGTCGATTAAGTTGCTTACTTTCCAATGTTGTAGTTTATGTTGTTACTTTTTATTTAGTTATTATATTATTTACTTTTTATTTTATTTTAGCCACTATCTTAAGGTGGTACGGTTCCCATACAAAAGTACTTTTTACGTTAAATAGATCTACGATGGACCACCAACTCAAAGGATGTTAAGCAAACAACTGCTGAATCACCTTTTAACAAATTTGAGCGAATAGAGTCTAGTCTTATAATTAAATAATTGTAGATGGCTTTTATATCGGTTTTTATTGAAATTAATAGGAAAAATTACGATTAAATATTTATCCGTAATTTTCGTTAAGAAATAATATTTGAATAAAATTTGTTATTAAGGCCCTGTTTTCTTCAACAAATGTGATTTGCCGCCAATAAAGACCGATATTAATGTTAACCACAAATACTTCATTGTAAAACTATACTCTTACTAACTAAAATGTACTCTTGTTGATCGTAATTAATAAAAATCCTTTTGTATGGTAATCGAAAAGAAGGTAGGAAGACCAGGGGGACAGCAGTGCACTTCTTGTGGCTGAGATCATGATGGTGGTACGATCTCGAGGTCTTTACTCACAGTGAACAATACGATTCAACGCTCCGATCCTAGAATGCATCGTTGGATCGGACTACAAGGGTAAAACCAATTATTCTTACGCGATATCAATGATACGATCCGAATGATACAGTAAAGTAATATTTTGAAAGTTTCCGCACCGTCCTCACGCGTTTTCTGCTTCCGGAGTCAGACCACCGAGTGATCAGCGTGCTATCCGTTGAACGCGTTATCAGCGTGGAAGTGGAAGGCAGGGGAAGGGGTGTGGTATTTCTCCTGGCGGACTCGGTGTGTGAAACATATATGTCACCGGAAGATAACAAGATCCGCAAATTTTAGGAAATTTATAAACTTTCTTAGGATTCTAAACGAGAGATAAATTGTATTATTTTACGCCCACATTTTCGTAAATTTATCAATTTGCGACATCTCGTGGTAAACTTATATGGTTAGGTTAAAAAAAACCCTATTCTAACCTAACCGTAAAATAATACAATTTATCTCTCGTTTAGAATCCTACGAAAGTTATAAACTTGCGGATCTTGTTATTTTCCGGTGACATTTATATACCAGCGCCAGCATAACCCCAATACCCTGACAAAGAAAAAACCCCCGGGGAATCATACTTTATCATAGAAAGAAGAGTATACACTATCTTCCATATACTAAAAAAAAAAAAAAAAAAAAAAAAAAAAAAAAAAAAAAAAAACGGCGCTACTTGCCGTGTAAACATGAACTCCGTATAAAATATAAATAATAAATAAACCAGTGCTTAATATTACTTCAAAAGTGACATAATTACCTCCAATATAACAACGAAGAAGTGCGAGTGTTATAAAGTGAAACAAGAGTACAAATACAGTGAATTAACATAATTTTTAACAAACCAAAGAAACTGTCATACTTCGTGTAAAATAATGCCAAATTTTTTAATAAACTCTTCCGCATCACGAATAAATGTGCAGTGGAAAAAAAAAACGATGGTAACTATAACTAACAACAGATTTCAGTGAGATAAATAAACAATTTGGTTATTAATTACTTATTTTTACAAACAACGCCACGATTTACGTTAAGATTTGAATTTTGGAGAATTCCAAGAATCTGCAGTGAAGCTAAGCGCATACACTCAAGGTTGTTGACCCCGTGCCTATTTGCGAACAAAGAATTACACCTGAATATAATATTGTTATCCTGGAAATACTATGATCATTGATTAATTTTATTGTTGTGTCACTCTCACTAACGCGAACAAAATGAGAGATTGTAAAGCATGTTCAAAACACATAAAAATAAATGAAGTTCTAGATTGCACAAAATGCAAGGGGCAATATCATTACTCGTGCGTAAAAATTACTAAGGATTTTTATAGAAGCGAACTACATATCCTTCAGCTGAAATGGACATGTCCCGAGTGCTGCAACTCAACGCGTCGTATTAGAAGTGACGATACGCCCATACGCACTCTCGTCCAAGTAACAACAACATCTGTAGACATGGCTGATACCTATATGTCTTTAAGACAACGACCTACAAAAAATACAAACTTGAACCGCAATAAAAAGAATACAAAATCTAACATTAGTAACATCGAAAACGATCTTTCAGTCGATGATACCACTGACGATACGTTAGTAAATAATACCAGTTTGGAGAAAACTATTAACCAAACACAGATGACAAAACCAGAAGATACATTGAGCATCATGCAACAAAGTTCTAATATTGCATCAATAACGTTAGAACAGTTTAGTATGATGTTAGATAACAAATTAGAAGGAATACGAACATCCATACTGAGTGATCTAAGAAATATAATCCAAAATGAACTTAGCGACGCTATTAGGCAATTTAAAAACGACGTAGAAGAAAAAATATCAAGCCTTTCGAATGTGCAGGAAAACTTAATAGATGAGATAAAAGCAGCGAATGAAAGAATAGATGAGATTAAACAAGAAATTAGCAACATAGAAATCTCAAAGGAAAACTCTCTTGAAAACTCAAAAAAAATAGTGTTATATGGCTTACCTGAAGAGTATAATGAAACTGAGAACGATCTTTATTTAAAAGTAACCACGGCTTTTCGCGAACTTATGAATATAAATATCAACCCGTACATTGAAGAAATAAAGCGTATAGGCAAAAAAGGAAAGAAACGACCGCTAGAAATAGAATTTATTAGTAAAAGAATGTGTAAATATGTTTTCAAAAATTCTCTTTCTTTCAAAAACAGTGGACTGGCTATCGAAGAATTCTTGACCGGAGATACTTTAGACAAAAGAAACGAACTTATAAAGTCTCTGCAATTAGCTCGAAAGAACGGAAACCATGCAATTATAAAAAATAACAAATTATTTATTAATGGAAAAGAAACAAAGAACATAACAGTATTAGAACAAGAATTATATACTCAGGAAGAACTAAGCCATACTTTGAATAAAGAGCAAACAAAACAAACCCAAATAAATACCCAAGTCGGAAATTATGAAAAAAAAGATAAGTTTTTTCGATAAAATGTTCACTTTAATCTTTCAAAACATACAAAGTATAGGAAACAAAATACACCTGCTAGAAGAAATATTATCTGATATTAAACCTGATATAATATCATTATCCGAAGTATGGAGAAATGAAAACTTCTGCCAATCTATTATAATACCGGGATATAAAATAGCTTCACTTTTCTGTAGGAAAGAACGAAGAGGAGGAGGAACTTGTATAATAGTGAGAGAAGATTTGGAATACATAGAAAGAATAGATATTGTTAAACAGTCTAAAGAATACATTATAGATATAAGTGCAATTGAAGTTCCTAAATTGAATTGTATTTTTGTAGGACTTTATAGAGGAGATCGTCATATCAATATTTTCTATGAACAAATGTCGAAAATTTTAACTAAATTGATTAGGAAAGAAAAAAACAAACATATATTTATTGGAGGTGACTTTAATATCAATATTTTAGATAAAAGCAATAAAACAAGAGAACTGTTAAATTTTATGTCGTCTTTCAATCTCTCAAAAATTATTAATGAACCAACACGAGTCACCGCTAATAAAGCTACATGTATTGATCTCTTGTTTACTAATAACAAATCCCTTATATATAAAAAATATGTAAAAGATTACGGCATATCGGATCACAAAGCAGTAAACATTGAGATAAATGCTCAAAATATATATGATGACAAAATCTCCTGGCATAAATATAAAAGAATATATAGCAAAAATTATATACAAAATTTTAAAGAGTCTTTAAAAGATATTGACTGGGAAAACTTAATTAGCCCTAATAACAATATAAACAATAACTACAGTTCTTTTCTAACTGTCATAAAAGAACTATTAGACAAACACGTGCCAATAAGGAAAGTAAAAATTAAAAATAAATCAACAAAAGGATGGCTAACAAAAGGATTAAAAAAATCATGCAAACATAAAAGAGAGTTAAAAATAATCTTAAATGAAACCGGAAGCCCTGTTATAAGAAAGTATTTTCAAACTTATAGTAAAATATTAAAAAAAAGTGTCATAGTTTCAAAAAAGTTAAACTACATAAAACAAATTAAAAAGTCTGATAACAAAACTAAAACCATGTGGAATATTGTAAACACAAAAACCGGAAGAATAAAGAAAAACGCGAAAACAAATATAACCTTAAAACGAAACCAAGAAATAATTAGTTGCCCTATAGTTATATCGAATATGTTCAATGAATACTTTGCTACTGTTGGCGAAAACAAACAAAATAACGCTACTGACAAATTAGGACATCATGTAATAAACTCTCCAACAAACTCTATGTACTTACACAGTATAAATGAGAAAGAAACCCAAAAAATTATTAAAACCATAAAAAATAAACAAAGCTGTGGAATAGATAACATACCACCAACACTATTGAAACAATGCGCCGAAGAACTTTCTACTCCTCTGACATTCTTAATTAACCAAAGTTTTCGTGACGGTCAATTCCCAGATTTACTCAAAATATCGTTAGTCAAGCCAATACATAAAAAAGACGATACAAACGCACCCAATAACTATAGACCAATATCCTTATTACCTACCTTTTCAAAAGTTTTTGAAAAGGCAATGTACAATCAACTTATCACATTTTTAGAAAAACACAAAATTCTTGATGATAGTCAAAATGGTTTTCGAAAAACAAAATCTACTACATCTGCAGTTTTTAAATACGTTCAAACAGCTCTCCAACAAATAAATGACAAAAAAAAACCCGTAGGACTACTGTTAGACATGACCAAAGCATACGACAAAGTATCTTATCGTATATTACTCTCTAAGCTGTATGGCTCAGGCGTTCGCGGTCTAGCTTATCAGTGGTTTAAATCATATCTACATAATAGGAAACAAATTGTCCAAATTGACCACTATGACTATCAAACCAATGAAATCAACACAGTGAGATCTGCAGAAAAGACTTTAACTTGCTCAATCCCCCAAGGTAGCGTTTTAGGTTGTATACTGTTTCTGATATACATAAATGATCTGCCAAAAACACTAGATACAAATAAAGAAGTACCAGTACTATTTGCTGACGATGTCTCAATATTAATAAAATGTGAAAAAGGTCAAAACCCTAATTTACTTCTCCAAGAAACCTTAAAGAAAATCTCAAATTGGCTTCACCAACACAACTTAGAAATAAATTATAACAAAACAAAGACTATGCAATTCAGATCCAATAATAGTCTTCCCCTGAACCTAAACCTCAACTATCAAAATACATCAATAGAAGAAGTAGAGTCATTTAACCTGTTAGGAATTAACATAGATACAAATTTAAATTGGAAAACACATATAGCACACATTAAAAGTAAATTATCAAAATTCACATATGCGCTCTATGAAATTAAAACCAGCACGGACACAATAACAGCATTATCAACGTACTTTGCATATGCACACTCATGGCTAAAATACGGAGTCATACTATGGGGTAACAGTGTCAATGTAGATGAATTATTCAAAATGCAGAAAAAATGTATCAGAATTATAGCCCAAATAAATAATACAGACAGCTGTAGACCGTTCTTTACTAAATATAACATATTACCAGTACCTTGTCTCTATATCCAGGAATTATGTACATATGTTTTCAAAAATATTAGCACTTTCACCGTAACAAAAGACACCCACGACGTAAACACCCGCTATAAAAACCAATTAAGCCTACCATATTCGAGAATAAATATGTTAAACAGAAGTCCATATTATATGGCAATAAAAATATATAATAAATTACCTAACATAATAAAAAATGAAGCCACGTTTACTGCTTTTAGATCAAAACTAAAAAAATTCCTGAGTATAAAATGCTTTTACTCTGTAAATGAATATTTTGAGAGCACAAACCTATGACAATCTGCTCTATTGTTTGTCTTATCGTATCATACGTTATTTATACTGTAAAATAATGATATGATAATTTAACTAGTTTAACTAAATTTAGTTCGGTTGCAATGCCTGAAAAGGGCGACTAAGTTTTTAAGTGCTTTGTAATTTTATATAACACCAATGAAATGTAACACTTAGTGGCAATAAAAACATGAATATGAATATGAATACTTTTCTTACGTATGCGTATCTGCTATATTATTACAGTTTGAAATTGTGTCTACTATCAGGTACGCTATATCTATTCGGCGGTTGGAACGGCACAGAAGACCTGGACGACCTGTGGGCATACTCCACGACGGAAGAACAGTGGCGGTTGCTTTGCCGACACAGCGACCTCGCCGGCGGGCCGTCGCCGCGCTCTTGCCACAAGATGGTGTTCGATTCGACACAACGAAAACTATACACCCTCGGACGGTACTTGGATAATGCGCAACGAGTGCCCGCCAATATGAAGGTGAATCTTATTGATTCATACTTTACTAGAAACGCTAATTTCATTGCGATTTATTATAACAGGCAGATGACAGATGGCGTTGAAATACTATTTATTCGCGTAAATTATATACACGAGATTTTTTTGTATTATTCTAATGACTATAACACTAAATTATTTGAACTTTATATTTATATGTGAACGCCTAGCCCATTTCAGGCTATTCCTACCTATTCAAATCTATTGACAGTTCAAAAAATACACACATCTGACGGACAACAACAACAACACGACAACACTCAAGTACAGATCGGAATATCGTATCGGGGTATGCGGGTTCAAGATGTGTGTAATTTTTGAACTGTCTATAAATTTGTAGACACTGTGTATCGCAGTCATAAATATCAAATATATCGACTGACCTCGTAGCTCAGTTGGTAGTAAGTCTGCCTGCTGAGACGTGGGTTCGATCCACACCCAGGGCAAACATTTGTGTGATGAGTATGGATGTTTGTTCTGTGTCTGAGTGTCTATGTATCTTAAGTATGTATTAACAAAAAAAGTATTTGTATGTATTCTGTCAGCCATCTAGTTTCCATAATACAAGCTCTGCTTAAGTTGGGCGAGATGGTGTTGTGTGAAATGTCCACCAATATATATTTATTTTTATTTATATTGTAATGTATGTCACCAGGGCGACCTGTACTCGTACGATGTGTGCAGGGACGAGTGGTCGCTGGTGTGCGACGACACGAGTAGCGCCGGCGGGCCGCGGCTCGTGTTCGACCATCAGATGTGTATCGATGCGGACACACAGACTATATACGTGTTCGGAGGGCGCGTACTACCAACTAACAGGTACAGCCAGCTAGCAGGTACAACCAGCTAACAGGTACAACCAGCTAACAGGTTTGAAGTGGCTAATAATAAATGAACATAAAATCAGAACATCCTTATTATGAGTTTATCCTTATTTATATAGAGTTTTGTGTACCTGCTGTATAAATATAAAAAATCCTAGCTCTGATCTCTTTTAACCCATGACCCAAAAAGACCTTGTAAGTTTGACGTGTGTATCGGTGTTAGTTTATCTATGTATCTGTCTGTGGTATTGTAGCTCTCAAACGGATGGACGCATTGATCTAGTTTTTTTTTTATTTGAAGCTCTTTCTTTTTGAAGCGGGTATTTTTTATTCCTAGAAGTGGCCCAAAAGTAGGGGTGTCACTGCAACCTATAAAGATCTATTGTGACTACCGCCGTATTAGAGTTCTCCAAGTCCTGCACTAGTTAAATAGTGCAGTATTTTCTTAGGGGAGATATGTTTAACCTCATCTGGATGTTTTTTTTAATTTGTGGGTAATAAATGAACGTAAAATGAGAAGATCCTTCTTAGTCTAGTAAAAATAAATCCGTTTGTATGGAGCTGATCACATTAAATACACTTTGAGGGATTCTTTGAAATTATAATAGGAAAATACCTAAAGAACATAGATTCAAAATAATCACCGATTTATAAACTAGCTGCGTTCCGCGGTTTCATCCGCATAGTTATGAAAAACGGTGATGATTAATTATGATGATGATAAATAGCTTATGTCCGTCTTCAGATCCACAGCTATATCTATACAAAATTTCATAACGATCGGTTCTGCCGTTTGAGTGTGTCAAGGTAACAAAGTTTATTTTATAATATAATTTTGAAATAAAAATTTATTTATTTTATACCAAAATAATAAATTAGATATACACATATATGCCACATAATAATAATATTTACAAACTTAATCTAAGAGACCGCTACCAGTTGGCAACGTACCCAAAATGCTGGCAGCATTGCATTGCATTTTGAAATTATGTCAAATGTATTACAAAACACCAGTACATTCATTTAAATAACAATATTTTAAGTTGTTCTTTATGTTGTCACAAATCATATTTTTACTAGACTATTATTGTGTGTCAGTGAAGAGAGCGCGTGCCCTCAGTACAGCGGGCTGTATGCGTACTACATCCGCACCGACAGCTGGCAGCTGCTGCTGCCGGACCGGCACTCGCTGGCCGCGCCGCAGCCGCGCGTCTCGCACTCGATGCTCTTCCACCCCGCGCAACGCAGGCTCTACATATTCGCGGGCCAGCGGAATAAGGTATGACACTTTCTGCAAATAGCTGGCTGGGATCCGCGATTTCACACCTGTATTCATGGAAAATGGTGATGTTAACGTACGTAGACGTACAAAAGTCACCGATATAGCACAGCGGATTAGCAAGATGAAGTGGCAGTGGGCTGGGCACATAGCACGTAGAACTGATGGCCGATGGGGCCGAAAGACTGAAAGGCTGATTGTTACCAACCATAGAATGACAACCATGAAAGGTACCACCACAAGACCACTAACCTCATTCTTAATTATATTACTTCTATCCACCCTAAGGTTGCCTGTAAGAAATCGCTCTATGCGATAAGGCTGCATTTGTACTGTCGTTTAAGTTCATGTTTTTTTTTAAATTTACTGTTTGGATGTACAATAAAGTTCTATTCTAAAGGACACTTTCTGCCTTCTGCCAATCTCAGGTTCCTCACCCTCTCCCCGCGCTCGTCTTGTGTTTGTCACAGCTTATGGTGCAGTTATTACGATACAATCGTTGCGGGCTTCAAGCACTCGAATCTCAATTGTCATCACGGATGAGCGGCAATCTGACGAAGATGTGTGTGTGTTATATATACAGACGTCAACTTGCGTATGTGGCACTGTTTTTTTTTTTATATTTGTGGACATTTCACACAACACCATCTAGCCCAAACTAAGCAAAGCTTGTATTATGGAACTAGATGGCTGATAGAATACATATATACTTTTTTTTTGTATATATATATACATATGATACATAGAAACACCCAGACACAGAACAAACATCCATGCTCATCACACAAATGTTTGCCCTGGCTGGGGATCGAACCCACGACCTCCAGCACAGCAGGCAGACATACTACCAACTGAGCCACAAAGCCAGTCAAGAGCTCGTCATTGTTTAGTTTACTTACGACGTGTGACCAAAGCCTACGTCCAGGAGTGGAGTTCTTGTGGCTGACACGATGATGATGAAACTAAAGTAAACCTATTTGTTACGTAAGGAGCACCTGGTGGACCTGTGGTGGTGGGACGTGACGTCGGGCGAGTGCCGCGCCATGTGCCTCGGGAGCGCCGCGCCGCCGCCGCAGGCCGGGTTCACGCAGCGCGCCACGCTCGACCCCGACACTGACGAGATGTACGTGCTGTCGGTGAGTCCCCACTCAACACACACACACACTCACACATACACTCCACACACGCACTCCTATAAAAATTCCAAGCCTGCCCGAGGACCTCTTTTTTTTCCTCTCGATCAAAACCTCCGACCCAAGAAGAGGAGTGTTATAATGTTGACTATGTATCTGTCTGTGGCATCTAGCTATCACACGGATGGACCGATTTTATTCTTTATTCTTCATTCTTTATTCTTTATTCAATAACATACACGACAGAATGCAATAGGGGAAAGTACACAATTCAAATACATATTAATAAGCTGTATCGCATCCTAAAATTATGTATGCCTAGCTAGATAAGGTAAAGTGGGTTAGTACATTGTGGGAAATAAAGTTAATTATAAGGGAAATTTTAAACCATTAGACTTGAATATTAAACTAATACTAACATGTAAATCTAACATTATTGACAAACAAAATATAATAACAAATCCTATTACACATTCATTAAAGTGAGAGCTTCAAATTATGTTTCTTAATTAAATTGTAAGATCTTTTTTAATTGCCTTTGATATCCATGTATTGTTTGATGAAATATGTCTATGTCCCTATTAGATAAAAGAATTTCATTATATTGGCGGCTCATTCTCACGATTGGATTATAAAAGGATGTATTATTTGTGAAAACCTGTAAAGCGAAGATATTGTAATTACGGTTACGGGATCTGTACCGAGTGTTGAAGTTTAACAACGAAATAAGGGTTGGGGAGTCAATAGAGGAGTTAACAATTTTATAAAGGAGAGTAAGATCAACATATTTGCGACGGATGTTAAGAGGGGTTACCAAAAAATATTTAAGACGTTTGTCATAAGACGATAGTTTACGACCCATGCCACACCTAAAGCTCACGATTCTTAAACAGCGTTTTTGAATACGCTCAATTCTGTCACTATGAACGCTGTAGAAAGGAGACCAGACGGCACAATTATACTCTAGTACACTACGTATGAGAGTATAGTATAGATATAGGAAGCTTTTTGATTGACGAAACTTTTTTGTGGTCCTTGACACAAAACCAAGCAGTCGTGAACTACGTTCCACAATATAATCGTAATGATGGTGGAACGTAAGTTTTTCATCGAAGTAAACACCAAGGTCTTTTACAACGGATTTCCTATCCAGAACGGTACTATTTAGCGAATAATCAATTACGAATTTATTTGTCTTTCTGGTAAAAGTGATGACAAAGCATTTACTGACATTAAGACCCATATAGTTTCGATTGCACCAATCCGAGATGGTGTTAAGATCATTTTGCAGATTAGAAGCATCCTTAGCGTCTTTGATGACACTAAATACCTTGAGATCATCGGCGTAAAGGAGACAAGGGCAGGAAAGTGAGCTGATTAAGTCATTAATAAAAATAACAAACAGTATAGGTCCTAAATGGCTGCCCTGTGGTACCCCAGATGTAACCGTTACAGGCTTAGATAGATAACCTTTTACTGCAACAAGTTGGCTTCTACGGCTCAAATACGATTGTAACCAGCGAAGCAAACTACCGTGGATTCCAAATTTTGCCAGCTTTTTACAAAGCAGTACGTGATTAACTTTATCGAATGCTTTTGCAAAATCTGTGTAAATAGAGTCTACCTGAAAGCGCTTGGCGAATGCATTACATAAGTAGTTTTTGTACTCTAAGAGATTGGAGGTTGTAGACCTATTAGCTACAAACCCGTGCTGTTGTGGATCTATTATAGTTTTAATATGACTGTAAATAGCATCATACACTAAGCTCTCGAATAATTTTGCAAAACAAGATAGAATGCTTATAGGTCTATAGTTATTACACTGACTTTTATCGCCGGACTTAAATATAGGTATTACGTGAGCTATTTTCCAAGTATTAGGAAAATTGCCGCTTTGTATTGATTTATTAAATAAAATGGACAATGGAAGACTAAGCTCATTAGCACACATTTTTATTAGTTTTACCGGTATTTCATCAGGACCAGGGCCTTTGTTTGCGTCTAGGTGTTTAATTTTGTTTAAGATTTTAGCTTTTGTGATACTAATTTGACTTAGAACGTTATTATTATTACAATTTGAAGAGTTATCAGACCCAGAGTCATTGTCAGAATACTCAAACACCGAGCTGAAGTATGTGGAAAATAGTTCACAAATATCTGATGGACAACAAGTTGTAGTTCCATTGTAGTGCATGGTTAAAGGAATAGAATTTACACCTTTTTTGCTATTAACAAACTTCCAAAATGATTTTACGTTATTTTCCAAAGAATCTTCAACCGATGAGACATAATTGCGGTAGCAGGATTCAATCATTTGCTTACATTTTGCTCTGTAGTGAGAGAATTTATCATAGTCAAGAGGGTTACCAAATCTTTTAAAAAGTTTATGATGTTTATGTTTTATTTCTAGACAACGTTTTAAGGCAGGACTGAACCAAATAGGGTGTCGATCATCGATATTTCTCGACAGAGGCGTATTTTTAGAAATAATATCCTTTAGCACTACATAGAAGCTGTCAACATCTGTATTTATGTCAGAAGACGATAAAACCAACTCCCAGTCAACAGCAGCCAGCTCGTTTCTTACTACATCATATTTACATTTATTAAAGTTGAAGGACTTCCGTGTTTTAGGTTTAAGGCTTTTGAAATAAAGTTAATCTAGTTTTAATCTAGTTTTTTTTTGTTTGAATGAGAATTTCATCGAGAGTGTTCTTAGCTATGTTTCATTAAATTCTGTTTAGCCGTTTTTTTTTGTCGGGGGTTCTTAAGTTTTCTAAACTTATACTTGTTTACCTAATAACTAAGACTTAAGATTTATTTGATAAGACTGTTTGTGAACTTTCAATGAAAAAACAACATTGCGTGCAGGGTATGAGCAAAGAGAGAGAACGCGGCGTGTACAACACTCTCTGGGTATTCTCGCTGCGGCGGCTGACGTGGGCGTGCGTGTACCGCAACGAGAGCTGCTCGCCGCACGAGCCGCGGCCGCGGTTCGCGCACCAGCTCGTCTTCGATCCCACCACCAAGGTACGTGCAACATCAGGATTTGGCGATTATGGATTTGTCCCACGCAAAAAACAGTTTATGTATTTTATTTTATATTTTTAGGAAAACTTAACAAGTCCGTTAGTCCGACCATCGCCCGTCTAGCTCACGCTTACCCACATTTTTGAAGATATAAAATGACTGAATGAACTTATAAAAAAATCGTCGTTTGCAAAACTAGAAAGCAACATCACAAATATTCGACAAAAATTTCAATTTGATCCAAGTTAATTTCCATACATAATTTTTTTTTTTTGATTATTTCTAAAAATAATTTTTAAGTGTGAAAATTAACTTTAATCAAATTGAAATTTTCAAATTCACTTCGAATTAGAATTAGAATTTAGGCGGTCTGAATCCTTCTAAAATTGGGTACGTCTTTGTTTGCTACCGCATGTGGTTGTGGTTGCTAATGCAACTACAATAAAACCTCGGTGTGAGTGTTATCGTGTTGTTAACCGACTTCCAAAAAGTAGGAGGTTCTCAATTCGACTGTATGTTTTTTTTTGTATGTTTGTTCAGCGATTACTCCGCCTTATTTTATGAATTGTTTTTTGACGATTCCTTTTTCGTTTGGTAGGTAATACCTCTGAGGTGTCCCACATAAATTTTATCAAACTCGGTTTAGTACTTTGGTTTTTATAACAAAAAAACTGAAAAAAAATCGTTTATTCATCAATTATTTATTTGTAGATCCACTACTTGTTCGGCGGCAACCCTGGCGCGGCGAGGAATCCGCGGCTGCGGCTTGACGACCTTTGGTCGCTGCGGTTGCGAAGACCACTCATTGCAGATGTAGTTCGGAGCGCCCGCGCATCGCTCCGCGAAGCCGCGTACCGCGCGCTCTGCGCAGATCCCACCAATCACGTCGCGGCGCTGCATTACCTCAGGAGAGAGCTCAACGAAGTCACCGACCACACAGATCCGCTGCAGGTCAGTATTGTTGTTTGAAAGGTTTTACGGCAATTGGATACTGGTCTTTTATGCTTTTTCTTCAGTTTTTGTCTATTATTCTTAACAATTATGTTTTGTTATAAGTTTTTTATTAGTTTCGTCTGTTCCGATTATGTAATCAAATCTTGCAAGTTAATGAGCTACTTCCCGGTTTACAATTGAGCTGAAATATAAGGCTAATCTGATGCTGGAGTCTGAATATACCTTTTTGACACGATTTGGTCTCTGGTTGCTAATGCTACTGTTACTAGGTTATGTCTGTCAAAGTATAATAAATGTGTAAATCTACTTGTTACATAACGCAGTTTTATTATTTGGTCATAATCGTATATTTTAGCGAAGAAGATTGCTAATTAGAACTTTCAAATGGATAGTGATAGATGTTTTTTCCCCAGCACTACGTGGCAAGCCTCAAGTAAGGTAATCGCCCGACTCGTCTTCAGTCGTGACACATCGGGTAATGCTGTAAGACGCGTGTCGTTACTTGTGAACAGTGACAATGCCATCCGTCTGTCTGTTAAAAAGTGTAACACCATAATATATAAGGCCAAGAAGATACTAAAAGGGCTTAAGGATGTGTCTTATCCTTTAATTAAAGTGCTGAAATCTGTGATTTGCTATGCTTTTACTTCAGATTCAATGATATAATTTATTTTTTATTTTATTTAATTACACAAATAAACATGAATATACGATAAATATAGTAACTCCAAAAAGCTACCCGAAGTTTGTCTTGGCGTTACTCCTCGACACATTAATACATTTAAATATGACAAAGATACAGGTACAATAGTGGAGTCAATGCCTTCGTCGCGTGAAACCTCTCTGTAGATGAAATCTCATTGATGATGAGTGTGTGTGTGTGTCGGACGGCAGGTGTCGCGGTTCCAGAAGCTCGCGACGGTTCTGTTCTCCAGCGAGAGTGTGGGGTCCCGCACGGCTGCGGGCGGCGCGTGCCCCGCGCTCACGGCGCGGCGCTCGCGGGCGCTGGCCGCGCGCCGCGCCGCCGTCACCGCCTCGCCGGACCTCGCGCATGCGCTCGCCGTGGTACGTACGCAAACCATACACTTTACTATTGATAGATACGGAAACTCTTTATTGTGCACACCTTAGACTTGCATCATCATGTCAGCCACAAGTAGTCCACTGCTGGACATAGGCCTCCCCCATGGATTTCCAAAAAGACCGGTTGGAAGCGGCCTACATCTAGCGTCTTCCTGCCACTGCCTTGTATTATATCTTCTATCCACCTTAGAACTTACAATCAAGTGTAATTATTTTAAAACAAGTGATGCCTTCAAAAATTATCTCCTCTCGCTCGTACATATCGACGGTTAAAAGGTAATAGGGTATAAGCGACATTTTAGTCAAAAATGAGTTATGAATGCTAAATGAATAAGCGGAAAACTTTAAGTAAGATAGCAATCATAACTAATTTTTGACTAAAATGTCGCATATACCCTATTACCTTTCGACTACAATGTCGCTTATACCCTATTACCTTTTAACCGTCGATATCCATTTTTTATCGACTTCACAAAATGGAGACTATCAATTTGATATGTATGTGTAATATTGTTAGAATTGTACAATTTTTACATATGTTAGTCTACTCGTATGTGGGCTTCTAAGCACGTGTGTCAAATTTTATAAGTTTATGTATGTATGTTTGTACACGTATTACGCGAAAACTCGAATCGTATTGGAATTCTTTTATTAGATATAAAATTATGTAATAATAACCAAGAAGTAAAATTATTGAGGGTCTAACGTAAAATCTGACTTATCGACGGCTAGAAAACAGGTATAATGTCCAACAAAAATCACATTTAATTTATTTATTTATCGAAAACTAACAGCTACAGAACAGAAATTATGACACATAACAAATTGAAATATTTTTCACAATTATAATCAGTATGTGAACCAAAATACAGAATATAGTTATATGATGTTTAGTTGTGATAATCTAATTACTCAATAATACAAGGTCATCATCTCAGCCATAAGAAGTCTGCTGGACATAGGCCTCCCCCATGAATTTCCAAAAAGATCGATTGGTAGCGGCTTGCATTCAGCAGCAAGTATACAAAAACTAATCAGTAGAATTTTCCAACGACTAATCCGATTTATTATCTCACGGCTATGTTGAAGTATATAATGATTGGAATTAAACAACTTTTAACGGATTTATATCGTATAATCAGACATTTCGGGTACTTAACATCATTGCACGGTAGTCGAACCACTCGGAAAATAAAAATTAGGCAGAGGACATTTTGGGGAAAAAAGACATTTTGAAACAAAGGGATATTTTTTAGCTTTGTTGTTGTGTATTTTAAATAATCTCTAATCACACAGCTTTACAATTATTTATTATTTATCTATTATTTTTAATATAATTCCTAATAAATAAACAAATTCTTCTCTCAAAAAAGGGATATTTTAAGTAACGTTATGAACTTAACCTAAACTATTAATTTACTATTTTATAAATTTAAGTATAAACATGCCGTAAGGTGCTAAATTTTAAATAATATTTTTATATTTTTTGTATTTGTGTTATATTAAATTATTTTATATTTATTATTATTATTGTTTTAATCACGCCAGGTGCTGGGCGCCGAAGACACGTTAGAGCCGAGCCAACCTTTCGAGGAAGTCTCTGAACCAGAGCCGGAGACGTGGGAGGTGGGGCGAGACGAGGACGGCGCGTCACCGGGCGAGGAGTGGCGCGCGAGACAGACAAGGATGCAGCTATACGACGAGCTCTCGAGGTACTTCCGCCCCTCCACCGTACCGCCGCCTGGTGACGTCATGGACCTCGTCACGCTCTAGTAGCTCTCAAGCAACGGAACTTGGCGAGTTTGACGAGACTCTCATGTTATCTCAGGGTGGTGAAGAAATGTTCTATGTCTTTTGAAAATTGCTTATGATTGCTTATACCAGAGCGTTGCGTATCGACGGAAATAAGAATTTCCATTGTCACGATATTTTTGTTGTGATTTTTTTTCAATTTGTTTTTAATGTCTTTGGTAAACAATGTATTTAAAAAAATATATGTGCTTTAGACCATACGACAGAAGTGAAAACTTTTCACTTCAAAAATACTTCCAACTTGTATGGAATTCGATATTGTTTATACCTCATGTAGTCGTTGATTGGAAATAAATGGAGCTGGGCAGGACATGTTGCCAGGCTGAGTGTTGGCAGGTGGACTAAAGTGTTAACGGATTGGTGGCCATATTCTGGTAACCAAGCGTCGGGCGCCCACCAGTTCTATGGGTCGAATGAAGATCGCGGGTCGAACCTGGATAAGATTGGCACAGGACAAAACGAGTAAAAGAAGAGAGTAGTGACCGGTACAGACTACAGGCTGAAAAAGATGATGTGTATTATAAACAGCGATGCAGAATTCATAAAATTATAAAAACCACCCGGATTTTTGGTGGTTTTTATTTTTAACCGACTTCCAAAAAGGAGGAGGTTCTCAATTCGTCGTAATCTTTTTTTTTTTATATTAAGTCTGCATCGCTTTGTAATATTATCATTATATTATATTATTAGATACATTATAAATATTACGTAAGATATTATTTTCAAGTTTATAAAAAATAATCCGCCTTAAAAAAGCAATTTATTCACCTTTAGGGTTAAGATTTAAAATATACTTAATGTTTTCTAGGTTTTCGCGATGGTTACTCATTGAAATGAAACAAGTTTTAAGGGATTTTTCGCGTATATTTTACATAAATTTATGATTTTTTAGGTCATAACATTATGTAAAATATACGCGATAAATCCGTTAAAATTTTTTTTATTTCATAAAATATACTTACTTCTTATAAGCCACCATAACAACAAGTAATATTTACAATGCAATTTTGTAGGTAGATGTAGATGCTATTTACATAAGGTAAATATAACATGCATTTTTATAGCATTTTTTAAATAGACTTTTAATGTAATCTGTCTCATATAACGCTAATGTTTTTTTTTTAAATATTGCAAAAGCTCATTGAACTAATCTTTATGAACAATTTTACTGTTGGACCAATTCTGAATTTACGAAAAAAAATGCTGTTAATTTTCGCAGGTCAATGTACTTTTTCGCAGGTTATTGAACTTTTTTTGCAGGCTAATGAACATTTTGTTTGGAACAGCTGTTTTTTATGCGAATTCATGATTGGTCTCATTATAAAAGTTATTTGTAATGAAGAATATAATGCTCCCTTAAAATATGTACTAAAATAAATAGTGGTGTATTATAATGTATCAAAAAATATTTTTCGAAGTCAATGGTATCAGTAAAATAACCTATGATGTAAAAAGACTTTTGAATGTAAAGAGATTATATTAGGCTCGTGGTCCAATGGAACGCCTCAGGGCTAGACCAGCATCCGATCAATAGCCCTACAACTGCAGCGCCCACAGGGACCTTACAGACTTACGAAGGAACGCGTTATCTCGCCGGAATGTAGTCGGTACTGCATAGAAATGCAATTCTTTGCCGCCTTGGAATTGGAATCTTGGAATTTTCAAGGCTATAGTGAATAGATTATTTCTAGATCGACGAGCTCCATCTTCGACCACACCGTCGTATAACATCAGGCGAGTTGGTGGTCAATCGTATATCTCTACAACTTTTTTTTTATATTTGATAGATAACAAATGTAAAAAAACTACTTACTACAAATCGAAACATGAATTCGGTAATATATGTATATTTTCAAAAATATTACAAAGTGTCAACGAGATATCAAGCTCTCTTGCAATCGGTTCATAATTCCTGTTTTCCTTATTTGTTTGTGAGGAGAGGTCTTGCTCTGAGGCGTAATTTACTATGAGCTTGAAGAGCTTGAAGAGTTGTCGCAGCAGTAAATTATGCATTTTTCATACAATAGGAGAAAACTGCTTTTTATCCTAAATATTATTCGATTTCGATAATTCTTTGTGTGGTTGGAACCGTTACGTGGAAGAGAGCGACAACATTTCTCTTAAGGCAAAGAGTAGGATGGCGCTGTTGTCTCGCTCAGTTGCAGCACTTTTTTTTTAGATGTAAATTTATAAATTTAAGGCGCCGACTGTTAGTTTTTTTTTTTTTTTTTTAATCAGTCCTGTTTGTACACCGGTCCCACTGCTGGGAACGGGCCATCTTCTCATTGTGAGAAGGGTTAGGCCATAGTTCTGCCACGCTGGCCAAGTGCGGGTTGGCAGACTTCACACATCTTCAAGATCATTGAGAACTCTCAGACATGTAGGTTTCCCCACGATGTTTTCCTTCACCGTTTGAAGTTGGCGGTAATTAACAATACGCACATAACTTGAATAACTTGAACGAAAAGACAGATGTGCGTGCCGCGGGATTCGAACTCAGGACCTGCGGATCGCAAGTCAGACGGTCTCCCGACTAGGCTGCCGGAAACTTTTATATATATTTTATTATTATATATTTATATATATATATATTTTAAATAAAAGTGTAAATGTGGAATTTTTGTAGTGTACACGTTTATTACCGTCATAATAACAGATATAAAAATAACAGCTATTGTTAATACATTTTAATAGTATTCTTATGAAACTAAAGAGAGAATATTTCTCAAAAAAAAATCAATAATTTTATAACAAAAAAGATGGCGCGTGCGAGAGAGATATCATCGTTACCCTACTCTTTGCATTAATCAGCGTTCTTATTCGTAAGATTCGCTTCATTGCTGTTATCTTCTTTAATGGCAATAAAATTAATATTTAATCTCGATATAAATATATAGTAATTTATCATTTAATACTATTTTTTGCGCACGCGAGTTTTGACTGCAATCGCATCATTTGTCAATGTTATTTTCTACGTGCATATAAATACCTGGGGTGGGCACGGCAACTGTCTCACTCTTGCGGGGCTCCACGTTTAGATATATAAGTAGTGAATGTATATTCGAGAAAAATGCGAGTAGAATTACGAACAAGTTGTGAAATAGAATTAAAAAAATATTTTTATTTTAACACATTTTAACCGATTGTCGAATGTTTATAATAAAGAGGAAAACACGAAAAGTTTTACGTTTACGCGTTAATTTCGATTTCGATAAGAGATATCGAAATAATAATGTATTTCATATTTCTTAATACCGATTTTGTGCTTAAAATGTCCCAACTTTTTCATAAGTAAATTCGATAATTTATCAACTAGGAAACACCTGTCGCGCACGAATAAGATGGTTTCGACACTCATCCCGGCGCCTTAAATTGTAGAAATTGTTGGCATTGATGCTGGAGACTAAAGAAAGAGGCGAAAAAAGGAGGACATCCTCAATTCGGTTGTATTTTTTTATTTATATTAATTGTGTCATAATTCCATAATTTACAAACCGATTTTGAATTTTTTTTTTTATTTGGACTGATATATTTCAGAATGGTCCCATGGATACATGGATATTTTATCTAAATCGGTTCAGTAATTTTGATTTTTAAACAAAATAACTTGAAAAAATATCTATCCACGTAAACGAAATTACATATTTTGAAGTCGGTTCTTTCAGTTTTCTTAAACGAAATATCGAGTTCTAATTGATCGTCAGACCTCCATTATTGTAATATAACTAAGACGTTTCAGGTAATTCAAGTGTAGAGAAGATTATACTCAGAGTTTAAAAAATGTTTTTATTTATTACGAAATGGATAGAGTGACGTTACTCGGTAGTTACGAAGATAGAGTGATCCAAGATTGAGTAGTTGCGAAGATCGAGTGTAAGATACATATAAGTTTGTTTGAAATTATACTGTGATATGAATGGTCAATAGTCAATAATTATAAATTTGTATGTTTGCGTAAATGTTAATATTGCTATTAACGCAATAATACATTTTAGTATTTTTTGATGAGAGTTTGAACGTTGTAAAATTGGGTTGTTATTAATATTAAGGAATATACAGGCTGTTTGAATAATTGTCAAAGAATCTAAAGCCTTTTTGATCCCACTACTGGGATCACACACTTCTCTTTTATGATGTTCGAATGAAATACGGACATAATTGTAGTAAAAAATGGTAACTGATCCATAATCCGAAATACTTAATCTTATTTGCCTGAATCCGTTTCATAGAACTGCCTGATTCCAAATATTTTACTTACACGAGTTTCAGATTCCATAATTTAACAAACTTCATCCACCAGTTTCATTTTTCCGAATTATTTATTTATTAGACAAGGTTCGTTAGATTTCTGTTTAATATAGAAGCCTTTTAATTTATGAAGGCTCGGTTATCTAATATGTCCATTAGTATTTTAGTCCAAGATATGGTCAGTGCTCACCCATTAGGTGGACATTGTCTTTTATCGTAGAGCAATGGTGTGCAAAATCGAAACAAGTTACACAACAGTGTGTGGTTAAATAATGTCTCTGACCATTGTTGGAGAAGTAAATGCTGAACATTGTCCAAAAAAAAAACAAAAAAATTACCGTTATTAAGTTAGGTTTCTTTTTACTATACACATAAACTTTCATAGAACCGTGATTTGGTAATCAGACGAGTTGCCAAGTGAGCTTTCAGTATTTTAATAGTCTAAAAACGTTTTAGTAAAAACGTTTTCGGGTAAATGATATTCGGTATTTCACAATTCGGATTATAGATACGTAACCGTAAAAAAATACTTACCAGAATATAAAAATGTCTTCATCATCATAGTTGTTGTGCCAAATTCTGTTTTCGAAAAGTATGGGCTCCTCAGTTATATTAAAAAGCAGACACAAAAGCCCACAGAATTCGAAAGTGAATCCAAAAATTGAAAGAAAAAAAAAAAAAAGATTTGTTCTGTTGTTAATAAAATCTATTTTAAGTCAAAATGTCCAACTGTAATTCTGACTTATAAAAACATCATGCACTTATATGACTCATTTTCTATAAAGAATGGGAGAAGCCAAACAAGCCTAATTTGTGTTATACCTACTATTTGCCTGTTTTCTAATTTGAGCCAAATACTATTTTGTATCCTTTTAAAAAAAATTTTTCACTTCGAGATTTGTGTGCTTTGTCTGCTGTTTCTGAGGGTTACTAAAACCAATTTTTAAGTCAGAATATCCGACTGTTATTCTGACTCATAAAATGTCACGCCGATGGCCGTAACCACGGAATATATTAATATCCGTAACTATAGGGACCTTACCGAAAAACGTACTTAACTTTTACCAACGTCTTAAATTCTGTCTTCTTTCCGCAAGTGCCATTACGTGTCAGCGAGAAGTTGACAAAATATGTTAATCATTGCTTAAAGTTATGTAACGTTTTTTCAGTTAGGCTATAAATGTTTCACACCTGCCAGGTTTCCCGCGATGTTTTTTTTTAATAACATGGTTCTTTAATAATAAGTAAGCCGTATAATTTGTCCAACACTACAGTAATTTACAATTTTCTTCTATATACTTACATCACAACAGAAAGTTTAGAGTCCGGCTCGCACCAAACTTTATTGAAACGAATTGTGCTAAAGTAACTCATATTGCGATTTCCACGTTCTACTGAAAATTGCTCAGTCATTAAATATAAATGACTAAATTATATAGTAGTTACAAAACCTAATGTACGAATTCACTTTATGTAAGTCCTCACACAATTTGTAAATAATTGTATCCGAAATATTGCTGTATTCTAGTTGTAAGTACGTTTATACGTTTTCTATATAAGGATAAATTATTTGTTTTATTTTTAGTTTTGTAATCGTTCGGCGACTCATGTAAATAAATATAAATATCGCAATAAATATCAGATTGTTTAATTTATTCCCAACATTTTTTTTTGTATTGCAAAAACGTCGATAATCAGTGTTTGGCTACCTTCGTCTACCGTATTCGTAAGCCATGATGCGGTCGAGGACAAAGCATCCAGACCCAGAAGATAGCTAATAGATATTTATTCGAAAAATCTCTTACAGAAGAATTAGTAATTTTGGCTTATTATTCTACGATTTCACGCTCTTTAAATGCCTTAGAAAAAACAAGACTGTCTAATCTTTTGAGTGTTACGTTCTTCTAAGGGCTAACTTTTCAATCCTAAGATAAAAGTATCTGTCAGATAAATTTTAGCTGTCCTTTTCTTTCATGTGACTTAAGAAAAAGAAAGCAATGTTTTAACTGACAGATAGTTTTTATCTGGGGATTGAAAAATGAACTCTAAAGAAGAGCCACCGTTCCGAAAAAAACCGTTTTAGGCGTGGCGCTCAAAAGGTTTGCCTGGCAAAGTGGCAATTCGTCTCAGCAAATGCCTTTAGACTTTTAGAGCAATTGAAAATGTATGTAATGTAATCGTTATAAACATAGACGAGAGCGTTCTTTCAGCTAAAGGGCTTTTTTTGTTTGAGTTCGTACGTTTTCCGGAGTAGTTAGCGCTGGTGCCAGTATTTATTTTGTGTGGAAGTACGGAAGCATCGTAGGTGTGCGAGTCAAGCTTGATATTTTCGATACATCGGTAACAAAATAAAAAATATCCTTTTCGATATTTATATAAAATGAAGAACACGGTACTTGCAACTATTACTTATTGTATCTTAGACTATTTATTAATTATTCCTATTTGTTGAGTATCACAATTTAAATGCATGTTGTGTTAGCTTTTAGAAGGCTGTTCAGCCAGTCTATGTTATTCATATGTATGATGAAATTATATTTGTATTATAGCTGTAACATCCAATTTGCAAACCATAAATAAAAAAAGACTCGAACTTTGGCAGTATAAATTATTTTATACGAGCTCTTTAAAAAAAATGTAGCCTGCCACTCAGGAAGTAAAGACGTCCTTAACGACACTGCACATTAAGCTGGGTAGGTTATATACTACAGAGTAATATAGAAACACACATACACCAAAAAACAGAAATGAAAACTTGACTGACGCGTCGACTCACGCTCCCTTAGTAGACTTACTCGAACGCGCGTTGCAAAGCAAAGCGTAACGGCTAGGTCTCATTTAGTCTTCACAAAATAAAGTGCTCAGCGCGCCTAGTTTTCACTTCAAAAACATTACATACCTGACGAGGAATGTGCCCTGTATGGCTGAGAACGTATAGCCTCCTTTATGGATAAAAAGCCTTCAGCCACATTTTATGAAACATTCTTGATTTAAATATCGTAAATTGCTAGCCTGTCTGGATGATCATGGAATTTCCTGGTTATTGTCTGGATGATCATGGAATTTCCTGGTTATTGTCTGGATGATCATGGAATTTCCTGGTTATTATAGTCAAATGAAATAAAAATGCATCATTTTTAAATATATAATTTATTATTCTCATACATGATTCTTATCAGTCATTGAGACAACACGGTGTGCCAAACATTTCGAAAATAAATCCGCTCTGTGTGCCATGATATGTTCCCGAGTGGTTCATTCTGTCTTAATAGTGATACACTATGGACCATGATACAAGTGTATTGGGTACTTCAGACATGAAGCTAGAACATTATGACGTCGTCACAATTCTAAATAGAAAATACATAAATTTTTCGTTGCGTTTATTGTAGTTAACATAAACCTTGGTCAACAATTTTAACATCTATTAGAATAAATCGCAAAAACATGGAAATATGCTCATACACTGGCTAGAGTTAGAAGACCGTATAGTATTGTTAAATGCTCCATTTAATGCGAATTTTCATTTATCTCTAAATTTACTTCAGTTATCATGTTGTTAAAATATTGGCACATGTTATAGAGGCAAAAAATGACATTTTGCTTGACTTCAATATGAGAAACAAAATTAATCCATGTACCTAAAAAAATGGAAATAAAAAATGGCCATGACGTCAATAACGGGTCAGCTCCATATCTCAAACTATCATGCCTAAATACGCTTGCCACATGGTATGTTATATACTCTCCCAACCTCATACGTTACACGTTTCTATGCAAAGACTTGTAATCTGGTCATTAGGAACATATACATGTGGCCGTCCAAATAAGGAAACGCTTCGCGTGTGAACCATCAAACTGTGCAATATGAACAGGTGAATAATTGACAAGATGCACGGCTACAGATCAAAATGACACCAACAATGTCAATGGGAACCACTGACCTCAATGTTTCTAAGGACTGGACAGATTTTGCGATATTTTATAATACATTGACAAGCCAATTTGAAACGTCACATGCGAGTGTTAAGCGCACTAATTTGACGTATATTTGAAATGTTTGCTGCCGACAACATAGGTGTATGTCGGCTGGCGGAATGTGGACGCGGATGTTACTATGTTTAATTTCGTGAACACTCGCATCTGTGTACAGTGCTACGCCAATATAGTGGTATATAGGCATGAACACGATTTGATAGTCACCAGTCCGTGATTACAGGTCAGTGATGGGAACACACATGCGGCGAGTTGTCCAACAATAATCAAGTTGCAATTAACGTAGCAGGCGATTAATTAATATAATCTTCAAATAATAAACATAATCAATAGATTTTTGTCTACAAATGTAGGTAAATAATTATCTATGTATGCCTAAGCAAATATAAGTGATCCAAAAAAAAATATACTGTGTAAAGAATATATTTGGTTAATCGCTGAACACCACCACCGCGCGGCAGCAGACATCGAGCGATACTAAATAAATACTTCAGCATAATACTTCCACCGATTCATATAACTTCCGTGTATAACCATAATATAAACGAAACATTGCACTAAACGTTGCCAAAATACAACATGGAACCGGTTCGTACAAAACATAATCACCAATTAAATTCTACGTTTTAACAAATAACAATAAATCTGAAATAAATAATCATAGAAACGTTTTTATCATCAAAAAACATGTCAGAAATATAACGAGCGAGTGAGACAATTACATATAATTAATGAACAATAAATTTATCGGATGCAGAGACGATGTGTATAAGGTACTGCTCCCACAACCAGTGACGATAGCGCGGGCCGGCGGCGACCCACGAGCCGGCCCGGGGGTCGCCGGCGGCCCGTGCCCTGACTAGACATGTAATACATAAACGATGTCTGCCGCTAAAGCTAAACAAAAAAATAATACTTAGAAAGAAAGTAAGAAACACTACAGCTAAAAATTGGTAAGTCCATCGTTTAAGTACACGATAAGATGATCTACGATGAAAGCTAGTCAATACTATGATTAATATCTAAAACGATAAATGCGAGGGCATGGTCCGCAGGCGCGCGGCCACGCGGGGACCGCGGGCCTCAACTATGCAAACAAATTACGCTATAACGAGTCAAAGTATCCGCGAAAACAATTCTACTACACGAGCCGGAGCACCGGCCCGATACGTAACCTACGGAGTACGCTACAAGGTTAATCGCTATCTAGCTCTACCTAAGGTCAGTAAAAATACCTAAAGGGGCGAGCGCCCCCTACATGGAACGGTCAAACTAGCCTACGATAAGAGATACGTGAGACGTCAGAGAAGACGCACGACTACGTCGTCGACCGTCGTACGCAACACAGGAAGCTGCCAATATCACATCCAATAATAACGTAAACAATAATACATCGTAACACTTCAATAAAATCTTTAGTAAATTTCGTCTTATCAATAGAATCGCCGGCCGACTTCCGGTGAGCAACGGGTTGAGCAACGCTGGCCGACGCCCAGCGCGGGGTGTGGGCGCGCGCGGACCACGCGTGGGAAGCGGCCGGCTGGACAGTGGGCGTGGGACGGCAAGAGGCGGCCCGCCGCGGCTACGCTACGGACTCTGGACGAAACTATACGGCGGAGGGCCACAACAACGCAACGAACCAACAACTACATACAACAGATTACATAGTCTTTTTGCGCACACAATGGATGGAAATCGAATATTTTAGAAATTTCAAATGGACGTACTAAAAGTTCGAATCGACGAGAGATCTCTACAGTACATAGACACGATTCCGAACGTTAAATATAAATATTATTATGTATATCGTACAAAATAACGCGGCGCGTGTCACCGCACGAAGTCGCGGCGGCGGAGCGGCGGCTCGCGACTCCCGCGGCGACGGCAATAAATTATACGCGTAGTAAAATACGGTGATCCTATTACAAAAATATCGTTAGACGTTAATCTCGAGACGTGCTAAAAGATAGACAAGTATTTTGCTATAAGTACGAGAAAATTCGTTAAAGAAACGCGCGGTTCGGACCGACAACAGACAACAGGCGGCGCCGGCGCCGGGGGCGCGGCGCGCGCAGTATAATCAGTCAACATCATATTCATAACATCAATTGTTTAACTCGGTAGGCCCCGGCAGCGCACGCGTACAATACTTAAGGCGCCCGGGTAGACGCCAACTGTCTCCATTACACATGCCTTTTTTTAGTAATAAAGTATGTGAATGTATTATAAATAAATATGAGAACGTCAGACACATGAAAATAGTATTACAAAATATTCAGAACAACTTTTATTTAGATCACATTTATTTCAGATAATAGACATGAAATATTATGATACATTGTAATACATAGTGTCTTCACTAGACTGAGGTTCTCATTTCCATTCATGTGGATTCCATAACTTTATATCTAAGTTAAAGCGCGCGGGTGAGACATTACCGACATCTATCCTGGCGCCTTGATTTCTGTATTCAGTCCGCTGCACAGTTTGACGGTTCCGAAGCGCGGTGTCGGGCTGCGCGGGCGCCACCGGGGCCTGCCGCCTACTCTACTCGTACGTAAGATTAATTCGATTTATAAAACGTATAAATAATTCGGTCTCTCGGGACCGCACCGTTATAAAAATTTCAATAGAGGCGGTCGTCGCCGGCGCTAACGCACCGCGCCGACGACGACGCCGGGCGACTCGCGGCGCGCGGCGCGAGGCGTACAGGAACCGGCAAACAACTTGAAGTTGTAGAAGCCTTCGACTGCGTGATTTTTATGTCACTTTATTAGAAGAAATGGGCGTGAAGAAATTTCGATAAAGTTTACACGACTGACGGTAACTTTACGTGTACACACGCCAACTAACCCCTCACTATGCCGCCTTATCCTTTTTGTTTGCCAGTAAATGTATGAAGGAGAGCTTCGAGCCGCGTGCGCGAGCGCCGACATTTACAGCTATAAATTCGTGTCGCGTAGCAACGCGCATGCGCGTTCCCGGCGAAAGTTCATCCCTTGCGGGGGCACATGTCACACTAGTGTCAGTCGCGCGCGGGCACGTGCCGGGAGCGGACGTGCGGCGGTTCACGCGGGCGCGCGCAGCATGTTGCGCAGCGCGGCGGCGGCGGCCTTCAGCGCCGACACCAGTCGCTAGAAGTCTCGGCCGCGTGCGCGCCCGCCGCCCGCCGGTTTCGGCACGCGCCGCGTGCGCATCTCGCGGTCCACCTGGAACGACACACGTTAACACTATAGTACAAAAATATTTAGTGAGCTTGTTTATCTTGCAATATTCGCTTCGGCCGCGTACGTAACTATTTTTCCATGAAAACCTGTTACCAAGCAAAGCAAGGTGTATCGATAGCTTATACTACACACCCTCACCGAACGAACAGTATCAACGAAGCTCACAATTCTCTCAAATACCGTGCAAGAGAGAAAGAGCATACTGCTCTTTTGCATGTATAATGGTACTAGTGGCATAAGTCAGCGACAGTTGTATCATCAAGGGTACCAGTGAGACAAATCAGTGCCAATTGTACCATAAGTGATACAAGTCAATGGTATTATACAACAGACATTGTTATACACCCTTACCACAAGGCAGAGCGATATGCTCGCTCTTAATTGATGCTCATGATGATGCATATTCCCTATTGCTCCTAGTGGTAACATGTATTTGTGTAGAAGGGCGGGGAGTGAGTACCTCGAGTTCCTCCAAACGCTGCGTGAGCGCCAGTTTCTGCTGCACGGCGAGCCGTAACAGCTGGTTGAGGGTCTTCTTCTCCTCCTCGGCGCCGGCGAGCGCCTGCGTCAGCTCGTCCACCTGGGTCACGTACTCCTCGCATCGAGCGGCGAACATCGCGCGCAGACCTGCGCACACGCACATATACATATATACTCGTATACACACATGTGGAACAATCTATAGGCGAAAACTTGTAATTTGTATAAAATAATATAAATGTACTTATAGTATTTTTTAAAGTATTTTGGCTGTAAGTTTTCCTAAAAACATAAAATAAATATATAAAATGCTCATCAGAGTTTTGACGGGACCGTCATAGAAACACAGAGTACAGTTATTGTCATAGAAACATGTTGTTGCTCCGGAGACAGAGACGAGTAAATGTATGGGACTGTTATTAGTTAAAGAAATGGCAGGTGACGACAAGCCAAGCGCAAGTTTGTAGAAATAGAAAAGTTTGCTACTTGTCTAAGCCTGCTTATTTTCCCAAAGTTGTGTTATTTCGAAAGTTAATACTATAAAACTGGTGGTGTTTTATTCATTAAAGGCCTTAGCGTAAACGTTACTTAACTTTAACTAACGTCTTAAATTCTTTGTTTTCTTTCCGCAAGTGTCATTACTTGTTACCGAGAAGTTGACAAAATATGTTAAGCATTGCTTAAAGTTAAGTTACGTTTTTCGGTAAGGGCGTAAGTGTTCGATCAAGTTTGTGAATGTGGGCAAGTCAAAATAAACCAGTGAAACGTGTCATTTTACAATGCGGCAAAACTTCATAAAGCTTCTAGTAAAGTCGCCATCACTTTACTGAGGCAAGACTCATAGTTGAAAATGACTGCAAAGTGTTCGAAACGTCGGGTCATAAAATTATGTAAAATGTACGCGATAAATCCGTTAAAATTTGTTTCATTTCAATAAGTAGGAAATAATAATAAATATTAAATACATATCATCTAGATATAAAACAAAACTAACTTGAGAATGTGGCCGCATCTTCTTTCAGCAGTCGGAGCTCGTTCCTGAGCTTGAGCATGGTCTCCGTGACGATGGTCTTCTCGGTCTCGTACTTGGACTTGAGGTTGGCGAGCGCCACCTCCGCCGTGTTCTTGTTCGACTTGAGGACGGTGCGCAGGGTCGCGATCTGCTCGCGCTTCGTCGACAGCAGAGACTTCAGTTTGATTACTTGCTCTTGCAGCTCGGCCATTTCGGCGCCGCGCTCTTCCGATTCCATCACTGTAATGAGATAAATATGTTAGTTATTACAAGTTACGAGTATAGACACAGAAGACATTTATAGTATTACACATACAAAGTATCTATATTAAATCTTATTCTGTACTATTCATTTACACTATATATGTCCAAAGCTGTTTGTTTTCCAAATAAATAAATAAATAAAATAAAAATAAAATATCAAACTGTAGAAAAGCAGTTTTTACAGTCTTAACTTACGATTTCGTTATGCTTGATACGCTGTTGAGTGTACGTTTAATTATTAAATAAAAATAAAAAAAATTAAAAAAAAATTCAAAGATTAATCTTAAAAATTTGAAGAAAGCTAGTTTAGAACCCCCCAACAAAAAAAATGACTGAACAGATTCTGCTCAAACTAGCCAAGAACATTCTCGAATAAATCTTCTTCAAAAACGAAAAAAACTACATCAAACTCTAGTTTGGGAGCTACAGCACTACAGTCAGACTTATTGATACACATGTCAAACTTATAACACCCCCATCAGATTATATTTTGTGTCGGCGGATAAAAAAACTGATATACGTAATGTTATTAAAGAAACATATTCATTTGGACTGATTTTTGTATGTTCTATATACTCAAGGAACCCTAACCTAAGGTGTTAAATTTATGTCAAATTTTAATAATGTTTTTATACAAATGAAAAACTACTACATATTTTGATTTAAATTTAAACACGGGTCTAGCCCCGACCTTTGAAAGAGTCAGTGGGGCCGGAACCAACACTGAGAGGCCCTTTTACAAATGTATAATAAAAAATACAGATTGGGTATATGGATGGACTATGGATGGATACAATATGTACATATTGTACAATATGGAGTGTAATAGATCTTGGCTATTATGATGAAATGTTAGTGACTTAAAAACTAGGCTATAGACTGATGCACTCACACAGCAGGTAAGATACCGGTAGTACCTCTGTGTGAGAGCACCAGGATGAGTAAATGGCACCTGCCAATTCCGTCTCATCACTAAATATCTTTATTATTACAATATCTGAAACAACAATAGAACGTAATATAATCAAACTAGCCAAAGCGACTAGACTAAGTAATACTAACTAAACTGGCTATATAGAAGGAAAATAAATCTAAATACTGCAGCCAAGTGATAGTTAGACGTAGTTAGATAAATATTAAATACGAAATTAATTTTAATCTTACAACACCTGACACAGCGCCGAATATTTCCATCACAAAATATTCTGTATCATGAGAACACAAGTCATCACACTAGATTTCAACGAATCTTTAAAATTCTCCATTATATTGCCATTGTGTATTGGAACTTCGACCTTCTGCTCTATGTCCCCATGAAACAATGTATTTTTCCATACAGAGTACTGTTTCTTAGGCCTTTTTGGATACGTAGGTATCTCCAGGCCTGTTCGTTTAGGAACACAAGGGATATAAGGGTTTGGGAACGCAGCAATAAGGGTGCTTTTAGCACCTCGGGTGATAAGTTTCACAGGGTCGATACTTTTCGAAATCGGCGTTAATTTAGATATATTTTCGAAGTAAGAAGTGATCTCTTTCACTGTCTTTCCGACGTATTTGTCGTCTTCATTGGAGAATTCCTTATCAGTTTGCAAATACGATATTACGTTGAAAAATCTCTTTCTATTTTCGGCTATTTTTATTCTTGCATTGTTCAGTTCTTTTCCTTTTTTGATAGAATTCTGGAGGGAGTTTCTGGTCTTCGGGAAGGAGGTAGAATCATTATGGGTGCCTAGATGAGAAAAAGTGTGTTAGACAGAAAAGGAAGGTTAGTTTATAAAAAATAAATAAATAGGTTCTCGAAAGAAAAAGCGCATGTTAGTAGGCATACAGCTTGGCAGGAATATAGTAATATGGTATTTTGGGCACTAATTTAGATGACGTGGGTGTTTGTTTTTTTATGCTACCTATTGGTTTTATTTATATTGAACGCTGTATAAATCGGTGTGTTAAAACAATCCCATCTTCGTAGGCGTCTGATATCGTAGATTGCTATATACTCGTATAATTATAATGATATATATGAATATTGAAAGTTTTATTGAATTTAAGATATTGTTGTAATTTTCCCATAAGTTATCGAAGCAGCAACGAAAGAGTGAAAAGCTAAGATCATGGGGTTTATAATTTTTCATCGCTGAAGCAGTGACGAAAGAGTATAAATAAAAATTATGAATTTATTATGTTTTTGGTGACGGCACTGGTTTTTGTACAAATAATTTTTATGAATGAAAATAAACTTAGATCAATATACAATTATTTGTCAAAAAATCATTACATTCAGTTATTTTACATATTTGAAGATTCAAGCAGGAATGTGGGTGAGTGTGTGTGATAGAGTGTAGTTACCCGGGTGGTGCCTGTGCCTGGTGTCGAGCGCGGCGTGCAGCGCAGCCCGCAGGTGCGTCAGCTGGTCGAGCAGTGTGTCCGCGAGCCGCTGCACGCCGGCGGCGGCACGCAGTCCCTCCAGGTCTCCCTCCGCCAGCGCCAGGTCGGGCTCGTTCGCGCCGGCGCCCGCGTGCTCCAGCAGCAGCCGCTCGGCCGTGGTGCCGTTCACAGCGCACACGTGGTGGTAGAGCGCCGCCAATCCGTCCGCCGCCTGCTGCAGCGCGGGCGCGGCCGCCGCCAGCGCACGTCCCGCGCCCGCCGCTATCGAGCGCAGCAGGTCGGCCTCCGCGCGCAGCGCCGCACCGCGCACCTGCAACGCATACTTCATTATTATCATCATCAGTCATAATCTAATAATCTACATTTCTCATTTTGGTTAGAAATGTAAAATATTTTGATTATTATATATAAGTGAAAACAACTTATGGCTTCTTTGTGTCTTAGATTCATTTACCTACTTTGTTTATCAACACGTATTTGTTTTCCGTAAAGCATTAAATTAAAATAAATATAACAATTCCACTGTAGGACATAAGCTTCCTACATGGATTTACAAAAAGACATTACACATTAAGACATCAGGCATTATTGTACGATTACATAAAGAAGGTAGTTTTTATGAATTTCTATTTAAATGTTATAGTTTAATTAGATAATCGATGTTGAGGAGCACACTAATCAATAGAGATGAATACAAGTGAGGGTAGTTGTGCAGAATCTGACCTCCGCCTCAGCGACGCGATCAGCGAGCGCGGCGAGGTGTGCGCGCTGCGCGGCGGCGGCGCCCTCCGGCGGCGGCGCGGCGGCGGTCAGCTCGGCCAGCGCGGCGGCGAGCGCGGCCAGCTCCCCGCCCGAGACGCGCCACCAGGTGAGCCAACGCGCGGCGCGCGCGGGCACGGCCCCCTCGCCCTCCTCGCCGGCGCCGGCGGGCTCGCTTTCGCCGTGCAGCGAGGTGAGCGCGCCGAGCCGGGAGGCGGCGCGCGTCAGGCCCCCGCGCAGCAGCGCCGCCGCCGCGCTCTCGTTCTCCGCCGTCACCTGCGCGGCGCGCATCGACGTCGACAGCTGGCTCTGCACACACACATCATGTCCAACTCAACACTTTTGATATTTAAATTCAACATACTTTTTACCCGACTGCACAAGAAGGAGGATTATGTTTTTCGAGTGTATGTATGTATGTTTCTGTATTATCAATTACAGGTTAAACGGCTTGACCGATTTTTGACGAAACATACATAGGAACATTATCGATGAAATCCTATTTCAAATACAAAATAGATTAAAATTGGTCCATCCGTTTAAGAACTACGATGCCATACACAGACGCACAGATACACACGTCCAACTTATAACATCTCTCTTTTTGGGTCACCTGTTAAAAAGCTACTACTTTAAACAAGATCATCGATACGGGGAAGACGAACACTATTATTAATTAAAGGGCTTGCGACTCACGTTCTCGTTGTGCGCCTGCTCGAGCTGTTTCTCTAGGCGCGAGATCTCATGCAGGTGCACCTCGGAGAAGAGGTCCGCGTGATGGTCGCCCATCGCACTCGCGAGCTCGCCCGTCGAGGAGCTCGGCTCGCCCTCCTCCTCCGTGCCGTCCTCGGGCATACCTGCGGAGTCCAATCAGGATTACAGTTTCTTTTTTGTTGGTTTACAAAACTGAACACACAATAGAAACTTAAATAATACAAGTAATCGTTTAAAATAATAAAAAACTACTTCAAAATAGGAGGAGGTTCTCCATTATGTTATTTATGTTTTATAATAGTCACCGCATAATTCCGTCATTTATAAATCGATTAGGCATTGATCCAATAGAAATTTCATCAAAATTGGGTCAAGAGTTTGTAACTGGGAGAAACATGCTATCCAAATAAACCAAATTACGTATTTTGAAGTCGGTTGTTTCAGTTTTTTTAAATTATAATAAATTTTATAGGCTGGCCTAGCCTACGAAAATAATTTAGGCGCGATTGAAATACATCCGTATTAATCGATTAAGGAGTGTACAATAAAGATTTTACCTATCTATCTATCTATTATACGGCTACATTCAACTTAAAAAACTTGTTAAACTTTTTTAATTTCTCCAGCCGCCACTGTTTAAATTTTAAGGCTAGGTTACAATATCCAAAAAAAACCTTCGGCGTATTAAAAAAATGCTTAGATTTTTCGAATCATGCAGCGCTTTCACGCTTTTTAACGTTTATCTGTTGCCACTTAACGATGTACTGCACCGCTGCAGTGTCCAACATACCTCGTATACTGTACGCTAGATTGGTGATATTATACGCGGCTTCTCTGCTAAGGTGCGCGTCGAGTTCCTTCTTCGCCGCGAACTTGGCTTCCCTCTCCGCTTGCAGCGCTTCCAGTGCCTCAGCCAGCTGCCGTTCAGCGATGCGTCGCAGCGCTGCAGTTTCTTCAGCGTTAGCGCGGGCGTTCTCCGCTTCTTCGCGTAATTGACGGACTTCATGCTTTAACCCTTCGAATTCAACCTGGAAATTATGAAAATTAGTAAGAATCATATAAAAACTGAATCAGATGTTTTTCTCTAGTAGGAATACATTCAAATTGATGAACATAGATTGCAATTTTTTGGCTTATTTGGCGGGTGGAATAATGCGCCATGGAGTTATATGATAAAATCTGCTGCCTTCCTGTACCTCATTATTTTTATTATTACCTCGTTTTTTAATAGTGACGTGACCAATATAGATTTAGACAGAAAGAATAAGATAAGAATCTGCTTACCCATAAGGATGTTAAAGTGGAAATTTCCTTTTACCTTAATTTAGTTTCCTTCTTGTTATAATGTAGTGCGCGAGCGCAATATCCGCGATTTTTTTATTCATATTTATTATTGAGACTTTTATTACACAAACACGACAGTCCCATTGTAAGTTCTTTGTTTATATTATAAGACATAAACGGCGATCACTTGAAATGACTCATACAGTCACAGAGCTCTTTATTTAAATTACCTCAAGTGAACGTCTCTCACGCTGAAGCCGGACGCATGCCACTAGCAAATGGTATACGTCCTCCTCCACTATCCGCGAGTTGAAACGTGTGTGTTCGACTCTTACAGTACCAGACTAGTGCAGCTTCATAGAAACTTACAAAATGTATGAAACAGTTGCGAAAAATGACATGACTATTTGACACAAACTTCAAGATATTTTTTTTTATCTTTGGCTGCTGTTTCTGAAGTCCATTCTTCCCACAACAAACGGAAGGATCAAAGTGACGAGATCTAATGAAGACAAATATTATAGGAAATTCAGGCATAAACTTTCTTCAAAGTTTGCCGAACAAATATTATTTCGTTGTTTCCTTGGTATTGTATCATCACGATTAACGAAATTGAAAATCCATTTCATACATTTCGACTTAAATCAAAATGTGAAATATCATCGTAGATTATTTTTTTCTATGAAAGACCCCGCTCTTATCAGGGTAGCGTTCTATTCTCTTTGTACAGTATTATGTCTCATCTGCGAGGATCCTCACGCAGCTTCGAACACAGCGCGGCTCGCACCGACTCGCACGTCGCCTTGTACTACGTCTCACCTGCGAGGATCTGAGCGCGGAGACTTGTTTCTGCAGCGATATGTTCTCGTCCTCCAAGTTCTCTATGTCGAGCAGCATCCTCTGCTCGCGTTGCCTCGCCTCACGCAGCTCCGAGCGCAGCGCGACCCGCTCCGACTCGCGCGTCGCCTTGTCCTGCCCGAGCTCGGAGCTCTCCGTGAGCAGCCGGTCCCGCTCGCTGATCACGCGCTCTAGCTCGTGCCGTAACTGGAAACAATCGACACATTATTACATATTATCACTTTATTTATTTTATTTCTTAATTTTTAAGTTATTATACATAATTTAATTTTTAGATATATATAAAACATAGATAGCATAAAAAACACTTAAAAACTTGAGTGCCGCCGGTAGCGGGGCAAGGCTCAAGCTGGCGACGGTAAGGGCTACAAACGAGATTCCTCAATCTCGTAACAATGCGTGCTGTTCTAGGATGACTGACTTTTGTATTTAACCCCTTATTGTTATTATTTTTGACATAAAATATATACATTACTGCTGCTATCTCACCCACTCTTTCTCTCTCTCTCTCTCTCTTGTAATGACAAAAGCTATAATAGTAAAAATTAATCAAACGGATTCGGTGAACACCCTTCATCGTCTAGTCAACAAGGCAGTTAGAAAAACGCGTGTATTTTTCTATTCTCTGCGTGGTCAGCATCATGTAAGCGTCAACCAAATTCGCGGGCTTGTTAGTTTGTTTGTTTCAAAATTCGTTGATTCGTCGATGTGTTTATTGCATAGACAAGTATCTTCTCCACCCTCCCAGATGTGTATCACCTACGCGACCCGAAAAGAGTTCGAATCGCAGTTTTCTTCAATTTTAAGAAGAAGGGAAGTAAGAAAAGTATTTAAGTATAGAAATTGCTTGGTTTTAACCTAATATTATATATGAGAAACGTCATGAATAGATGTTGATTTTATGTACAATATAATGAATATTGTATCTAACCACCCTGTAGCGTTTTGCGTGTATAGTACGACTAAGCTAAGTTTGCACCTCAAGTCGATTACGTCACACTGACGCTTAGGTACGGTCTGTAAAAAAGGATTCGCTATAACTTTAAAAAAGTAAACAAATGTTTGTTAGATTTTCTTTGCATTTATTGTTTTTAACATTATATTATACATAGGTATATTAAAATATACACAAAAAAAATGGGATAACTATAATTAAGAAGAATCACTACTGTCTATTGGCTCGATGCCGGACATTTCGCTTCGTTAGCGCTTCGCTAGCTCTAACTCTTGGTCATATTTTCTTCAAATGCCACGTTATGAGCGCGTAGCCATTCTTGCATTGAACAGATCAAAAATTTAAAATTCAACGGATAGGGAGACGAAAAGTCGTATGACGTGAAAGATGCTAACCGTACTGACGCGACAGAGCGATCGCGGGAAGGTGAGCGGGGAAGCGGACGGGGCGCCGCATTCCAGCGAGGTGCAAACTTAGCTTGGTGGATTTGTATGCTTATTCAGGCAAAGATATATTACGTCTGTAGTTCTGTACACCTTGTATTTATTTCTAGTAATTTTAATAACTACGATTACGATAGTTGATTTGAAGTTACATCAAAATTCGCCGATCAGGGTTCACTGAAAAATATTTCCAGTTAATATAATCTATTTTCTTGCCATCAAAATTTCATTCAAAATCTAAACCGTCGTCTGGCACGCGAAACCCATCAGCAAAATAGGTAACAGCAACTTGGAAAGGCTTTTACCAGGTAAATTCGTTAAGTCGTATCCAAAATACACCTTCGTGTAAATGGCATAATTTTGTAAGAATCTATTGGGTCGTTTGAATGGCTGAGCTGATTATTTCGTAAAGTTAGGTCTACTTTGCAAAGTGATTTACCTGTCCCCCTTCAGTCTTGGAAACCTTTTAGAAGGGAGGATGTTTGTAATACCTCGTAATTCCGTCATTCATAAACCGATTTAGAAAATTATTTTTCTATTTGAAATTATGTACGTTCAGATTGGTCTAAAACTTTTTTTTTATACATTATAGATCTACGATTGACCACCAACTCGCCTGATGTTAAGCGACGGTGTAGCCGAGGATGGAGCTCGTCGATCTAGAAGATATCTATTCACTCTAGCCTTGAAAATTCCAAGATTGTAGGTCTCAGGAAACAGAGATGGCGGCAACGAATTCCATGAAAATCGGTTGCAGTACAGTTTTTTAAAACAAACTGGAAAAAATGTCATCCTAGTAAATGAAATTGCGTATTTTGAAGCTGGTTGTTTAATTTTTTTAACTATAATAATTATTTCTGTATATATAGACAGGGAATAATCTATATCCAGTTCGTCTAGTCTGTAGCTGTCCACTCTCCTCAAAGCAACGTTTTGACGCAGCGCGCATAAGCGTTGCGTGCGTTTTTTTTTTTGCAAGATTTGTTTGCGATTAATTTCGCCAAACGTCCATCATTCACCACATTCAGACAAGAGTTGTATAACTTGTTCGAAAGTCTCATGCATTTAGACTTATTTACGTGTAGAGACTGCATTGATATTAGTTCATACATATTAATGATTTGGCTAATGTGAAAGGTACCGTAAAAATATTACATGAAATTAATAGTCCATGAGACTTTCATCTTATGTCGCTAGACTATGAATATTGCGTAAATCACGTAAATAAAGGCGCCTTAGGTAGTTAGTCTCGCTCGCATATAGGTACTTAATCTGGGTGTCTTCAAATCCAGAGTGAATGAGTTTCTTTTAGGTTAGTGCGCCCCATCATAGACCGCAACGTCATTTATCGAGTCAGTAATAAAAAAAACTGAATAGCCTAAGAAAAACCCATTATGAAAAAAATAACAAGCAAACGATGAACAAAATTAATTTTGTTCCAAGCCAATTGTTATACATACGTACAATCAACTGGACTGGCAACCTTACTACTGGGAATAAACGATAATTATAACCATTTTCGAGAAATAAAATCGAAAAAGAAAAAAAAAACTTTTTATACCTAAAACTTATTTGATTCAAAATGATTTTTAATCGAATGCTTGTAATATTATTTTCTAGTTTATTGCCGTATATTTCGTAAGTACTTAAAAAAATGTTGGTATGAGCGAGCGAGAGATCTATTTCAGATATGGAAAAGCAACATTTTACAGAATATTGGAAACCGTTTTTATTAATAAAAAAAACCAGACAAGTGCGAGTCAGACTCGCCCATCGAGGGTTCCGTACAAACTAAATAAGAGGGAAATCATATTTTTTTTTATATTTATCTTCATAAACCGAAAAATATACACCGTAAAAATATTTAACACATTCCTTGCTCACCACTCGGATCCGAGTGGGGAGGGGCTATAGTAGCGGCGCCTCCCACTCGGATCCGTCCGAGCGTCCCGTTATTTTGTAGTAGTCAGTAAACTGCCGGCGTTTGAGGCAGTCAACGTTGCTTTGCGCGGCCACTCTGTACTTAATCAAAATTCGCCTAAAAAGTTTTGGTTCCCAGCTGAAGTGAAGTGTCTGCAGGGGGCGAATAATGTGTTAAAAACCTGTTTTAGCTTATGCTAATGAGGCTCTTTCATATGATACCCCACATGATACGGTTAATTCACTTTAAAATTTGGGCCCTTATTTCTGGCATAGCGACACTATTTTTTTGTGACTAAATTAAAAATGTCCAGTTTTCGGATTTTTTTCTATATGTGTGCCCTAACACAATGCTTCTTGCCAAATTTCTGAGTTCTAGGTCAATGGGAAGTACCCCATAGGTTTTGATTCCTCTGTGAGTCTCGAAATGAGCGTTTTTACGACATATTCGGCTGTAACTTTTTTTTACGAAAACTGAGAAATTTTATTTTTCTTGCAGCAAGATACTACCTATGGATCTGCGTATATGGTTTTAATTTCAACTCGATACCTTCACGCGTTCCCGAGATAAAGGTGTTGACACCCGGACAGACGGACAACAAAGTGATCCTATAACTAAACTATATCTATTTGATACATTTTAAAGGATGAGCGGAGAAGGACACGACATTTTTCAGGATTAAAAGCGTCCATTCTTATCAAAATCTTATCTGAAAACAGATTAAAAACGATTGTACAGATCGGTCCCTAACTACTAAGGCGTATACTGTGACGGCTCAGTAAAGTTATTAGGAAGTAAAGGTCGCGCTATGAGAGAATACGCTGGGAAGTATTAGCTTCCGTAATTTTGTATTTTGTGCCATCGGTAAAGTAGATATAATTGCACATATTTTTTATTGGTTTCGGTATGATATGTTTTCTATTCGTACGAAGTCCCGGGTAAAATTAGCTATACGCGTATAAATAAACAAAAAACCGAGCAAGTAAGAGTCAGACTCGCTCACCGAGGGTTCCGTACAAACTAGTAGATAAAGGGGTTTTTTTTTTTTATATTTTCCGTCATAAACCGAAAAATAAACATCGTAAAAATATTTAAAAACCTGTTTTAGCTTGTGCTATTGAAGCTCTTACACCATACCCCACAGGATACAGTTAAAGCATTTTAAAATTTGGACCCTCATTCCTTGCATAAAGCAATTATTTTTTATGATTAAATTAAAAATTTCATTTTCGGATTTTTTCCTATATGTGTATAACCCAATGATTCTTGCCAAATTTCATCGTTCTAGGTCAACGGGAAGTACCCCATTGGTTTTGATTCCCTAGTGAGTGTCGAAATGTGCGTTTTTTACGACATATTCGACTGTAACTTATTTAGAAATACTGAGAAATTTGATTTTTCTTTCTGCAGCAAGAGACTATAAATCTGCGTATGTGGTTTTAATTTCAACTCGATACCTTTCACGCGTTCCCGAGATACAGGTATTGACACCCGGACGGACGGACGGAGAGACAGACAGACGGACAACAAAGTGATCTTATAAGGGTTCCGTTTTTTCCTTTTGAGGTACGGAACCCTAAAAATATTGACTTAGTGACTTCATGCACTAAAACGACAGTATACAAACAAAAGATCTATTGATGAACATAACATGCGCCCAAACTAATGAAGAGTTGAAGGGTCACCGACACAAATAGCGTAAAACAAGCACTCGGTTGATTGCGCCCTGCCTACTTTGTAAATTATTAGGACGACCGACGGGTGCGCCCGCCGACCGCCGGCGGCCGATGCTCGTAAAGACTTATTAGGCTAGGACACACGGAGGCTATTTGGCAACCTCACTTAGTTTAACGTGAATGTAGACTAGCTAATAGTAGTAGTTAATATGTAGACTAGTATGTGGGCAACGGCTTCTGTATTCATAATTTTTTTATCCGAACGCGCAAACTGGAGACTGTTTTGGGGTGTTGTGTCCGTTTTTATTAACTGGGCTATTTATTTGCTTCTAGCCAATGGAATGACCTACACGCGGTCTTTAATCTCTGCTAGAAGTAAAGATAAGGATCGCGCTGAGTGTCGAGGGAGATGCGCATGCCCAACGGTGGACTAAAATGGCCTCATAACGCTGATGATTATTACCAACTAGAGTCTATAAAATATTAATAAGTAATTACAAAAAAAAAAGTATATAAGTATTCTATCAGTTACCTAATTTCCATTGTGCAAGCTTTGCTTAGTTTGGGGTTCGATAGCGTTGTGTGAAAATGTATACAAACAATAATTATTTTGAATTTTGAACATACGCATGCGGGCAGACCCGCATGCAACAAATAAGTGTTTTATAATATCATAGTTATTACTCACTGTTTTCACAATGAACATGTAAGCAAAATTTAACAATACTGTATTTATATAATTATATGGAATCGTTACCTGCAGTATTATGTTCATGATCGCTTATTATTATGGCGCATTGCTTTAAAATATTCGACATACATTCGACATATTAGGCTATAACTATTTTTTTTATGAAAACTGAGAAGTTTTATTTTTCTCTCTGCAGCAAGAGACTATGGATCTGCGTATATGGTTTCAATTTCAACTCGATACCTTTATGCGTTCCCGAGATGCAAGTCTTGACAGACGGACAACAAAGTGATTCTATAAGGGTTCCGTTTTTTCCTGTTGAGGTACGGAACCCTAAAAACTTAGTTCAGATTCAGGTATTTACAAATTATTGTTTTAGAAGCAATATTACGCGGCTGCAAGCTTTACGTCGATACGTCTTAGTCTAGTAAAAATAAATCCGTTTGTATAGAGCAGATCGCAGTATTTGCAACTGGGTGGATTCTTTGAAATTATGATAGGAAAATAACTAAAAATCGTAGATCAACAATAATCCCCAATTTATAATTTAGCTGCGTTCCGCGGTTTCACTCGCGTAGTTATGAAAAACGGTGATGATTGTGATGATAATAAGTAGCTTATGTCCGTCTCCAGGTCCAAAGCTATCTCTATACTAATTTTCATAACGCCGTTCAGCCGTTTAAGCGTGTAAAGTTAACAAAATTACCTTTTTTAATATCATTATGAAATTGTGTCAAATGTATTTCAAAACACCAGTACATTCATTTAAATAACGATATACTTAGATGTCTTTTATGTTGTCACAAATCCTATTTTTACTAGACTAAATCCCTTCAGTGAAATGAAAGCTCTTATAGCTTATTGTACTCATAAAATATAGTTGAATGAGCTTTCGTTTACTACGCGTTGTTTGGGTTATAATAATTATGAACCACGTAATATAGCCACGAATAGCTGTTATAGCTGTGCCCCGAAATATTTACTAGTTTAATTAAGAGTAGGTATCCCATAGGAGGTCTCCGTGATATACTCTGTGTTAATAATATACACTAATCAATAGTAATAATATTAATATTCCTAATCAAGATCGTTAGTGACTTGCAAAAAAATCCATAAAATAGTAGAATCTGGAAGAAACTATAAGTTTCGTCAATATTGGTTGAAAAAACCGGCCTACACGCGAGTACCAACATCTAAACAGACTAATAAATATCCGGACAGACGAAAGAAAATTTTACCAGTTTATGCAGATCTTCGCTCGCTTCGCTCGCTCGGGCAATAGTACTTAATCAGAATTAACAGACTTTAAAATACGCTGAATCGGACCTCTTTTTCGCTCATCATATTTTCTAAAATATAAAAACCCAGAATCACAGAATTCGAGGCCCTATTTATGCAGAAATAAGTGGCCAAGTGCGTGTTGTGCCACACGCAAAGTAGGGTTCTGTAGTTGCTAATCATAATTATGTGAACTTAAAATGGGGATACTATGAACATACGAGTTAACATATTCTAATTTAAATGAAATTTGCACGAAATTTCCATTTTTTACTTCTGTAAATACATTTGTTAAGTTCATCGACTATTACTCGATAACTTGTAAAGCCTACTTAGCCGTCATAGTTTTCCATTTAATTTTATCATATATAGCATAGCATGTTTTTTTTGTCATATCCCCAAAGTCAACCGTTCAGCCGATAGGGGGACATCCCTAAATTGAAAAATGACTTTAGCACACCCTCAATGTTTTTTGATTACCTATCCAACAACACACCAAACGATGGGATAGATGAGAAAAAAAAAAATATCCCTACTTTACATGTAAAGTTTTGAAAATAAACTTTTGGGGTGCCTAACACAAAAAAAAAAAAAAAAAAAAAAATATTCTACAACTTTCCCGGCATTATTAATATGCATATCTATACCAAATTACAGATTTCTAGTATTTATAGTTTTTGAGCAAAGCCGTGGACGGACAGACAGACGGACATAGCGAAACTATAAGGATTCCTTGTTTACACAGAAAATTTGTTTTTTATGTGCTTGTCATGGAACCCTAAAAAATGTGGTAAAGTCCTATTTAGAAAAGATAAGATAATTTATTATTATTCCAATTGTACAGTTACAATTATGTTATAACAAGAGAATTAACCAAACATGCAAGTACAAAGCTAGGGATAGAATTTCTTATTCTTTCTTATCTTTATTACTTCTTAAAAAAAAACAATACAATAACCGAACGACGACGACGACTAGTAAAACTAATATGATGCGAGAGATAATTCCCATTTCCCGTGCGCGACGGGACTGCTCTTTTCGTTATCTTTGCTTTTTTTTTTACAGAGGTCCGTGAGCAATTTCCAGAGTTCGCTGCCGTTCCAGTATAATATTCAATGGTGTTTATGATTTTAATTAAAGCAGCTCCTACGTGGCGGGAAATAATGAGTATGCATAATTATGCACCTAGCTACTTGGGGTGGTTGGGGACAGAGTTGTAACGAGCCGGGACGAACACACATTAAATAATAGCATACCCACACACTACGATACTATAGCTGAACCGCTTAACTGAGTCTGTTCCTGGGGTATGGGAGCGGTACGGGAGGGGTTATATTATGGTACATCAAATGACGCGTGATGTCAGCGTTGCTATTACATGTGAACCCTCCCGTGCCGCTCCCATACCTCAGGAACAGACTCAGTTAAGTGGTTCAGCCATAGAGCCTAGTATTTGTGTCTAGCGAGAACAGACATTCAGCGACTTTCCAGTTTTTTTTTAAATGAAATAGTATCATATGTCCCCAGTAGCTTATCGAAGGGGGAGGGGTTAAGGTATATGTCATGGCCAGGGGGTGTAGCGGATTGATTGCCTGATGGGATAGGCCGTCCACCACTTCAAGTAGATACTTAATGTTCCAGTTAAAAATCATTGTCATTCAAAAACGCCTACAAATCATGTGTTGATATAATTTCTGCGTTTGATTAAAATCTTAACAAAATTCAATATTTGCACCAACAGAATTTTTAACAAAGGAATAAACTCTATAATAGTAAAATTAAAACAAAAAAATCTGACCGTTTGAAGTGGGTCAAGTCCAAAGGAGTCGGTTACAAACAAACAAACATGCATACAGGTGCAAGCTAATAAAAGCGTGTTAAAATATTAAGTATAAATGCGCATTCTTTAGAATCATTCTAGTAAAATCACTTGTTAATTACAAAAAAGTGCATTATTTTTTTTTTGTTCTTGCGAGTCGTTTTAGTATAAAAATATTAAAATTAAAATATAATTAATAAAAAATATAGCCTACGACACTCAAAAAGTAAAGACGGATCTAACGACACATCATACATCAAAATCAGTCAAGCCGTTTAGGTTGTAAGAGATAACATAGAAACATACATACAAACACAGACTCGAAAAACACAACTCTCCTCATGCAATCGGGAAAAAAGGTAATATACAGTGGATTTCATTTATAACGACCTTGGTTGTAGCGACCATTTACCTATAGCGACGTTAAATCTAAGTCCCTTGAATTTAAAGCATACTTTAGTACAAAATTCATGTGGCTATAGCGACTTTGGATGTAACGCCGAGTTCGGGTGTAGCGACTGTTTTTAATGAATCATTTGTAACAAATTCCTAGAAATCCCATGCAGATATTGCGACCGGAGTCGGCCGCCAAAGACACAAAGATTTTTTTCTTTCACAAACATTTCTTATCTTTTGTTTACATCAATTGCACACAGATGGTCAGCAAGTGTGGAGACCTTTACCTTTTGTTTATAGATATCAACTAAGTAGGTAGGGGAAGCGTGTACGTTTCGGAGCTTTTATGGTTCAGTTACAAAGTGATATTCTGAGTAGCAACTGGGTTTAGTAAACTTTTGAATAAGTATGGGGTAAGGTAGGTAAGTTAGGTGTTGTAACAAAGCTTAAAAGATACTGTTTATTTGGTGATGGAAAGGATATTATAGATATTGAAGAAGTAATGAAAATAGAATACACCCTACAGCGTACACTAGCACAAAAAAATAAATTGAAGTAAACTAATATTACACATTTTTTTAAATGTACCGGTGAATAACTATGTGTGCAAATATTTTCAATAATAAATGAATATAAACTACACATGTGTACGTGTCTGTATCTCTTTACCTTTGCCTGTAACGACTTCCGGATATAACGACGAAAATAGAGTGGTCCCTTCATTGTCGTTATACCCGAAATCCACTGTAATAGGGCTGCAAAATGTTAAGTGGTGGCGAGTGTCAAAAATATAATTTAAAAAACCGAAGCAACCGACTTTTCATTGATACCATTGTCAGAACTGGACCAAATTGAAATGGGACCACACGGGAAGCACCAGCTTTCAAATAAAAAAAGAATCATCAGATCCGGTTCACCCAGTCGAAAGTTATAAGGTAATAAATATAAAAATATAAAAAAAAAAAAAACAAAAAAAAAACAGTTGCATTGATAATCTCCTCTGAAGTGTTGAAATTTATAGTAAGTACACAACCGAAACTCTCATATAAAGTAGGCTAGTCAAACTCATGGTTTCAACGCAGAGCAATGTCAAGGGTTGACTTGGCAGCGGGCGTCGAGGTCGTCAGGTGAGTCAATACTCTGCCGTCATACGCGCCGATAACAGATATGACCTGCAGCCTACATTGCGATACATAACCACACAGGCAGTAAACTTGTATAATCCACCTTATCCACTTGGTAATAAGGCTGTGATTGGTGCGCGCAGAGGCAGCATAATTCGACTGTGCCGGAGTCTGCACCAGTCACGCATATTATATTAATTATATACCACGTAAATGTAGAGAACAACTCGGTTTACAGAGCACACTGGTAATGCCTTTTTTAAAAATCGAACATTTGTTCAGACGTTTAACATTTTTTACAGCAAATTTTTGACCAATTCGCTTGTTGGTAATCGAAGATGTTGTCGTAAGATGAAACACGCAGACTAATAACATATACACTCCATACTGACCTTGAAAATACCTATGCAGTATCTTTTAACATTTGGCGTAAGTACATTTACCTATGTATACAACTCCCCAAAGTAGAATTAGTAGTAGTAATCGACCACATCGTTGCTTTCCAACAGGCGAGTTGGTGGTCAAACGCGGACTTATTCGGGTTATAAAAAAAACGTTTTTGGGCACACTGTACGCGTTTCGTAGTATATCGAGAAATCTTTGTAATTTCGTCATTTTCCTAATGAAATATAGATCTACGTTTGACCTCCACCTCGCCTGATGGTAAGCGACGGTGTGGCCGAGGATGGAGTACGTCGATCTTACAGTCTATCCGTCTGAATGTGACGGTCATTTCATTTAGATATTATTAGTAAAATATAACTTAAATTCGGCTAGGAGGTGAGTTCTATGAATCGGTACACAATGTTAAAATAAAATTGTACAAAAACAAAAAAATGGGTTGGCACCCCATATAACCATTCTAGCCACCCGCGTAGTGATGAAAAACGGTGATGATAAAATATAGCCTATGTCCTTTTCCAGTACCTAAAGAATCTCTGTGCCAAATTTCATAACGTTTGGTTCATCCGTTTAGCCATGAAACAGACATAAGAGGGACGGACGAGACAGTTACTTTCGCTTTCATAATATTTAGTCTAGTAAAAATAAGATTTGTGACAACATAAAAGACACCTAAGTATATTGTTATTTAAATGAATGTAGTTAGTGTGTGTTTTGATGTACATTTGACACAATTTCATAATGATATTATAAAAGCTATTTTTGTTACCTTTACAGGCTCAAATGGCTGAACCGATCGTTATGACAATTAATATAGAGATAGCTTTAGACCTGGAACCGGACATAAGCTACTTATCATCATCATAATAATCACCGTTTTTCATAACTACGCGAAACCACAGAAGGCAGCTAGTCTATAAATCGGGGATTATTGTTGATCTATGATTTTTAGTTATTTTCCTATCATAATTTCAAAGAATCCCCCCAATTGCCAATACTGCGATCTGCTCCATACAAACGGATTTATTTTCACTAGACTAATTAGGATTAAAACTTTTCAACTAAAAGCGAAAAAAAAACTTTCTGTGATTACAACAAACACATCAATTCACACAATGCTCGTCAAGAAGTTTTCATTTGGATCTCTCGTGTAGAGTTAGATAGTCTCGACACGCTCTTTGCAACTTTGATTATAATATTTTTTTCCTATTTTTATTATGTAATAGGCTTGCGCTTAACCGTCAAATAGACCTGATGCTAAGTGACGTTACGGTCCATGATGGAGCGCACTTAGCCACAAGAAACTGATTCTTTCAAAATATAAAGACGTCCAGATTATAGTTATACATCCAAGTCTACACAGTGACAAATGACAGTACACCTACTAAGCTCGCAGTCACGCTTTGTGAAAGCAATGACTTGGTTGACTGCACATGCTAAGAATCGCTTTGTTGTTACTTTGGCGAAGTTTGAAAAGCTTCGACTTAGGTCGCCTGAGTCACGAAACTGCTCTGAAACTTTGAAAACTTGCGATGACGGCACCGACACATAAAGGGAGTAAACTGCGAAAGGTAAACTTTAGACGAGACGGGAATGAATTATACAGCTGCTAGATGGAGAAGGTAGATAGATAAGCTCTTTATTGTTTACTCCTACGTAATGGTACGTAAGGCCAAGTATCAGCTGGAAGCTTTAAAATCAGTGGACCGGCGAGCTGTGAGGTTAATCGGTGACGATAAACTAGCTGCCAAGAATCTAATTAGTCTCGAGCACCGCCGTAAGGTAGCATGTCTGTCTATTTTCTACAGGATTCATTTCGGGGAATGTATGCAAGAGCTTCACGACCTAATTCCACCCTCCCCATTTCACTACAGGACTAGCAGAAAGTCGCCGAATTACCACCCATTTCTCGTCGAAATGCCAAAAATCCGTACTCAGCTATAACGATCCACATTCCTGTAGCCTACTGCACAAGAATGGAATTCTTTGCCGCCATCTCTGCCTGAGATCTACAATCTTGGAATTTTCAAGGCTAGAGTGAATAGATATCTTCTAGATCGACGAGCTCCATCCTCGGCCACACCGTCGCTTAACATTAGGCGTGTTGGTGGTCAAACATAGATCTATCTTGTATAAAAAATAAATTAAAAAATTGTACTCTATTACTATTCGAAATTATTTATAGGTATGTCGGAAACATCGATCGCAGGACAGCTGTTGTATTTGGACGCGGGGGGCGACTGCCGTGGTGCCGTGACTAATTCGACTAAATCTGTTCTTCACCTAATAGATAGATATAGCTGCCTATTGAATCGCCTTTTTGTCGTTATCGGGACGTTTTTGTTCACTTCCGATTCTCAGTTTTATATTTTAAATGTAAAACTTTGCAGAGACGTTTCGATTGGAATTTTAATCAATGACTTCGTTTAAGATTGGTCGAGAAGAATGAGATGATAATGCTTTTCGGGCGCTTGTATGTACTCGTATATTCCATATTTCTAATATATTTTCTGTGGTCTCGGCACCTTAACGAAATTTTATGGGTGCCTTTACACTCGTCTTATCAATGTCTAAAATCTATCTTATTTTTAGCAATAACAACAAATATACATATTATAAGGATATAGCTAAGATTGTTCTAGTGCCAGGCAAAGCGAACGCGAAAGCAGTTCGATTTATTTTTATTCAGTAATAGGCTTGCGCTTGACCGCTAACTCACCCGATATTAAGGTCAAGCCACGACAAGACATGAGAAATGAATTTGTTCATTTAGATAGTATAAATATTGAAAAAAAAAGTTTTATTCAGATATCACTCATATTGGCGACGGAGTAAATATAAAATCTGCGACTAATCTGAAAGTATATCCTTTCAAATAAAATAATGAATTTCCCAAATCAGTTTACAAATGACGGAGTTATGAGGTGGGGTAACAAACATAAAATATACAACCGAATTGAGAATCTCTATTTTTGAAGTCGGTTAAAAATAGGCAAGAAAAGTTTCCTTCTCTCAGGGCAATAAATCCCATATCGAACAGCCACAAAGTGAAACACGCACTGTAAAGGGATGATCTATATCGTATCCCATTAAACCTACAAATGGGGTATAATTCGAACCGTATTTGTCCCGCTGGCGTCCTGCCAGCAGCTAAACAAGTGTCAACAATGTTCCATTACTCGTGTAAACACGTCTACATGAAATACGAGCCCCGCTTTACTGAAAGCTACCAATCCGTACACTATCGAAAATACTAAAATAGGTGCGATCTTAGAGTAATATTTCATTCAAAATTCTGTTCATAGATGAAGCCAATAATTATAGTTTAAAAAACTGAAATAAACGACTTCAAAATACACAATACAACGCGTTCATAAGCGACTTGCTGTTCCCTTTTCTACAGGCAATTGGGTGATATTTTAGCAGTTATTTTGTTATAAAAACCAAAGTACTGCATCGATTTTGATAAAATTTATATGGGACCACCACTGAAGTATGATCTACCAAATAAAAAAAGAATCATCAAAATAATTGCACAATTGGCTGAGTAATCAATGAACAAACCCTCAGACCGAATTGATAACCTCCTTCTTTTTGGAAGTCGGTTAAAATGTATCAAAATATGTGCATGGTCATCAACATATTATATGCTGTCTATAACGTGCACATCAGCGTTCGAATGTGTCAAGTGAGTAAACGTACGTAATTTGTCACAGAGTTACAAAAGAAAATTTTGCTTACCTGTCGTGTGTAGCGACAGGCAGTGGCGCTGGCGTTACAAGCCTTAAAAGGTTTGTTATCGTTGCTTCACTCTACTCACATTCTAAGCTTATTATTTCTATGGGTGCGATGAAATGTAGCCTGTCTTTTCCTTTGATCCCGGCTATCTCTGTACAACATTTCATCAAGATACGTTCTGTGATAGTAAGGATAAGGTAACGAAAGGGAGAGGGTTACATTCGCTTTTAATAACTTTACCAGCAGTGCGCCACGGTTCAAAACTTTTGATAACGAAAAAATTATGATAATGATAAAGTTATGTCTTTCTTCAGGTTTCAGCGGCACAGGAATATAGAGACACATTCGCTTTGATAAAATTATTATAGCAAGTTTAAACAAGTATCAATGTTAAAAGAAAAACAAAATACCCGACTGCAGAAAAGAGGTTTTTGCAGCCTAACTTATGATTTTTTTTAATTTTGATGTACCCAGTGTCACTCTCACAACTAAGACGAATCTATTGACACCACTCGCATCAAAATCGGTCAAGCCGTTTAGGCTCTAGGGCGTGTCAAAGAAATATACATACATACACTCAAAAAACATAACCCTCCTTCTTACGCAGTCGGGTAAAAACTGAAACAACTGGACTGCAAAATACGTAATTTCATTTACTTGGATGACATATTCTTCCGGTTTTTTGTTTTAAAAATCAAACTACTGAACCGATTTTGTAGATGGGACCCATCTGAATATACCTATATTCGTTTAAATAAAAATAATCTGTGAATTTGTAAATAAATGGCGGAATTTTGCAATAGCAAACATTAGAAAAAATACAACCGAATTGAGATCCTCCTTCGGTTTTGGAGAGTCGGTTGAAATGAAAACAGTTGCGCTGCGCCTCATGGTTTCACTTGCTAGCCTACATAAATCGTATTTTTTTTGACAAAAACGTACCCTACATATTAATGATAGGATATAAGCTTTCCCCATTCCGAATTTCATGAAAATCCGTGCAACCATTTTAGCATGGCATATATTTTATAACATTGCCGAATTGTATTAGTTAGAAGTAAGATTCGCACTGTACATTACCTCCTCCCCGCCATTCATTTTATATACCACTTTCTAGTACTATAACATTATTTACTAACACTTGGCACAAACACTAAATAGTCCGCATGATTCGGGAGACACCGGTGCACGAAACTACTGTGCATTTCCACAAAATTTACACACCATTCAGTAAATATGTGAATCAAGGACGGACAAATAAAAATGTATTTCTGGACCAGTGTTATAGATTCCCGCGATGAACAGAGTTGCGCTTACGCCATCCGTATTACGTCACTCGATATTTTCGCGTTTATAAATTGAAAATTTATCACAGTTTTCGCATTATCGGAACGCAATGAGAAAGTTTTCATGCGAGAAAAGCGGCGTACACTCAGTGCGGCGGAATGGGCGTCTCTCGCGCACTGCTCTCCGGGTCCGATGATTCACAATTGCTCCCGTTTGATTAAACAAGCGTAGGTAATACCCGACGGAGCACGTCTGGGATACATTATTTAATCACATAATGAGGACGGGAATGAGTCAAAAATTTAAAGCGCACTTCTCGCCGACTTTATTGGTGGAGCGGGAGTTAAGCCGTCGCGGGAACAGAATCCGCCCAGTAGCTCGCTCAGTGATCAGTGATATACTGAATGCAGTGAAGAATGATCGTCTTATCAGACGAGACGTGTTAATTGCTTTTAATTTGCTGATAATCGAGTCAGAAGCAGCAAACATATCATGGAGTCAGAGTGTAGAGATAGCTGGAACTCTACGAAAAGGGAATGACTAAGTAACAATAAAATGATTCATGCAATGGGACAGTTGCCAATTTTTTTGATTTATAAGTATGTACTTGTCTTTTAGTCTTACAAGATTTTGAGAATTTAGATAAAAATAAATTTATTATATTTAGAAGTAATAATAATTTATAGATTTTAAAAATATGATTATAACGGGATTGGAAACCGTAAAAAAAGGGTTTCCGTTAAACACCATCATGGTCTGAACCGGTCGTGGGTGAAGTGGTGAAGAAACTTACTCCATCCCTAGTGAAGAAAGCTGCGAGTTTTATATCATCATAATCATCTCAGTCATAAAAAATCCACAGCTGAACATAGGCCTCCCCCATGGATTTCAAAAAAAAAAAACAATTGGAAGCGCCTTCTCGCCACTTGTATGAAGTCATCCGTCTATATCCTAGCAGGTCCCAGCTGATCTTCCTACGCTAAGCTTCACGGACCGTTTTTTTTAAAGGGATAGAATATATGACTGGCCTTGTGGCTCAGTTGGTAGTGTGTTTGCGTCTACCTGCTGAACTGAAAGGTCGTGGGTTCGATCCCCACCCAGGGCAAACATTTGTGTGATGAGCATGGATGTTTGTTCTGTGTCTGGGTGTTTCTATGTATTATATGTATATATTTACAAACAAAAAAAAAAAGTATATATGTATTCTATCAGCCATCTAGTTCCATAGTACAAGCTTTGCTTAGTTTGGGCTAGATGGCGTTGTGTGAAATGTCCACAAATATTTATTTATTTATTATTATTTATTTATTTATATAAAATATTAAAAAGTAGACTGTGTTAATCTGTTAATCCCTTGACTGAACACATGCTACTACCCTATCCTAGACATATACTCTAGTATACGCTACCTTCATTACAAATATTAATTATAATTCATTTGTTTCTGTTCATCTGTTTTGAGTCTGGGTTTCTTTAATAAGAAAGATCCATACCAATATAATGTACGAGTATATGGATGGAGCCCAATGTACAAGCTCAACAAATGGCTGCCCCGACAGGGATTGTTGCTGTATGCTGATTGTGGTTGGCAAATGGCCAACACAATGAATACTAATGAGAATTAGTCCGTTTTTCCCAGTGCAACCCCTAATGAAACTATGTAAAACCTCATCATTAGTAGTGTCGGGTCAGAAGATAGGAGCATCGCCAAGTTGTAGTTGTTAGTTCATCGGTTTTCACCCGAATGTCCCAGAAGGAGGGTTATGTTTTCGAGTGTATATATGTTTGTATTACATTATTGTTGATTGCCGGCAACTTCAAACGGTGAAGGAAAACATCGTGAGGAAACCTACATGTCTGATGAGAGTTCTCAATGATCTTGAAGATGTGTGAAGTCTGACAACCCGCACTTGGCCAGCGTGGCAGACTATGGCCTAACCCTTCTCACAATGAGAAGATGGCCCGCGCCCAACAGTGGGACAGTTTGTATAAACAGGGCTGATAAAAAAAAAAGTTTGTATATATTTGAGTAAGTATGTTTCTATGTATATGATTACCTACAGCATAACCGATTTTGATGTTAGAAGTGTCGTTAGATTCGTCTTCACTCCCTGAGTGTCATAGGCTACATTTCTTGTAAAAATTATGGTTTCGAAAAAAGGATGGTACGGCGTGGCCTTGCCGCTCGACTTGGTCGGGGCCACTGCCGTGTCCCCAGATACTAAAACTTGCGGCTATCATCATATATGATTTTTTTCATATCTCGAAAGTCAACCGTTTAGCCAATAGAGGGGGGAGGGACACACAAACACACACACACATAACTCTAACAAAAAATATCACTTCAAAGATTAATATTTCGGAAACGGATCCCTAAATTGAAAAATGTTTTTTGCACACTCCCATTGTTTTTTGATTACCACCTATCCAACGATATCCCACACGAAGGTGCAAATGAAAAAAAAAAAACATCCCCACTTTACATATAAAATTTTATTCAACGACTTTCTCGGGATTATTAATTAATATGCATATCTATGCCAAATTACAGCTTTTACTTTGAGCAAAGCCGCAAACGGGCAGAAGGATATGGCAAAACTATAAGGGTTCCTTGTTTACTAAGGAACCCTAAAAACGTACGCTTAACGGCTTTCGTCACTCGTAAATTGTAAGTTATACTGCAAAACCCGCTTTTTTGGAGTCAGATATTTTGTTTTTCCTTTAATACTACTTTAGATACTTTAATTTTATTTAGCCTTGTTGACAGACTGATATTTTTGACACAAAAATACTGCAGAATAGTTATAGTTTAAAAAACTGAGAAACCAGACTTTCAAAATACGCAATTTCTTTACTTGGATGTATTTTTCAGTTATTTTGTTATAAAAACCAAAGTACTGAACCGATTTTGACAAAATTTATATGTGACCACCTCTGAGATGGTAAAATTTACCAAACATAAACAAAAACAGAATCCTCAAAAACAATTCACAATTGGCAGAGTAATCACTGAACAAACATACAAAGAAAAAAAACATATAGTCAAATTGAGTATGTCCTTCTTCTTGGAAGTCAGTAAAAAAATAGTTGAAATAGTTTTCAGATATTCTTGAATTTTTTCCCCCATTTCATATTTACCATACTTGTGCCTATTTATTCATGTATGTGGAATTCTCTAATGCTTATCAATTAATAAGCATTTGCTTTTATATACATAGACTGATTTGAAAATGTTATACATACATATTCATATTGATCAAATAATTTAATAATTTCATCCACTCTGAACCACAGAACAACTATTACACATATTAGTACAAATATTTGGAAGTAGAAAAATATTGCATGGTCCAATTTAATTAGCTTTTTCCAATAAGTATAAAGAGCAGTACCCCTTGCCTTGCTCTATACAAACTCTATTGTTCTAACTGGAACTTGTTTTTCATGAGAAGTTTTTTTTTTCAGATTTCCCAATCCTCCAATTCAGAGAGTTCAGTCATTTTCAGGAGATATTCTTCTACTTTTGCTTTAGTGCTAACTTTATAAGCTGCCAGCCATATTTTCCATTCCAATGAGTAAGATTATGAGCTTTAAGATAACTTGCAGTATTGACATCTTGAATTAGAGAAGATATGAGATGCAAGAGTGCAAGTGGCAAGTGTGTTTGTCAGAGTATGTCAGACACCTCATGGCTAACTTAATCTCATGTCATTAATATTATAAATGCAAAAGTTTATGAGTGTGTTTGTATCTCTTTCATGCTATAACATCTGAATAAATTATTTGAAAGACATAATATGGATAGTAACAACAATTCTATACAATTTAATTAAAATATTTTGTTCTTTTTTCCCACACAATATTTGTTCTATTTATTAATTTAGTGAGTGTAAGAAATTTAATTAGTTTCTGTGTGATGTGGGGGAATCAGTAGGCAGTAGGTAGTACCGCTGATCTAGTGCTGGAGTGTTCTCAAAAATCAAAAGCTGAATTGATTGTGATGATTTTTTTAAATACAAAAATTTTGGTTGTTACCTGTCAGTTTTTAATAACATTAGTTAATAAAGCTAAAGAAAACCTGCTTACCTGTTTAGTTTCACTCTCAAGTTCCAATATCTGCAGTGTGAGCGAGCTTTCCATAGCGGCAGATTCGTTGATAAGAGCATTTTCTTGTTCTATCCCACTTCGTGTAGTTACTTTCTGAGTTGAGTCTAGTTTCATAAGTGCCTATGAAAAGAAAAACATTTTTAGTAATTTTGTTATCTATACGTAGCAGTTAAAAATATGTGAATGGTTGAACGGAATATACAATTGAGTAATTGTAGTCAGCTTTAATATATGTCTTTATTTTGGGTAAATCATATTAAATATTTATCCATGATGTTAGTTAATAAAATATTTCAATATATAATTATTTCTATGATAAATTATTATTAGTAAATCACTCCATAAACTTTGAGCTCATCCTCAGTTGGCATTAGTTAAGTAGTAGTCAAACGTTGCCCCACTTATGAAACAAAATAATCAATATTTTTCTTAGTACAAACTTTTATAATGCAATAATAAAGCAATAGTAGTAGTGGCAAGTTAATATTATGGAGGATGAGAAAAATATGAATTGTAGGTACAGGTACAATTGCACGGCCTTAGGACTTTGGTTGCTTTGCACATTTTTTTAATCTCTAGGGGTGGGCAGCTGCTCCCCTTGCCCCCCTTGGCGACGCCCTTGGATAGCTGAGTCACAAGATGATTATCATTCTGCCAAATGTTTAACATTTTTAAAAGTCTGCAACATAAACACACTATAATTTGAGATAGTGTGATGAAAATTATTTGAACATTCAATGTATTATTTCTTATAATACAGCAACTTCAATAAAAAACTAATAGGTTACTAGTACATAAATAAACCTGAGTCACTAAGCGCCAGTCAAGGCAATAAAAACTTTTAAGTTAACATTTCAATAGGCAGTTATATTCAGCACATACTGTAAGGAAAGATTAGTTACATGAAGTTTATAAGTAAGTAGTAAGTATATGTATATTGATTGAATTTATACTCTACTCCCATAATAATAAAATGTAAATTAGTTAATTAGTCTCAACTCATATAAAAAGAAACAAAAGTTTTCTTGTATGAATCTTCCTAGTTTGAGTTGTACAGGATTTAGAAAATTGGTAATAGTTGTATAATTTTATGAGCCCATTCAAACTTTCTTCTCTTAAATACATTCATTTCTGGAATGAACAAGGTTATAATAAAAACATTCAATAACTTTCTACTCATGATTTTGGAAAGTAGTTCAACACTTGAATATGAAATTATAGTCTCTAAAATTCCGTTTCAGCTCATCTTAGCTACCCGTTAATGCATGAAGAGTGAAAATAATTAGAATAAAATGTAGGCCACTAACCTCTTGTGTGAATTTCAGTTCGTGTCGCGCGTTCTCGTAGAGGCTTTCGAGTTCGTCGCATCTTTGCTGCAGGGCACTCTTCTCCTCTAAAAGTACCAGACCGAGTTGTGCTGATTGTATTTTTTCGCTGCTGGCTTGGTCGAGCTCGCGGCTGAGCCTTTCGATCTCCACCTTCAGCTCCGCCACCGACAGCTCGTGCTGAGCCGTGGCTGCCATTGTGGACAGTTAAACGGCTGCACGATTTATCTTCATAAACAAAGTAAATAATCTCAGAAAACAACTATTAAAAACGTGTAAAATCAATTGTTTCTACATTCTCCTCACAGGTACAACGTCTTGACAGAGGAACTGGATTGACAGTTAAATGTTACCACATTATTAGAAGTCTACTTGCACAAATCTACAGGTGTTGTGCACACTTTTTGCAACTAGCAAGCAGAAAAGTATATAGCTGGCATATTGAAAAAAACATAGGTACTGCGTTTGTGTAGACCTATTTTTCTAAAATAAATAAATAATCAGGTATTAAAAAAATCTGGAAATCATTAATTTGAGTTTGTTAGCTTACCATGTGTTTATTTGTGGCAGTTACTAAAGCGTGTACCAAAGTATCATAACTATTCCAAAACATTATTTAACCGTTGGATACAAGTAATGTATTATTTTGTTCAGACTACTCGCAAATATGCCGTCCGACCGTCTTACCGTCCGTAGGTGTCCATCCAAAGAGTATTGTACTTGTGTCCATCCCATGGGCGTATATAAGGGGGGGGGGGGGGGGGGGGGTCCAGGTGTCCGGAACCCCCACCCCATGGCATTGGCCGAAAAAAAATAATTAAGTGCTGTCAAAATTCCGGAATAGGTATCGTGGATGGCACGCATGTTACAATATATATATATAAACCTAATGTGCGGTAATGTATGTGCATAACTACAGCTTAGCTAAAGAGATGGAGTATGAGTATGTTCGCCTTTCGCTCGCACATACTGCAAGAGCGTATATCAAATGGAAACTATATATTTTTACCCAATTGCGTAAGAAGGAGGGTAATGTTTTTCGAGTGTATGTATGTATGTATGCGGGTACGTATGTATGTTTCTATATGACAGCCTGAACGGCTTGACGGATTCTGATGTGCGAGGTTGATGTGTCATTACAGTCGTCTTCGTTTCCAAAGTGTCATAAGTAGGCTATATTTTTTGTAATCATAATACCTACATCTCTTTCAAAAATAAAAATAAAACGTTTTTTCGTAATCACTAACGCATTATTTCGTAATAAACAAGTGTTTTTTTAGAATTATTCTAAAGAATGCGCATTTATAATTTTTAACAGCAATTTTACGCATACTTTCTCACAAAAAACGTACACTAAGTAATTTTGATGTACGTAAGTTAGACTGCAAAAACTGCTTATCTGCTGTCGTTTTTTTTTAATATACATACTTTTTAAGAAACCCTAACTCCATCTCTGTCATATCTATACAAATTGAGAGAGATGGAGATATAGTTTCCAGGTCGACTCCGAATCCGACAAGTTGTGAACAAGGCCGTAAGCAGGGGGGGGGGGGGGGGGTTAGGGGTTCAACCTACCTCCCCCAAAATATCCTGGCAATTATGAAAAATCCTTGCTCTTTTTTAAAGTTTACTTAATTTGCTTCAATATTTTTCGCGCGCCAAAGCGAAGCGATCGCTCGCGCATGCCCATATTTTTGAAGATATAAAACGACTGATTGAACTGATAAAAAGATCTTCGTTCGTAAAACTAGAAAATAACATCGCTAAATATCAGGCGAGTTGGAGGTCAGTCGTATATCTATCTTACGTAAAAAAAACATACAATTTTTTGATAGCGTAAGTCAGTCTTATTCATTCAGTCGGATATTTCATTTTTTTAAACAGTTTTATACTTGTTTGGTTCATCTGGGCCACTTTTTAACACGATCAATGAATTAAATTATTTCCAAGATTTAATTTTAAAAACCTTAAAAAATTTCGCGCTCGCTTCGCTCACGCATTATTAGGTTCTATTTTGTCATGGAAATACTGCGGGCTCACTAATACGAGAAATAAATCATATTACTATAAAAACACTACTAAAAGGTTCGCGCTCGCTTCGCTCGCGTATGATTATTATCTATGTTTTTGTTTACTTGAGTCATGCAATTGCTGAGCGCTCGTTAAAACGGGTGAAGTCATAGGGTACCTCTAGTTTAATATGAATTAATATTATTCCGACGTTACTTTTACACTTTATTTACAGTTATACGTTTGTCCGTAATTTAATTTTCGTGTATTTAAATGTTTACAACTTATAATTATATAATGATTATAATTATAATTATATAAACATTGACGTTTAGAAACTAGTACTCGTCTGCGTATAGTCTACGCAAATAAAGAGGCAAATAGTAGTATATTTTTATAATTTTTTGTACCCGTGGAAAGTTATAGCTACGCCCATGGTCCAGCCGTACAAGGTTGATGGTCAAATTATAAATTAGATATCTTACCCTATTTTATTGTTACTTAATCGAGTATTATAAATAAAGATCAATAATTTTCAGGCTAACGTAGTCAGCTAGCACACTGGCTTGTTTATAAACGTGAACAAGCCAGTGTTCTTTTGACGTGACAACGTCTAATTAATCGATGAAAACCGGCTGAATGCACGAAAAAGTCCCGGTTGTCCCGTTACGTTACGATCCTTGTCCCGTTACGCACGCGCACGTTGCGACTCAATGGCAAGCAAGCGACAAGACCTCTTTGGATCGGCTTACCCTGAACTGGAGGAGTATAGGCACTTCGAACCAGGTAGTATTCTAAGGTTAATGCAGTCCTTGTTTGGAATACCGTGTAAGTAAGGTTGGGGTAAGTACAAAAGGGCCCAATGGCTCGAAGTGCTTCCGAGTATCAGACCCCTATTAAGATAAGATAAGATAAGATATGCACGCGCACGCTTGCGGTGGCTGAGGAAGCGGGCGGGTGTGTGCCGCACCCGACCATCCGCAACTCCGCGTCGCTTCAATTATCATTCCTTGGAGCTCGCGCACGGACGTATGTTGTCACGTTAAACTATCGTCCGTAAGCTGACTTTATAGGCAACCAATTTTTTTTTTACATAACGCGAACTATAATGGAGTTTTAATAACTAGTTCCGTAGGTATATTATCTCAATGAATCTCCCACTATTTGCACAAGGTTTTTTGAACTAGCAACAATTGAAAATGACAATTTATGACACATGAACATGATTGAAAAACATTTGGCACAGATATAAAAACAGCATTCCACAAGAATACTTACACTCTGTGCTTACTTTTTCTTTTTTGTATTGGACCCGCATTAAAGCATTTGCCAGTGTCAAGTATTAAGATTTTTTCAACTTTCTTGAATAAAACAAGTTGTAAATGTCACAATCTAAGTCACATAAACAGTCAATTTTAAGTCACTTGTCTTGGATTTTTAATTAAACGGAGTAAATTGACAGACCGAATGTTGCCACTTTTTTATGATATGAGAATAGTGCTGTGCTAAAATGAGCTACTAAAATGAACTAATTCATATAAGTGATCTATTATTATTACGTTGTATTCTAGATCTTCCTAAATCTCTATTTTTTTTCTAAATTGTGTATTTGTTAACTAGTAATCGATATCAAAGATTTCAAACTAAACTATTACATACCATAATCTTCTTAGGTATATGTTTCTTAGGAAATAAATATTACACTATAACTATACGGAGATACAGTTATAGTGAAATAATTATATTATATTAATGTAGGTATAGTGTAGTGATACAGTTAAGGAATCACTTCTTAATTCCAGAGTTTTTTCAGAAAAACCAGTAAAATACATTCCTCTTCTTTTAAGGTTGTTGCTGACTCAATAAAAGTGATTCCCTGACATAAACGTTTCAAGACGTATTTATTATTTTCTATTAGATATTTTCATTCCGTGTTCAAACCTTTTCTGAACTATATGTGAGTCAAATCGCATCACTATGATTTGAGAGTTGCTCGTGAGTAATAATGTTCCTTGGAGAGTTGGTATCATTATTTCGAAAAGTGACTTTACGTGTCCGGGGGGTACCACAAAAAAAAATGTTTTACGACTTTCTCGGCATTATTAATAAATAATAATAAATATGCATAATATTTATACCAAATTACAGCTTTATAGTACTTAGTTTTTGAGCAAAGCTGCGGACGGACATGGCGAAACTATAAGAGCTCCTTGCTCACTACACTACAGAACCCTAAAAATATCAGCAGGTAGGAAGAATATTATGTCACTTTATTGGAAAGACGTCTGATTGGCCTGAGGAACTAAGTTATTCAATTTGGATGGAATTTGAAATTTTATTGCGCCCTTTTTCTCTAGAACAATAATATCGGTCAAGCCATTTAGGTTGTAGGGGCTCATATAGAAACATAGACACATACATACATACACTCGAAAAACATAAATCTCCTTCATGCCTGACTGCAAAAAAGCAGTTTTTGCACTCTAACTTACGATTTTTTTAGGTTTGATACGCTGTTGAGTATACGTTTTTTGTGAGAAAGTATGCGTCAAATCGCTGTAAAGTATTACAGGTAAATACGCATTTTTTAAATAATTCTGGTAAAATCCTTAAAAAATATTATAATAAATCTATATTAAAAAAGTTTTATTCAGATATCACTGATACTGTCTAGGCGGCAACGGAGTAGTGAAAATAAATTTTTTTCTATGTCAATTTAAAGGATATCAAAGATATTTTTTTTAATACTTCTCTTATTATCAAAATAAATTCATTTCTCACTATCCTAATATCGCTCTAAGTAGCTCTCCTACACATAAAGTGAGGATGAATTATTTTTTTCTCATCTACCCAAAATCTACTAAAATATAGTCAAAATGAATAATTCATTTAAACATAAGTTAAATCGTATGTTCATAGTATAAAATAAAAGACCTTATATTATGATGTACAACTACGGAACCCCAGGTACATTGCACGTGCCACGACACGCACTTTGTTATTTATTTATATTACTAGGTTCCATTCCAAGAAAAGTTTAAATTAAAAATCCCACAAATTATTTCATAAATTTAATAAGAATTTTAAACATCAAATTGACAATAATTTACTTTTTTTTTTAATAAAAAATATATAATTACAAATATTAGTGTAATTTACAATTTCAAATTAATCCGTAGATAAAAATAACTGCCAGTAGATAAATTTATTGTTATGCACACAATGGTATTGGGTCAAGCCTAGTTAACCAGAGAAGAAATATTGCAACTTTGTTTTTTTTTTAATTCTGTTATAGGAATTCCGTGCGGCTCTTATAGAGCGTCTAACGTTCACGTTCAGCTTTACTGTTAGTTGCTAGGTTAAGCTTCTTGGGTAGGTATTTTAGCTGCAATGGATAGCCCAAAAATCCTCTTTTAATATATTTATTTTACGTTGTCATCGCATATTTTTTTTTGAGAAATGTATTTTAAAAACGGCAACACGATTTTGTACAATCGTTACAAAGAGGATTTTATATCTTTAGCATTGTAAGTTGTTTTCCCTTCTATGTCCAATAATGTAATTAGCAATGACGGAATAACATACAAGATTCCACTTTATGACTTGTGATTGTTAACGAATTATACGCCATACTTGTTTACAAATTTAGACAAGTGGGAAAAAACATACTTTAGGTAGTAATCCTATTTATTTATTTTGATTTAGGAAAAACATATTTTATTAGTATAACTTTCTTGAATACATATGGAGCGTTCCGAACCACACAACGCTGTTGGTGCAACAATTCCGTCATCGAAATACAAATGATGCCAACACCAAGCGATCTAAGTTCACGCACCAGGCATCGTAAAGGTAAAAAAGTACTGACACTCGATCGGATCTATTCGGAATATATTCTATATATCGTATATATTCTATAACGTCAAGAGAACCTTTAAAATTGTTCACAAAAATGAAGTCCCTGAGTACCGTCAAAGTACCAACCATGTTATGCAAACCGCTCTAAACAAGGATTTATTTTATGTCCGCTCCGAAAATCAAGATAGAAGCGAGTGGAAGCCAACTTTGAACGGTATATCAGTAGAGGGATCATAGTCGAGAAGAATTGCATTGGTCGTTAACACAGTTGTTGGCGTAATTCGGAACGCACCCATAAAAAACAATTAACAAATGAAAAGAAAGAACTAAGTACAAATTGGTTTATGTCCTACAATTAACAATATTAGCACCTGCACAAATATTTTACAGAACGAGACTCAAAAATTAAGTTCATGTTAAGAAACATCATTTATATATACTTATCACTATTATATATTAATTGACCTATTTATGTCACATATAAAAAGGAATGCTAATATTATTGCTACATAGTTTCACAAAGTTCAAAATTGGAATGCCCAAATTTTGCACACTAATACATACTTATTTACAATTTAACATAACATCAAACATGTTTTTTTTATCATAAAAAAGTTAAAATATTTAAATAGACATTAAGGACCTGTATTGACGAAGCTCACTATCTCGGTCACGCATCGCAATATAGAAGATATAAATTCAATGAATGTACTTAACAAACAAATCTGAACAAGACGTACCTCGACTACAAAATTACAAATAAACACAATTTTTGGAAAATAAAACAGCAGTGACACAGTCACAACAGTCCTTACGCAGTTTCCCGCCAAAACTCTTCAAAACTATTTTTAACAATATTTTTTAATCGAAAAAAGATATAAATGTGATGATATAAAAAATACTTGAAACTACTAAACACACTACAATTAGACGAAGACACTGGAAATCAAGTTCACACGTGTATGAAGTTTGGCCGTTGGTCTTTCATTTTGATTTATTTCATTTAGGTTTAATACAGAAATTAATTTTATTTCAATTTTAATTAATCTTATTTCATCTTAACGAACATGTCTATGAATGAAAATATTTTTTTTGTACGAAATTTGTGACATAATGTCACAAATTTCGTACAAAAAAAATATTATATAGTCTACTATGTATTGTTTCGTTATTAAGTTAAAATTTGTCGTGAGTACATTTAGGCAATTTATATCTTTAAAAACGTTATAAAGCGCGAGTAACTAAGCGAGTTCTTTCGGTATAGGCCCTTAACAATTGACTTATGATAATAAAAATTCTATTAACTAAAAAGTTAAGGTCACAAAATCTAAAATTTGTACTAATCGGTATCTATTTGATTAATATCGCGGAGAGCACAGGTTTCCAAATAATACAATCTGTTTTATTACTTGTCTTATAATGGACTGGCGAAGAATGAGAGGTCCAAATTTCTAAAATAAGCGCTCTTATTGGTAATCCGCCATTGTAGTTTATATTATAAGACATGGTAAGAAATACAGACTGTATTTATACAATTCGTAGTCAACGCACACGAGATTTAGCTTTACTGACAACAATAAGTTCCTTATAGACTTCCAAAAAGAAGGAGATTCTCAATGCGACTGTATGTTATTTTTGTATGTTGCTACGCTATTACTGCGCCAATTATATAACTTGATTTTGAAATGTAATTGCGTATTTTGGAAGTCGGTTGCTTTAGTTATTTTAAACTATACTTAATTATAAACTTAACGTTTTACCATTATATTTAATTACGTAATAGATCTGTGTTTGACCATAAACTCGCCCGATGATAAGCGACGGTGTGGCCGAAGATGGAGTTCTTCGATGTAAAAGATATATGCACTCTAGCCTTAAAAACTCTAAGATCATCTATGTAAGATCTCAAGAAACAGAAGGCGGCAGAGAGTTCCACTAAATTTTAGTATATGGATTTGTAATGGACATAGAAAAAAATGGTTTAGGTTGTAAGAGATAATACAGATTCATAGGTATATTCATAGGTCAGATTCACAAACAAATATAAATACACGTGCAAAATATTATCCGTCTTCTTGCGCAGTCGGATAATGAGTATAATTTATACTAATTTGTTTTGTTTATTAAAAGACAACAAAGTCCACTTTTCCTAAAATTAAATTAAACACTACATTAATGATTTGAATTAAGTTAAAATGTATTTCCGACACTTCGTGCACACGATTTCAAACCTATTTAACGATTTCAAACCGTTTTGTGTGGTGGCCAGAATCTTATATAAGATATTCTCGTGTGCTTTGACAACTGATTATATATGTGAAGTGAAAATATGTGCAGATTTTACGATATAAAAATAGATTGGACGTTGGATAGGATATGGCTACGAGTTTCAAATCAATTTTACAATAATGACGTCATTGCCGATTTGTAATCGTTGCATAGTGCACTTGGTGGGCAACCACACTACTTAGTCTGGCCATAAATACTGTTACAGTTAAAAATAAGAAAGATATTACATTTGAATTTGGAATCTGTCATTTTTATACGATTGTTCATTGGGTTTTCTAATTTTAGCGCCAATACATTGTACAATATTTTGCGATATTAAAATAGAGTGGGGTGATAAAGAGAACCGAATCGCTGTGATTGCATTACACAAAGTTGGTATGGAGCCAAATGCAATTTTTAAAACTCTCCATACGCTTGGTATTAGTCAAATGTTTGTGTACCGGGCTATTAATAGGTACAATGAGACCTCCTCTGTTTGTGACAGAAAAAGATCTGGCCGTCTACGTAGTGTTCGTACGAAAAAGGTGGTCAAAGCAGTAATGGAAAGAATTCGAAGAAATCCTGTCCGAAAGCAAAAGATTTTATCTCGGGAGATGAAGATAGCACCCAGAACCATGTCGCGTATTTTAAAAGATGACTTAGGACTTGCAGCCTATAAGAGACGCACTGGTCATTTTTTAACTGATAATTTAAAAAAGAATAGGGTGGTAAAATCTAAACAACTACTGAAGCGATACTTTGCGGTACGCAAAGGGAGGTCACAGAAAAATTTTGTTTACGGATGAGAAAATCTTTACAATTGAGCAACATTTTAACAAACAAAATGACCGTATTTATGCTCAAAGCTCTAAGGAAGCTTCCCAATTAGTCGACAGAGTGCAACGTGGGCATTATCCGACTTCAGTGATGGTTTGGTGGGGTGTTAGCTATGAAGGAGTGACTGAGCCATATTTTTGTGAAAAAGGTATCAAAACATCGGCACAAGTGTATCAAAATACCATTCTTGAGAAGGTAGTTAAGCCCCTTAACAACACCATGTTCAATAACCAAGTATGGTCCTACCAACAAGACTCGGCGCCAGGTCATAAAGCTCGGTCCACGCAGTCTTGGTTGGAAGTGAACGTTTCGGACTTCATCAGAGCTGAAGACTGGCCGTCGTCTAGTCCTGATCTTAATCCGCTGGATTATGATTTATGGTCAGTTTTAGAGAGTATGGCTTGCTCTAAACGCCATGATAATTTGGAGTCCCTAAAACAATCCATACGATTGGCAGTGAAGAATTTTCCCATGGAAAGAGTGCGTGCTTCTATTGATAACTGGCCTCAACGTTTAAAGGACTGTATTGCAACCAATGGAGACCACTTCGAATAAGCTTTTATATTTTAAATTGTTTTATATTTATGTATTAAACTAACACACTGTAAAAGTAATAAATATTATTTGCAATAAAAAAATTTTTTTTTTCTTCGTGACAATATTTATGGCAAGACTAGGTATATCTAGTAGTTGTATCTCGATCCAGAGTTTAAGAAACATGCGTGACGTGTGCATGATTTTATTCCCCTTTCCCTTTTTTCAATCGTACGTATTTCTCATTTCATGGTGTATATTGCAACGAAACGTTACTTTTATTGTATGTGCGTACCGTTAAAATATGGAATACGCTTCTTAAATGGGTATTTCTGAATAGTTATAATCTGAGTGACTTCAAATCGCGAGTGAATAAGTTGCCTCTAGTCAAACGCGCTCCATCGTAGACTGCAACAATCCCTTAACAGTGGATGAGTAAGCAGTCAAATCATACATTCATGACCATGCCTGCACCGACATATTACTACTAGAGAACACTACAGCTCGTTACAACTCTGTAAAATTAATTATAGATCTCGTTCATGAATGACTGCTTTAAAATTACAATAAAATTATTTTTTATGATTCATTGAGCGATATTATCAATAGGGCCACAATCGAATAAAAGAGACATTTACGTAGGCCTCCAAAATATTCGCAAGTCGACTACGTAGTAAGCACAGCAGTAGCACGATGCCATAGTTCTCCCTGAGATATACGCGACGACGTTGATGTGCTATTAAAGAGTTATAACGTCTAAATTCGAGCGTATGTGTTTCGTTTGATTGATAGATTACAATGATTGACTTGATTGATTGACGTGATTGGAAGCGACGTTATGGTCCAAGATGGAACGTTTACCTATTTATAACGCCACTCGGACATTATTTGCCGTTGTTTTTACTTATTGATTGTAGCTCTATAAATATTATAGCTCAATGTTATGTTTTTTTTCCGATAATCAATAGAAACTCATACAATGTAAACGATCTTAATGTACTAAAAATATGTATTGCATTCTGTTGAACCATATTTATGATAATATTTCCTAACCATAAATATAGAAGACCTCGCCATATTGCGGACATTTATGGTACTAATTTCTTTTACTGACATTAGTTACGTTAAAACGAACAAGTGAATGTGGCGCCACCATTCAGGTACGAGTATCATATATTTATGGTCAGGTCGAAATACAACTATGAGATTGAGCAACACTTAAGTAAAGATACACATGTAAGTTACTAATATGTAATTTTCTATGAGCAAGTTGACGGACGCATTTCTTCATAATTTTCTAGGATGATTTATTGCTGATGATTTTTTTATAATAATAATAAATAATGAAACAAATAAGTTCTAATACATGATATCAATTGATATTATGCATGAGAACTTATTTGTTTCATTTAACATTTGTAATATTTTAGCTTTTAGCAAATTAACATCAAAATGTTAGTATGCACGAGCGAGATAAATGTTATTTCTATCTGCAGCGCCTTAACACTGTCTTAAAATATGTAAGAAACTACGATGACAATAACATAAATGCAAATTTTTGCAAACGTTTTTTTTTCCAAACTTGGCTTTGCGCTTGACCGGTATTAATGTATACAAATTTAGAGTAAAAAAACCTTTTTGTTGATTCATCATTGTTATCATTTCCAGCCTGTAACTAAAATGGCTGTTAAAAATCTGCCGGTGCCAACGTATTATCGCCACCAAACTATGAATTTCTCACAAATGATTTCAATATTATTCAAGCACTGACCTCAAATCTCATTATTTTATTACCGGAAAGGCTTCTCCCATACCACATACACACACACACACACACACACATATTAACGCTAATTTGTTTCATATGCGAGTGTCCCTCTAACTAATTAGAACTACATTTTAAATAGCTGTATCATGCTGCGGATGCGATAAACGTCGATTCATGAATTCGCAGATGGGGCGGCTGATATCACTATTTAGTTCCGTTGAGTACTCGTCTCAGACTTACAGCGTCAAAATTATGAAAACGAAGTCCCAGTCATGATTGAGGTCAGTGTCTTCAATACAAATAAAATTTGCTCCATCTAACATAATTACTAAAACACATGTTAACTATACTAAATTAATTCTTGTACTGTTAGTAACTATCTCTAAGCTACTGTTTACACATACACCAAAAACAATTTCAACACACAGTCTGTCTTTTTTTATTCAAAATGTCTATTTCGCCAGTGCCTTTTTTTTTACAATTAATTTACAAACAAGTTTAATTAAAACCCGAACTGACGCGAGATTTTAAGAATATTACTGATTTACACGCCCTAAAAAAAACAGACTGTAAACATTTCCATGATAGGTTTATCCAGTGACACATTAACTATAAAACTACTAATTTTCTAATAAGATATTAAAGATTCATCAAGTGAAACTGTATAACTTATTAATAATATAATATCTTTAGGGAAGACAAACAGATTTTAAACGGTTACATTATGACATCTCTCTTGAATGTCTGTTATTCCTTTTGTCTCACAATGTCAACAAGAATGGCGGATTGAAGAACTATGAGAGCTCATATTTTCCATATTACGAGCTCTTATTGTTCTTAGTCAGCCATTGTTTTTTACATTATAAGAATGGTCGGAAAACATCGATTTACTACTGAATTAATAACGATTCCAAACTTTTTTCAGCTTCACACAAAATACAAAGTACAACAGAAAAATGTAATAATACTCACGCACCAAACTTAGCCATCAAAGATATTTTTATCTTGATGATGAAAGATTATTAAATTTGGAAAAACTTGATACCGGTTCTGACGGATCCAATTTGATGTTTTTTTTTTTGTATTCGATCAGATGTCACGTTGCGGATGTTTACAAAATGTAATCTCACATGAATTGAATACTATTTAGTCGCACACTATTTACTATATTTCCGCTTTTGATATTTTTTTCTTACTGAGGCTCTAATATTACTACACCATTCTATTAGATTGTATAAATAATAATTATTGAATTATTAAATATATGACACACAAAACTAACATGATTTTTATAGTAGATATTCCCAAAATAAGACTAGATGAGACAAATGAATATAATGACCAATCTGAACACATTAAATTACAATCCATTATAATAATTATTGTATGAATTTGATTTCAATCAATCCGGACATAAAAATATTATTGCAATAAATAAATTATATTATTTACAATATTTAAATTTAATTCATAAGATATATAGAAACCCGAGACGATAGACGAGGAACATTTACACATTCAAATAATATTTTATTTACATACAAATATCTATCAAACACTTCTATTTCCACAATATCAAAATATATAGAAGGATTAAATTAAAAAATACTCTTAGAAACTGTATAAATACATACAACAAGTACCTAGGACCACATGACATGATTAGATTAGGGAATGATCATACTTTTCGGCGCGGAATCGACTTGAACCGGTCAGAATACCTGTATCGAATGAACATAAATGTACATCCAAGAGTGAAGAAGGTATTACATGAATGTAACAGCTCGTTCACTCTTCAATGTAATACCTTGCCAACTGTTGCATGAACATGATTCAAGATAGCAGTGTAACACTTCTCGTTAGTCTTTGGAGCTTTACACGCTTAGAATATGTGGTACAGGTGGCGCCACCAATGCTCTATTGGGTTAAACAAATAGATTCGATTGCAGTCGAAAAATTTGGTCATTCTCTTAATCATATCGCCATATTTCTTAATGAATCTAAACCCAATCCTACACACAATTTTGTTAAACAGTTCAAAACCCTGAGTAACTAAAGTAGCATTGCGCTCCTCAATCTAACATGTTATTATTTGAGTTCCTTCAAAGTCATAAAGTTATATGGCCAGTCCCGTGACTACTAGTTACAAATATCAATACGCTTACATAACAATGCAGCCTGTAGAAGAGGCCTCCTCCCTTGTTTCCTGCCTCATTATTCTCGGCGGTGCGGGGGCTACAGTCACGGCTGCCGGCTCGGCTGGCACGTTAGGACTGTCCTTCCTCACTTGTTTCGACACCTCCTGAACTTTCAACGAAGGCGGTAGTTTCGTCTCCAAAGGAGGTGGAGTCTTGGGGTCCTGGTTCAAGGAGCCTGTGCTGGAAGTCCTTACCCGCGTTTTCACCATGGAGATGCGTCGTTCCCGGGTGTTGATGACAGATGTTAGGAATGGGATTTGGTTGCTTATCGCCAGCATGAAGGGCTTGTAGCCAAGGCTGAAAAAAAAAAACGTTATCATAATCGAAATCGGATTTTAACATAATAATTACCTTTGGATGTATTAAATTATTGATTTTAGGTGACATTGTTACCCGTACCGTCCGTAGTTTGTTAGCCATAAGTTTCATTTGCCCAAATAATTATTAAACCTTCTTATTTACGAAGTTTCGGTTATTAGATATATCAATTATTAGGTTAGGTTTCTATTTATTACATATGTAAAATTATTATTACTTGGTTATCAGTGGAGATGTCAAGTGAGCTTCCGGGATTTTGGTAGTCTTTTGAAAAAAATAACTGTCGTTTTCAGGGAAATTATATTCGGTTTTACAGTTCAGGTTATAAATAGGTAACCTAATAACATGTAGGCTGGCATGTAAGCCTTCTCTTGTTAATTAGTGTTTTTAACCGACTTCGAAAATGCAGGAGGTTCTCAATTCGTCGGTTTTAAAAAAAAAATGTATATTCCCCGATTATTCGAAGACACCTGGACCGATTTGAAATATTCTTTTATTTTTGTTTGAAAGGGTATACTTTCCAGGTGGTCCCATAGACATTTTATCTAAATCGTTTCAGTATTTTGGTTTTTATAACAAAATAACTGAAAACATCCAAGTAAGCGAATTGCGTATTTTGAAGTCAGTGTTTTTAGTTTTTTAAACGATTACTTACTGTAGTATAGTGTTGACAATAAATAGTTTATCTATCTATCTAATAACCTGATTGGGCTTACCACTCGACCTCGGTCCAGGCGCAGATGTCCTGCAGCGTGCGTCGCAAGCGGCGCGCGGCGTCGATGCTGACGTCACCGGCGCGCGCCGCGTTCGTCGTCCGCAGCACGGCAAGCGCGTCACGCAACACTACCGCTATAATCACCGCCCACTCTACGCACGACGCCTCCGTCATTAGCTGCAGGAAATATCTGGACGGAAACAGAGATATTGAACACGAAGTTATTTCCACGATGACCTAGGAAAATGTTTGTGAAGCAAATAAAAGAAAAGGTCAATGTATGTCGGTGAAAACGCTGGCGGAAGACAGACTCTTAAATAATGAATGAATGAAACTATGTATGACAAGAGACTTTATTTTTTAATTATCATGATAGATAATTAAAAAAAAAATCAAAACTATCTGAATATTCGAAAAAGAATTGAGCAGTTCCGGGATACCTGGCATAAGTAAAACATATATAAAATTTACAAGAAAGAATGGTTTATTAAAGCATTCATCTTTCTTATTATTTCTCTTCTTATTGTCTCTATTTAAAAATCTTGTCGGATGATAAATCATGATCTTGCAAGATACATCTTTGTCATTCTTTTGCAAAATGCTGTTTCTGTTGTAACAATGTTGCCGGCTCCTGCTAACGCATCGCCACGCCAACAGCCGGTCTGAACTGCCGCCTTAAATGTTACAAATCACATCATCATCATCCACAGTCTTCTCTATCCCACTGCTGGGTATAGGCCTCTCTCTTGTCTTGCCATCCTCCTCGGTCCTGTGCTAATCTAATCCAGGTTCGACCCGCGATTGTTACAAATCACACATTGAGATATTTATTTTCCAAGTGGCGGTTCCTTGAGCACACATACCTAAGCTGCACGTGATGCGTATGGTCCCCGCGCTCGGCCTGGTGATGGTGCAACCGCTCCATGAGTTGCGCGTACCGGCGCTCCTCCCCCGCGCTCCCCGCCTCTCCACCCCACGCCACGCCGCCGCCCTCCGCCACGCTGCACTCGCCCGCGGAGCTGGACACGGACACAACGTAACAACTATTGTTTTTACTGCTATCATATTGGCCATATAACAGACACATGTTAACATTAGTAAAGGTTTTTTTGCCTAAAACTGCAAGTATCTCCACAACTCTAAAGAACTTTCTCTGTGTCTCTTATTGTGTCTTTCAGAACGTAGGAATAATTACGTCCTTGCGTTGTGCATTTTGTTAAAAAACTATGAATAGGAACGAAGGATTCGTATCCAGTTCCTGCAAAACTTACAAATAATAACATCAGTTACCTGACTGGTCCGGGCGACATCGGCGCGCCAGTGATTGGTAGAGCTCGAAGTGGTAAACTCATATAGCCGCTGTCCCCGCATAAACTGTCCGATTCAGCAGTAGGTGTGTATGTACCTAGAGGTAGAAATAGTGTATTAATGTCACTGCAATTACATAGTTTGAAGGTGAGCCGATTAGACAAAACTGAACTAATATATGATCTTGTTGTTTAGTAAAGTCATGCCATGCTTTACAACTTTGTGGGTGTTGTCACATTATTATTAATAACGACCTTTATCTAGCCTCCAAAATATTAAATTTCAAATAAATTTGTATTTATTGGTTTTATATCGCATAGCGGAGTACTCTTTAACAGTTTTGCCTCTGTTCCTCGCCAGCCACTCTACCAGTTAGACGTCGAGTGAGGCTACCATTTTGTCTATACTCACTAATAACAGTGCTGCCTTTCCTCTGCATATAATGTTCAGCGTCTTGCTCCAACACCGGGTACGGCCACGCGAAGTCTTCGTGCAGCCTCTTCAGACAGAGCACGGCGTTGTCCACTTTAGCCGCTCTCTCCCTCTCTCCAGCGAGCCACGCCACCAAGTGGAGGTCGAGGGAAGCTGCCATTTTACCCAGCGAGTGAAGTCGAGCGGTGGATAGGAGGAGACGCGCGTGTCGTTGGATCATCATGTCGATGAAGAAATCTTCCGCTGTGCCGCTGTACGTATCACTAGAGATAAATGTTTTAATATTTAATATTTGATTGCTGGAGATAATTTAAAAAAAAAACATAGTGTTTGGGGAACTCAAAACTTACCTCTGTGGACATGATTCTATAGCTTTGCGCCCAGTACACATTACAAATGCAGCTATAGCCATCCACATAATAAGAAAAACTATCAAAGCAGATAATCTCAGTCAATCATCAAGATTTTTGACACTTTACCTGACTACGCCAAAAGGAGGTTTATGTAAGCATAAGTGTTCCCTCTAATCACCTAAGCTACTAAAACAATTTTCACAAGTGGAATGTCAATTGAATCGTTTTCATACATCAAGTTTTGTATTATTTTTTGCCATACTGTGTGTAATAAAACTTATTATTATTAACAAATCTAGGATATGTGGCATTTGAAACTACATAATACATGCAATTTCAGACTTTCAATTTCCAATACATATGGCGGTACAAGAGGATGTATGTATAGGCTATATAGAGAAGTAACGTCTATATTATGGTTACCGATCAGCTCTGGCCGGGACGGACTTCTTCCTCTTGACTGTGGCTGTGGCTCGTGCGGGGGGCGGTGCGGGCGGCGCGGGGGGAGGCGCCGCGTGCGGCGGTGACGGCTCGCGGGGGGACACGGTGGTGCTGAAGCTGCGCCCGCGCCCGCCTGCCAACTGCACGCAACAATACAATTTATCCTCATAGCCCTTCCGAAAGGGAATTCAAACTGATGTTACCGTACTCCAATTTTTAACCTACTTCCAAAAAGGAGGAGGTTTTCAGTTCGTCGATTTTTTTTTATATATGTTCACCGATTATTCGAAGACGCCTGGACCGATTTGGAAAAGCCTTTTTTGTTTGAAAGGGTATAACTTCCCAGGTGGTCCCATAGAAATGTCATCAAAATTGGTTCAGTTAATTACTTGTGTAGGTTGTGTCAATCTATGCCTTCGTGGGTCGGATTGCCCACGGTTCGGTCTTAATTACTTTTACTTAAAATAATAAGAAGGTTGCCAGGACCATGGCAGGGGGTGGGAGAGTCCTTTGAATGGTTTTAACGTGAAAACTTTAGTTAGAAACGTTACTATATTGAATTCACGCTAGGGTTAGCCGCAAAACTCTTTTGTTACTCCCAAACAATGTAACATAACCATAACCGCTTCCAATCGGTCTTATTATTCTTATGGAAGTCCATGGGGGAGGCCTATGTCCAGCAGTGGACATGATATGGCTGGAATGATGATGATTGAGTAATCATCTCGTTACTCAATTGTTGCAGAGCCAAGGGTTGTATCCACTGCGAAAGATCCAGCCAGCTTATATTTTCCACAATTTAGCAGTAAGCATAAAAAAATGAAACAGATCTATTTATAACATACATCTAATATATATATATATATATATATAATATATATATATATATATATAATATATGGCCTAGGTACCTGCATATTGCCGAGTATAACGGACAAGTCCTCAGCGTTCGGAGTGACGGACTGCGCCTGCACAGCCTGTCCATACTTCGCTTGCACGTTCATTGAGTTTCTAGGCGAGTCCACGTCGTTTGGATCTGTAATCACCGTCAGATACATGGAGAAGACGAGAAGCTGAAGCCATTTCTCCACCTCAACGATGTCAACGATTTCGGTCCACATTTTTGACAGCACAAGAATGGAACTGTTTGCCGTCTTTCCTGTTTCCTGTAGGGATATTCAAATCTTGTCGTATTCGGAATCAGATTGGAAAAATATATCTCCATCTGTGTCACTTCTATATAGAATGATAGAGATGGAAAAATCAGATTGGAAAAATATATCTCCATCTGTCACTTCTATATAGAATGATAGAGATGGAAAAATCAGATTGGAAAAATATATCTCCATCTGTGTCACTTCTATATAGAACGATAGAGACGGAGATATAGTTTTCGACCCAATTCCGAATCCGACAAGTTGTGAATCCTTTTGCTGAGCGCTAGCCATCTGATTATGAGAATGGTAATACCGTAGTCCTAAAAACTGTTCCAAGTGTGGATTGACAGAATTAATAAATCTTCAAGGACATTAATTAAGCGTGTGTTGCGGTCTACGATGGAGTACGCGCGCCATGCTTTCTCGGTCTTAACATAACATGTTGAATCACCTATAGCCCGGAGGAATCTGACGAGATCCCTGGCAAGGTCCCAGCGCTCCTCCTGCAGCGCCGTGTCGAGAAGCTGCGTCGCAAGTTGCCGGCTCACCGCTGAACTCTCAAGGTTCTACATAGAATAATACACATTATGGATCTTACCGAAAAACGTTGCTCGAATTTGATTGAAGCTCAGAATATTCTGCCAACTTCTCGCTGGCACATAATGACACTTGCGGAAATAAGACAGAGCATTTGAGACATCGATCAAGGTTGAGTAAAGTTTTTCGATAAGGCCGTATATTTACAATATATTATAACAAGCACGCCATCTGCTTCAATTGCAAAATTAAATAAAAACTATTTGGATAGACGAATGTTATTAAAAGTCTACCCATATCCACCCACTAACAAAGAAATACAACAAAAAATCATATTATACATTCCGAGTAATAAGACTATCCATTTACTTCTTTCACGCATCCCACATTTCCAAATGATCATAGGTAGGTAGAGATCTCATCTAAAAAGTAGAAAGAGATAGCGCATACAAAGATCCGAAAAATGGAACGGGAGAGAAAGTTTGTAGACATACAAAATATTCATATTCATATTTTTATTGCCTATTATTACTACTATTCAAACAGAATTTATTATAGACAAATAAAACATATTAATGTCAAATACCTTATGAATCTGCAATATCAATAAATAATTTTACAATCAATCGACATTTTAAGCTCAGAAGGTACAAAACACATCACATATTATATTTTAGGTCTCATTACCTATCTTACAAAGAAACAGCAACGAAGAAATTGGGATCAATGAAAGAATTTCCGCAATTTCGAGCTTCCATCGGTCGCCAGACTATTAATTACATCATTATGAGAAACGTAATCAAGCCAAGGCTTTAAAGAGTAAATAGAAGTTACCTGTAGAATAATTAGATAAGAAGCAGCCGTATCCAGCATTTTTCTTCGTAAACATTCTTGAAATAGTTCTTTGGGCTTGCCGGCGGCTGAGAATAAGTACGCCCATAGCGCTATCTCAGTCTTTCTTGCACATTGCACCACGGTCTGGAAAGAGACATACATAGACATCATATGATTATAAAATATGATAAAGCGTGCCATTTTATGCATAGATTGTATGGAACCTTAACAATTCTTAGACAAAAAGTTTCAAGTATTATTAGGTTGCAAGGTTATATTCAAAGGCTGGAATGGATTCAGTCGTTTTGGAGAAAAAAAAACGTATTATATAATATAAGGTAGACTCAAATACAAGCACGCACGCAAGTATAAAAAAAATATACAGTCAAATTTCGGAGACACATTAGTTGTATTATCTTCTGCAGAAAGATTTCTTGAAATTTTGCCGAGAACCATCTCTATTAAACAACTTATCAATAAACCTAAACAAAAACCAATTTATTTATTGATATCTTATTGGGAACTACTCCCGCTCCCAAAGCATATTAATTTACCAAACCCATTGGAAGTTAGTAGGGTTAAGCAAGACTATTCACCTATTCAATTTTGCCTCATATTAGCTCACTTGATTTGTAGATCAGTAAAAAATGTGTATTTCGTTTCGTTGTTGAATTTCAGCTACGTGTTTTATATACGGCTACGCTTTTTTCAGTCTGACCTGTCACGCAATGCGCGTGTTCAACGAAACAATTACGCCCTTATAAGGCAAGTGACGATATCTACAAAGTGAAAACCTACCAAGCCCGGTTTTCACCGCGAGCGGAGCGAACTCATTCAGTTTACGTTTAAAAAATTAAATTTAACTCGCAAGCATCACAATCACCCAAACCGTTTGAATGCTGAAATGTCCTTATCTAGGAATAACTGAGAACACGGAACAATGTGAGAATAACGCAGACCGACCATGGAAAGTATATCTGGCTCTCGCTCCGACGCAGGTAGGGCTATCAGCGTGATAGAGATGGGGGTACTTTAAATTTTTCTACTAAAATTAATATTACATATGTGTGAGTGAGTAGGTACTTTAGCGCGCCTGAATCTGCAAAAGCCCTGATACATTTTTTTACCTGCAAATAGACCGGGAACTCGTGTACAAATTCGATGATGCTCGGCAACTGAGCATCAGGTATGGGCTCCTTGCTCGTGGCCTCTTCTTCCAACACCTCATGGAGCAGCAACTCCAGGGAGTGGGGGAAGTACGCCAGTTGCGCACATGAGCGAGCGATCTCCCACGCGTGGTAGCCAAGGTTTCGACGGAGCAGTTGCCGTAAGATCTGATGCAGGTACACTTGACTCTGGAAATCATAAGCTACTTTAAGGAATACTTAAGAATTTTACATACACCGAAAAAATTTCAAAGCTCACTTTCACTCATCAATACTTTTTTAGGTTGATATTCCGAAGTTCGGACGTTCGCAGTTTCGGAAATTCCTCACAGATTATCAAGCGTGCGGACTACCCAGAAACTCACGTATGTGAATAGATTTTGTTTTAAGCAACGTTGCGGTCCACGTGGAATTATTTAATTTATGTGATTTATTGGATCATTTATTTCTACTGTTGGTCTGTACGTCACCTCAGTGTTTTATTCACCAATTATCTTATAATTCTCCTCAAAAATTAGAGAATACTACTCACCGTGCGATTGACCACACAGAAGGGTAGTGAGAATACGGAACTTGAATCCGACGCGTACAATGTGGTGTCATTTTCAGCGCCCAGCAAAATTGCGTCGTCAAAGAGGATCGCTGTGAACAAATGAAAGTTTTTAATTTTCTACTCATGCTTCGTACATCGTCAGGCTAAACATTTGACCTCAGCTCAGTATGGTCGAAGTTAGTAAGCTCCTAACCTACAATGACACAATAGACATAATTTTATTTATGACAAAAACAATTACAACTATAAATACAAATAAAATTAACGTAACAATAATAAGTAGCGTTTTTGTCGCAAGCCGGTTGCTGCTCAGCATAATGCTGGAAGAAGTAACAGCTCAATGGGAACTGGTTATCAAGTCAGGTTGCCAGACACAGCGTTAGATGCTCGACAATATATTTTCAAGTTGAGGGCAATAAAAATAGATATCCAGCTGTGCCGCCATGAGACACCGAAGAAAGACCCAGGATTATGTTCATAATTATAATCTTGACTGATATGTTTTTTTGAATCGGTTATGTAGTTTGGGTTTTAAAACAAAATAACTGCAAAAATTATATAATTTTAGTAAACGAATTGCGTGTTTTATTTATATTATTTGAACTCGATTAAACTATAAATTATTCATTACCATACAACTAGAAATGAATATACTTACTTAGAGGGTATATATTGAGATCGAAGGGCAGCATAATTCTCTTCGCCATGAAGGTGTGCCGGCCGGAGTCAGGGTGTCTCGAAGCGTCGCGCGGCAGCAGCGGCAGCCAGACCCGTGCGCCCAGGGTTCCGCACCACAGCCACAGAGCGCGCGACAGCTGCGTTTGCGAAGCGCCCGGCGCACCGCCACATGCCCACACGCTCTCCACGCATGAAGCTAAAACGGTGGCTGGGAGACAGCTGTAAGCCTGTGAACAAGGAACAAGTAATATAACTAATATATAATAATAAATTTGAGCAAACTACTATCTGCGACACTCTGGGCATATGAGTTAAATGTAAAGACGAAGACATAATTATTTTTCTGGACAGTCAAAAACATTCCTCCAAATACGGTCAAACCAAAACATGTGGTTCGTCAACCGATTCTACATTAAAGTCGCTTATTAAGCTGGGTATGTTTCCCATCTTCGAGCTGGTTTAGCCCATTTTAATAATATAATGATAATTATTTTACAGCTGATTAGTATACATACCTACATAACATACAATAAGTATGAGAAAAGTCAAAGTTACTGAACCACGATACAGACACCGATTATGATAATGGTCCCATTGACCGATATCTGAGACTTGTTTGCACTGTGCGTACCATGCGAACAACTGGAGCGGATCGTCACATTACTGATTCGTATACATTTCGTTAAGGCGACACGCCTCGTGGCCTTTCTTACTACACTGTTAACATCGAATGGTCGTCAAGGATAGGCAAAATTTTGAAATCGCTGTAAACAATAGGCAGATTAATTTGTAAGGATGCACGTCGATGACAATTCAGCGACTGGTGGATCCCAATTAAAGTTAAGCACACACATTACACAGTCTAAATTCCGAAAACCATGAACGTGAGCTAGACGACCAAGGAAGCCATACCATAGCTGTGCAACTAGTACCCTCAAGTTAAATGTCTGTTGGCACCGACAGCTGTGTTCCGACAGCCTTGTTACAGAGTCAGTTCCCATTTCATATAACTATGGTCTATTATAATAACTACCACTACACTGTCACTTCATGTTAGCTATAATCAAACAAAAATAAATTTAAATTATCATTCTCAAGAAACAACAAAAATTTACAAGATGGTCAACATCGAAGGCCTTCAATACATAATAGTATGCGTTTTCACCATTCTGAAGGCTGTTCTATGAAAATGAGGAAGCCTGATGCAACCCTCTGCAATGTTACAGCAAAGTACACTCGCGCACGCGTGAAACATACCACATCCGACACACATTAGGACGCGAAGGTCCAACTCGAACGCCTATAAATTACCACAATTTGCTTCTTCTCATCCAGTGCGTTCTGATTTCAAGTGCTCGGTGGATTTGTCAAGATGAATTACTTTTTGCCGGTTAGTGTGAATGTGTCGTGATTGGATCATATATATTTTTATTCAACTTTGAGATATATGAATTAAAAGTGAAGTCAATATGTAAATTTTACAGATATGGTGCTTTTTGGCCGTCACGGCATCTATAAGGGCGGACAGCGGATTAGGACTGGATGGTCTCATATACGCGCCGGGACACGCATCTGCAGATTATTATGTGAGTTTTTTTTAAACCTTTTGTCGTTTATATAACATGAAGATTAGAGATATTAATGAGTTTATCTTTCCAGGCGTATCCCAGGTATGCATTTGAATACGCCGTGAAAGACCCTCACACTGGTGACAATAAGGCACAGTGGGAGAAACGAGATGGAGATACAGTAAAAGGTAAAAAAAAAAACACTTATTAAAAGAAAAAAATGCTGCTATTATTGTTTTCTCACTGTTATGTAAAAGTAGGGATTCCCATTTTCTTTAATTTGCCTATCTGTGCAAATCGTTACATTCAACCAAGTGTCGAGATGCATCAAGATCGCCACACCAATAATATCATCTAGACTAGACCTTCCAGATAATGTTTATTAAGTGGCTACGTGTCCCACTCAGTTCTACTTCAAGTCTTTCCAAATAATAATATTAACATATTTTAGGTGCATACTCGTTGGTGGAACCGGATGGCAACCTGCGAGTGGTCGAATACTGGGCCGATGACAAGTCCGGTTTCAATGCAGTCGTGAAACGCATCGGCCCCAACCTCCATCCGACTACTGCACCAGTAGCACCGATCTACAAAGCACCCATCCCATTACTGGGTTCTGCTGCGATAGCAGCGCCTATTTCCATCGGACCAGTAGCTAAATACAGTGGACTGGCATCTACGCCTCTCATCTCTGGCCTGATAGGACACGGTAGCGCTGCTGTCTCGACAGCATCTCTAATAAAGGCTGCTCCGGTAGTAGTTCCAGCTCCAGTAGCTCCCGTTATACCAGCACACACTGTTAAACCAGCGCCGTATTTAGGCCCTGTTGGAGTTGCAGCACCTTTACTCTCACCACCTGTGTTAAAATCTTCGCCATACTTAAGTAATTTACCGTGGGGTGTTTTGCCTGGACCAATCGTATCCGCACCAGCGCCTTTTTTAAAAGCTCCAGTGTCCATTCCCGCTGTTAGCCTGGGAGATGGCTTAATCAAGGGATCACTGGGAAGTTATGACAATTTAGGTTTCGGTTTGAGCAAAATAGATTACAACGATATAGGATTAGCTAAAGGAGGATATGCCGATTTGGGCGTAGGTTTATTAGCAAAAGGGGGCTATGATTACGGGTTAGGCTTGGCGAAAGATCCTATCGCACCCGCAATAGGGGGTGCTTGGGCCGGCCCTATTGTAGACAACCTTGGGTGGAAACACTAAAATAAATGTATCATTAGATGACAAACAAATTTGTTAGTTGTTTTGCCGCTGCCCATTTCCCTCCGTTGTCGTGTAAATATACTTAATTGTACGACGGATATTGAGACTGTGAAATCTTGTTGTAATTTAAATATTTATGTTGTTAGTGTTAAGTCCGTGAAATGTTTGAGCACAAATAAAGCACACGCCACTATGTGGTAAAAAAATATTGTTTTATTAACTACAACTTTATATGCATTTTAGACGTTTGTGAAGGACGGCCATCACTGCAATTATTGTTATATCAACCCACATCTTCCAATTGCTGAGCAAATGCCTCTCTTCCCTGCTTCCGTAGTTGTCTATTAGCTACTATTGTGGACGAATCCTTGTTGAAAGTGTCGACCTCAACTCTCCACCACTTTCTAGGCCGGCGGTCGTTTAACGTGTGGGACTACATCACTGCAATATTAGGATGAATACCTGAGGTATGAGCTATACTGTGATGTGGAAGATTTATCGGATTACGTAGAATGAACGTAACTAATAGTAGTAATTTTTCCTTGATATGCCAAAAATTCCAACTCTACTATTATGGTACGCTTTCTTGATGCGTACTGTATAGGAATGGAACTCTTTGCCGATTTCCCTGATTCCTAAGAACTACAATCTTGGAATTTTCAAGGCTAGAATGAATAGATATTTTCAAGATCTCGCAGAAGACAGGACGAGTTGATGGTCAAACATTTCAAGACATATAACACTTCGGTACTTTACAAAATTTAAAAGAGTATAATAGACTAAATTATTTAAAATGACAACATCATCATCATCATCGCAGCCATAAGAAGTCCACTGATAGACATAGGCCTCCCCTTCTGGACTTACAAAAAAGCGATTGAATCTAGGTCGGTGAAACAGATTTGTCTGGTCAAGCCAATACAACGCTTATGTCCGAATAAGTTAGGTTTTTTACATCGCTGATAGGCTTGTATTGACTACTAACTTGTCCGACATTGAACTACGTTGCTGTCCACGATGGAGCGCGATTGCCTAGAAGAAATAGGTGGTGTTAACTAACAAAACTCACTCTAGCGTAGCATATACTACAACACGGAAGATTGTGTAAGTGGGCCCAAAATCTCATTCATATTTTTTGGCATAACTGCTATGAAATAATGTCTTTTTTATCCCATTGCGCAAGATGGAGGGTTATGTTTTTCAAGTGTATATATATATATATATGTGCCGTTTAGGCTGCATATCTAGTGTTATATTTTATTTATAGATACAACCCACGTATGTTTGTAGGGCTTCATAACATTATATGCAATCGCATGGAAAATACAATCAAAACGTGTTACGCTGGTCCCAAATGGCATACAAGTCGAAACGCTTATAAAAGGATTGTTTTAACGACCATTAATCATTCTACATTTCAACAGCTCAGTGACAATATGAATTTAATATTTTTGGTAATTAAACAATACTTGATTTATGGACGTGGGACGTATACTGGCAATCAATTATATTGGTCGCTTGAGCAGAAATTACAATGGAAGAAATAATCTCTCGTGCATAAAAATAGAATTCGGGACCTGATGTTTTTTTCGAGGAATCGTATTAACTGCCAGTGTAAACATAATATTTTTAGTCTGTTTGATCATTTTCTCTTTATGTTATTGTAATTTGATTTATTTTTGTCAGGTTTCAAACGCTCTAGTGCTTATAGCGGCCGAAGTAAATGGCGGTGCTATAGGTGCCGCTCCCGCGATAATTGATGCGGCTGTAAGTATTGGCACATAATACTAAATAGTATTTGTTTTTTGTTAGTCAATGCAATATATTATGTGAAAAACAACAACGAATTCTTACAAATAGAAAAGTAAAAGCAGTCTCAGAAACAGAAAAGGCGCCACGTAAGGTACACCGATTCGGACATGGCTTACAAATTACACCGGGCTAGCAGGCCGGCTGGTTCAGACATCAGCCAATTATCGAGCATTGCAAACACTGTTACTGGCTAGATCGCTGGGACTTAAATATGTATAGATTATATTAATGACATATTATTTCAATGGAGCCGTTCTGACTATTGGATTTCGCTTTTGTCATTCTATAGTTTTATACCTATACGGCTTTGTCTATTGACTGATTGACCGACTGGCAGATAACGTACATACAGCCTAAACCTGCTCCTAGATATATGGAATTTGAAAAGTATTTTCTTTATACAAAATATTTCGCTATAATATAGATAAAGTCCGGTCGCGGAGCAATATATTGTCATCACGCTCGCAAATGATGCATAGATGACAGACGGTTATTGCATTATTAATAACAATAATAGGGTACTCCACGAATTTTTTCCTGCTTTGCGACCGGACTTTATCGTTTGTTTTTTGTTACTTTTTTATGTTATATTCTAGGACCATTCCCGATACGCTTTCAACTACGCAGTGAACGACCCCTCTACAACAGATAAAAAGGCACAATGGGAGCTGGGAGATGGCGGTAACGTAAAAGGCTCTTACTCCTTAGTCGAGCCTGACGGAAGCATCAGAGTCGTCGACTACTCCGCCAGTGATCAAAAAGGATTCCACGCTGTTGTCCAGAAAATTGGACCCAGTCTACATCCACCAGCAGCACCTTTAGCTGCCAAAGCTGTAGGACCTTTAACCTCTGTGGTAGGTCCGATAAACTACGGTTTTGGAGCAGCTCCCTTCGTCCCAGCAATTTCCAACATCGCTTCGCTTGGGCACTGGAGCCTGCCATGGGATCCTCTCACACATTCTTTCAGAGGATGGGTCCCATTAGCAGATCCTCTGATCCTACCATCTGCGCCACACGCTACAATTTATAGTAAGAAAATAGTCAATGGGAAAGTGCATCGGTGGACCACTGGACCTATATCCTTGCTCGGACACAAAATTGTCATTAAGAAAAAGCACGGATAGTAATAAAATACCAGCATTAGAATAGTACATTTATCCAGATACTTTTAATATAAGAAGTCAGTTATAGATATAAAAGTGATGGTATATTAACAGTACATATGAGTATGCACCCGGGTAACATGCTCAACTAGTCTTTTTCGTGCTATTGTATTTTATAGAGCTGTTGAACTGAATTTATGGATGTTTAGAGATAAATAAAAATATAAAAATGAATTTAAAAATTTATTTACGCAAACCTGAATTACCTACTTATTGATAAATTGTATATTTATTTATTTATTTTAGAAACACCAACAGTATACATATTACATTGACTTAGTAGGTAATCTCTAATATAGGTTCTGATATGCATACCTTTAACAGGCGTCTACATCATTCTTTAACTAAAATTATATTAATTTAAAACTAAAACCTATAAGATAATAATTATAAATTGTATAGTTAGCTACTATGAATTAACTAACAACGTGCTAATAAGAAATGATTATATGCAGGTAAGTATAGAACAAAATTGTCCCTACTCTCCAGAATCAACAATAGAGACTACAACGCATAGCAGGACCGATAGATCCCGAAAGTTAGTATCTTTCCTACTTAGGGAAACCTAAAACTAAAGTTTGCAAGTCTGCTACTTCTTATTCTTGTGTCTTTCGTATTTTTTTTTTTAAGTGTATATGGATGTATTTTGGCTGTATTTTAGAATTCCGTACCTCATAAGAAAAAAAAACATAAGCACTTCCAAATAAGCCAAATGTATAGTAATAAGCACGCCCCGGACACTCGACCAAATCTCCATAAAAACGTCGCGGCCTAACTACCTATTACACAGACATCTATTGTTCTGTGTTGACATACGAAGAATCTGTACCCGCGCAGTTGTGTGTAAAATCTATGGTTGTTACTATTTTAGACTTACCAAGAAAGTATTGTATCGTAATCATTCAATGTTGTAGATTAAGATGTTTTGAAGTTTTCATGATTAATCAGTAAGTAATATTTCGGTTTTGTATAGAAATAATATACATATTATCCGAATACATAACCCTCCTTCTTGTTCAGTTGGGTAACAATATAATTACAACATAATTAACAAAATAGGTACACTCAATTTAGAATATAGTAAAATAATTCAATGTATAAATTGAAGTTTCCGGCAGCCTAGTGGTGAGACCGTCTGACTTGCGATCCGCATCCCACGTTCGAATCCCACGGCACGCACCTCTGTCTTTTCGATGTTATGCTTATTGTTGATTGCCGCCAACTTCAAACGGTGAAGGAAAACATTGTGAGGAAACCTACATGCCTGAGAGTTCTCAATGATCTTGAAGATGTGTGAAGTCTGCCAACCCGCACTTACCCTGCGTGGCAGACTATGGCCTAACCCTTCTCACAATGAGAAGATGACCCGTTCCCAGCAGTGGGACAGTATGTACAAACAGAGCTGATAAAAAAAAAAGTATAAATTATAATGCCATAGACCGCACTACAAAGTCACATGACTCGCTCAACGCACTGCGTAGTATTAGTATATGTTCCGTGGCGCTGCGAGCCACCACGGGAAATATCCAGCCAGGCGTAATCAGTTGCAAATGGCGAAACTACTAATCTTACGAAATGTAAATAAATAAAATATTTAGTCTCATTATTTGAATCGCCTTTTAAGCCAAAAAGGATTCCTACTTAAGTTATCTAAAGGATAATCATTATAATTACTTAGTGTCGATTACCAAGAATAACTTAGGTAAGTATCTATTTTATCTTTAAGAAAAACTCATATGTGTATCATGTCGAGTTGACATACAGCCGTAGACAGCACAACAATGCCCCAATGTCGGTATTTTCAACCGACTTCAAAAAAGGAGGAGGTTCTCAATTCCCAGGCTCCGGCTATGTATAACGTTTGACACGGAGTTAAAGTTACCCACGTTGACAGACAGTAAACAGACTTATGTACAGTAGGTACATAAGTTCAAATAAGGCAAGTCGCTGGACGTCGAAACATGAGAAGCTACGCAGGAGTACGGATCCGTCAGTGTCCGAAACAATCTCGCACTTAGCCTATTACCTGCTGAAAACGCCTATTATTCTATTACATAAATTCGATAATAACACAATAGCAATACAGGATCTAAAATTAAGTCATCCGAACATATAATCACGTCAATAATTAACAGGTATGTGCATACATGATTAATGATTTGTGAAACTGGTTGTATGAAATGAAAACAGACAAAATTTTAATTGGTTACAAGAAAAGTTGGGTAGTTTTAAATAAAACTGAAACTGCATAAATCGGCCACGGAAACAAGACAATTGACAAAACCGGGGCGCGGCCGGGTCGAATAATTAGTGTAGTATTTAAAGGCAAGTAGTTGGTGACAATGCATCAGTTCACTTCGTCAGCTCATCGGAATACCAACCTAGCAAATATGAATACATATTTTGCGGTAGGACCTTCCGTCATTTTCCGCTTTCCTCAAAGAGATCTGTTGACAAGAAACTATTGAATAGCACACAACTAATTGATTTATCTTTTTCTTCTTTTGTTCTCTTTTTTCTTCTGTATGTAGGATTCCGTAGTGTGTAATTCTCTTCTCTTTTTACTCTTGTACTAATTGCACTATTTCATTGATTTTATTATCTTATAAATCCCAGACAGCGGGTTATCTGTGGCATCGTAGTTCACAAAAGGAAAAACTACTTTGAAATTGAATATTTGATATAACTATTTGAAAATAAATTGGTAGTTTTTTTTTGTCTGGGGTTTTTTAATACCACGAATTTATTATTTCAAAGTAATCATTAGATGTATTTTTCAGCAGTGGTAAAAACTACACGCTAAATATGACAAAACCATTTTTCTTCAAATTGTCAATTATTTGTTTTTCGTTAACTGGTTATTTTATTCTTTTCAGTTGTGCCTCTTGGCGTTTGTAGCTGTCACATCGGCCAACCCGCCCCTTCTACCGATTGCGACCATTGAATCTATTGTGAGTTGAAAAGTATTTTTTAGATTTATTGTAACTAGAAAGAGGGAAAAAGGTAATAATCTAGGAGGGTATAATCTAAAAACTCTGTTTTTTTTTCTATTCGTAGGCATTTGACCTTGACCGCAACATTTTTATCTTGTAGGCTTGCGATTGATCGTTGACTCGCGATCGCGCAGGTCACTCACGATTTGAAAACATCTTTTACAAGTATTCAAAATTTTAAGCGCAATACACACCAAATCCGCCGACTATATGTAACTTTGCCAACATACGCCCAACCTATGCCATAAAGGCCGCTGCGTTATGACGGCGCGTTTGGTGTGTACTGCGCTTTAACGGTACGTACAAGTTAATGTCCTTGTGAAGTGCAAGCACCTTAGGTACTAAGATTTTCCTCAATCGCGAGTAAAACTGCGGGATTCGCCTGATATTAAATTAGTGTTTTTTTGTTATTCGAAAATAGGCTTGCGCTTGACCAACTCACCTGATGTTAAGAGACAGTTACGGTCTAGGATGGAGCGCGCTTGCCTAGAAGAAACCTATTCACTCGCGATTTAAAGACACCTAGATTATATCCATTCGGAAAGACCCATTCAGGAAAAAAACAAATAAAAACTAAACTGCATCAGGTAAAAACTATTAAAATAAATGTAATTATCCAACAGCCGAACCCGAGCTACGCGTTTAACTACGCCGTAAACGACCCATCAACTGGCGACAACAAGGCGCAATGGGAGGCTCGAGACGGCGACGTGGTCCGCGGCGCTTACACTCTGGTCGAGCCCGATGGCAACATCCGGCTGGTGGAATACACCGCCGATTCTCATAACGGCTTCAACGCGGTCGTCAAACGGACTGGACCGAACGTACATGGCACGGTTCCCATCGCAGCCGCTGTCATTGACCACGCACCTGTGATAGATCACACGCCGGTAGCAGTCGCGCCAGTTGTAGAACATGCGCCAATTGTAGAATATGCGCCAGTTGTAGAACACGCGCCAGTTGTAGAACACGCCCCAGTTGTATACCATGCGCCAATCGTAGAACATGCTCCTGTGATCGCTGAACTTGCGCCCGTTATCGCTCCCATCGCTTACGGCCCAATAGCACACGAACCAGTCATACCAGCTTGGGATATACCCGAGTACGGCCCAGCACCATGGGTCCATCTATCTGGGTCGTCATACGGCCATAAAGGCAACTTAGTCCGCCGCTGGACATCTGGACCCGTCTCCCTCGACGGCAAAACAGTCACCATCAGAACTAAGCACCACTAAAATGTAACACAATTCTAGACTCTCCGTGTATAGGTAACCTATTTTAGTTACTCGCGGCGCTAGTGTGTTCTTGCACATGTCATTCGTGCAAAAATACACATAGGTCTGTTTAGAATTTTAAGTAATGTATGTGGTGTCCGGAGCGACGAAGTGTATCTGAACGATTAATGTAAATAAATATACGAAATAGTATATGCCGTTTTTAATTTTCAAGTTTCTGTTACTATGGCGCAACCCCTTATAATTTCATCATGTAATAATTCATAATCAAATAATTTCATCCGTCTGTGCGTATGACATAGCCACTATTCACTATACAAACTAAAGGTAAGTAAGTGTCTTCTATAAATCCCTACACATTTTATTGGTTTACTAATAATTATAGTTTACAATATTTAGCGATAAAAGTGTAAAACATACAAGGCGTGGTATTTAACGGTTATAGACCTTTTTGCAGGGTCTCATCAAACACAGCTCGAAATGTGGTCGTTTTTAAAACGATATTGGCTACGGAACTCTACCCATAAGCGAGTTTCGACACGCTCTTGACCAGATTTATTTCGGAAGATATGAATTAGTGTCTAGAACAAGCAATTTGCGTGTGAAGTCATGCGTCAAAACAGATACAATGGGTTATGCATTCGCATAATTCATGCGCTGACATAGATGAAGGTAATTTGAATGTTAATTCAAATTGATATTACCTAACGTACGCCTGGAGTAATTAACCATCCAAACAAGTTTTTCATCAAGCTAATAAATTATGAACTGAATAGACTGTTTCGTTTTTATTAGCTTTAGTATTCCTTGACAATGAAATACATAATATAAAGAAATATTTAGAGAAGCTTTGAAATTCGAAAATTACTCTGCGCCACGGGCAGAGCCTAAAAATCACACCACGTAAAATCTTGATTTTAGAAGATCTATTCCATAGTGTTTATTTTGTTCTAAGTTATCGTTACCTAATAGTTAATTTTAACCATAGCCTTTGAAACAGGCCTCAAATTAAATATTTTTTTGCTACGCAAAAGCTCATAATCTATTTTATTTTTATGAAATTTATCAATCGATTTGACATTGCTGTCTCAACAGTTTTTTTTTTTTTTTTTTAACTGAAAAATAAACAATATATCTGTCAAAAGCCAATGTTATTGTTTCAATCAACTACTTACCGGGTTGTTATCTTCATCAACGTCGTATTCTTCTCTTTGCACCATCATCAGTTTCCCGCTTGCGTTTATTACCTGCAAATAAAATTGATTTAAATGGATGTTAACATCCAAAAAATGCATATTTCGAAAATACCATGACAAGAATGTTCTCTTCTACGAATATGCTAGATGGGACGAAAAAGAAAAACATAAAATGTACCAGCTGCTTCTCTTTCCAGGCATACTTTAAAAGCTAGTTAAGGAACTTCAAAGGAATTGGCTTTTAAGCGATGGGCTGGCCCCCTGTCACTGTAAGCTAACTTTACATCTAACCTTTAACACCCTCTCCTTTCCATTTAATGTATGATTTAATATTCATACATAAAAATAATTTAAAAAAATTATTAACGCAAAAATGACTTAAAATTAACTTGGATCAAATTGAAATTTTTGTCGAATAATTGTGATGTTGTTTTCTAGTTTAACAAACGACGATACTTTTATAAGTTCATGCAGTCTATAAATAAATATCTATAAATAAATATTTTTCATTCTATATCTTTATATAAATGTGGGTATACGCGAGCGAGACGAACGATGGTCGGACTATGGACTCTTAATAGACTTAGATCTTAAGTAGCCGCATCCCGCAGCTATACTCGCAATCAAAAACTACTTTTTTCTTCCTTTCCTTTCTTTTTTCCCCCTTTCCTAAGCCTCAGTTTTTTTAGATACTTGACAATGGCAAATGCGCGCTCCAGGTGAGTCCAATACCTCCGATAGATGAAAAGAATAAGAACACTGACCAGCGAGTGCGGCATTTGTGTGGTGGACTGCGAAGCGCGGTGCCGCGCGTGGTGCAGCGGGTCCTGTAGCCGACACAACGCGGCGGAGACGACGCACGCCGGGTGCGACAGGGCCGATATGTCCACCGCTTGCACACAACGCATCTCTATGCTGCCCGCTGGAAAACACAATAGGGAATATCAATTAATTTTATTTCATAGGAATGCAATTTTTGATAGTTACCATAATAAAATACATATACTTGAAGGGGATGCTCAGTTCCTCTTAAATAAAAATAAATTATCTATATTCTCTATTAATATTATTAGCAACAAGCTATGCCTTGCGGTTATCACCTGCATCCTACAGGGACCGTTCATTTCTTCAGGATAAAATTATTCCCTGTGTTAATTCCAGGATCTAAGCTATACCCTTTTCAAATGTTTTTATCTATCCAACCGTTTCACTCACACATTTCATTCACTCATTCACTCACAAAAGTTCGCATTTATATTATTATTAAGATGAAAAGTGAGATTTTGAAGACAACCAGCTGATCGTCCAGAATGTCTAGCACTTGGCGATTTTATTGTCGAGTTTCAACTTGAGTGTTCTTGTCCAGTACACTGAGTTCGTAGATGGTGACGAGCGCGTCAGCACCGAACACAATCAGCTGATTGTCCAGAATGTAAATGAATATTAAATGTTTTAAAAATAAGTAAATTTGCACGCCTCAAAGGGGTTAGATATAGATATACTTACTAAATATATTATTATTTAAGACCTATTTATTGTACCTATGTCTTAGCAAATAAATCAATTTGAATTTTGAATGTTCAGCTCTTGGTGAACTTATTCATCATCATCATCATCTCAGCCATAAGAAGTCCACTGCTGGACATAGGCCTCCCCCATGGATTTCCAAAAAGACCGATTGGAAGCGGCTTGCATCCAGCGTCTTCCCGCCACTTGTATGAGGTCATCTGTCCATCTCGTGGCTGGTGAACACGTGGTGGTGGTGGTGGTGGTGGTGGCTGGTGGTGGTGGTGAACTTATTATCGAGTTCCAACTTACGAGTGTCCTTGTCCAGTATACTGAGTTCGTAGATGGTGACGAGGGCGTCAGCACTGAACACAACCAGCTGATCATCGAGAATGTCCAATACGAACACCTGCGACTGCACACGGACGATCTTGGCAAACTTATTGTCGAGCTTCGACTCGCGAGGGTAGAATCGAATCTCGTCATGACCGTTAAGGATGCTGTAGCAACCTATGGGAACAAAACAAGTTGATTGTTTTTAAGAAAACAATAAAATGCTGTGAAAAAAAGAGCTTTTATAAATGTAATATCAATTTTGAAATCACTTAGGTCACAAACCAAAGGTTAGGTTGTAGGTCTCTGTTTCCTGAGACCTACAATCTTGGTATTTTCAAGGCTAGAGTGAATAGATTTCTTCTAGATCGACGAGCACCATCCTCAGCTACACTGTCGCTTAGCATCAGGCGAGGCGGTCAGTCGTAGATCTATTTTGCATAAAAACCCACTAAATACTAGCTATATCACTGCATGCTAAAAATTTAATAGGTCGGAGAAATTACAACCACTTTGAAATTAAAACGTCCTTTTATAATCGGTGATATAAATCTTCTTAACTTCAAATAAAATACATCATCTTCATCTTTAGTTTTTCGTTCATCATTACGAGTTGCGGATTCAATATAATTATGCGGATATGATAATTATTTTTTTCAATTTTCCACGGAAAGAACGTCGATATAGACCGGAATTTTGACGGGAACATGGAAGAAACATGTCACCATTGTATTTTATTTTCCTAAACCTGTATATTTCTAATGTAAAGTGATAAAAAATGTTCGATCGCGTACACGAGTGTGAAAAGAAAAATAATTTTGTAAAGAGAAACAGTCTACAATCTTGGAATTTTCAAGCCTAGAGTGAAGGTATCTCTTTCTAGATCGACGAGCTCCGTGCTCGGCCACACCGTCGCTTAACATTAGACGAGTTGGTGGTCAATTGTAGATCTATTTTGCATAAAAAATATTTAAAAAAACAGACCGACTAATAAGCTCTAATATCAGTGATCGCCTATAGTTATCAAACAAGATTGCACACTACTGGTAGCCGAGTGACGTACCTACAACGACGTGGTCCCGCCACCACAGCATGCCGCCGCCGACGACGAAGTCCTTCTCCTGAGCCTCGTTCCCGAAGAGCTTCCACCGGCGCGACGTGCGGCTGTAGTGGGCGAGCCCCAGTCGACCCGCTACGCACACGTTCTCGCCCTCGATGTCTATGGCACTGTACTGCGGCCAAGGGGGATAATCACACGTATACTTTCAGATTATAGATATAATCTGGGTGTCTTTAAATCACGAGTGAATTGGATTCTTCTAGGTAAACGCGCTCCATCGTACGACTGCAAAATCCTCTTTTCTGCAGTCGGGCATTTCGTATAGCTTTTAATGTTGATACTTGTTTTAAATCACTATAGACTTTCAAGATATAAGGAGGTTCCAAACCATGTATATAGTAATTATAAGCATATTTGGCGCTTACACTTAAGTTTCAAATTTTCATAAGAATATAATGAGATGTATACTTCCGGATAAGATATATAATGAGATATATACTTCCGGACAAGAGATATAATGAGCTGTATATTTTTGAACAAGAGAGAGTTAAATAAAGAGTTAAATACTTACTGCGCAATAGAAAAAAATACATGTACAGTGCAAACAAAGGAAATAACGAAATAATTAGTTTTTTGTTATTACGTAAAACTTACCCTCAAAGGCCAGTTGGTAGCAATGTATGTAGCCGGTAGCGGCAATACCGACCACTGTTTCCTGCACTCGTTATCATCCACAAATTCCCTATAATTGGGACTGTTCTCGTATTCCAAGTTAGGCTGGTCCATACCATTGTCGTACGAGTCACCCGATGAGTCTATTATAGATATTTTGGTTTGTTTTGTTAGATTGTCTTCGAGGTTCACGTATAATTTATCATCCGCTTGTAGATATAAATGTCTTTGGTTGCTCTGTGAACAAGTAAAATTATTAAAAAAATACGGATAAGTACGAGTCAGACTCGCCCACCGAGGGTTCCGTATAGGAAAAATATAAAAAAATCATTTATTTTTTTATATTTTTCTTCATAAACCGAAAAATATACATCGTAAAAATAAATATTTTTAAATAAGAACCTGTTTTTAATGTAGCTCTTTCATATGATACCCCACATGATACGGTTAATTCACTTTAAAATTTGTACCCTCATTCCTTGCATAAAGACACTATATTTTTGTGATTAAATTAAAAAGGTCCAGTTTTCCGATTTTTTCCTACATGTGTACTATAATACAATGGTTCTTACCAAATTTCATAGTTCTAGGTCAACTGGAAGTACCCCATAGGTTTTGATTCCCTTGCGAGTGTCGAAATGTGCGTTTTTTACTACATATTCGGTTGTAACTTTTTTTGAAAACTGAGAAATTTTACTTTTCTTTCTGCAGCAAGAGACTATGGATCTGCGTATATGGTTTTAATTTCAACACGATATCTTCACGCGTTCCCGGGTTACAGGTCTTGACACCCGGACGTACGGACAGACAGATAGACGGACAACAAAGTGATCCTATTAAGGGTTCCGTTTTTTTCCTTTTGAGGTACAGAACCCTAAAAACTCAACTGCGTAATGAACAGCGATCTACTTTTTTGCTTAGCTACAATTGCATGTATCTTTAAGACAGGCGATAAAACTTACCATACATGGGTTTACGCTAAGTGGGCTTTTTATAAAATCAAGCTGAATTAGATTAGTACTGTTGTCGCCTTCTAGTTTAACCATCCACACTTGATAGCCTTCCGTCGCCCATTCCTGAAAAATATAACAAAAGAATACAATCAAATAGACATAGACATGACAGAAATTTATTGTAACAAAAAACATACAACAGAATAAAACTGATACACAAAATAAATGAAATGCTGAAATTTGTGGTGATCATTAGTGTTCTTAGTGTTAACACTAAGAACACTAATGATCACCATTAACATTTAGGAATAATTCGGGGAGCGCACTGTACGTCTAATATGTAATTTGTAATGAAGAGATACGTACGAAAGTCACCGACATAGGTAGGAAATAGGAAGACCAGCCACGAGAGGGACAGATACATACAAGAGGCAGGAAGAAGCTGGATGCAAGCCGCTACCAATCGGTCTTTGTGGATATTCATGGGGGAGGCCTATGTCCAGCAATGACTTCTTATGGCTGATATGATGACGATGATGATGACTGTACGCCGTAACAGGACGTACACCGCGAAAATTGTATCGCAACAGCAATCGAATACAATGGGCCAGTAATCTAGCCCGTTAGCATGTATGTATTTGTACTTTGGTGAAAACTGTATACAAATAACTATTATATCACGCAGCGCGCCCGTCGCCTGTCCATCTTTCCGAGTATCGGTCAGTGGTGGAACATACCAGGCTGGAGACTTGCAGCGGGTTGCGCGTGTCGCGCTCCTGATGCAGCCCGTAGTCCCACGCCAGCGAGCACATGAGGAGCGCGCCGAAAGTACTCCACACGCTGACGCCGCCGCGCTCCCAGCTCACGCACACCGCGCGCCCGTCGCCTGTCCATCTACACGAGTACCAGGATTAGGATGCAATGTTTCTATTACAAGTATAAGTTTAGAAAACTGAAAAACCCCCGACAAAAATAAACGGCTGAACCGAACTTGATGAAACAAAGCTAAAAACACTCGAAATACTCTTACAAACAAAAAAAAAACTAGATTTAAATCGGTCCATCCGTTTGAGATCTACGATGCGACAGACAAACACACAGATATACAAACAACAAACAAACTTATAAGAGGTGTTATAAGTTTGTTTGTTGTTTGTATATCTTTTTGCGTCGGAGGTCAAAATTACCTATGCAGAAATTGTGCTTTTCTTTTCTGGCAGTCATAATGATAGAGAGTATCATGTCTGGATTGGATTAGATTTATCATAATTATGTAATAACAGAATTAGAGTTCACGCCACCACACAAGTCCGATGGCGAAATTTTGGAACTAATAAATAAAGAACTGAAGAACGCACAAATGCTTCTAATGATATCTTATTTTTTCAATTACGATAACTAGTTAAAAAGTTTCAGATGAATACATCATAAAGGGAGCCGATGTACATTTATGCAAACATAATTTTGAGCAGAAATCATAACCCTTTGTGGTCGGGTAAAATCAAATGTTTACCTCATGCATTTTACAGGGCCAGGATCGCCGGGAAAGTCTTTAGAGCTGAGCATCATCGTATGAGAGGGCTCCAGACCACCTGTGGCTTCGTCTATCGTGAACACGTCCACTTGCGAACTGAAAACATTAATAATATTTTTTTAAATATAATAATAACATATAAATGGACATGGTTGCTAAACTACGATTCCAACGCAAAATAATTTTCAAAATCAGTCCATAATTGACGGAGAAATCTGTGAATATACTTACATAAAAAAATATAAATATAGTCAAATATAGAACCTCTCCTTAATTTGAAGTCAGTTAAAAATGATGATCAACGGATCAATTTGATTGAACCATTGGAAAACCACCTTTTGTCCGCACAAATAGTGCATGAAGCTAAATAAAATCTAGCAAAAAGTTATCATCATCATCTCAGCCACAAGTAGTCCACTTCGTGACATAGGCCTCGATCCCCAATAGACTTCCAAAAAGATCAGTTGGAAGCAGCCTGTATCCAGCGTCTTCCTGCCACTTATATGAATCTTCTGTCCACCTTGTGGCTGGTCTTCTACGTGCTATATGCCCTGCCCACTGCCACTTCAACTTGCCAATCCGCTGTGCTATGTCGGTGACTTTAGCAAAAAGTTATATTTAGAAACATTTACTTACTTTTTTCTACCGATAGCAATGAGTCTGAACTTATGGTTGACTCTTACGCATGTCGCATCATCAATTCCAGGCGCCCAAATTCCTTGTACAGCCTGTGAATATAGAATTGAACAATTATACATTAAATAAGTCTAATATTCCTGTGTTATTACTCTAGCTCTAACGCCGCTGCATTTAATTGTATTCTAAGTACTTTTTTTCACCAACTTGTAAACAAAAATGGCGTATTATAAAACCATGGCTTGTAATTTCCTTAATTTAATTAATAAAATAAGAGGTCTGATTTATTGGCCTTAAGCCATGGAAAAAAGGTGAGTATAAGGTCTCAAGGTGCAGTTAATGTAATTTGACAGGTACGTATTATAGGAGTGAGTTAAATTATTATGTACGAAAGGATACATTATTACAAGTTTCTTTAGCTTTCGTTTGCTCTAGCGACGCAAAGGGGTTCACACAACAACCGTTTCCTTACCCCTAAATCTGTATCCATAATAATCTGGGACTGTAAGAATTAAATTCGGGTAAATAATAGTATATAGTAAAAAATAAAACCGGACAAGTGCGAGTCAGACTCGTCCACCGAGGGTTCTGTACAAACTAGTAGATAAAAGGAGGAAATCATATATTTTTTATATTTTCCTTCATAAACCGAAAAATATACATCGTAAAAATATTTAAAAACCAGTTTTAGCTTTTGCATATGATACCCCACATGATATGGTTAAAGAACTTTAAATTTTGGACCTTTGGATTATTTGCATAAAGACACATTTTTTTTGTGATTAAATTAAAAATGTCCAGTTATCAGATTTTTTCCTATATGTGTGTGTTTTCAAAGTTCTAGGTCAAACGGGTAGTAGATACTCGTAGGTTTGATTCCCTTGTGAATGTCGAAATATGCGTTTTTACGACATAGTCGTGGTCCCATTTGGTCCAGTTCTGACATTGGCATCCATGAGAAGTCGGTTGCTTCAGTTTTTTAAACTATAATTATTCACAGCCCTTCTTTCTCAAACATCGCTTCGGATGAAACAATAAGCTTTTCAATAACAATGCCGTACTTTGACACGTCAAGAATAACCCTATTACATAGTGTTGAGTCTTTCTGCGACATTCTACATAAGAGCAGAAATCTTAACCCTCCTTTTAGCTTTGGCTTTGAGTCGTCAACTCGTCAAGTATAGTATTTTTTTTATAACGATAAGTAGTAAACATAGTTTGTAATTATGACAAAGGTCACGGACCCTGGTGTCTGTGGAGATAAAAATTAAATATTAAAAAAAACTAGATATACCCTATGTCATGATTTGAATATTTGTTGTATGTGGTGTGCGGTGTTTTCAGTGTTGCGGAGTGGCAGCACTGCTATTTTCTTAATTTGTATACTCTGGAGAACGGTGATCGAACAGAATGAACGCTACCCCGGATGATGGCGTTATGTTGTAATTCCGGGGAGGGGATATATCGCGGGCGGACGAGCGCGAGCGGCCCTGCGAAAAAAGTAGTCGCGGCGTAACTCGGTAGTAGAAAGGCGGTCTTAGCGTCAGACCGCTCAGTGCAGTGAAATAAGTGCAGTGTTATAAGTAATAATAAAGCGTCATAAAGTTCAGACAAGGAGTTTTCTTTATATATCAGAAGTGGCAATCAACCTGCGAGCCGAGCCCGGTAAAATCGTGAGTCACCTGCGAGATTATATTTTACCCTCCGATTATTGAATATTGATGTTAAAAATTTGTCACGCATATCGAATTGGAGAAAATGGTTCTTAAAAGTGTTGAAACAGGGTGTTAAAATAATTATAACGGGATATTCTTAATACGGGTAGACAGAATCTGTTAAGATACTGCAATGAGATGTGATCTGGGTTACTCCCAGATTATTTTATTGTAGCACAGCGATTAAAGATTATAATCCAACGATTTTATTATAACCTAATGAAATTTTGATAGTGTGGTTGGGGCTACTCCCCGATAATTTTATCGTAATTTAAACGAAATGAAGTCTGTTGTAAGTAAGTCATTAGTAAATTATTTCGTTAACATCCCGAGAGACAGGTATACGAAAATATGTTTTTCTTGTTGGAGACCATTTTTACTTTTTGTATTTGATTATGCTGCAGCCATTCAGAGGAACCATAGCGTGGTAATATTTTTTTTGGTGTGATGGTGAGAGTTGTGTTTTTAATAGTACAATGGCTATGGCATATCGGTCTGTGGCCGTGTCAGCGATCAGCAGTGTGTTATTTTTCTAGAAGACTAGTAAAGTGCTGCGAGTAAAATATTTTAATTCGGTAACTGGGCTACATCAATACAGCCAATTAAGCGAGCTTCTAAATGTAGTTTTTCTAGAATATTGCTAACAGTAATGCAAATAAAATATTATGGTAAACTTAACAGCTATTTAGCTGTTAAGGTTGGGCTCCACTAAAATTGTGTTCAGATTCAGAACACTTGTTGATAAAAATTAGGTGCAGACCTTTTGCAGTGCGCGAACTTGATCACAATAGTAGATTGCCTGTGTCCACCACCTCAGTTGTGCGTAACTTTAGTATGCGTGCTGTACGGTACATTTGTACACGAACATTTATACCTCGGAAATGTGCTTTACTTTCAGTTTAGTGTGTAAACATGTGTGCGAGTGCGTCGTCGCGGGTACACCGCGAGACCGAGGAGTGCGCGACAAAAGTTCACTGTTTGTCCAATAGAGTGCGCGCACAGTTTGCTGGTGCTGCTCGTAAGAATTCACCAAGAAATACATTTATGCTGCACTCTGTGCGGTACAGAGCCGCACACTGGTGGAATCCTGTCTTTACGGTTACGGCCATTTAGGGCGAGTTGTACTGTGTTCATTTTTCTGTAAGGTTAATAAAGTACCGCAAGTAAAATATTCTAGTACGACAACTAGTAGCACTGTCTTTAGTCGTGTAAGTATGCTATACCATGAAGCGAAATTTTGATATTGTATCTCCACCTGCAACACTATAACTACTTTGTGACGTAACTATTGTAAGATCTTGAACCACATAAGTGTGTCAAACGAAATTTTATATGAGTAGAGCTACAATATTGATGGATTTACCAGAGTATCACTATATTTAATACAGAAGTCTGTTTATGAAGTTGAATTATACAGAGATAACATAGTTTAGTTTTTTAGTTTACTTAAAATCTTAATTGAATTTCAAAGGCATGTATAACCTCAGAAATAGTACCATTGTGTACCGGTAACTTGTCGCGAATATTTATCCGTTGACGCCTTGTAATCATGGAGGCGGAATTTAAAGCCGCGCTAAGATATCAGAGTATCGACAGTGCTGAAAATTAAAGTGCATTTATTAGTGTTAACAACTACACTTAGTGTTACTGCAATTTTGAAATTCAAGGATTTTTAGTGTTTACCAGTTTGTTAGCTGCAGTCATGTAGGTGAACTGCAGGGAAAATGTTCCAAAGAGTGCCATGTATGTGTGCCGTAAAGTTGAAGTTCGTAGATTTGATGATGTTATCGCTGCAACCATGTAGGTGAGCTGCAGGGTAATATTTTAAAGAAGTATGGCCATGTAGGTGTGCCGTAAGGAAAGTTCGAAGATTTGATGATGATTTCGCCGCAGCCATATAGGCGCGTTGTAAGGTTGAAGTTTGAAGATTTGACGATGTTTGAAGTTTGAAGATTTGACGATATTTGAAGTTTGAAGTTTTGATGATGTTTGAAGTTTGAAGATTTGACGATGTCGAAGTTTGAAGATTTGATGATGTTCTCGCTGCAACCATGTAAGTGAACTGTAAGATTGAAGTTCAATTATTCAATGATGTATTAGCTGTAACCATGAAGGTTTGGTTTCAGGATGATAATTTTAACCGGTCACGGAACACTTAGCTTCCAGGCATGAACGTTTTAAACTGCAGCAGGTCAAGCCTATTCAAAGGAAAGTAGAAGCTCCAAACTGTATTTAATCCAAAATAACTTGATTAACTAAATTTTGTATAATATGTATATGGTGTGCAAGAGTGTGCACAGATCTAGTATTTTAGTGGATTTGATTAATCCAGTCGATTAATGATCATTTTAATGTGATTATGTTAAGCGTTGAATAGCAGAATCATTGATCGGACTTTCCCAGAACCTGAGCACCTGACTTTTAATGATGATATAACGTTATAATTCCAGTTTTGATGTAGTTTCGAGTTTCATAGAGAAAATTTAAATCATATATGAGAGATCAACCGATCGGACACGCAGCAAATAACCTTGACGTGCATAGCAACTCGAAGAGTCGAGGAGCCTTGACCAATGCCACTATGCTTGAAATTTCCGAAACGTACCAATTAGAATCGACTAAGTCACTTACTTTTGATAAAACGCGTATAGTGCGTTAGAGCGAATAAATTTATGAGTAATCTGTTTGCAATTATTAGATTCTCAATTATTATGGTTATTATTATTAGATTATAGAGAGAATGGAAATTACTCCATCAATAAGATTCATGAATTGATAAATGAGTAAGCCTAAGACATTTTCCGAAAAGTACTATTCAGTTAAGGATTATTATAAAAATATATATAGTTATCAGCGATCTGTATGTGCCAACGTAATTAGATGTCATATTTTGAACACCCACGTTATTTTTCGCAACTGCAGAGCAGTGTCTACACTTTGTTGAATTGTCCGCTGGACAGTGACGTAAGCAGTGATGAGCGTTGACAATTATCGTAAAATATATATAAACAAATCTGTATGTTAAATGAACCACTCGATAATATTACAAAACTATTAGTCGATAGTAAACGTACGTAGTAAACGTTTCTTTGAGAGAAACCCATTTTATGCCTTGAATGAGTTGATGAAAATAGATCTTACTGAATTCTCGTTCTAATGGAACAGCGGATCATATTTTCTACTTTCTTCCATAAGTGGATTGGCATATTTTTTATTATTCTATTTTGGCCTTTTGAACATTATTATGAATATTAACATAAGTTTGACGACATCCTTTTATTATTTATTATGTTATTGGATATAAAATTGACATAAATAAATAGAATATATTATATCTAAATTAATAAAAACTACGTTAAATTGTATTTTATAACAGAAAAAGCTTGGAGTACAACAAAAAATACTAATTTGAAAAGGGCTTTTCTTATATAACACTTTTGTTACAAGCCCAAGAAATAATATGACTTTGAGTTTAAGCGATGACCGAAGTTTCTTATCACGAACTAAAGATAATTCAAAGAGAGAACTGATTGATCAGTTTCATATTTTAAACAAAGTAGCCTCAAAAATAGATTGCACCGGTGGCGGTTTTATTGTAAAAGTACAGTTTATGAGTTCAAAAATTAGTCAAATATAAAAACCGAATATTCATAATTAATTTATTTCTTGCAAAATAGGTATACAAACATGTGGTCTTATGATAGTAATAACATTTGGTCCTCTATCTTTGCTGTCAAAGCGTGCAAGTATTTCTAGGTTCTAGATCAATATCGTTAAATATTGTTCGTGCATATGAACATTTTGATAAATCTAGTATAATTTTGGTAAGCGTATAACAGAATTGGATCCAGCATACGAAAATTAATCGATAAATAAAAAAATATCTTCATTAAAAATAAGCAATATTTGATAGGACTGGTAACGTTTCCGAAATATGTTTTTTAGTTGAAATAAAACGGCAACTATCAAAATCACCACTGGCTTGTAATCAGTGCAAGAGCAGTTATGATATGACTAGTCGACATCATATAGACCTTTAAAAAAAACAACAGAGATTAGTAAGACAAATATTGAGACTAATTTTATTTATGGAAGCGATTACCTGCTTCTTATCTTTTGATGCTTTAGTATTAGTTCAGGTGTGCACTAAAAGGAATTAAGTATGCTTCTGTGTATAAACATTCTCAGTCTTTACCTACAATTAAGTTTATTAAAACCTAGTCAAGTAATTTCTGCTCTACTGTTACATCAGTACTATAAATATTGGATGGGAAAATAAATATGTCCACAATCTCGGTTTGAGTACTGTTAGTATGTAATGTGTACAGTATTTTTTCTAGCTAACGGGTCATCAAAATAGTGATGACGTATTTGACAAACAACCAACAACTCTATCCTCAAAGAGATTCATATACGAGATAGATTATCGTCGACTGGGCAATTGCAAATACTGAAGTTCTTTGCGCAGATCTCAAGAAAAGAGCACTCGACGGAGAGCCTATCGCAGCATATGCATGGCCGTGTAGAAGGCAGGCGAAGTCCTGGACGATCACCAACACGTTGGACCGACCTCATTAGAAAAGCTACGCAGTCCACCGAAGTAGAGTGTACTCGCAATGCAACCGACCGGCAGAAATGGAGAAGCATCGCGAGAAGAGCAGCTGGCCTGGAGAGTGACGGTGACGGCGAGGAACCATCGCCATTGCAACCATGACCACTCTGACTAGAGTGTACGGTTAAGAAGAAGAATTTGGCAAACAACAGATTAAAATTCGACAGATGTCAACTCAGGGCATCTGTGATGTGAAGTGATTCAACTTGATAGTACATCAATTTAATGGTAAACAGCAACAGGTATACGCCAGTCAAATAACGGTTGGTGAAGGACTGACAATGGATCAGCTACCTGTAGTTTATCGTGACTAATTTGTCCCTATGATAATGAAATTTAGTGATTAGAAAATAATTATACTTCTAACATTCTAAACTGACAAAATTTTGCTCATGTGCTTTGCCGATCATCCACAAGCTTGACAGAAATTAATGCGGTTGTAGCGACTTGCTAAGAAAAAAAAGGGGTTTGGAAAATTATTTCCGTTCTCTTATTCTCTCTATTACTCGGATTTGGGGAGTATACGTTACACAATTTTAAAATGCTATTTGGTAATGGCAGGACAATGACAGAAATACAGTTTAAAATGTTGATTCCTATGAGAGCACTTACGAAATTAACGTACTCGTGTCACCAAATTATTACTGGAGCTGGTTTGACTTGGATCTAAATATTTGAAGTTATGTGTAATTATTTTTGGACGAAATTTGCTATCATTTTATTTAAGCTTTGTCGTTGGTCATTTTAATGTTTGGACGAAGAACAAAAAGGAGTATTTATAGAGTTTTTCATAAAAAAAAAGTCTACAAGTCCAAGTCTACAAGGTTTGAATGCTACTTCAGTGGCCACTACAACATTGGGACATTTATATAATGATGCTGACGTTCGCAATCACTAAGCCAGAGGAGGAAGTAATTGAGTATCCGACAGTAAATTAATAATGCGAATTGAATAAGTTTTTATGTACTTTTTTAATTATATACCATACCTCTGGAAATACCAGAATATATACTCGATCCGTACAACATATTTGTACAACAATGATTTATCTGCATAGTATACATTTATGTTTACACGAATAGGAAGCCTCCGTTTCCTAGACCAGCTAGAATAAACATAAAATAATTGTCATATTTAAAAACGAATCCGAGTGTCATGATTACTTGTATCTACAATAATAACTAGTTACGACAACGTATACTACAAAGTTTAGTGTGCCATAAGTAGTTTTATAAAATTAGCATAATAATTACTGTTTAACTATTTTATTTTGCAGCAAATCTTTAAGGAGTCCAAAGGGTTCGATATGATTAATCAGACTTGCTTTTAGAGAGTTGTTGTGCATCGGGACGTTGCACAAAAGCGGATGGCCGAGTGTCATGATTTGAATATTTGTTGTATGTGGTGTGCGGTGTTTTCAGTGTTGCGGAGTGGCAGCACTGCTATTTTCTTAATTTGTATACTCTGGAGAACGGTGATCGAACAGAATGAACGCTACCCCGGATGATGGCGTTATGTTGTAATTCCGGGGAGGGGATATATCGCGGGCGGACGAGCGCGAGCGGCCCTGCGAAAAAAGTAGTCGCGGCGTAACTCGGTAGTAGAAAGGCGGTCTTAGCGTCAGACCGCTCAGTGCAGTGAAATAAGTGCAGTGTTATAAGTAATAATAAAGCGTCATAAAGTTCAGACAAGGAGTTTTCTTTATACCTATATTTGTGCTAATTTGCTAACTTACATTGGGATCAAACTTGAGGTTGGGTGCCGTGAGGTACGCCGCGCGACCGTCGTTGAGCGTAATGCCAAACCCACACACCAGCGGCGAGTACTCTATGTCATTCACGTGGATATTGTCTTCTAGTATTGGCTCCGCTGAAAACAAACATGAAAATAATTATGTGCTTTCGCTTCTCGGATGTGTCTACATTCCACTGACAAAATCAATTGATATTACAAAATATAACTATTAAATTTAATAAAAAAGTGAAAAATCAGTTGCAAAATAAGTAATTTCGTTTACTTGGATGATAATATATTCTTTCCAGTTATTTCGTTTTAAAAACAAATTATTGAACTGTTTTTGACAAATAAATTATCTTCAAAAGTAAGTATATCCTTTCAAATAAAAATATAATTTCCAAATCAGTGAATCAGTGAAGTCTTGGAGTTATGAAGTAACAAACATAAGAATTTTAAAATATCTTAAAAATATGAATTTCTTTAAAAATACAACCGAATTGATAACCTTCTGTTTTTGAAGTCTGTTATAAACGATAGTTTCGCTACACGTTTGACACTAGAGCTTCTACTATCTACCTTTAGAAACCTGCTGGTTGATGGAGAAGGGCGTCCGGCCCAAGTCGACGCAGTAGTCTCTGTTCTGAGAGCCGTCCCACCGGTAGCGCAGCAAGTGAGACCGGCTGGTGCACACCAGTATCTCCGTGCCCGATATGCAGCACATTCGCGTTATTTGACCATCCCACACTAGTACTTCTTTGTACTGAAACAATAAAAGGAGTAAGGCTCATGCGTCCGCAGCCTGTTAAATTCTCTTTCACGTAATGTTAACGGTAAATATGAGTTCTATTTTATAAGCAAAACAGTTGAAAATCCTCGAAAACATTGAACTGCATGCTTGGTGACATAAGGCGTTCGCTACTTAAACGTTGGACGTTTTTCACGCGGTCATCGCGTGGTAACTAGATCATAATTGGTTCATCCGTTTAAGGGTATTATGCCACACAGACAGATACACATCAGACTTATAACATCCTTCTTTTTTGGGATTAAAATGACCTAAGCAAAAATGTTGCTTTTCTTTTCTAGCAGTCATAGGGACAAAGAGTATCATGTCAGGATTAGATTAAATTTACCAGTGGTAACAGAATTAGAGTTAACCACCATTGAAGTGCGATAGCAAAATTTTGGAACTAAATTTGACATGGCTGGCATTGTCCGCCAGTACACAGAATACGATAATAGTACGTATGACATGAGTACGACTGAAGCGCCGCGTCTATAGGAATTGAGTGGTGGCGCAGAATATATGTCCAAACAAAAACATGTACAGCCTTACCGAAAAACTTTACTTAACTTTAAGCATTGCTTAACTTATTTTGTCAACTTCTCGCTGACACGTAATCACATGTGCGGAAAAAAGACAAAGAATTTAAGACGATGGTTAAAGATAAGTAACGTTTTTCGGTAACACTAGTAATGTTAAAACAGAACTTACTTGACTAATCTTCAGTGATGGGATAACTTCTTTAACAAACAGTTCTGCTGAATCACGCCGCAGACTCGCTGTAGGTGGGTCATATTGTTGGTAAGCTGTCTGCTCACTCAGGGATTCCACGTTGTACAATATTAAATGTCCTTCTGAAGTCTGGAATAGATGGTTTATTCTTAATTCCAGTTCTTACATTTAGATAAACTGCCCTCGGGACGGGGTGAGAAGGGGGCTAGGCGGGAGCGGGGTTGGAAGGGAAGCGGGAGTGGGGCAGGTGCAAAGTGGGAACGTAGTAGTAAGTGTAGGGCGCAAGCAGCAGGCTTAAGACAGGTGGCAAACGTTTCTATTTCTACAAACGCTTAGGCTCAGCACAGACAGAGAGGAATAATGCTCACGCGGTCTCGGGCATTTTCTGACGGATCGTGTATGCTCGAGCATGCGCGCGACCTCGCGAGCCTTCGCGAGTAAACCGTTTTGGGTTACCATTCTACCGAAACACGCCAGTTTGTCGCGGTTCGTCAACAGTGGTGGACTGGGATATAATTATAATTGATATGATTATGAGATATGATTATAATTATATGTTCATCTTTACTGATTTGTCGCTATATGCTCTACTCGACACATTATATAAACATTCATGAGATGCTACTAAACATATAATTTTTTTTTCGTCCATTGTACTATTCGATACGTAGATACTTCGGATTAAAAATCTAAAAAAAATCACGTTCTCCCTCTTTGAACTCAATGACAACACTGCACGTAACTATGGCACGTAAACCGCGGGCACCGACTCGACGCTGCACGCGCGCGTTACTTCTCGCGTACCTTCGAGTACGCGCGAGCATTTTTGTCAGATTCAAGCATATATGTACGCACTTTATTTCAATTATTTTAAAGTTATTTTACGAGTGCCCAGTTGCAAATACTGTGATCTGCTCCAACAAACGGATTTATTTTTACTAGACTAATAACTAATACAGTATTTGCAAAGCGTTTTGGCTACTATTTGGGACCCTATTTGTATAATAAAGATCAATATAAACGCGCCAATTATTAAACTAAATCGTTTTCAATGTAAAAATAGGATAACTGGAATTTTCAAAGAGATGGACTATAAGATGACCTCATCATTTATATCGGATGGTTTGCGGTAAGTCACATTTTGTTAACTAAATGATCGACATTATTTTTTATATATTATATATTATCTTGAATGTGTAGTATTATATTATTAAGAAACAAATGTCCGAAATACAGTTTATAACTAGTTCGAAGTGTAACTTATATTATTGTACCTTATTTATACACTAATAAAGAAATTTTGAATTTGAATTGATTTTTTTTAATATTAGTTATACCGAGAAAGTCGTAAAATAAAATCTTGAAAATAATAATAATTAGGGGTACTCCTGCTCATAAAAAGAGGATGAATTTATTTTTTTTCGTCAGCCCACCGTTAAATAGCTAATCAAAAAACATATGTGCGGAATGCGGTAATGCTATTTTGCAATTTAGGGATCCGTTTGCTAAATATTAAGCTATGAATTGATAATTTTCCAAGAGTCCAAGAGAAAAAAAAACATGCTATTAGCATATATGATTAAATTAAAAGGAAAGCTATTACAGCTAAGTAGCCTTTACAAGTTAACCAGTAATAGTCGGTTATCTTAAAAAATGTACTTAGAAAAGTAAAAAAAAATGAATATTTCTTATAATCAAAAGCTATGTATATGTTCATTTCATTCATGTCACATGTTCATAGTATCAAACAAGACAACCTGTTTTAAGTTCACAAAAATTAACGGCTACCTACATTGCGTGTGGCACTACACGTAATTGGCCATTTATTTAGTCATTTAATATAATAATATAGCATATAAGGTTTTTGACTTCGAAGAGACATCCTTTATACGACATTTTGATTATTTACGCCTTAATTAGATTATGACGCCCACGTGCGGGTTAGGAGTGGGGCGGAGCGTAATTTTTTTTGTAATTACAAAGTCGTGGGCAACATCTGTATCTATAAAACATAAATTTCCATTTCCATAAACCAAATGTTTGCAATGATAAGTTTTGTTTCATCAGATCCCCACCACGACTTTCATCAGGCTTCCGCATACCATCAGGCGAGTTGATGGTCAAATGTAGATTTAGTATAAACAAATGCTTTATAGTCCTAGCTCAAGAACCAGTCCCAATCACCAGTGGTGTAGCTAGGCGTGGGCGAAGTGGGCACTCGCCCACGGCCTCGCACTTAAAGGGGCCACACGAGGCCTCTTTAAACAAATAAAAATTTTGTTTGATTTGAAAATAAAACTTTTTTGTTTCAAATCTATATGCTTTTCAATATTCTCCCACCGCGCATTTATATTTATTCACTATCATGACAGTATGTATGTCGTGTTAAAGTATGTTTGGTAAGATAGATTTATTGGGTAGATCTTGGGACGAAAGAAAAGGGACCTCGCTGCTGCGATTTCGCCCTTTCTATATTAGTCCACGCAACGCCACTGCCAATCACTGCCAGAGCGACTGCCCTGCCAGCTGTACCTTGTGTTTATAGACAGTTGTACATCACACATATATAACATCTACATGCTGTATCATCATCAGTCCACTTTAGTCCACCACTGAACATAGAATTCTCTCATTAGAGTATAATCTTGAATTGTTAAACTTTTAAATTGCTTTTATTTATATTTTATTAACTTTAGAAGGACCTCTAAAATTAATATACCGCAATGCATAGCATGGATGAGTCTGGCTTCCATTCCACACCAACATTAACTCCCAGTCTCTGCAGAGATTCATCGCTTCTTTTGTGATAGACAATTGGCACTGAAGGCTGAAACAATTAATTCAACATTTTATTCCTTCTATCAAACACAAATTCATATAGTCTAAGATCCCACTATAGGACAACCTTGACCGAGCTGTTTAATTGATGAAAAGTATTTTATATTCAATTAAATATCTCAATAAATATTGCAAATGGGTTGTCTAAAAAATTTTTAATACAGATGTAAAAAACCATGTTCCATTAATATAACTGCTAAATGTGGATGAAACCATGTTCAGAAACATTTATGCATTAAAATATAAAAACCTGATGAGTTTTTATGGAGAAGAATGACTCTCCTTTACAAGTAATACATAAGTGACTGAAATACAATTTATATACTGGATATTTCTGTAGCTAAAATTATATTATTAAAGAAGATATTACTGTGGTTTGATGTTTTGCTGATTTCCTGATATTTTAGTGCACTTACATATGTCCATGGTCTGCCTGTAATCTGAAATAATGGAACTCAACAAATGCAGTGAATAATAATGAAGGCTGTATAGCAAGCAACTCTCGAAGTTTACATACCTTGCAAAACCACACGGTAAGACAGTCGTCGCTTAAAGATGCAAACAAAATTTTGTCTCGGTTCGAAACAATTTGTCGTATAATTTGATTATCATTTCCAAGAGTTCTCAGAACCTTAGGCCATCCGATTGGAAAATACATTTTACGTACACCCGATTTAAACCATTTGCTAGAAAGTCAATGTTAAAAACTTGATTCACAAATTTACTTCTACGTACAGAGAAATTACTAAGTGTATGTCAACAATAACACGAAAAGTTATTGATTATGGAGGAACCCACTAAAAAGTATTTTTTTACAAAACATTCCGAAACTTTAGGTTGAAGCGAGTTGAAGTTCCACGAACGAAACAGAAACGTCAAACTCAATAATTAATGCACGACTCTTTTGAGAGGATACGGTATTAATGTACAACACGCACGACATTTAAAAAAAAAAACAGGACAAGTGCGAGTCAGCTCGCCCACCGAGGGTTCCGTACAAACAAAATAAAAGGGGGAAATCATATATATTTTCCTTCATAAACCGAAAAATATACATAGTAAAAATATTTAACACCTTTCTTGCCCACCACTCGGATCCGAGTGGGGCGGGGCTACAGTAGCGACACCTCCCACTCGAATCCAAGCGTCATCCGTTCATTTTGTAGTAGTCAGTAAGCCGCCGGAGTTTGAGGCAGTTAACGTTGATTTGCTCGGCCACTCTGTACTTAAAAAAAAAATTCACCAAAATCAAAATTCAAAATTCAAAATTCTCCTAAAAGTTTTGGTTCCCAGCTGAAGTGAAGGGTCTGCAGGGGACGAAGAATGTGTTGAAATGAAATGAAATGAAATGAATATTTAATTGTCCAAAACTATGTACAATTTGATGTTAGGTATAAGAAACCAGTACTTATTAACAGTTTTTCCCTTACGGGCATACAATTTTTTCAACAATATGTCAACATCAATCGAGTATCTACTACATATAATTTATTATAATAATTATAATTTGTTAACTACGGCATACTGTTCCAGAGAGTCAAAAAGTTCCTAAATATTCATTGACAGAGTAGAATCCTTTCTGTTGTAGCCATGTTTTCAGTTCCATTTTGAATTTGGCTAAAGGCAATGTTTTAATGTGCGTAGGTAGCTGATTAAAAATAGTAATAGACATTGTCATGCAACTCTTTTCGTACCTTGCTGTTTTGTTTGTAAAAGTTCTAACAAGCCTAGTTGTATTTCTATTACTACGTTTATACAATTCTGAAGCTGTAGTATATAAGTAACTATTTTGTTTTACAAAGCATGCAATGTAATAGATATATTGGCATGGCAAAGGAAGAATTTGGAGCTCTTTAAAGAGAGGTTTACAAGAATCTAATGGTGCTGCACCAAAGACAGCTCTAATGCATATTTTTTTTGACATATAAAAGCCTTCTTGAAATCCGTACCGCGTCCCCAGACTGATAATCAATCCATACCTCAATAACGATCCGATATATCCATGATATGCTATTAGTGCCGTATTTCTGTTAATTGTTTTACGTAGACGATTTAAAACATATACGTAGCTATTGATTTTTTTACATATTTTTCTGTGTAGTTTCCAATTTAGCTCTTTATCCAATATCAATCCTAAGAACGACGTTTCATTGACCCTTTGTACAATTTGACCATCATAATTTACCTGAAAATTTAAATTGTTAAAATAATGTAGCATGTCTTCGAGATATTAATATTTAAAATTAATTAATTTATTTATTTATTTTTTTATTTTACTTATTTATTTATGTCATGTATATGATTAGAAATATTATTGTTTGCCTTTTTAGTTGTCACTACTACAGATATGTCATCAGCAAATAAAACGCAATTATAAGGCGTTACATTAACTATGTCATTTATATATATTATAAAAAGTAAAGGTCCTAATACACTACCTTGTGGGACACCCATTTCATTAATTTTCTTGTCTGATTGATTACTAGTCACTTTTTTTTTATTATCTGTTAAAAACCTGTTTTAGCTTATGCTAATGAGACTCTTTCATATGATACCCCACATGATACGGTTAATTCACTTTAAAATATGGGCCCTCATTCCTTGCATAGAGACACTATTTTTTGTGATTAAATAAAAAATGACCAGTTTTCGGATTTTTTCATAATTTCAGAGTTCTAGGTCAACGGGAAGTACCCCATAGGTTTTGATTACTCTGTGAGTGTCGAAATGTGCGTTTTTTACGACATATTCGGTTGTATTTTTTTTTACGAAAACTGATAAATTTTATTTTTCTTTCCGCAGCAAGATACTATGGATCTGCGTATATTATGGTTATAATTTCAACTCGATACCTTCACACGTTCCCGAGATAAAGGCCTTGACACCCGGACGGACAGACAGACGGACAACAAAGTGATCCTATAAGGGTTCCGTTTTTTCCTATTGAGGTACGGAACCCTAAAAATTGGATTTAGACCCGCTTAGAACATTTGCCAGTATCAAGTATAAAGATTTCTTCAAGTTTCTTGAATAAAAAATTATAAAAATGTGCTAGTCACTATCAAAGTCACTTAAACAGAAATTTCCCAATTCAAGACGTGCTTCAGTAAAGTGGTGGCGACTTTACTGAAAACTTCTATGGAGTTGCTGACATCGTGAAAAGACACATTTCACTGCTTTATTTCACTTGTCCACACTCACGCACTTGATTGAACACTTAAAGAATGAAATACCACCATTTCTATCACACTAATATTAGAAATAACACAGCGTCGCTTTAGTGCTTGTTTAACACAACCGCCACATTTATCGAAAATCACTTTTAAATGCAGTCTTGTTAAGGATTAAATTTCAGTCCTGTTGGTTAAAAAAAAACTTTTTGCTTTCAAAACTACAAAAATATAGTTTAAAATTTCTTTGTTTCACGACAACGTAATGAAAATTTTGTGCTTGTTTAAGATAAGTACAAAGCTTGAGGCAAATCCAGCATCGAAACAAAAATTTTGTGCTTGGGTAGCACAAGTGCTCCCATCGACCAATCACAGTTCACGACGCTATGTCCACCATTTTGATTGTGTCGTCACTCTGGCTTGAGTACGTGCACAAAACTTATGTCGCTGCCGCAAAATATTTATAAAACAGACGATTTAGTTGTATTACTGTGCTAAAACTACATCGGGATTGAAGAGAAACATGTCTACAACAAAGTATAAAAGGTTTCAAAAGCAAACACAGCTGCAACCTGAGCAATAAGTACTTTATAATTCACACTCCATTCCGTAATGCATTTGAAACAGGGTGTTGTTTTTAATGACTTTAATGAACCGTCAACCTAAGCCCAAGAGTGAGTTCATATATCAACCCGACCCAACCAATGTATCCCCCCCTCCCCCATTTTTTTCATAACATATTTTGCCCCCTATAACAATAAAAGGTAAATAATAAGATAGTAAAAACTAACATAGAATAAAATAATAAAAACAGTAGTAATTATGTAGTACACAACATGTTAAATTAGAATAAAAGTAGATACATAGTAATAAAAGTACTTACAAGCTAAAATAAATGTAAAAATACAACATGTAGACAAACTATGTAACAAATATAATAACCAAAATTGTTAAGAGGCAAATAAAGAAACCCTTGCTCACCATAGCCTTGACTACGTTAGGGAACAAATAGACGGGCTTATGCGCCCGGACAGGTAGGGATAAAAAAAAAGACCCGACCCACTCCACTCCACTTCACTTCACTTTGTTTTATTTTAATGAAGATCACCGAGACAGCACAGCGGATTAGTTGAAGTGACAGTGGGCAGGGCACGAACCGGCAAGCGTAGCAAGAAGACCAGCCACAAGATGGACGTGGAGCCACATGTCCAGCAGTGGACTTCTTGTGGCATAGATGATGATTATTCTATTCTATTCTGTTCCGTTCCGTTCCATTCCATTCATGACAGATACTTGGTTCATGATAGATTCATTTCATGATAGAAACTGACAATATTTTTCATTAAACTGAAGCTTTAAAAAACGCCTATTCACTTTGACCTTGAAAAGATCCAAACTGCACCTCCCAGAAAATAAGAAAATTTACAATTTGTTCAATTCATTTCTAATTATGTTTTGTTGCAGGTATTCTATTCTGTTCTGTTCTCTTATTTTCTGTTCTGTTATGTTATGTTCTATTCTGTTCTGTATGTTCTGTTCTGTTCTGTGTGTTCTGTTCTGTTCTGTTCTGTTCTGTTCTGTTCTGTTCTGTTCTGTTCTGTTCTGTTCTGTTCTGTTCTGTTCTGTTCTGTTCTGTTCTGTTCTGTTCTGTTCTATTCCATTCTATTTTTATTTTAGTTGTGGCTGACAACTCCACAAAATTCGAAATTATTTTTGTGCATGTTTGTTCCACCTCCATATAAAAACTGTAAAATAATGTATAATTCATTACCATCTATAGAAAAAAATAATTACAATCGATTTGTATCTAGCTCATGTATAAAAAAAGACTTTCAAGCCTTAAAAATATAACTATTTAAATAAAATAGAACAAAAACTCTTCTCCTGTAAATGTTTGCCAATGGTAGTAGTTTTAAATAAGCACTTAAGTGATGACAAGTTGAAAAAATAACACAGAGCAACAAAATGTCTAAAGTACGTTCCTGTCAAGACTCAAATTTACGGCCTTACGCAAAACTGTAACTTAACTCTAAGCAATGCTTATTATATTTTGTCAACTTCTCGCTGACACGTAATAACATTTGCGGAAAGAAGACAGAGAATGTAGTGACGAGAATTCTGCCCGTGTATTTTTGTGTGTTGTAGGACCGTACCGATAATGTATGGCAAAAAATGTACAGCCAGGAATCCGAAGTAACGAAGCAATTTGGCGCTTTACAACACGAGATTGTACTTGCTGGTTCCCAATCTTTGCCTGCTATGCGATTCTTAGATGTTAAGATCTTGATTTCGTTCTTAATCAAGTTACCTTCACACTTAACGATTGTTCAGCCGTCTTTACTCATATTCAGTACAACTGTGACGCCAAGTGACGTGATTGTGATCAATCAACAAGCAAATATCTTGAGTGAAGTTACTAGTAAAACCAGTTATTTATTATTTCTGGCTTAAAAGCGTATTTTATTAGTTTTTAGATAAAATATATGAAATTATTAGATGTTATGCAATAATACGTCAAAGCATTGAATGTAGTAGAATAATAAATTTTACTGCTTTATTTCATTTGCCCACACTCACGCACTTGACCGAACACTTAATGAATAAAACACTACCATTTTTGTCACATTCAAAATTCAAGTTCACTTTATTTCGAATAATTAAAATTCATAGCATGTTTTTATAGAATAGTCACATTTAATTACATTATATTAATACGATAAAAAATAAATGTCAATTAGAAATGATAAAATTTAAAATTATAAAATTAAAATTATTTAAATTATATTACATTAATAAGGCGCCCCTAGGGCCTGATTACCCTTACCTGACCACGTAAAAAGGAGGCCCATGTTTTTCGAGTGAATAGTACGTATGTTTGTATGTGGGTATGTTCCTATATGATCGCCTACAAGCCTAAATGGAGAAAATACGAAAAGCCTAAACTAGAATTATTCTAAATAATACGCATCTATAGTTTTAACAGCAGTTCTGCGCATACTTTCTCATAAAAACGTACACTCGACAACATATTAAGCGTAACAAAATGATAAGTTACCCTTCAAAAACTGCTTTTCTGCAGTCGGGTATTTTTTTGTTCCTTTAATATATACACTTGTTTATTTGTATTAGTCATTAAAGTACCGTGAACTTGCTAATACAATCAAATAACTCACAAAAAATAAACACTCTGCAAAAATTGTTTCGCGACTGCCAAGAAAGTAGCACGTATCTTGTAGGTATGTTTTTAATTTTCTATAAAGTCATATGTTTAAATTTAATTAGAAATAATAAATTTGCAATCAATGCATTCAAATTCAATATTTATAATTTTTGATAGCGTAAAAGTCGTTCTTATTCAGTCGCGTATTTCATTTTTATTTTAACACAGATACTTGTATGGTTTATCTGGGCCACAAAAACCTAGGACAATGACAAGATCAAGACAAAGGCAATATCAATGACTCAAATTACTTCCAAGATTTAATTTTAAAACCCCTTTTTAAATTTTCGCTCTCGCTTCGCTCGCGATTTTTTACCAATTTAACATAGAAGTACTGTGGGCTCACTAATACGAGAAATAAAGCAGACCGTGAACCCCCCTCCCCCCCCCCCATTGTCCGTTGCTGAACACACCTGGTGAGGCGCGTCCTCATAATTAGCCTAGGGCGGTCAGAACTCTTGATCAGTCGCTGGCCGCCCCTCTCAATTACATACCATTGATATTCAAAATAAAACAAGTTTATGAAAATAATACAGAGCAACATGTTTCTATGACGTTCCCTCCAAAACTCCGAGTGTGATACTCACGCACAAAATAAATGTTTGCACTACAGCGGGGCAATTCAGTTATTCAAAACCGATCCGTACCTGAACCTTGTGCGAAGCATTTCCTGTGGTCCAATTCAGTTATTCAAGATCGTTCCATAGCCGAACCATATGTGGAGCGTTACCCGTCGGCCGCCATAGTTTTTTTGATTCAGTCACTTTTATGTCATACAATTGACACATTTGATGAAACGTAACACGTCCTTCCCTCGTTACTAAATCAAAAAAATATAGCAGCCGATAGGAAATGCTTCGCACAAGGTTCAGCTACGGATCGGTTTTGAATAACTGAATTGCCCCCCTGTCGGCTGATATCTTTTTTTGATTTAGTAACGAGCGAAGGACGTGTTACGTTTCATCAAATGTGACAATTGTATGACATAAAAGTGACTGAATCAAAAAAACTATGGCAGCCGACGGGAAACGCTCCACATATGGTTCGGCTATGGAGCGGTCTTGAATAATTGAATTGTAATAATGCACAGGCAGGAATACGAAGCCTTTTTTGTCCGATTCATAAATTGGAAGCAGAATTTTTAGATGGTCTAAGATTGGAAGTTACTTGGAAGCTGAAAGATACTGGCTTGCTATTCCTGCTTGTATATTATTTGGTTGTGCATAATCTGGTTGTAAATTATTGGGACTCTTTTTTCACATTCTGTCTGACGCTATCAACAACCAATAAATTGGTTTTGCAAGTTCGCCTAATTTCAGTAAATATTACCTTCTTTTTCCCAGAAATTGTAAATGAAACATAAAAATGTTACTATAACACCATAAAATATAGTCGATACGGTCATAAGAATGTGTATTGTGAGTAATCCGTATGAGCTGTGTGAAAACAAACACCATGTCGGAAGAAATTAATTTGAGTACAAACAGCCTTTGCACAACGACGGAAGACGCGTTTGAACAGTTCCAGGCGGGTGCTATACTTGAAGAAGATGGATTCATCACTTTATCTGATATTGTGTCACCCCAGCCAGAGGTGCCCGATCTTAGTAACGAGCTGAACGAAATTCCATACGACAATGAGGTAGTTTTGACTTCGATAAATGACGAAGATACGCCGCTTAACAGCTATGCTGAATCTAATCAGCACTTGAGTAATGAACACAAACAGCAAAATTCAGATGCATGTGAAAATAATGACTTATTGAAAGTTGAAAGTTCCCTTAGTAAAGCCACTTATAAGACATCTGGGAAAATAAATAAAAACCGGAAAAGAGGCAGAAAGAAGACAAGTTCTATTCAAAACGACACAAGTGAGAGTATAAGTCTTGAAACTGAAAACAACTCATTTATAGACAATCAAGCAATTCAGGATAATGTCCTCAGCACAACAGTTAATAAAAATAGCACAGAATCAATTCGTGATCTACAAGAGGAATCAAAGTATCCTCGAAGAACTAGACGTGAAAGGGTTCTCAACTCTCATAAATATCCCCAAATATCCGAAGCATTTAATAATGATATACCGTCAACTAAAAACACACCAGGGAAGAGAAGGGGTAGGCCTAAAAGGTCAACACTTGAAAACTTTACTATATCAGAACCTGACTCTACAAATATTGATACTGGTTCATCAGTTAAAGGCAATTTGAGTTTCACAGAAAATAATGAACCGTTGCCTTCTAAACAGCAGCTTAATAGTAAAAAAGGGAGACGTGGTAGACCTAAGGTATATCAAGCAGGCTTAGAACAAATTAACACTAATGATACATCTATTACTAGTGATGATATAGATGTGCCTTTGGCAGAATTCAAGAAACCTACCCGTAGAGGCCGTAAAAATCTTGAAGAGTCTTATGAGCAGCCACCAAATATTACTGAAGAATCTGAAAAAACTAGTGAGCTTAATAGCTCTCAGCTTGAGGAGAAAAAGTCCGAAAATTTAAATGAGACAGTCCCAGAAAATAATACTGAGAATATTTTGCTTCAATCTGATGACATAGATATTGATGATGATGATGATGGAGATAATATTTGCTTGAGTAAATTAAAAGAAAATATTCACAATATTACTGAAAATTTAAATAACATTGTAAATGCAGATGATACTATGCAAAGTAAAACTGCAACTATTGACAACAGTGATCCCAACATCTCTATTATCGCAGATTTTGAGGAACATATTGACAAAATAGTAAAAGAGAATTCTTTAGATGCAAGTAATCTTGACAACAATACTGATCAATCACTCCTTGTAGAAGATACATCTAAACGCCCTAATCGAAGAAAAGCTAAAAAAAAATTTAATTACGAAATAGATTCTGATGAGGATCCATTTGCTAATATGGAGTTATCTGATGATAACAAACCAAAAACAAAGAAAAAGGGAAAATATGCTGATGATGATGATTATATCCCAGGAAACAAAAGAGGTATTGGGCCCTCCTCATCAGACAGTGAGTTAAACGAAGAGGAAAAAGATTTGAGAAAACTGAAAAAGAGGTCTAGTAAAAGAAGCAGGAAAAGGATATCTGACCTTGAAGAATGTACAGAAATTCCATTAACTAGACTTGACGATGAACCACTTTCAATGAAGCCACCAGCTGAAGCTTGGGCTACATCTAATGAATTTGAAAATTTCATAGCACAAAAAATTCAATCATCCTCTAGTTTGAAAATTAAAAAAGTTTCCTCTAAGCAGAAGACGGATAATATAGTTGCTCCTCTGGATATCCCAGTATTAAACCAGAATGAGCCAAAGAAGTTTATTGAAAGTGGAATGCAAACAACTAAAACCCTCACTGTCTCAACTGGTATGCAAACATGTGTACCATATGATATTCCTGTAAAATTCAATTTGAAACTTACACCACAACAGTCTGAGAAAGCTTGTGCATTCTTAAATAGTGTTGTAAAAACAACAGCAGAGCTTGGTCAGCTAATGAAAGACAAATCTGAAGATTTTATGAAAAAGAAAATAAATGCTGATAATGTAACAGACACATTTAAAATGGACTACTGCGTTAGGAAATCTTTTTTGCTGTTTAAACTTGCTAAGCATAACCTTATACAAATGGAAGAAGATTTAGCAAAACAGTATGATGAGTTTTTGAGAGATAACAAACTCTCGTCTAGCAGAGAGGAGCCAAAGAGTATTGCACCAACACCAAAAGCAGACAGCGATAGTGATTGTGAAATTGTGGATGTTAAAGAAGTTCCAAGTACTTCTATAAACAAAACAAAGGATTTGAAACCAAATAAAACTGTTTTTCTCAACAAAGAACTTTCTATCAAAATAGCAAAAAAACCAACAGCTGATAAAAATGTTGATGTGAAAGGAAGACATACCATCTGGATCAATGATTCGGTGATGGTAAAAAAAGTTAAACCTACGCAGTCTTTTTTAGCCCAGGACAGCCGAAATAAAAAACCTCCTGATTATGTTACTGAGAAAATGGTAAGTGATTTTTTTGAAAATTACTATCGTCAAAAAATAGTGGCACTGTGTGCTCCATATATAAGCGCTGAGTGGTCTGGTGTACACAAAAAATATGCATGCTATTATTTTGTAAAATGCAGTGATTTTGATGAATCTGACCTGAAAAGCAGTGAGATTAGTCAGAATATGATTGAAATCAACACAAGTACATCCAATGGAAACTACAGCTCTAATGAATTACTAGAGACACATAAGAACAATCCAAAATCACTTGCTTCTTTTTGCATTGAAGTTGTGCGTAAATGTTTGTCTGTCCATAATTTCAAAGAAGCAAATGAAGACATAACATATGATCTTGCAGATGGGAACAACAGGAGCGGACCACTAACTTTATTTCGGCTGTGTTATCAATCTTTACAAATTGAACCACATTGCGACATATCAGTTGAACTGCCCATACTGAATAACATAGAAGAGAAATCTATTATATCACTCACTGTACCTACATTAAAATCTTTGTGCTATAACAGAGTTGCACAATTGATGCACTATGAAGAAATAGAGGAAAATAGCAGTCATATCAATGATCATATACATGAACCGAATTTTATGTTTGATGAAAGCTGCTACTGTGAAAATAATGTTTATTCACACAATGGTGAGGATCAAGTGTCAGAAGACAATTTCTTGACTAGTTTTACTTTTATTGATAAGCAAAAAGATATAAAATCACTTTGTACTCTATGTGTAAATGCAATTCAAACAATATTTAGAGATCAAGACACCACATGCAATGGAAACTTAGAAAACCTCATTGAAATAAGCCAGGAGGTTAGTTGCATCAATACCGAAAGTAATTCACCGAAACCATTAAAACTTATTGTTTATGAGAATATCAAACATACCATGTTTAGCAATAAACTAACAAACTATATTGTTGAAGAGCCTATTTGCCAAACAGATGAAGTGTTTCATGGCCAAGATAATTCAGAAGATTTTACTATAAACTGTATAAATACCATGTCAGAAGAAGCATTCCACAGTCTGCAGGCTGCTGATGAGTTTCAGGATGAAGATGATTATGAACCTGATGCTGAAGATTTTTGTGATGATAATGAAGAAGATGAAAACGAGTGGGTATCACAAGTCCAAATGGAGGTGGTAAGAGGAGGTGGTGTGTCTTGTGACATACCTGTCAACAATGTTTCGGATAATGTTTCTCAAGATACAGCTATTGCTAATGTTTGTGTCACGACTTCCATTAATGCTGTAGAAAATGAATTTGGCGATGATAATACCGAAAATGATGAACAATTACTAAACACACCACATTCAACTCTTGAAAATATTAATATCGTTCTTGTTAAACAAGAACCTCAAGATGATGTTGGAGAAAATATTGTTGATTCTTCAATTGTTAAAACAGAACCGGCTTTAGGTTTAGATGGAATGACTATTATACCTGAGAGTATTGTAACTAAAAGTGAAATGATGGAACATGAGCATAACACAGTTGTTGAAGCAGATGAACCAGCTGAACTACAAAGCAAAGCTTTTGATGTGAATACCTTTGAACAGTTTCTCCAAAGGAATAAAATGATGAATCCAATAGATGAAGACAGTGATGAAGACTTATTTGGAGGCATGAGAGAGAGAAGAGAGCATGAACCTGACCATGATGCAGAAAACGAAATGAATGAAAGTTTGTTAATTCCACAAACATACGAGCCATTAAATATTGATAATGCTAAAGGAGTGTTAATGGAGAGTAGTTCAGATGAAAACAAAGATGGCCCAAAAAAACAAGGCAAAAAGAAAGTGGAAAAGAAAAGAGGAAGGTCGAAAAAAGGTAAAGAAGTTAAAAGCAGTAATGTCAAAGAAATCCCTACTCCTACAAAAGAAGATCCTGTAAAAGAAAATCCTGTGAAAGAAAAAGCCCCAAGTAATGAACTGGCCATGCTCACTAGAAGAATGCGTGATAAAATAAGGCAAGAAGAAAAAAAGATAGACTCCTCAGATTCAGAAAGTGATAATATAGCTCTTAGTTTAAGAAAAGATAAAATTAAGTCAAAAGATAATGAAAAAGTTAAATCATCTAAAAGTTTAAAACAAGGCGAGACTTCTTCAAACTATAAAAACGTAGATGATGAAATACAATGCAACAATGTTGACTCTACAGATCAATCAGTAGAAAACAGACCAAAAAGCAATGATCCTGATGAATTCACAGGATTTAGTGCAATAGATCAGAATGAAATTTCTAGTTATCAAAAATACATGCAATTTGTATATGACAAAATAGTGCCAACAGAAGATGACAGTAAAATAGAAGAAAATGTTAGTAAAGATAAAGAAACTGAAGGTTCTATCAGACCAAGCTCTCCTTTGATTAATCCTGACCATCCTGTAGAGCTCTTAGAATGCGAACCGACTATGCCTATTTTCGACGAAGAAAATATGCGTCAATCTGCAAAACAACCAAAGAAAGCCATAGGGAAAAAGAAAGAAAATAAAGTGGAAAAAGCCCCACCTTCATTTAATGAACGAGATGGTTGGCACATTTATAATATGGATCCCACTGATATGAAATTGTACCAAAAATGTGAAATACCTCTGGAAAAGTTACCAGAATCGTTTGTTGACACATATCTAGAATACCATGACATTACTAAAAGAGACAGCATTGATAAGGAAGTCGACAGGTAAGATTTATTTATGCAAAGATAATTTAAAAAACATGGATTTAGGTAAAACTTAATTTTTAAAGGTGTCCTGACTCCTATTCTCTGTGTATCTATATGCGGATTTCTAAGAAAAAGGTAGCAAAAAGGTAGGTGAAAAATATGTAAATATTTTTTTTTGTACCATTGATGTGAGAAGTGAAGAGAAGAGAAGAAAGATCTTTGGGTATTAAAAAAAATACCTTGAATGTTGTTTAAATTATTTTAAAATAGTAATTATATCTCTATTAACTTTCAGGTTAGCAAATCTACAGTCTCTCAACAGAGCAATTGGTCCAAAAGAAAGCAAAATTAAAATCAAGCAAAAACCTAAATCTTCAATACCTTCAGAAACTTCTGACAATGGGTCTCGAGCAGCCAGTCCTGCTAATTCTGATCATTTTGCCGAGCTTACTCCATCTGAAGATGAGGGTGCTAATGTTGAAGATGAATTGCCACCACCAGTGAGTATGGTTTAGATATCCACATAAAAAATTTATAATTTGCTTATTAACAGCCTCGGCATCTTTCTTGCTCAGGCTTTAAACTTTTGGACTTCAATGCTAAATTTCTAGTCTATACTAGGGAAATAGAGTGTCACTTTGATGATAATGCATTGATACAACAGTGCCGTTTACATGTCCATTTAAAAGCGTGATTCACAATTTCTGTTCTGCTATTTTTGAGTTTGTTTTTATTTTCAACCGATTTTGAAAAAGGTTCTCAATTTGGTTGTTTTTTTTTTAATCGACTTCAAACAAAGGTGACTATTAATGTCTGGTTCCTCATAACTTTATATTATAAATCGATTAGGAAAATCCTTTTTTAGGGTTCCGTACCTCCAAAGGAAAAAACGGAACCGTTATAGGATCACTTTGTTGTCCGTCAGTCCGGGTGTTAAGACCTGTATCTCGGGAACGCGTGAAAGTATCGTGTTGAAATTAAAACCATATATGCAGATCTCTTGTCTCTTGCTGCAGAAAGAAAAAAAAAATTCTCAGTTTAAGTAAAAAAAAAGTTACAGCCGAATAAGTATGTCGTAGAAAACGCACATTTCGACACTCACAAAGGAATGAAAACCTATAGGGTACTGCCCGTTGACCTAAAACTATGAATTTTGGTTTTGGTAAAAGAAAAGGAAGCATTGTGTTATAGTACACATATAGGAAAAAATCAGATAACTGGACATTTTTAATTTAATCACAAAAAATTGTGTCTTTATGCAAGCAAGGAGGGTCTAAATTTTAAAGTGCTTTAACCATATTGTGTGGGTATCATATTTTTTTTTTATCAGCCCTGTTAGTACAAACTGTCCGACTGCTGGGAACGGGCCATCTTCTCATTGTGAGAAGGGTTAAGCCATAGTCTGGCACGCTGGCCAAGTGCGGGTTGGCAGACTTCACACATCTTCAAGATCATTGAGAACTCTCAGACATGTAGGTTTCCTCACGATGTTTTCCTTCACCGTTTGAAGTTGGCGGCAATCAACAATACGCACATAACTTCGAAAAGACAGGAGCCTGCCGTGGGATTCGAACCCAGGACCTGCGGATCGCAAGTCAAACGGTCTCACCACTAGGCTGCCGTAAACTCATATGAAATCATAGGGTATCATATGAAAGAGCTTAATTAGCACGAGCTAAAACAGGTCTTAAAATATTTTTCTATTTATGAAGGAAAATATAAAAAAAAATATAATTTACCCCTTTTATCTACTACTTCTGTGGAAGAGTCTGTCTCTCTCTCTTGTCGGGTTTTTTTTTGTTTGAAAGAATATACTTTCAGATTGGTCCCATAAAATATATTGGTCTTATAAAAATCAGTTGAGTAGTTCGGATTTTATAACAAAATAACTTATAATATGTCATCTAGGTAAACACAATTACGTGTTTGATGTCTTTTATTTAAATTTTTTATATTATTTGACTCAATATTATTTCAGGTACCACAAAATGCCTCTGAGATCAATATAGCTAAAACTTCTCTCATGGACGATCATGAAAGTGATTCTGATGGAGGAACAAAGAAGATTAAAAAAGAAATTATTGAAGGACACCTGGAAGGAACAAAGGAGATTAAAAAAGAAATCATTGAAGGTGACAAATGTGACCAAGCTGATCAAGTTGAAGTGAAAACTAGACCCGGGCCTAAATCGAAGACCAAGATGAACAAGCCAAAAGTGGATACTCTACCACCATCACAATCCCTAATGCTCACTGCGGATAAAATGATGAACAAAGAGCTGACTTTGCTACATGCTCCCATAGTAATGAAGGAAGAGGTTAAAGAAGCTACACCTAAAGAACCAAGCCCCAAAGAAGAGACTAAACCGAGGAAGGTAAAGTATTATTATTTGTTCTTATTCATGTAGGGGTAATAATGCTCAGAATAGGACTGCACTTAGGATATTTCGTGCTTATCCCCCTACCAGCATTTACCGGAACAAATCCAGCACCTTTTCTTATATTTATTTTTCAGCTCTACAGACACAGGTATCCTTGACCTTTGTCAAATTTACCAATTACGATTACAATTTCGGAAATAAGTGGAAGTTAAAAAATAAAACAAATATGCAGTTGCGGATCTAACCCTCAAAAAAAGGTTGGAAAAGTTGATCGACACTCGATAACTTGTAAAGCCTACTTAGCCATCATAGTTTTCCTTTTAATTTCATCATATATTCTACTAACATGGATTTTTTCATAACTCCAAAGTCAACCGTTTAGCCGGTAGAGGGGCGAGACACGTGACTAACAAAAATTATCACTTCAAAGATTAATATTTCGCAAACGGGTCCCTAAACAGAAAAATAGTTTTCGTACACCCACAATATTTTTTGATGACATATCCAACGATACCCACACGATGGGGTTTTGATTTGACTACCTCTACTATTATATGATAGTATTTTGTAATTATTATTCACATTTATTTATTAAGGTTCTTAATTTTAAATTTTTTACAATTCAAATATAAACATATAAGAAAAGAACATAAATATTGTAAAAAAACTTAAAACTAGTGTGCCGCCGGCAGCGGGGCAGGGCTCAAGCTGTCGACGGTAAGGGCTACAAACTGAGGAATCTCTCTCTAATTATTATTATTATTAAGATAAGTAAGTATTTTGTACCTATTTTAGAGGAGCTCAAGAAACTTGGCAATGCGAGACCGTCTCAGGACCGAGGATGATTCGTCTTCAGAAGAAGAAAAGCAGTGGGTGTCTACTAAAGAGAAACTTCTTAAGAGAGTAGGGAAGAAAGAAGATGCTATGTAAGTTTTTTATATTTAAACACACTGCAATTTAAAGTCTTGTTGGCTCACCAATGACTTTGGGTTGTTTTGTATATAAAATATTACTTTATTCTTTGTTGGGGTATCATTGTGTGTTGTTTTTAGTCGGGGTTTTTAATTTATAATATTAGTTCCTTATTATTTTTTCACTAACCATTGGTTGCATAGCAATGGTTACTAAAAAGATCATAATTATTAATGCGGACTTGACAGAATATTAACCAACCACCATTTAGGCTACAAGACGCCATTTTGTCTAGCTAAGTGGTCTATAATATGGTCTACATATATAAAATTATGCCTTGGATTTTTTATGAATGAAAATACAGGCAAACATGGGTTCACTAAAATGAAACCTAGCTAGATCGATTTATTGTCCCGAATCTACCTATATACCAAATTTTATCAAAATCATTGGATCCGTTTCCGAGATCTTTAAATATATACAAGAATTGCTCGTTTAAGTATATTAGATATAATGTTTTGTGCTTAGTGCGGACGATGCGAAACGCGCGAAGCTTGTGGATGACTTCATCGAGAGACGCGGCGAAGGGCCTGAGAACAGACGTGTGCAGACGCGCAGTCGCAGGTCTAGGAAAAAAATACTGGAGAGATTGAAACAACAGAGGTAATATTATCCTGACCATGGGCGTATATAATAACGGGCCGGGTGGTCCAGGCCCACCTCAGAATGGCCTATAGTCCACCCCTGGATTTTGGGTTACTCATCTAAGTATATAGAGACACCAGGGCCTGAAGGCTGCTATTTGAACTATCACTCGTTAAGCGTATTAGCGAGTGACGAACGAGTGATAGAACAAATTACAGCCTTGAGGCCCAGCCTAGTTGCTTACAACTGGTATCATGCTGAGTTAGGGCTGGACAATGTGACAAATAACTTATTTATTATGTTATTTCTGTATATGTTGTTTTACTATCTATGTTTTTTGTCATAATAAATTCTATGTCTTATCTATTATACTCTATACTTATATAAATGTTACAAAGAAAAAAAAAAATGTAGGTGTTTTGTTTGTATTTAAATGTTTGCTACATAATCAATTTCGAAATTTTCACTATGATTGGTGAACTCAAACCTAAAAATTCCAGATTTACATGAAATAGGCTTCAAGCGGGTTAGCATGGAACGTAGACAAACCGTCTACCGTTCCATGCTAATCCGTTTTATCCACCTTTCAGAAGAAATCAACCTTCTGAGCTAGGCCAGCAATATTACATAACATTTCGCCTTTATTTTAATATCAGCTCTTGGAGTATTATATTGTAGTAGTGGTCGAAAAAAAATAATCAAAATGGCAGTCAGTATGTAATAGTATGTATGCCAAACTCCATAGTAAAATCTTCAAATAATTTTGACAATTTAATTTTTAGTATAAAATTCTTAGGCTTGAATATCAAGCATATAGTTCACCTAATCCCTCTATTTATATTGCGTAATTCCGTAGTGTTTTGCTTATTACAGGGTTCTTTCAAAGGAATTACTTGGAGAACCTTCTCTAGACACGACGCCGGGCGGCAAACGAGGCGCCAATGCTGGCCTGTTTAAGGGACGGCGTAACATCAGAAAGGTAGGTACAGAAAATGTGATGTCTATGGTGTTGCGCAAAAGACGTCAGTTTCGGAGTTGATCGACACTGGAAAAACAAGTATATATATTAAATCAAAAACAAAAAACTCGACTGCAAAAGAGCAATTTTTGCAGTATAACTTACGATTTCATTACGCTTGATACGCTGTTGAGTGTACGTTTTTTTGTGAGAGAGTATGCGAAAAATCGCTGTAGAAGGTTATAAGTGCGCATAATCATTCTAGTAAACTTGTTTATTACGAAAAAGTTCGAGGTTATGAAAAAATGCGTTTTTTTTAATTTGCGAGAAATGTATTATTATTACAAAAAATATAACAACACAAGCTAGTGAAGACAAATCTAAATCCTGGCACTTCAAAATCGGTAGCCGTTTAGACTGTAGGCGATCATATTTACATACATACTTACATACACTCGAAAAACATAACTCTCCTTACGCAGTAGAGTAAAAATAAAATGACTGACAGAGGTGTATATTTCTTTTACAGGTCATTGACAAGAAATCCTTGCAAAAAAGCACAGTATTGGCGAACATGGAGGAGTTCGAAAGGAAACGTAGATTGAATGCAAAACTTATTCAACTGGTACGAATATTTTGTATTATGTTTCTTTTATTATTGGATTTGGACCCGCTTAAAGCATTTGCCAGTGTCAAGTATCCATATTTCTTCAAGTTTCTTGAATAAAACGTTTAAATGTTCTAGTCACAATCTAAGTTATGTATACAGTCATTTTCAAATTTAAGTTGTGCTTCAGTTAGGTGGCGGCGACTTTACTGGTAGTTTGTATGGAGTTTTGCAGACAACGTGAAAAGACACGTTTCGTCGGTTTATTTCATTTATTCACTCGCGCACTTCATCGAACAATGAAAAAATATCACCATTTTTATAGCATTAAAATTCAAAATAATACTAGGTTAATAAAAGGACAACATGTTTTGATGATGTTCGCGCCAAAACTCCGTATGTATTGCACAGCGCGTGTTTTTCCAAACATCAAGAAATAACTACATTACATAAATTGTGTGTATGTTTTTTGAATGTCTATGTCATAATACTGGGAAACTTTGTAAACATATAACAGAATACAGCATTCTTATAATGTGACAGCGTCAAAATTTTTACTGTTATGTGCTTTACATATTTTCATGCCGTGGAAAATATGAAAATGCACAACAAAGATTTTAGCCCCCTGCATAACTCTTAATTTTCCTTAAAAAAAATAAAACACTAACTGTTTTATCGTTAGGCATTTTTTTTTGTAACTTGTTATACTATGAATTGGTAAATGCACAATTAGTTGTATGCTAATTTAAATCTCATGCAAAATGTAAATGTATTATTATTATTCATTTATGACGTTCAAAAGTGTACCAAAATGTATGTACCTAATTGAAATAAATGAATTGAAATGTTTACTAGCGTGAGTTGCTCGGGTGCGAGGAAGGCGTCAACGTCCTGGTGATCAATGACGAAGTATGCCTCGAGTATGACTTCAAGGAGCAGCGGCCCGTCGTCACAGTGCACCCGTTTTTCACCAAGGTCATGAAGGCGCATCAGGTTGGCACACAAATCATACCTAAAAACACGTACGAAATGCTCAAAAAAAATTAAAAGTTTTTTTTTTACGGAATCGTAAACATCTGTAGATAAATCTTGTTCTGTGGTTAATGTAATGTACGACCATATCTAAATTCGACTGGTCTCACAGCTCAAGTTGGTAGAGTGTCAGCTGTAGGTCGTAGGTTCAATCCCCAAACAACCCCAGACAAACATTTGTGTGATGAGCATGGATGTGTGTTCTGTGTCTGGGTGTTTCTAGGTACATATGATGTATGTATTTACAAAAAAAAGTATATATACATATTATGTATTCTATCAAACATCTAGTTCCCACATAGTACAAGCTTTGATTAGTTTGGGCTAGATGGTGTTGTGTGAAATTTCCAAAAAACATGAAGATTCTGTCCCACTTAGCAAAAAATCTGCTATACATAGATTCAGAATATGCCACAAATATGTCTTTTATATTTTAGTACGTATTCGTAAAATGAAAAAAAAAAGTTTTGTTAACAACTTAGTTTTTGTCCTTATTTGCCATAGTGAAGGTTTAGGTGTTAAACAGGGCAATGGCAGAAAACTGCTTCAAGTAGTGTTCAGAATTCCCCTGCCATACTTCTTGTAATAGATGACATTTGTTTGTTCCAGTACGAGGGTGTAAAGTTCATGTGGGACGCGTGCTTCGAGTCGCTGGCTAATATTGAGGCTGGTCACGGCGGCGGAGGCTGCATCCTCGCCCACTGCATGGGGCTCGGCAAGACGCTGCAAGTGCTCGCGCTACTGCACACGGTTAGTACAACGCACACAAGCGCACTTGTCCACGCCCACACGCACGCGAGTTTCTTATTGCTTTGTCAACGTATCCTAGTTTCAGTCCACAGGCTGATTTTAAATAATAACCTATGTATAAAATATGTATAAAACAATAACTTTCGCATTTAGACAATAACCTCGGATCCAAAAGATCGGATTTTTGTTCGAATCTTAATTTTCCGAATATGTTTCTTAGAATTGTTTAATTCCAGGACTGTCAATAATCAGAATCCATCTGATTAGATTTGGAATCCATTTCTTTCTACTTTTTTCTTTATTTCCCTTTTTAAGGCGAAGATTACATGTTGAATAGATATTGCGATCCGTGGCTATTTATACCATATTGTGAAAAAAAATATTTACAGAGTGTAAACTGAAATATTAGCAGATAATAAATAGATATGAATAAAAGTATTCTGAACGGATCGTGATTCCACAAATCATGATAAATATTGAACGTTGGGCCATTGCCTAAGTAAATAACATTTTTTCCCCTGTTTTTTTTTTAAATATAAAATAGTCATTTATAAACTGTTGTCGCACGTTCTTTTACCAGCAATTTACGCATTTTTCATACAACAGGAGAAAACTGTTTTCTACCCTTAAATATCCGATTTCAATATTTCTTTTTTTTATAAGATTGGAACTATTAATGGCTATGTTTCCACGGACTGCTTTTTTCAAAATTTAAGCTAAAAAAAAGAAAGGAAGAGAATGTTTAAAAATGATGGTGTGACGATCTTGATGCATTCCAGAAAGATTGGCAGGAGGCAGCGATGGGCAGCGATTTATGGAGGGAAGTGGGAGAAAACTTTGCCCAGGAGTGGGACAGTATAGGAAAAAAAAAACAAAAAAATCGTTAACTTCGGAATTGTAACGAAATTTGAACAAAGCAAACCGTAGAGGCATAGACGTTTATGATATAAATCAGATAATAAAAAGAATCATCGAAATCTGTTAAAGATAGAAAAAGTTTTCTCCTATTTGTAAGATAGATCGCGCGACAAACACTCTCAAGTAGATATGGTGAAAACTAGTATTAATGTTTTCTAAGGTTTTCGCGATTGTTATTCATTGAATCTCAGCCTCAACACAGATCTTCGAGACCTGTTGACACCGTGAGCGATTTCTGCGTGCATAGGGATCGTTTTTAGTCTAGTAAAAATAAATCCGTTTGTATAGAGCACATCAGAGTATTTGCAACTGGGGGGGATTCTTTGAAATTATGATAGGAAAATAACTAAAAATTATAGATCAACAATAATTCCCGATTTTTAGACTAGCTGCGTTCCGCGGGCTACTCGCGTAGTTATGAAAAACGGTGATGATTATGATGATAAGCTTATGTCCGTCTCCAGGTCCAAAACTATCTCTATAAAAAAATTCATAACAATCGGTTCAGCTGTTTGAGCGTGTAAAGGTAACAAAATTAGCTTTTATAATATCATTATGAAATTGTGTCAAATGTATTTCAAAATACCAGTACATTCATTTAAATAACAATAAACTTAGTTGTCTTTTATGTTGTCATAAATATTATTTTTACTAGACTATTTGCATAAAAACAGTAGGCGGTAGTAATTAATCTAGTCTCACCTGGCACCACGGAAGCTGCAGTGTTCGATACCTTCAGGTCATAAAATTATGTAAAATATACGCGATAAATACGTTATAATTTGTTTCATTTCAATTCAAACTCAGGTCCTGACCCACCCTCGCTCCGGCATGCACCGGGTGCTCGTCTGCTGCCCGCTCTCCACGGTGCTGAACTGGGTTGACGAGATACACAAGTGGATCGGACCTGTCACCGACCAGATCAAGGTACGCGACGTTACAGCCGTCTGCACAGTCTGCGCAGTGCGCAAATCTTTTTAACAGACAAACGACAAGTGGTAACGTTTCTATTTTGAACCGACTTCCTAAAAGGAAGAGATTTCAATTTATCGGATTTAAAATAAAAAAATAATTATGTGTGTTCCCCGATTACTCGAAGATACCTGGTGGTGGCAGAGAATCCAAGGCCATGACGCCGTTTGACGCCACATTTGACTGTGCTTAGAGGCTTAGATCGAAATGAAACTGAGTTGACCGTTAACCAGATTAGTAACTCTACCTTTTCATAGTTTTTAAAACCATTTCAAAAACTTTTTATGTCTTTTACAAGCCAAAGAGTCTGAGAAGGAAACTACAGGTAATAAAAAGAATACTATATTTACTATGCTTTGGTCCTTTGGTTTTATGTATTTGTATATCGTTCAGCGTAATTTCTACATTGACCTGAGACAAATACAAAGATAAGTTGTTGTGTAACCAGACATAGAGTACAGACTCTATTAATACTATATACAGAATTGCGACACTGTTCCCCGTCGATTTCAGGTTCCTCATCCGCATCGCGCTTCCGCCTGGTGATTGTTGGAAATCAGGCTGCACGAGTCGGCACTATATAAACATTGATTACCAATCACGGTAATCGTCACATCTCCAATGACATAATGTCTACGCATGCGTGATGTTTGGATTCCACTTGAAGCGCTTCAAGATATATCCGCGTGACGCGTCCCGTCTCATAGTACTGACAAGCATCGCGTGCTTCAAGCGCTAAGAATTCAATCGACATCAGCTGACCAGCAGTAGACCAGTGACATTATATAGACGTAAACTTGTGTATGTGTTCTAAATAGCGTGACGTTGTATAAATGTCCAAAGTTGATGGAAGTCGATTAGTGAAAGGTTAAATGGCGCTGTGTATAAGTTTGTATCAATATTTACCTGCTTATTCATTTATCAAATTAATTATTTATTAGACAGTGGCCTTGTGGCTCAGTTGGTAGTATGTCTGCCTGCCGAACTATAGGTCGTGGGTTCCATCATCCCCACCCAGGGCAAACATTTGTGTGATGAGCATGGATGTTTGTTCTGTGTCTGGGTGTTTCTATGTATCATATGTATATATTTACAAAAAAAAGTATATATGTATTCAGCCATCTAGTTCCATAGTACAAGCTTTGCTTAGTTTGGGCTAGATTGTGTTATGTGAAATGTCCACAAATATTTATTTATATTTATCAAATCTGCTCGAAATGCTAGCATTATATTTACAGTTAACATCTATATTCCATAGGTGTTCGAGCTCTCCAAACTGAAGAAAACTTACGAGCGCGCCTATCAACTCGAAGACTGGTACAACGGTGGCGGGATCTTCATAATCGGCTACGAGCTGTTCCGAAGTCTCACGACCCTCGACCCCCTCATCGACGAAGTACGGCCGACGATCATCAAAAAGATACGCACAGCGTTGTTAGATCCCGGTCCGGATATAATCATCTGTGATGAAGGGCATCTGCTGAAGAATGACTGCTCGGTGCTTGCGGTCGCTATGAGCCGAGTGGTCACTAGGCGCAGGATCATATTGACCGGTACACCGATGCAGAATAATTTGAGAGAGTATTACTGTATGGTTAACTTTGTGAAGCCTAATCTGCTGGGGACTTACTCGGAGTATTCTAATCGGTAAGACTTATAATTTTTAACGACCTTATCTTCATAAATGTGTATGTGTGTATTATTTGTATTTGTGTGTGTTATATACAGACGTCAGCTTGCATATGTGTTTGAATAGCTGACTGACTGATCAGCGCGCCGTTGTATGGAGTGTCCTCGTCTTATATAAAAACATATATGTACATGCAAACGTTCGTACTCATACAAAATATAGACATTCTTGTTGAAATCTTCTTTTTGCAAATAGATTAAAAAGATGATATTCACATAAAATAGGCCCTTAAAAATCGATTTATATCTTCTCTCGCATCTTTCAGATTCGAAAACCCTATAATGAACGGTCAACACAGAGACTCGCGCGAAGAGGACATCAAGCTAATGAAGGCTCGTACACACATTCTCCACAAAGTGCTCGAAGGTTGCCTCCAAAGGCAAGAAGCCTCAGTGCTCTACCCGTACTTGCCTAAGAAACACGAGTACACGGTGTTCATACCGCTGACCAAGTGCCAGTGGGACCTGTACAAGCACTATGTGCATCATTACACAAAGAAGAGCAAGCAGAGTGTGTTGAGAGACTTTCATATACTCCAGAAGATATGGTCGCATCCGTTGGTGTTGCATAATTTTTCGACGAGGGAGAAGAAGGAAATCAAACGTGAGTCTGTTTCACAATACCATCATCATCATCATCATCTCAGCCATAAGAAGTCCACTGTTGGACATAGGCCTCCCCCATGGATTTCCAAAAAGACCGATTGGAAGCGGCTTGCATCCAGCGTCTTTCCCGCCACTTGTATGAGGTCGTCTGTCCATCTCGTGGCTGGTCTTCCTACGCTGCGCTTGCCGGTACGTGGTCTCCACTCGAGAACCTTTCGGCCACAATACCAACTGATTGAATTTAGTCAGTCTCAAATGTTTATAGTACGTAAATCGTTCGGAGTATGTAATTATTTAGGTATAAGGTGACTGGCCTTGTGGCTCAGTTGGTAGTATGTCTACCTGCTAAGCTGTAGGTTGTGGGTTCGATCCCCATCTAGGGCAAACATCTGTGTGATGAGCATGGATGTTTGTTCTTTGTCTGGGTGTTTCTATGTATCATATGTATATATTTACAAAAATAAAGTATATATGTATTCTATCAGTCATCTAGTTCCATAGTAAAAGCTTTGCTTAGTTTGGACTAGATGGTGTTGTGTGAAATGTCCACAAATATTTATTTATTAATTACAATAATAAGTTTATTTTATTTGAAACTTAAACAATTTCAATATTTTTGAGACTGATAACGTTTTTTTTTTGTTTTATTAGGTGGAATAAACTTTTTTTATTTATCATGATACCTGTTGGCTCAGCGACTCAAAATGTGTCTTGGTCTCCAATAATAAGCGGCTTCATCCATGATCTATCCCTATCTTGTGTAAGTTTGTGCCAGGCATGCACATTAAATTGTTTTACATCTTTGTCGACCTTATCCTTCCATCTGTACTTAGTACAACCGACGGGTCTACGACCTGTCGGCAGTTACAAGTAAAACCTTTAACCGCGTTTAAGCTTAAAAGTGCCTCTCAGCGTTGACTTCAGTACCACTAATGCCCACATTGCCCACTAAGAGATCGGGCATGACCCTAGACTTTATCGAAATTAAATTTCTCTCTACAAAATACCACGGTCCCGCTGTTCCGATGGCAAAAGGAACAAAGTTATATACGGATTCCAAACCATCCATCATGTGATCACCTTTTACAATTTTTTTAAACTTTTGTAAGGAGAACGAACGAAGCGTAGCTTGTGACGTCACAAGCTACGCTTAGTTCTTTTGACTAATAATTTCCATAGTGTACAAATTAAAATATCCTCTCAGCGTGATACATTCTTATAATGTCCATTTTATGTAGAATCTCTAGTTCGTAGCGGAGGTGGCATTCGCGTCTGTTCCCTCCATATATCCACTACTGTTGCGACTTCCTGCGACACACGTGTGCGATAGGTGCAACCCTCGGATCGTTATCTTAAGGTCCAGATTTGAATGGCGCCGCTGTCTCACACACGTGACATGTTTATATATAAAATGATTGAATGTGTGAATGACTCTGATATATACCTTACAGAATATATTGTTAATTTTTGGCGAGTCGCTGTCCATACGAAAGTGAAATTAAATGTGTACTGTTCTGTATGTAGCGGAGAAGCTAGAAGACGACCTGGCGCTAGAGGACAAGGAGGACATCAAGCCGCCGGCCACCGAGACCTGGTGGCTGCAGTACCTGGCGGACGGAGCCATGCTGAACTCCATCGACAGCTCGAATAAATTCGTCGCCGTCTTCCGTATACTGCAAGAGTGCATCGCGCTCGGAGATAAACTGTGAGCTATTTGCCGTAAATTTTAATTAGAAAAATTACGAGTTACTCACGTCTATTTTTGAGTATTGAAATTGAAATCTTCGACTATAGTTTCAACGGCATACGGCGGTGTTATTCAAAACTAGCAGCGCAGAGATCATTCTCGAAAAACGTCTCTTCTGTATAACTGTAATAAATTATTTACAGTACATCTAACCTGAAAAACCATGCAATTGTCATTCAATTATCAGATAGTCTATGATAATATAATTGATTGACAACATGTTTCCTAACAGATTTTTCAACGAATATTAATGTATATGTCATATAAATTATTGTTGGTAAGTAGATTGAATTGGTAGAAATTAACGGGGCGTCCGATATAATATAAGTATTCTATCAGTTACCTGGTTCCCTTAGACCTTTAGTTTGGGGCTGGGTAGTGTTGTGTGAAATTTACCACTCATATTTATAACAATATTCGAACACGTATACGATTGTCTGAGTGAACTAATGTGTTGAAAACGTGTCTTCATATTGTCGGCAAAATTCTTTGGTAGCTTCAAAGTCAATATTTTTACTTTAACGCAACTTTGGGACTTGAGCATGACGCTTATCTTATATGACTTTGACTGAGATTATTGACGGTAAATAATGATAATGTAAGACGAAAACGAAGAAAAAGCGTAAAGGACTAGTATTCAGTTGCCTTTAAAGTTTACAAACAACAACGTTTATACCTATTGTCAAACTTTTTTTTCTCCTTATAGGCTAATATTCTCAACGTCGCTGGACTGTCTGGATGCGTTAGAGTACTTCCTTCGCCAGATCAATGGCTGGAACCTCGGGCAAGAGTACTACCGGCTCGACGGATCCGTCCCGCCCGAGGTGCGGCAGAAGTGGGTGCGCGAATACAACGCGGAAAACAACTATAAGACTAAGTGAGTAGAGTGTATTATTGAATACTTGGATTACTCATTTTATGCCATTTGGTATGTCTGTATGTATGTTTCTGTATTGCCTTCTACGGTCTAAACGGATTGACCGATTGTTTTGCGAGACGTTGTTAGATTTATCTTTACTTCCTGAGTGTCATAAGCTACATTTTTTGTAGACAATAGATTAGACCAAGTGACCAATGATAGATTAATAAACATTTTTTTGTAAGAATAAATAGATATGTAAATAATACAACTTACACAAAAAATAAAAAAAATACTTTTCCATAAATTCTTTACGAACTTTTTCGTAATAGATAAGTGGTTATACAAGAATTATCCAAAATAATGCTCATTTAAATACATTGTAACTGTACACTGTATTTAAATGAGCATTCTTTTGGATTTCGGTTTTGCGCATACTTTCTCACAAAAAAAAACATTCAACTATCAAGCCTAACGCAAAAGTATGTTACACTACGAAAGTCATTCTTATGCAGTCGGATATTTTGTTTTCCTTTTAATATAGATATATGTTAGTGTATAATTACACTTTAGTATATAAAATGCTCGTTTTCAGGCTATTTTTGATCTCAACGCGAGCAGGCTGCCTCGGGCTGAACATGACGGCGGCTAACCGTGTCATAATCCTCGACACGTCGTGGAACCCTGCGCACGACATCCAGAGTATATTTCGCGTCTACCGCTTCGGACAGAAGAAGGACTGCTACATATACCGGCTCGTCGCTATGGTGAGTTTTATAGTATAACTAGCTGCGCCCCGCGGTGTCACCCGCGTAATGATGAAAAACACTGCTGATGATGATTAAATTTCTGAAAAATCTCTGTGCCAAATTTCATAATGATTGGTTCAACCGTTTAGGCGTGAAAAGGTAAGAAACAGAGTTACTTTCGCTTTTCTAATATTAGTATTGGAAATCACCAGCAAGTATCACCCTATTGGTTATCGGTTGCTCTGGTCACAGAGTCTTAAGTGTTTCGATAGAAAGGTTAGAACCGACGCGATTGAAAAATTATTATTTAGTTATGGAGTCGGAGGTACCACCAATTCAGCTCTCAGGATTTCTTATTTTATTTGATTTATTGTCTAACAACGATATATTTCGTTATTGTATATCGACGCACTGAAATAACAGATAAACGGCATTAAATTGGCGACCATGAAATGATATACGAGTATAGTCCGTGCGTGAAGTCACCTGCCGCGATAAAAGACGGATTGTTTTTTTTTTACTGTAATGTATTTATGTCACAAATAAAGATTTGTCTATGTTTTTCGTGGTTCTTTCCGTCCGATAGAAGAAACTTCTATTTTACCGTTCCTCCATCCAATGGCACGCAAGAATAGGGAATATACATGATTTATTTTTATTTGGTTATAAAAAGCTAACTAAAAATAGATCCATTACACAAAAACAAAATTAAAATACCTTCAAAAATAACAAAGTTACAAGTATTTTAATTTCATGTTAGAGAGCACACGATTGCGAATGATGACGTCATGATGTTCGCCGTATAAATTCAATACAAATTTGTTTCGCGAGAGAGGAACAGAGCATTCCTCCCGTACAACTTGAAAAATGTTTATATCTCAGATGTTTATTGACCAATTGTTTTTTTTTTTTTTGTAAATGTTACTATTTTAGTATAAAATAAAATTCATGCATATTCCCTATTACCGTTGCCTATATTCGTTCCCAGGGTACGATGGAGCAGAAAATCTACGAGCGGTCTGTGACGAAGCAGGCCGTCGCATGTCGCGTGGTGGACGAGCAACAGATTGACCGACACTACAACATGGCAGAACTTACTGAACTATACAGGTAACTATTGTATTTATTTACTGGTCGAGTCCGGCGGTTTGTTTGACCCGTGTGATAATATATCCTCGTACACTCGTGTGTCGGCCTGATAAGCTGTAGGTCTGGATTCGATCCCCACCCTGGGCAAACATTTATGTGATGAGCATGGACGTTTGTTCTGTGTCTGGGTGTTTCTATGTATCATACGTATGTATTAAAAAAAAAAACTATACAAGTATTCTATCAGCCATCTAGTTTTCATAGTACACGCTTTGCTTAGTTTGGGCTAGATGGTGTTGTGTGAAATGTCCACCAATATTTATTTATTTATAAAAAAAATAAACTCGGGACGTTTGTGTGACACTTCTAAATATGTTACGTTAGGTTCGACGAGCACGGCGTGGGCGTGGCCGGGGGCGTGGCGGTGGGCGTGGGCGACGTGGTGTTGCTGCGCGTGGCGCGCGACGCCGCCATCCACGCGGTGCACGAGCACGACTCGCTGCTGCGCGGCTCCGGCGAACAGGGGCTGCCCGAGCACGAGCGCGCCGCCGCGTGGATGCAGTTCCAGCAGGAGCATGCACACAAACGTACGATAATACATTTACATATGTATATACACTTATACAAGATCACTGTTTGAATACTACCAATATTGCAGGACACGTCAATTGGCGGTCATATGAAACATTCACAATACAATACAATACAAAACACTTGAACCAGGAGTTTTTAACGGGAGCGTCATAATAACATGATGTCGTTTTATTTAATTTCGCTAAACTTGTGTAATTTTAAATTTTAATGCTAATAATATGTTTATAATATGTTTGTTATCTTTGTGCTTATACTGACTTTTCCACTACAGAAATGCAAAACGACATCGAGACTAGCAAGGCAGCCCGGGCTGCTCTGAAGAAACTGAAAGAGCAGGAACAAATGCAGTTGCGGCTCGAACAGCAACAACTTCTGGAAAAGCAACAGGCACAAGTCCTCAACATTAAGACTGAAGACGGACCTATGCATGACTTGCTGGTACCGAGACCAGACCCACCTCCTCTCCCGGGGAAAGGGGGAGGGGCGAGAGGCAGGGGGAGAGGGAGACGGAAAATTGTCCAGTGTCGAATACCAATAAGACCTGACATGGAACAACCGGGATCTAGTCGCACCCAAATAATGGAAGATGAAGATATAGTCCAACAAATATCGGAGATACTCATCAAACACAACTACACAGAGTTGAGAAACCGACCGAACCAGTTAAAAGAGTTGGTAGCGAAAGTGAAACGAATGACGCAAGCCGGGCAGGTGTCGTTCGACGAGTGCGATGAGTTAACTGCCAGCATTGCTAAAGTGTTGCTGCAACGACGCGATATAACTTCTGCAGCCCTTCTCACCCCTCCCACACCCACACCCACCCCAACCCCACCCTTGCCACCCCCACCCACCCCTCCTGCTCCCATCCCACCCATGCCGGCTTTAACGAACATCGATCCTGAACCGAAACGCCGTGGTAGACCAAAGAAATCCACACAAAACGAACCGGTCGCAGCACCGACACCGATCCAGGAGCAACCAGAAGTCGAAGTCGGTGGAAGAACACGTCGACGCGCCGCGCTGGCGGCCGAGAAACAATTCGACGAAAACGACGACGGTGCGTCGCAAGACTCCGTCCTTGCTGACCAGGTCATCGAGCTCGACGATGATGATTGGCAAGCCGCTGCAAGCGACACGGACAGCACGCCAGAAGACACGACCCTAGCTAAAGAAACTACCCAGAAGAAGAAGCCGCCAGCGAACCAGACTAAAAAAAATACCGCACAACCAGTAGCGAAGACGATAGAAAAACCGGACGATTCGAGCATACTTTTAAGTGACGATGAACCGTCCCCGCCTCGACCGAGCACCAAACCGACGGTGAAAATTGAAAAGAATAATGAACCTGTGAATAAGCCGGCACCTCTTCACCCGTCGTTGTTGACCAATCAGAACTTTATCAAGATCGTGGCGCACACGTATCTGGCTGGCAACCCGATGTTGGACGAGGACGCGGCTACTCTAGCGGCGCAGTACAGCACCTTCAAACTGCTGAAGGAGAGTGAGGAGTCTGGGAAACCTATCGACAGTGGACCCATCTATGATATCGCTGTTAATGTACGTATACCTTTTTTTATACATTAGAATATGTTTGCTCACCTGTATCCTTATTCAGTGTCCGTAGTCCGTACGACCATCGTCCGTCTCGCTCGCGTATACTCACATTGTTTAAGATTTAAAATGACTGAATCATCTCATTAAAAAATCGTCGTTTGTAAAACTAGAAAACAATATTACAAATATTCGACAAGTATTTCAATTTGATCCAAGTTAACTTTCATACATAAAAATCAATTTTGCGTTAATAATTTTTTAAAATGATTTTTATGCATGAAAAAGTAAATTTTCATACATAAAAATCATGATGATGAAAAATCAGGATGAAATTGAAATTTTTGTCGAATATTGTGATGTTGTTTTCTAGTTTTACAAACGACAATTTATTTATAAGTTCATGCTGTCATTTTGTATCTTCAAAAAAGGGAGTATGCGAGCGAGACGGACAATAGTCGTACTACGGACTCTACTACACTTCACAACTCCTTTGGAAACGATTCCGATCCGAAACTATTATCTCCATCTCTGTCATTCGTTTACCAAATGAGTTGTGAATGAAGGCGTTAATCCAAAAGAAATAGATTCACTCGCGATTTAAAGTCATCCAGATTATAATATCTATCATGAAAGACCCACTTATGAAGCGTATTTCTTAATTTAGCAGTCCGCACAACGAAAATAAGAAATATCTGGTTTTTAGGATATCCTATCCACCATGAGACAATGACACTTTTGCTTCGATAATCGATATTGATCCTGCGTACAGTATTCGATCGCGTTCTAGTAATCTAAGTGATGTTTTGCTTATGACACAGGTCCTCGGAACTATGGTCCTGCAAAAATTACAACAACAACCCAGTGATCCGAAGAACAAAGACACGGGCGGCGAGTCGAACGCTGCGTCCTCAAAAATGGCAAAGTTCTTAGGCACTCAAGACGAGGTGTCCCCCACCCCCACCCCGCAACCCGAGCCCGCCCCCGCGCCGCCCCCGCCAGCACCAGCACCGGTTAAGAAGAGACCCGGACCCAAGTCTCGAGTGAAGCCCGTCAAGGACGAACCCGTGGAAACGGCCAAACCAGCTGCGTCAACGAATGTCACGCAGCAGAAACCGCCCGGCATTGTGCCTATTTCACTGTAAGTTGCGATGCTGACAGAGTCAATTGGCCCTTCCATATTTATTTTTTTAATTACTTTTATTTACTCGTTTTAAGCGTTCCGTAATAAACAAGGAACTCTTATAGTTTCGCCATGTCCGTCTGTCTGTCCGTCCGCGGCTTAGCTGAAAAACTAGAAAGCTGTAATTTGGTATAGTATAGACATGCATATTATTAATATTGAAAAAGTAGTAGAATAAAATCATAAAAAATATTTTTTGGGGTACCTCCCCTACACGTAAAATGAGGATGAATGATTTTTTCTCATCTACCCCATCGTCTGGATAGGTAATTAAAAAACATTGGGGGTGTGCGAAAACCATTTTTCAATGTAGGTATCTGTTTGCGACATATTAAGCTTTGAAGTGGTAATTTTTGTTAGTTTCACGTGTAGTCGTTAGTTTTTGTGAGATATGTATTATTTTTATTACAATAAAATATAGCCCGTTACACTCTGGAAGTGATGACGAATCTAACGAAACCCTCCTTTTTACGCGGTCGGGTAAAAATAGAAGACAATGTGAAATACAACAACTATAATAACATATTTTTAAAGTGTTTCTACGTTTAAATATTTACAATATGTAGACAGTAAAACAATCGACGTTCGACAAGACTCAAACCCGCAACATCCCCATCAGTAGCCAATGGGTTCACATTTAACATGTAAATATGTCTTTGATCGAAATAAATGTATAGTAGTTGGAACCTCTACCAATTCAGCCATGGATTGATCACGTGGAATGTGAAAACTCTTTGAACAGTCTTTTTGCTTAAACCAACCGAGCGTTGGTGGCGCCATCTGTAACACACGTTTTAATCTTGCAATTACTCAGCCAGAACCTTTACAGGTTCCAAAGACTCAAACCCAAAGACTAAAAAGATTCTCCATACCACACGTGATCATCTCCTTGGCCGAATCGGTAGGGGCTCCCAAGTACTGATTTTAATGTTACGGGTTCGAATCCCGTCAGATAAATTATTGAATATTTTTGAAATGTCTACATGTTTGTAACTATAATATAACTGAATGTTGTCAGACTGCGTCGCGCGCTGGGCACAGGCAGAGCGTCCCCGACCCCGGCGCCGCCCGCGCAGGCGGCTGGCGAGTGCATCTTACCGGACGATGATGACGACGTGCGCTGCGTCACGGATCTTTCGCCCAAGCCGATCCTCTTCAAAGTCAAACTGCCGTCCATGAAGAACGAACAACCTAAGGCACAACCCCGAACTCCCGAACCACAGAAACCTTTGCGTGTGACGGCCGGTGGCAATGCGCCGAATACACCAGCGAATACTTCCAGGATAATGTCGAATCACACAATATGCCTGGACAGTGACGAAGAGGAACCACCCCCTCCCCCTTCCCCTGCGGTGCCCCCTCAGCGGTCGACGCGCGCCCTTCCCGCTCAGTACTCATCGGCGGGCGGGCCCGTACCTGTCGCACTTACCGGGCCCAACTCGCAATCTATACCACTGGCTGTGCATCCACCCACGCCCGCGCCTGCGCCCTCGCAAGCCTCCCGGCTGCGACCCGCCTTCTACCCGTACCCGAAGACTGTCACGTACCCACCGGAACCGGTCCCCGTTTCTCTGACCGGGCCGGACTACCAGCCCGTTCCTATTTCGCTCACCGGTCCCGACAACCGGCCCATGCCCATATCTCTGACCGGGCCCGGGTTCCAGAGGATGCCGATGGAGTCCACACCTATGTCTTTCGTTCCGGACAATATTCCGACGTCGTTCCCGCAACCGGTGTCGATGCCGTTCGCGAGCGGCGTGTCTTCGATCCCGATGACGCTGATGGCGCCGTCGATGGCTGAAGGCGTGCGCCCGGTCGCGATGACGTATTCTGGCACACCGCAATTTACTCCGGGCCTCAAGCGCACCGTACGCCTCAGTTTGGCACCGGGGCAAGCCGCTACAGCACTACACCAAATGTCAAATATCTCAAACAACATCTACTTAGTACCCACTTCAACTGCCGGCGACCACGTACTATCTCGCGTCCCAGCATCACAGGTGCCCGCAGGCGTGCAGATCCTTCCCGCCCCGCCGCCTGCAGCGCAACCCGCACCCGCCGATCCCGGCGTCAGTAAAACTTACTGTAGACCAGGTGATATACTGCATCTCACGGCCTGCGGCAAATTAAAAGTCGTCAGAAGCGGTAATATACCTCCGAGCTCGGATACCGATGACGTGATCCACACCATCGATGACGACGAACCGACCGCACCGAAAACGTCAGCGTCAACACCAAAATGTTCGCCGTTGGCGCCGAAACCCCCTCCGGCTTCGTCACAATCGACGACCATGACGCATACAACCGTACACTCGAATTCGAACGATGACCAGGAGCGCAGGAAACGGAAAGTGTCTTCGTCGAGTAGCAGCAGTGATTCATCGCGCTCGGCTTCCCCCACCGACGCCGACCCGCTCTCTATACTCAAAGACGTCGTTCACATACAGGCGCCGACGAAATCCAAAAATTACACGCCCACGAAATCCAAAAATTACACGCCCACGATTACTTCCACTAAAACAGACGCTAAACTTAAACCGCCGACGAACCAGCCGAAATCTACATCCAATCCAAGTAAACCTAGCTCTTCTAAACAACAATCCTTACAGATCAATAAAAAAAATAAACAAGAAACTTCTAAAAAGTTGAGTGAAATTTTGAATGCGAAAATTTTAAGAGCGAAGATATCTGAAGGCGTGAGTAAATCTGCGGATAAACCAGTTAGTAAATCTGCAGCGAAGATAAAAGATTCTATCGATCTTACTGAAATTAACTTCAAGTCTGTGAAGAAATCCATGGGTATTGTGAAGAAAGACGTGCCCAATACTGTGGTGGGTACGTCTAAAAGTATAGTTTTGGATGGAAAATCTAAATCTTTGACCAACAAGGATATGACGGATCTCAGGTACATATACATTATTTTATTCATGTTTCAATTAACATAACTGATTACTTATGAATAGTATATTTTTAACCGACTTCCAAAAAGGAGGAGGTTCTCAATTCGTCGGATTTTTATGTATGTTCCCCGATTACTCGGAGACCCCTGGACCGATTTGAAAAAATATTTTTTTTATTTGCTTTCCAGGTGGTCCCAAAGAAATTTTACCAAAATCGGTTCCGTATTTTGTTTTTTATAACAATATAACTGGAAAAATATGTCGTCCAAGTAAACGAATAGCGTATTTTGAAGTCGTTTTTTTTTTAGTTTTTTAAACGATTACTTGTTATACCTACTCACAGAATAATAATATAGTTAATAATAGTGAACTTGTGCTCCAGCCTCGGTTTGATACGGTATACCGATCGGACGTGTTGGTCAAACGTAAATCCTATACATGTTTGTTACCGCATAACTCCTTTATTTTTAAACCAATTTGTTTTTGTTTTTTTTCATCAAAGAAATTTCATATTCATTGGTTCAATAGTTTGGTTTTTAAAACGAAATTGCGCAATTTGAACTTGGTTTTTCGTTTTTTTTTTTAACTCACCGTCGCTTAACATCAGGCGAGTTGGTGGTCAATCGTAGATCTATCTTCTATTAAAAAAAAAAAAAAAACTATATTTATTTATAAAAGCTAAAGTAACTGTCTGTCGTCTGTCTCTCTGCTTGTTTGTTACCACTTCACGGTTAACCGCCACGAAAACTGGACCAATTGTTATGATTTTTTTTTACAAAGATTCTTTAAGACCTGGAGAAGGACATAGGCTATATTTTGTCATCATCATCGTGTTTCATCACTACGCGTGTGACACCGCGGGGCGCAGCTAGTAAGAAATATAGATTTATGTAGATAGGAGTCATTCTGTATATCGTGGTCATGCAGTAATGTAGTATCGATTGAAGACTCGTTTCTCTTAATACAAACTTGTATTTCTAGTGGTAAAAAGTCAATTCAAGTGACGAACATGAAGATGATACCTAGTACGGCCAATAAACCGAAACCGCCGGAGAAGAAACGTCCCACGCCGGCGCCGGACACCGTCGCAAACAAAAAGAAAAAGACTGAACGTAAGTTCTCTTCACACTTGTTTTTTTTTAACTGTATAACGGCTCTGGATTCTGAGTCCTTTGAGCCATACACACTTTATTATTTCGGTGTTGCCAGATGACCGATTCACGTCCCAAATCTGAATTCTCACAAAATTGAGGATTTGAAGAAAAAATTAAACAGACAAGTGCGAGTCAGACTCGCCCACTGAGGGTTCCGTACAAACTAGTAGATAAAAGGGCGAAATCATATTTTTTATATTTTCCTTCATAAACCGAAAAATATACATCGTAAAAATATTTAAAAACCTGTTTTAGTTTGTGCTTATGAAGTTTCCGGCAGCCTAGTAGGGAGACCGTTTGACTTGCGTTCCGCAGGTCCTGGGTTCGAATCCCACGGCACGCACCTCTGTCTTTTCGAAGTTAAGTGCGTATTGTTGATTGCCACCAACTTCAAACGGTGAAGGAAAACATCGTGAGGAAACCTACATGTCTGAGAGTTCTCAATGATCTTGAAAGATGTGTGAAGTTTGCCAACCCGCACTTGGCCAGCGTGGTAGACTATGGCCTTACCCTTCTCACAATGAGAAGATGGCCCGCGCCCAGCAGTGGGACAGTTTGTACAAACAGGGCTGAAAAAAATAAATTAAAAAATAAAGCTCTTTCATGATACCCCACATGATACGGTTAAAGCACTTTAAAATTTGGACCCTCCTTCCTTGCATAAAGACCCTATTTTGTTGTGACTAAATTAAAAATTTATAGTTTTCGGATTTTTTCCTTTATGTGTCCTATATGACAATGCATCTTGCCAAATTTTTACAGTTAAAGGTCAACGAGAAGTACCCCATAGGTTTTGATTGTCGAAATATGCGTTTTTTGCGACATATTCAGCTGTAACATTTTTTTACGAAAAAACGATGTTACCCCTTAATCTTAATTTACGATCTTACTTAACACAGAAGATTTTATAGACAGTTCAAAAATTACACACATCCAACGGGACTTGAACCCGCATATCGCATAAATATATTTGTTGATACTTAAGAGAAGTCTTGTTGTACGAGGATTTTAAACTTTAGGTATTTGGTTTAGGTGTTGCTGTCTCCATTTGCACTCGCACGGCACCCGGAACACACAAACGTAGCGCACGCACGCACCTGTACTAGAGCGCATCGCTTGTGCAAACTAGTAGTTAATCTGTGCGCTGCCTTTGACAGACCGCGGTGCATGGAAATTAATAATATATTTTGTTTTTAACGGAGCTCGAAGAGAGATTTCTTTTTACTCGACTACACAAGATAGTAAATTATAATAGATTGCTATTTGTTGTGGTTATTTTGTGTGTTGTTTGTATAGTCAATTCTATGTAATATTTAATTTTGAATTTATGCGTAAACATCTATGTAATGAATGTCTGTTTGTTTCTATATTGTTTCCTGTAACCTAAATGCCTTGACAAATTTTGATGTATGCGATTCGTGTTTACCCCCAAAATAACACCAAGCCTGTAATTTATCATACTCATACTGACTAGATAGTAGGTACATAATAATAAATATAATAGGTATCTGTAGTTTTATATGTAATAGATATATATACCTATGCCTTCTACCGGTCTCAGCGGAAGACCAGCGCTGGTTGTTTACAACTAGCATTATGCTGAGCTGGGACCGGATTGTGACAAAAACATGCTATATAAGTATTTTGTGTATGATTTATATTTTTTGAATGATATTTATTTTGTGTTGTATGTTTTTTGTCACAATAATTTTCTTTTTATGTCTATGATATTAACTATTATACCTACGGAAACAAATTTCCTAGTTTTTTTTAAATCTACTCGGTGTTCGGTAAAGTTCGGTTGGATGATGTATATATATATATATATATATATATATATATTTTGAACGTGTACTCAAATATACGACTAACACACCACGGACTATGAAATATTTTTTATTTCCAATTCTCCTTAATTGTTCCTCACCCTCATAACGACTTTTTGGCTCCTATATTGGGTACAAAGACTCAACTAGCTGCCAAAATGATTTGTTTTCTCTTGAAGGTGCGATGGTATTTCACACCAGAACTATTATAATTATTCACATATTATACCAAGCACAAGTTCGGTTGTGGTTGCGGTTTTTTACATTTCTGAGATGGATCAGTCAAGTACCAATTCAAGGCATTTAAATAAAATAAGGTGACAATAACGAATAATAAACGGTTCTCTTGTTTGTATCATACTAGAACTGCTGGCATCGAAATTTACTTAATTTATAATTTTTACTACGTTTTATGAACCTAAAATAACTATTTGTGTGAGAATTTATGTATATTTATATTCTACCTCATGTAGACTAAGAGTCTTCTAAACTTATTTGATTTCTAAACTATTAAATCTAGAAACCTGTGATTCAACTGTGAACCATGTCAAAAAAATATAAAAAATATTTGTATCATTCTGTAATAAAACTTTTTTAGATATAACAACAAATATTTAAAACAGTTAAGTCTAGGGTTTCGGAAATCCTGGGTATTTTGCGTTCCCGGGAATCGGGAAATATGTTTTGTTTCCCCAGTAAATCCCGGAAATCGGGATTTTCTATATTTTTCTAAATATTAGTACTATTCGTTGATTTTTCGAAAGAAAACGACTAAAATAAAAATAAAACTTAAGTAATTTATATTCACATTAGAAAACAGTTTTAAAATAACAAAGAACTCGAAATTAAAATAAATTACCGCTCGTACGAGTTTGACTAGTACAGCAAAGCTTCCATGTCACCATAGTCTACTAAAAATAAATCCGTTTGTATGGAGCACATCACAGTATTTGCGACTGGGGGGATTCTTTGAAATTATGGCAGGAAAATAACTAAAAATCATAGATCAACAATAATCGCCGATTTATAGACTAGCTTCGTTCCGCGGTTTCACTCGCGTAGTTATGAAAAAACAGCGATGATTATGGTGATGATAAGTAGCTTATTTCCGTCTCCAGGTCCAAAGCTATCTCTATACTAATTTTCATAACGATCGGTTCAGCCGTTTGAGCGTGTAAAGGTAAAAAAATTAGCTTTTATAATATCATTATGAAATTGTGCCAAATGTATTTCAAAACACCGGTACATTAATTTAAATAACAATATACTTAGTTATCTTTTATGTTTTCACAAATCTTATTTTTACTAGACTACCACTACAGGAAAAAATATTATTATTTTAATTCATAAAGGAAATATGGATGCTATGAAAACACCAAATATTGTTTTAACAAGAATATACATTATAATTGAAAGATTAACTAATTACACATAATAATGATTTCCCGTCCATGGATCAGCTAAGCAACGGCTGGAAGCTTTAGAGTCAGTGGACCGGCGAGCTCTGAGGTTAATCGGTGACGATAAACTAGTTGCCAAGAAGCTACTTAATCTCGAGCACCGCAGTAAAGTATCTATATTATACATGATTCATTTCGGGGAGAGAGCGCAAGAGCTCACGACCTAATTCCACCCTTCCTATTTCACTATAGGACTTGCAGAAGGTCAGCGAATTACGGTGAGAACTAAAATCGTGGAAATTTTAAGGCTAGAGTGAAAAGATATCTTCTAGGTTGACGAGCTCCATCTTCGGTCCTACCGTCGCTTAACATCAGGCGAGTTGGTGGTAAATCGTAGATCTATCTTGTAAACTAATCGTTATCAAATTAGGTTATGGTCATTATTATCGTACGCGTTTAGATATTCATTCATTAATACTATCAAATACCTGAAAATTTTAAAACTTAAAACAAGTTATAACCTAATACTTATAAACTAATAAGTAGAAAAACTTAGGTAACGGTACGTAAAATAAGATTATTTGAGGAAAATATCCTAGGTAAAATGGTTTGTTTTGTAAGATATTTCACCCGCAAAGAACCGCTTCTGCCCTTTTTTTTATTTTTTCCTGGATTCCCGGCCTAATAATATCGGAAAACGAAAATGAAAAAATTGCATTTCCTTTTAAACATTATATTATGCCCATCGGCTATCCAAACACCCAGTATATTTATAATGCTGTTTTTTGCATCATCATCATTAAAATTAATCGACTTCAAAAAAGGAATAGGTTATCAATTCCGTTGTTTTAATGTTTGTTACTTCATAACTCTTTGATACGAGTATATAAGCCGATTTGAAAAAAAGGAAGGATTTACTTTCAGACGCTTGAACCTAAAACTGTTTTGAACAAAGTTTGTTTTAACAAAATTAGTACAATCGAAAACTTATTATCGATATTTTTTCCTACCTCATCTCTAATTTTGCTACTAATTTTATCCATCCCTACTGCCTATCTGTGTTTTACACGCAACACCTTCCCGACCCCCTAAACATGCGATTGAGACACAGCTCACGCGTTTTGTAGGTATTTTTTGTTGAATTCGTATTTACGTATTAGTCTGATTCCTCCCCCTAAATCACAACAATAAATTTTTATTGTATCAATCGATTATCTAGACTGTAATCTATGCCTCTGCGGTTTCCTTTTTACAAAAAAGTCTTTGGTGCTGTAAAATAACTACTTAATTTGGACGTATTTTTAAGAGTGTAAAACACTCAAAAATATCGAATATTAACACAAAGACTTTATTATCCCTTAGTGACAGTTGGTTATCCCAAATTTTAGCTCTCCAGCGACTTAAATCTAAAAAAAGATAAAAAAAAACAAATTACAATGTATTAAAATTCCAAATCCTCCATTTCCAAAAAAAAAAAAAAAAAAAGACAGGTCTCCTTAAGTTTGGGAGATCTAGTTCATCATCAGTGTTTTATTTTTGTAATGAAAAAGTATTTGAAATCCCTGTTTTGTTTGAATCGTTCAATCACTTTCCCCTAGTGTTAAAGTCTTCAGCGTCTTTCGTGTGAATGTAATTTTATGGCGCCAACGAAAAAAAAAAGGAAGTGTCATAAAGCAACTATACAGTGTTTACTGCGTAAGAAGGAGGGTTATGTTTTTCGAGTGTATCTATGTTTCCATATGAGCGAGATGTCGTTAGATTTGTCTTCACTCCCTGAGTGTCATAGGTTATATTTTTTTGTAATTATAATACATCTCACGCAAAAATAAAAATAAATACGTATTTTCGTAACCTCTAACGAAATGTTTCGTAATTAACAAGTGATTTTACTCGAATTATTCTAAAGAACGCGTATTTATAATCAATTACAGCAATTTTGCGTAAACTTTCTCACAAGAAACGTACACTCAATAGCGTATCAAACGTAACGAAATCGAAAACATCTTTTTAATTTTTTGTGTCATTTAATTTAAGTTTTTTTTGTGCAGTCGGGTATTTTATTTTTCTTTTAATCTATATACTTGTAAAAGTAAGTTCGTATAGACTGAGTGGCCAGCCCTAGTTTCAGAGTTATAACTTGTGTTATAAAATGGTACTTATTGTTTCAGCAATGACACTGAAGGACTTCGATATAGACGATATCGACGACATCATTGAACTCGACTAAATACTTCAATGGTATTACTAAAATAATAATGATAATTAACAATCGGAAATGTTTAATAATCGTTCGCAACTGATTATGTTAGCTGTCAACTGCAATTGCGTCATTTCTCTTGACTCTGATACTTGTCAACAACAACTTTGTCTTCTTTTTTTTAACTTACAACTTTGTAGGGAGTTATTCACTATGACCATGAGCTGTATGGTCATAGACAATGAGAATACGAGTATTTCGTATGTGAGCGAGTTAACGAGCGGTTTATGAGAAAAGAGATTGGTAATGTCAGTTTACAATCGAACTACTTAAAACTTTGTCGATGGCAGAGCATTTAAGAGAAACTGTAAAGTTTCTCTTAAATGGAGGGTAACCTCCATTTGTCCACACAAAAGAAGAAAGTTTTTTTTCTTCCCCTAAACATTATCTGATTTCGATGATTCTCTTTTATCAGATATAATTGTGACTTCGAAGTTAAAAATTTGAAAAAAGTAACACATAGAAGACTAATAATGTATGGTTCTAACCGTTTAAATAAAGAATTCATGAAATCTTGTAATATTTAGGGACATAAAACAGTATTCTCTTGTTGTATGAAAAAATGTGCAATGTACTGACATTACGATCACAACGATTCTCTTAACGTTTGTGCGACGGGAGGAGATGAATGCGATTGCGGTTGACGGCTTAGGTAATTGGAATGCATTCATATGAGAGCGATGTGAAATCAGAATGACAATTCACGGATCTTGCGATCGATCCATGCGATCTTTCAATATACATATCGCCTCTTTGCTTCAACAACGTGGTAAGTCCGAAATTATTTGGTAACTATAACCGCCGCATTCAATTTTTTATTTATGAGAAAAACGTGGTATTTTTACCCGACTGGGTTATATTTTTTACTTGTGAAATATCGATCTTCGTTTCGAGATAACAAACTGTCGAACCAAAGAGGCGATATATCCGTTAAAATTCAAATGTTCAAGTTTTTTGTCTTTGTAGTTAAGTCGTATATCTATAGTAATTTATCGTACTATTGTGTTAAATCTAAGATTATTTTTTTATATTATCTAGCCATTCTGTTTACCAATTATACATCGTGTTACTTATGTTAAGCTAGAAATCGATTTTTATTCATTCAAGGTACTTCTGGGGATGTGTAACCAACGATGCGCATTATTGATATTTAAATTGAAATGATAATATTAAAAATAATCTTAGATTGTCGCCGCCATTGTGATCTTATTCTTGATGGGGGCGATAAGTCCTGCACTTACGTCCCGCTTGGGGTGTTGACGTCCCGCTTGGGTTGTATTGTCACTTATAATAGTTACCCGAGTTGGCTACATGGACAAAAAAAAACTGTTTGAAACAGCGATTTTTTAATTTCCCGCCACATGTCTGGTGTTGGCCCCTAAAATCAGTCGTTGTTTTAAACCTTATATATAAAATGATTTGTGTGTGTGTGGGAAATTGTGACTTACGTTTTAAATTTCTTGACTAACAAAGAAGAAGTACAGTCAGTGATTCAATATGAGTATTCTAAATATTGTTTCGATTTCATTTTTTAACTTGTGATAACCTGTTTTTTTTTAAATTGTGAATGGTGAGTGAAAAATTGATAAATATTTTGTTATTAGTAATAAATAATTCAATAAATATTAGTCATTATACTTTGATGTTTTATATAGTATGGAGTTGGAGGTATATATTTGACATATAGGTACAGTGCAGAATCGTACGAAATATTATGTCATTGGATACAATTATGTAACTATAATATTTTACGGTAATTTTGGCAGTTGTTTGCTAGGGGTGTTCAATAATTGTAAAATAGTAATGTTTTCTAGCATGTCTTATCATGGAAATAATGTTGGACAGGTGATCAAAGTTCATAATTTTGAAAATAGACACGCCATCATTGTTGTATACATTTTAAGACATGTAAGGAAAACACAACGACGGGTATATTTATGCCCTTCTATTAGCAATGGGGATTTTTTTATGCTGTAATACGTTTGCGCTTGACCGCCAACTGACCTGATGTTAAGCGATGTTGCGGTCTACGATGGAGTGCGCAGATATATGTATAGATTTAAGGTAATTAATTTTATTTTATGCTTTTATTCGAAACTTTAAACTTTTAAGACACTAATTTTAATACGTCTGCAATTGAACCCGTTATTATATTTTAATTTAAAAAAAAAACTATGGTAGGGCATGCTGCGGTGTCAAAACTTCGTCCAATCATTTTAACTATTGATTCTTAATCTGAGGTCTCATACAGTAAGATAAATTGTTGAAGTATCACTGAAATAGTCTGAATTCTTTAATCTTTTGTTAATTTAATACCGTTTTATTTTTATTTATTTTTGAAGAATTTTAATTACTCTAGTGGTGCCTTGGACATTTCATCAAATCCTTTTAAATGCTGACAAAGTATATATTTGTGGGTGTTGAAACTTGAGACCATGGGTTAGGAACCAAATGAGAATCTCATGACAAAAAGGCTGACTGCAGTATGACGTGATCACATTCTTCACAATAAAACTGGCAAATTATTTAAAAATACTTGTTGTTACCCGTGATTTTAAGAAAATAATGCTGAACCGATAATAATTTATTTACATTTACATACTAATTATCAAAAAAAAAAAAAAAGAAATTTTCCCTTAGGACTGAAGGGTTTAATCAATTAAGGGTTATCATAATCTTATAGCAATCTTATTTCATTTTTATACATATTAATCACGTCCGTTTTCTCTAACGGGGTAGGCAGAGCAACTATGACCATGAGGTTGTTTGACGCCGCATTTGACCATGGCTAGAGGGAAGGGAGAGGGTTAGTGCGTAAGATGCAATATTGGCGTCCAGTGACAAGGGGTCAGTCCATCGTCTACATAAATGCCAATTTCCCATAAAGATTCTCTCAATCCGCGTAGCTATCTCCCTCGCGCATCACAACCTTTTTAAACATATAAAATCATTGAATTGAGCTTATACAGGGGTATTAGAAAAGTGAGAGCTAAATTTATTTCGACAGGAGAAATATTTAGAAGCAAGTTTTTCTTCTATATTTTTTTAAATTGGCTGAGGAATAAGAAAATATGTGTTTTCCTAATCCCATCGCCAATATAAATGATATCTGATTAAAACTTTTTTTAAATGTTTCTCCTCTCTAAATAAATAAATTTAGCTCTAACTTTTCTAATATTCCTACTCAATGATTTTATATGTTTAAAAATGTTGTGATGCGCGAGAGAGATAGCTTTAATCTCGACCTTAAGTTCCAATATTACTTTGACCATTATCTTGCTCTGTCTACTGTAGAAAGAACCAGACCAAAGTCAAAGTAACATTGAAGTAAAACTGTGTGATACGGGCTCCACTAACTACGTGACTATAGTTACTTAAAAAAATCGTGTCATTTGTTTGAAATGCACAATACCTATTATTAACAGTTTTCAGATTTTGTCATAAAAGTACGTTATTAACCTGAAAAAAAATCGCTTACTACAATATTTATTACGATAAAAGATTCTAATAGAAACATGAAATCCCCTTAAAAATCAAGTTCTTTACGTCCTACATAAAAAATTAGGGTTTTCCTCAAACAACTAATCGGCCATTATTCAACACCCCCTGTTTACTTATAACCAAAAATAACGCGTTTGTAATGTTTGTCTCCCAATGTTGCTAGGTAATGTAGATATAAGGTAGGTTACAAATAGATATTTCCTATCGCAATGTGTTATGAAATTTTGTCTTGAGTATTTGTCTTGTAAAGATTAATAATCTCAGTACTAACTGTAAGTTTGGGGCTTAATATTAATAAGCTAAGTGTTTGGACGGTGTCTAGTGAGACACAGTGACTATGTAAGTAGATATGTTTGTCAAAATTTAGGACCGAATTTTTTGTAGCAAATTAGGTAGTTTGGTGTTATTTTTACTGAAGGCGGGTGGCCATGCTGTTTCGTTATTTTTTTTTTTCTAGATATAAAATTGATTGACATACTTTCGAATAATTAACGAACGTCGTCTCGCAAAAAGCGTATTACAAGGATTGATAACAATTTTATTTTCCTTTGGATAACCATATTAGGTATGTAAATAAATGTCCAAACGTGGAAATTATGACGTTTAGACGTTTATTTCGGTCAAAATAACCGTTTATTATTAAAACATTGTAATAGTGGTCTAATGAGGCTAAAATACGCATATTTAACAAAAGTTCATTCAATAATGAACAATCTGATCAATGTGATCTATAAGACAAATGTCGCGTGCGAACGAGACAGCGGCGCCACCGGACTCTGGGCCTTAAATGCAAATTGTTTGTCACAACACAATTTACTAATGCCTCTTTTGGGTTTCTGAATAAATAGATAGTTAACACGTGTGTGCGAGAGATTTCTGTTTTTTAAAGTGTATAGATAAAGCCCTAAACGTTTAATGCAACTTCCTATAAAATATTATTTTCGTTCATAAGGTTAGGTGCACGTCGAATATTTTGAAGGTATTTTAGTTTATTTGTATGATTAGTTATAAGTTTCAGAATAATACACATAGCTATCTTTATGATTGTGTTTCATTTTCATGTTCTTTGTATTAACCTAGACACACAGAGCATCCGTTATTTTATGCAGCTCTTATGTCTTCTGGTTAGGATATATATTAGGACAAAAAAACTACGTATGCTGTTATATAATTCATTTATTCTTACAACAAAATAAATTATACTCTATATGATTAAACATTGATTACTATTATTATAAACTTTAATATTTAAAGCTTCTTACATAGAAAGGTATAATACCAAAAAAACTTTACCAATAATCTTATGACCAGTTTTATCACTTTGATACTTTTATAATTAACAATCGTAAATATAGATCTTCGTAACTTAAACTACTTATAAAATAGCCAAATTATATTAAAATTCAATTGCCGATACCAAATACCTGAGCTGAAATGGGCATGTCAAGCAAGAGTCGTTTTTGAGAATCTTACTCTAATATGAATACGAAAGTTTGTAAATGTATTTGTTATTCCATCACGCTAAAACGGCTGAATAGATTTCAATCAAATTTAAAACAGATACAGCGTATATATATACACATAATTATATCCTGGAATGACACAGGATATTTTAACCCGAAAAAAAAATCAGCTTTGTATTATTATATTATTTTCGATAAAAATCTGCAGTTGCTCTGGAGCAACTTCCAAGCAAGCAAGTCCTCTTTAAAGAGTCATTTTACAAAAATCCATATAAAATTTTGAAATATGAGGTTTTACAATAAATTGCCGAAATATGGCCATCTCACTACACTTTTCAAACAGAATTAGCTTAAGATCATATTATGAACTATAAGATCAATAGCAAAACGACAATTTTAGCCCCACTGGCTACCAATAGCAGCACTGCTAAAGGCAACGTTCCACTTACCGACGCAATAGTCGCACCCTCGGAACTCTACCTTAAAACTTTAGACAAATACCTTATAAAATTCTAATAAGCCCATTATAATTATCTAGTCCGTTTAGTTATTTTGCCACTGAAATGTTTCATTGTATTTTTGTAAAATTAAAAGTCGTCTCGGCCTTAGCCTTTGAGCGCGCGGCCTAAAGAGAAGTTTTATCTCTATGGAGCGCGTGATTCGTGAAGCCAGAAGAAAGAAGAAAAAAATTGAAATATCACAGGCACAAGTATAAGTTTAAAAAACTCAATAACATCTGACAAAAAAGGCTGAACCGATTTTGATGAACATCGCTAAGAACACTCGATGAAATCCACTTCCAAACAAAAAAAAAACTAGATCAAAATTTGTCCATCCATTTGGGAGATACTATGCCACAGACAGACAAACAGATATACATATACACACGTCAAACTTATAACACCCCTCTTCTTGGGGCCCCGACCCAAGAAGAGGGGTGTTATAAGTTTTCAGTTATTAAAAATAACTGAATGGGCTGTAAAACTTTATCTGTCAACTTTTGGCTAACAGCAACAGTATCGCATGAACGCGAGATAAAACATTTGTATTATATTTATATTTGACACTCCATACAATAGCGCGCTTATCAGTGACTCGTACGCAGGTTGACGTCTGTATACAGGCTGACAGTTTGAACACTAACAATATTTATACAGGATGCTCAGTACTAAATTCTTGTTCGAAATAACAAAAAAAAAAGGTGGTTAATATTTGAACTAATTATCCTGAGCAAAAACAAACATTGCGGGCACTTAAATCACGCGCACCGAATTATAAGTCGCGCGATGACTGCGCAATGTACCTACGTAGTTATGTATGTGACTGGTGACCGCACGGTGCGTGAGAGTGCGCGGCGTACATAAATTCTGGAGTCTTGGGAAAACTTTACAATAACGCTTGAGGTATTTTTTAAATGCTCGCAAATCACTGCGTGTTTTTTTCGCACCGTTGTAAAGAAACTTGGATCAATACGCCTGGAGTGTGTAGCCGCACCTGCGTGGGAAAAAACGGAGCGGAAACGAGGAGCTTGAAGCCCGCAACGTGTCTCAACTGACAACCGTGTCGCTAAACTCCGGCAAACGACAAGACAAGCGCGGGGAGCGGGTGAGGAACTCGAGATTAGCGGGAGGCAGAGTATCCATTCCGTATGTAATATTATAATATCTTTTGTGCTATAAAATTTTTATAAATTAAACTGATCAGATTGTGTAATGTATAACTTAGAAATATGCGATTTGATTGATTTAAGTATTGTACTAATCAATAACAAGTAATTCAAGTCGAAATGTAGTTCCAAAATGCTTATAGTACATCGCGCATTCTTTCATACAACAGGAGAAAGTTAACCTCTAAATATTATCCGATTTCTATATATTTTTTTAATGGTTGAAATTATGAATACTATGCTATAAAGATAGATTCACAATCTGCGTCGTACGGTTTCCCCGCGTTTTAATGAAGAACGGCGATGGTGGCGTAATATAACCTGCGTCCGTCTGCAGATTCCTAGCAAATTTTTTGCTAAATTTCATAATCGGTTTAGCTGTCAAACGTGAAAATGTGATAAACAGACAGTGAGACTTACTGTAGCTTTTAATTATCAGAGTTAACTTCCATATTGTAATGAAGAAAAAAAGACAGCAAAGTTACAGATCCATACATCCAATTTTGGTTTCAATCGCAAAAAAGTAACAACAAAAATCAAATAATGTTTACAGATAAGTGTTCTCCTGTTTTATGAACAAATACACGCTAAATGATTAAGGTTCTTAACATAATTTTAAGAATCTTTACATGCATTTTACAAATATAACTATTTAGTACTTCTATTACACTATGAATTGGCATGAGAAGAAATCATTATGAATCATTATGAAATTATGAAGTTCAATGAAATAATTATAAAAATAAAACATTTCATACAATAGCCCAAGTAATATTAAAACGAGCAACCCAAACCGCAGCAAATGTTTGCATTAGGGTATTTTTCCAACAAAGTTAAGCTACGTAGCTATGGGTGCCAGTCGACAAATAGGATGTTTTGATTTCCATAATTTAAATGTGATCTGTTAAAATCGACCAATCCCATTGGTTGATTTCTAACGCAATTTTAGCTAGGTAGCTTAAGGTGGTACGCCACACATGCGGTGGGAAATTCAAATTTCAAACAGTTTTCTTTATTATTAGTCTGCTAGCTGTCTGGTGTTAGCCTTTAACTCTGGCGGAAAAGCATCCCAAAAGTTATTGACTGGGATAGGTTCATTGAAGTACATCGCGAACAAGTATACGAATTGGTTAGCCTTTAAGGCATAGAGTAGGGTGGTGCCGCTGTCTCGCTCGCACGAGGCACTTTTTTTAACCAACTTCATTTTAGTTATAAAATTATTGAAATTACTTTTGATAAATATAGACATAGACAGAAATTTATCGTGACAAAAAACATACAACCCAAAACAAAAATCATATACAACATATATAAAGTGAGAATATACACATTTTGTATGTGTATATTCGCACTTTTAGCTGTTATTTTTATATCAGTTGTTTTGAAATAACAGATATTAAATAACATATAAATAACAAATGTTAATACATTGTAATAGTGTTCTTATGAAGCTAAAGAGAGAATATTTATCAAAAGTAATTTCAATAATTTTATAACTAAAAAAGTACTGCGGGACAGCAGCACCACCCTACTCTTTGCCTTAAGAGCATAGCTGTCACGGCAATTTTCACCAGTACATAAAGCATAATTTTCTACCTAATCCAATTTCAATAATATTTTTTTTATAAGTTTGGAACTATTAATGGCTACGCCTCTTCGGTTTGTTTAAAAAAACTTTTATTTATTTAAATTCGGATTTGTAACAAAATTAAATATATGATTCCAATCAGATAAAAAATCATCAAAATCGGAAATTGTTCAGGGGTAGAAAACAGTTTTCTCCTTTTTTAATTTATTAAATTTAATTTTGTTTCACAAAATGTTAAACAACAAGTTTCTCTTAATTAACTACTAGCTATCCCACTTCTATGCTATGTAGCGTTTATTTCGGTTCAATTGATCATATAACTTAACTTTATAAATGCACCATACATTTATTTAAACATAATTAAATTACAATAATAATACTTAAACAGTACCGAAAATTATAATAAATCTACTATAGTTACTACAAGTCACAATCGTAAGCGGCCTTTGGTTGTTTTCGTGTTGTTTTTAGTGTTCCGTAGTAACTACGAGGAACCTTTATAAATTTGCCATGTCCATCTGTCTGTTTATCATATATGCATGCATATTATTTATGCACATTAGTATATGCCATGCCGCATGCCATTTCACTCAGAGACTATTCGCTCGAAATAAACAAAAATTAGGAGGTAGTATTGTTTCGTAAGCCATTATTAAATGTCATACAAAAAAGTGAAAAATTGGGGTGGCACTACATATAAAGGATGTTTTTTTTCAACCCCACCCCATTGCGTGGGATATTGTTGAATAGGTCTCTTAATATGACTAAGATTTCTTATATCATTTTCTTCTCAAATGTTATGTATGCAAGTTATAACCCGCCAAAGGCGAAATACATCGGCCACACCGTCGCTTAACATCAGGCGAGTTGGTGGTCAATCGTAGATCTATCTTCTAAAAAAAAATATTAAAAAAAAAATGTCTCGACTTCCCTGTATTTCTAAACTATTAGTTAGACTTAGAAAATCATGATTAACCATAGTAGTATGCCATATCTAAAACATTTAATGAAAATCATTCTGAACACTATGATTACAACTTTTCAAGATACCTATAGCAAACAATAAAAAAAATAAGTTGCTATAGTACAGAGGTGATTGTCCTTTTGCAAAGAGGTAAACACAAAAAATACACAAACTCAATATGTATACATATTTTATATGTATTTTCACGATTACTACATGTAAAGGCTCAAACGCTCTCATGAGTTGCAACAATTATACTAAATTGATGTGAAATTATGAACCTAGTTCGATCATTAGCTACCTTAATAGATAGATCAAAATTGTTTGCTGTAACACATCTTTCAAATTTTCTACGATTTTGGCGGTTCTTACTCATTGAAATGAAACAAATCTCAGCCTCAACACAGATTTGCGATACCTGTTTACACCGTGAGCGACTTCTACGTGCATAGGGAACGTTTTGCATAAAAATAATAGGTGGTAGCAAATAATATTCTCATAACAAATAGACATACATAGTCTCACCTGTAACCACGGACGCTACAGTGTTCGAAACGTCAAGTTATAAAATCCTATTATTCCCGTTGTCCCCCACTGTGTGATGGACAACGGTAACAACGTAAAAAGATGTGCTGATGTCCCCCATTGAGGGACAACTCCACAACTTTTTACATTGTTCCTGTTGTCCACCAGTGGGGGACACGGAACTGGGGGACAACGGGAATAATCTTCATGTAAAATAGCGTTAAATTCGCTATAATTTGTTTCAATTAAAAGTTTTAAAGTTACTATTTTGACAGTTTACTCTGAACAATTGCATAGCGCATTAGTACTGTTGCCAACACAAATACGTTGACTTACTAAATTACCTGATCAGATCAGTTGTTTCAAACACAATACTTTAATTTTGAGTGAATTACATTTGTTTAGAGATTCTCACTGAATACGAGGTTTATAAAATAAACACTGGGATTATTTCGCACAAGTCTCAATTTATGACGCTTTGTCGCTGATGCTATAGTACATTAAAAAAAAAATGGGTGTGCTTAATACCACACGACAAAAGTGAAAACTTATCATGACGTGTTGTTCTCTCTCGCTCTATTATTCGAGCCGACTTTACGCGGACGAGCGTTACATAGTCGAGCGTAACGGCTCAGTCTCATTCAATAACCCACAAAATAAATAAATAAAAAAAATAAAATTTCTAGATCAGCGCGCCTAAAGAAATTTTCACTTCAAAAACAGGTCACCTGCAAAGTTTTCCAGGAATTTTGAAAACTGGTGATAATTTCATAGATTTTCAAATTTCCGCTTTGCCACCTCGTAACCTTGCCGTTCGCACTTCTTATTAGAAAATGGTTCTAAATAGTGTTTTTATAATATCTGCTTTTCGGCTTATTTTACTATAAGGCCTCTAAGGATGGATCCATCCATCCATCCATCCTTAGTGCTCCATCTTTACCGTTTGCAGTAAGGATGGATGGAGACGAGATGCAAAATTAGCAATCCGGAAAGTGCTCATCGAGATCTATAAAATACCAATTTTCAAAACTCCCGGAAAACTTTATACACTTAACAAGTCACTTACTTAGTAACTTCAAAAGTTACACACATATAACTGGTATATGCAAGTGCGTACCATTTTAACTCCTCATATCACTCATTTCATTATTGTAGCAATGAACTGTATAGAGAAGCAGGGTCAGCATGGAACGTAGATAAATAGTTTTTCCACCGTTTTATTCAGTTTTCAAAGGAAATAAAATATGTACTAACATTGACAACTGACATATCAACCTGTATAATAACAGTTTAACTTCCTTCTATAGGATGTCTCAAAATGGCGCACGCGTACCACTTGGGGCAACACCAGTCGATTATAGGGGGCACGAAATACAAAAGAGCCATAGACATGTCTATTGCACTTTTTTATTTTTTTATTTATTGACAGTGTTTTAAAGAAATTTGCGAAAGTCTAAGAGGAGTACATGGATCTATAAGTTTGAAAAAATCTAGATTTTCTTCTACCATATAGTCTGGGCTTCCGTTTTTGTCTTCGATGACGGATTAATAGCCAATGAGGGCTCGTAATTATCAGTTCATCATTATTCATTCATATACGATACGTGAGGAAGTCCAAATTGATAAGTACTTTACATCTGTATACCCAAACAACATCAGCGACTTACAACAGCTTATGTCAGCCAGCACCAATGGTCAGCATAGAAAAAAATCAAGCAAAATCGTGTACATATTCAAATTTTATTTTACAAAATCTGTAAATGTATAGTCACATAAACTTTCATTTACTCCAATGTAGTATATTTCAGTAATAATATATGACACAACAGTGTCGTAAATTATTACCCGGTATATTATAATGTAACGCATGATAATCCGCAACCTGCCGTATTTTAGCTTCGTTTCGATTTGTACATAATTTAAGTGCCATCTACTTGCAGTAGGTTCAGGTTACTTTTAGTTAATATATTCAAACTCTTCGGCTAGGCCTGTTCTTTTGCTACTGTTTCGTATCTTTCTGTAAACAGTTTTATGAAATAAAAATATTTCTCAAATCGACCAATCTCTCGACCAAGAATCAGAATCAGAAATATTCATATCTATTCATTCATATAGAAATATTCATTATATCGGAATCAGAAATATCAGAATAAATGCATCGAGAAACGAAATAGTAGCAAAATAATGAGTATTTGGCGCTGCCATATAACATTATACAATATGGAGTTCCAGATAATTATGTGATAAGTAAACCTAGAAATAGATGATAGTTTGTGCGCCAGACCTAGTTAGTTACGCATAAGTTAACCAAACGTAGATGCCAGTAGCGAAGTGTGAGAGTGTTGTTTTCAGCTGGTCTGCACGCGAGTGAGCTTGGTCTTGTCGAAGGCACAGATGGCTCCGAGCAGCGCCGAGCGCGAGTCACACGGGCTGTGTACGGGAGGCGAACACGCTGACGCCGCGCCCGGCTCGACTGCTGGAAAGTCGTAAAGTAGGCTTATTTTTAATTCATTTAAACGAGCAATTCTTGTATATATATAATCTGAATCTCGGATCCCCCCTGCAATTTATTTAAACAGGAATATAGATATGGGGGATAGACATATAGATAGACATATTTTAATATGTGATAAAAACAACGCCAACATATAAACACATAAAAGCATACAAAAACAAACAAAACAAAATAACGTACATAAATATAGTTAAAAACCTGAAAAAAACGACTTCATAATACGCAATTCATTAACTTGGGTGAGATTTTTTTCAGTTTTGTTACAAAAACCAAAGTACTAAACCGATTTTGATAAAAATGTATATGGGACCACCTCTGAGGTATTTAACCTATTAAACAAATACAAAAATCATCAAATACAATTCAATCTGATCAAACATACAAAAAAACGTAGTCGAATTGAGAGAACTCTTTATTTTTGGAAATCGGTTAAAAATATTTGAGAATATATACATATAATTATATAGAATATTACGAAATGTCATTGTCATCTTTATGATTATTGGCGCTTATAAAACATGACTTACAGAGCGCAGGCGGCGTGGGCGAGGAAGCGGTGCTGGCGCTGTGTGAGCGTACAGTCTCCGCGAGAGAGGACGACGATTTCCACACACTGTCACGTTTTTTCTGCAAATACAAATAAATACACAAGTCTTCATTATCGCTTCTACTGTTCTGATGATGGAGCCGAGAGACGGCCATAGGAACTTCTTAACTAAACAAGATAAACCCATCGAGTTTGGGCTCATTTTTATTGCCTTGGTGAGTACTATATTGCTACATGATATCCAGGGTCTGATGATGGAGTCGGAAAGTGGCTATAGGATCTTCTGAACTAAACAAGATAAACCCATCGAGTTTGGGTTGATAGAATCATCTTGAGGAGTACCTTTGTAAACCTTGTTGACTGGCCTTGTGGCTCAGTTGGTAGTGTGTTTACGTCTACCTGCTGAACTGAAAGGTCGTGGGTTCAATCCCCACCCAGGGCAAACATTTGTGTGATAAGCATGGATGTTTGTTCTGTGTCTGGGTGTTTCTATGTATCTTAAGTATATATTTACAAAAAAAAAGTATATATGTATTCTTTCAGCCATCTAGTTCCATAGTACAAGCTTTGCTTAGTTTGGGCTAGATGGTGTTGTGTGAAATGTCCACAAATATTTAAAAAAAAAAAAAATAATTAAAAGCTTGTTTATAAAAATACAATTAATTTATTTTGGCCATAGGATCTTCTGAACTAAACAACCCATCGAGTTTGTGTTGGTTGATTAGTCTTGAGTACTTTTGTAAAAGCTTGTTTTAAAAACAAAACAATTTATTTAGCTACATTTCATGTCAATCATGTCAGATAGATAGTAGGCCTCTCTTTGTTCCATTCCATCTCGGTCCTTTCGATTGGAATATTAGAAAATTTATATCTCAACAATTATCTTTGAGAGACACTTTAGATTTTTGGCCACCCTGGCGCTTATCATGAAGCGTGCAAGTTTTGACGGCTAAACGTAGACCAATTTTATTGATAAAAAAATTGCTTACCGCCCTCCGTCTCTGTTTTCTCATTTCTTCTTCGGAACCAAGAATTTGCTGTATCCTAACTTCTCTTCTTGCGCTTCGCTCCTGTAGAAACAATCGCATAATATATCTAATACCTTTAAACAAGCAATTCTTGTATATATATATATATATATATAAATAAAGTTTCCGGCAGCCTCGAACCCAGACCTGCGATCCGCAGGTCCTGGGTTCGAATCCCACGGCACGCACTATATATATTATATATATAGTATATAATAATCTAATAATGTATAATCTGAATCTCGGAAACGGCCCTAACGATTTTTATGAAATTTGGTTTGTAGGTAGATTAAGGGACGATCAATCTTGCTAGGTTTCATTTTTAGTGAACCCGGGTTTGCTTGTATTTTCAGTCATAAAAAATCCGAGTGGAGCTCGGTCGCCCAGGTACTATTTACTTAATTATGAAAGTTTTTTTCGTTTGATACTACTTGCAAATCTCTTCGATCTCGGAGGTTAGCACTAGAGATAATGTGCCAACGATACGGATATCTGGTACTTCTCAAATCAAATCAATTTATTTGCATGGATATAGGTAAGTAATATACAGGTTATAAAATAAAATATAAGTATCACTATATCATAACCCTTACTGGACGTGCAAATCATATGTAACATCCAGATATTTAACCGATCTTAGTGAAATTGAGATTACAGGTGAAACCCTAGAGAATGACATAAATGTTCATGAAATGATGATGAAATAGTGATGAGATTAATGAAATGTACATATATACATGCATATGGCTACCTATATATAATCCGAATTACATTTGTTTGAATCTTACTTGCCCGAATCCGTTTCATAGAACTGCCTGATTCCAGATGTTTTACTTGATACGTGGCGTTTTTACGAGGCAGGGCGTTATTGTTTTTTCAAGGAAATTTCGAAAAAAATCGAAAAATTGCCATGAAAAATTGAAAGAATTTGAAAAATAATGAAAAAAAAAACAATTTTAGTTACCATTACATTTTTTTTTTTAATAGGTCAAAATAAAATTATCCAAATACAAAATCTAATTTATATTTCTTGTCTTGACTTTCGAGAATTAGCGTGCCCCCAAAAAAGAAGTGATATACATTTCATCAACCTCATCACCATGCAATGAAGTAAAACCGCGGAGCACGGCTAGTATTAAAAGAACAAAGTCATACCAGTTTCTGTTCCGTCCTCAACCTCGCCTCGAAACAAGTGACTACGTTCCTAAGTTCCTCCTTTAACGTAATGGGGAACTTCAAATGCGCCCTGCAGTCTTCAGTCATGCGCGTGAGACCGTTCAGAGGCGCTTGGCAAAAGAACTGATGGCGAAGGAGGTCATCTATAGACGGCTGCCCGTGCTTGCACGCGGACGATGATAAACAGAGACGCAGCACGGACTCTGGAAGGGATTAAGTTGGTTCACAATAACAATAATGTCAATATATATGACATTTGACAAGTCTCATGGCTCAGTGGTAGTACGTCTGCCTTCTGAACTGCAGGTCGTGGATTCGATCCCCACCCAGGGCAAACTTTTTTGCTGATCATAGATGTTTGTTCTGTGTCTGGGTATATATCAAATGTATGTATTTACAAAAAAAAGGTATATACATAATATGTATTCTATCAGCCATCTGATTCCCATGGTACAAGCTTTACTTAGTTTGGGGCTAGATAGTGTTGTGTAAAAATGTCTTCCAATATTTTTTTATTTAATAAGAGCTATTTTGAAGGCACCACTGTTAAGTGGTTATAATTAAAATGTTTAAAATAACTAAATTCAAAAAACGAACAAAATTCCCATACAATTTAAAACAATTTTTGTTCCTTATTCGAATTTTGTGTGTTTATGAATTTTAATTAATTTAGTGGTTCCATCAGAAATGACCGTTGTACAAACAGGGTTGAAAAGTCCATTACCCATTTAAGGACCATAATCGCCTAGCAGCTTAATAATGGTTGTATAACATTTTCGGGCTAGCAAAAAAATTGCAATGTCACTGATGTTGCAGTTGTCCATAGACGCTTACCATCAGGTGAGCGGTCTGCCTTTTTGCTGCACCTTTGCCTTTACCTTTTTTTTTTGTTGTTGTATATATATATATAACGCTGCTATTAAACCATCTGATCAATAATGTGTGACATCCTCACCAAGCTCCATATCACAGTCGGGATAATCATCACAGTAATAGTCCTCTAGCGGCGTCGCGAACGCCATCTCGTAGAGAGTTCTAGCGAAACAGTAGACGTCGACCGGCTCGGCGCCAGTGTGTCGGAGATGCAGCAGATGCGGCCGAAGGAGGGAGCTGCCGCCCAGCAGGATATTCTCCACGTCTAGGAGCTGCGCGCGTTGGTTCTGAATCGCGATGTTGCCGGGGTGTATGTGACCTGGGGAAAAACGGGGGGGGGGTTAGGGGGATTACCACAATCTTAATAGTAGTTTTATTTCAATACTAGCTGCGCCCCGCAGTATCACCCACGTAATAATGAAAAAATCGGCCAAGTGCGAGTCGGACTCGCGCACAAAGGGTTCCGTACTATCATCTATAATAGAAAATCACGTTTGTTGTAGGTATACTAATTTTTAGTCTGTTTTAGTTGTTATATAAATCCATGAGAGTTTATTCTTGCTTTTCGGGTAGTTTTGATAAAATCTATTGCTCAATTCGAAATTGTATCCATAAAGGGCTACGGTAACTAAATAGTGCACAGTACGTGCCAGTATTTAAGTCAATATTGCTAAACACGTTATCTATTTGAGTATAACCCGTTGTTTAGTTCTGTTTATAAAATAACGAGAAATCAACGAAATTCCAAGTAGTAAATTGCAAACTTATAGGTAGGTTTTCGATACACATCCGGGCAGCATGACGACGCTCGCGCGAAAACGCGCGGCTATGGCTCGCTCCGTGATGTTACCTCCCCCGCTACCCGCGGGGCCGTTGCTTATCAACCGCCTCGCGCTCGCGCCACCACCACACCGCGGCGCGGCGCTCGCACCGCGTTTAGATGACCGGATTATTTTCATTTTGTGAGTTTTTATGTATTAGATTAGGTATTTATTTTTATAGTTAATATATTTCTAAATATTTACTTACAAATATTCAAGTTTCTACCTGTTAATTAAGATCGAGTAAAAATTGCTTAAAAATTACGTTTGTTGTATGGGAGCCCCCCTTTAATATTTACTTTATTGTTATTTAATTATTTATTTTGAAAGGTAATATACAAGTAAATATTCTGTGAAAATTTGAAGCGTCTACCTGTTACCGTTTTTAATATTGAGCAAAAAAATACGAAAAAAACACGTTTATTGTATGGGGACACCCCCCTTAATTTTTTTTTATTTTTTTTTTTAGTATGGGTTGTTATAGCGGCAACGGAAATACATCATTTGTGAAAATTTCAGCTTTCTAGCTATCACGGTTTATGAGATACAGCCTGGAGACTGACAGACAGACAGACAGACATCGAAGTCTTAGTAATAGGGTCCAGTTTTTACCCTTTGGGTACGGAACCCTAAAAACGATGATGATGATGAAATATAGCTATGTCCTTTTCCAGGTCCTTAATACATTCTGTGCCAAGTTCCTAGCAATTGGCACAGAATCTGTCGTTTAGCCATGAAAAGGTAACAAACAGACTGAGAGGCATGTCTCTCTAGATGACAGAGTTACTTTCACTTTTAGAATATTAGTATGGATTAGAGACGCCATACACAGACAACTTGTTGCAGAGAATTCTATCCATTATCAAAATACATGCAATATTCAGTAAGATAAAAAGGAAAAACTCATCAACGACTATTTTTACTTTATATAATGATTCATTTGACAATTAAGATTATATCTACTTTTTATAACGATTGTGATTAATTTTATTTGTAAAAATATTTAAAATAACATATTATTGAACGCCCAATGAGGGTAGACTGATAATAACTATTATTGCATCAACATCTTTGCGCAATATAACATTATGTATCAGTTAATAAATAAATCATATATAATCTGTTCTGTTCTATTCTAAAAATCAGGCGAGTTAGCTGTCGAGCCCTTCTTGCTACCTATTCTCGAATAAAAAAATGTGACTCACCATGAGGCAATCCTTTTTCGTGTAGGAACTTCAACGCTTGCAGTATCTGGTACCCGTAGTGAGATATCTGTCCACTCGTGAAAGGTTTCCTTACTCGGGGGTTCCCATATTTGGCTAAATAACTCTTAGAATACTCAGTCCCATATAAAATATCTCTCACGGTGCCGTTTTCGTGTATCCTTCTAACTACGTATGCTCCTGATTCTAAACTGTGTATTGCTAGTATTTGGTCTATGTACGGATGCTGAAATACAAGTAAATATAATTATTGTCAATGTCAATAAAATTAAGTGTTATATAATATCAAGTTAACCAGTTAGTTAGTCCCGTAACAATGTATGTATTTAGCAATATTTAGCAAAATTTACAAAGGTCACGGACCCCAGTGTGTGGAGCTAAAAAAAAACAGTTGAGCTGATTCATCTGCAGTTCTATCTTATAATAACTCGGTTAGGGTTACGCGTGGGGTCACGCGACGGGTCTATTGTCGCGTCACGCGGTCAAATAAAAAATGCGCTTAATATATGACCATTCTTGAACAGGCGTGTTCTCGCGCGTTTTGTTTGACATCTAGCACGGTAGCTGAGGTGGTAGAATGAACAGAGAAATAGTACAAAGTGCCGCAAGGCGCGACGATCAACGCGCCACGCGACGCACCGCATATCCCCGAAGGGCTAGTTTAGGCGGAAGGTCGTGTATCGACAGGTAATCGAGTGGATGAAGTGTTGAATATTTTTATGAATACCCGGAAATTAAACAAAAAGACAAGACGCGTAGAGAAGTAAGCCTACACTAGTATATGGTAGTAAATGTATTAGAAGGAAAGTAGCGACAAAAATATAGAAGCCGAGTAAGCTTAGATGGTTCGGGAATATAGAGAGGATGGATGAAAGATTAACGAAAGAGATTTAAAAGGTGAGTATGAATGGGCATGTTGGTAAAGGTCAACGAAGTACGCATATAGATACTTACAGATAAAGTTTGTAAACTTTTGAATGCAGCCTGTAAATCCTTGTCGCATAAACATCTGTCGGGACCGTAGTTCTGCCATGAAAGCATACATTTTACTTTGCTCTCTGTATCAATTACCTGAAATGAGGACACCTTTTAAATTACAAAATAAATTTAAATGACAACTAGACTTTAGAACTATAGTACACTGGCGATTTAGGAATGGGTGTCGAGCGGTGCAATCAGCAAACGTCATCGCCGCGAGCACGCGACGAGTTTCCCGCAAGTGCATATCGTGTTCGCCGCGTCCACGCAACTTTACTGATATTACGTTACGAAGACGTTTAAGACGTAGATTTTTCTGGTGGCCGAGACGGATCTGGAGTCTCTTTCTTTTTGAAATGGTTTCTCGACTTCCGTCGAAATATAAATATGCAAAATTCATCATTTATTCAAGCGGAATAGGATTTAAGACCGTGTGACGTAATAAGTCGTCGCTAACAAACGAAAATACTGTGTGTCTTTTCTATTCTGAGCGAACAAATTTACCAATTCTACGCTACGACATTATTTTTATTTTTTGTTGCCGTCCTATAAACCATCAAACTCCCGTAATTTTCTCCAAATATTTTGCTGTATCCATCTGACAATCCCAGCTCGCCGCGAGCACATTCACCAATCGCCCCGCTCGACGTCCGCTCGCCACCCGCCAGTGTGCTACTTTAATAATACCTATAGTTACTTACAGGAGCAGATAGCCTCCGCGGCTCCGCGGTTGAGCGGGTGCGAGTCCCGCATCGGAACAGATAGATATTTTTAGAAAAATGTCGTGTATTTTTCCCGTTTCCGGATGTTGTGGGATCACGGTCGTCGTATTTGATACCCTAGACACAGAGTAGGTTATCTAATTCCTGTCCTAGGTAATTATAACCTAAGATCGTTATATCTAATTATATTGTAGATTTCTAATAGTGCTCAGATTTAATCACATTTATACATTATATAAGTTAAGTTCCTTAGGCCATGTATCTTAAATACCTCCATGACGATCGATTTTTAACCAACTTTTTCCTTCCGGTTCTCAATTCGACTGTATGGTATTTTTTTAAATGTTTTTTCAGCCATTACTCCGCCAATTTATGAACAATTGTTTTTGATGATTCTTGTTTCAAAATCGGTTCAGTACTTTGATTTTTATCAAAATAACTGAAAAAATTACATCCAAGTAAACGAATTGCGTATTTTAAAGTCGGCTTTTCCAGTTTTTTCAACTATAATTATGTGCCACCCATCCAGGATTCCCGCGACTCTCGTAGAGTCTTTGGTCCACCTGAATCGTCTTAGGCCATGTTGAATGCCTACTTACACTGACGCGTCTGCCAGTATTCGGATCCACTCGACACAGTTAACCTCGTATATCATGAGTTCATAGTTCATTATGGAACCCTAAAAATTATCACTTTTTAAAATAAGTACGTCGTCGGATTTTTATTTATGAATCCATACCTTGTGGCATATTCTATAGATAAATTAAGGTATACATTTAAAACCATTCATAGCCCATAATTTTCCTGGTGTCTTTGACGAGTTCATTTTACGAGAAGTCCGTTAGTAAATATAGCAGTTTCCAAGTATAATTTATTAGTCAAAGTGATCCACTGCGCAAGTGCTAAGACTCAGTCAAAACAAAATTACATTTAGCCGATAAGACGGCCTTACAATGTCCTGTGTGAATCATAACAACACGCAGATGATTGAACGAGAATTCTTTAAATATACTGATAATAATATAACCAAGATAATGTCGAACACATCGAATGGAATCGGACCTTTTTCCTAAAGCCTGTATTGACTGAAAAGAAATTGTCTTATATTTAAAAAAAAATATTAAGTGAAATGAGTCTTAAGTGTCGAGAAGCGAGGGTTCCGTATAAAATCTCTGTATCTGTATGTTTGTTACCTTTTCAGAACTAAACAGCTGAACCGATGGTTATGTTTGATACAGATTTTGCCGAGAACCCAAAGATATAGGCTACTTTTTATCATCATCATCATCACCACCAATTTTTCTCACAGCGGCACAGCTAGCTATTGTATATAACTTAAAATTAGTTAGGATTATTATGAAGTTACTATATTATTACTAGATTATTGTGAGCACATACAATTAGTATTAGTGTTAGTTAGTGTGTGTATATGTTGCTTACCGAGAAGTAATGCTTCCGTATCCGCCAGCCGATGTCGTGTAGCGGCCCTTTGAGCTCGTACCGTCCGTCGCCACGCAGCGCTATCGATACCGTCTGCAGCGCTTGTTCTGAAATTTAAATAAATAAATATTTGTGGACATTTCACACAACACCATCTAGCCCAAACTAAGTAAAGCTTGTACTGTAGAACTAGATGGCTGATAGAATACATATATACTTCTTTTTTTATATATACATACTCGTATGATACATAGAAACATCCAGAGGCAGAACAAACATCCATACTCATCCCACAAATGTTTGCCCTAGGTGGGGATCAAACCCACGACCTACAGCTTAGCAGGCAGATATACTACCAAATGAGCCACAAGGCCAGGCTAATTCAAACACAACTATCGTTTACCCGCGGTTTCACCCACGATCCGATGAAAAACGGTGATGATGGTGATAAAATATAGCCTATGTCCTTCCCTAGGTTTTGAACAATCTCTGTGCTTATCGTCTGACAAACATAGAGTATGTAACATTTGATTTTATAGTTAAGATATTTTAATAAAACTATAAAATTTTCGTCTTATAAACATGTACGCATTTAGAAGAATATTTTACAGTTTAAAAAACTAAAAAACACGCTACAAATTATTGTGGTCAAAGTTCATTACAAGACTTTTCTAACAAATCCAAACACAGCTATGATACGATGTTTCATCATGAAGTTCTAGTTCATATCTTCCTGCTCGATCATCAGATCAGCTCGACAGTACCATATTATTGTATTGTCATCAGAACTACATACAGCTGCCAATTTTCATGACGCTACGATCCTTGGAAGATGGTTAAATTAGTTACCTAAGATTTCATTACATAGTTACATACAGGTCGACCTAATAAAAGCGTGTTAAAAAGAGGGTTGAGAGACCGACGGAAAGACTACAAAGTGGTAAGGGTTTTTTTTTCAAGTACGATACCCTAAAAATATTGTAATTGGGTAATATGGTAGAGAATTATCTCCCAATAAAAATATTAAGTTGCTAGACGGACTATTATGAAATTTGGTACAGAGATAGTTGAGAACCTGAAGATGGACATAGATTACATTTTATAATCATCACCGTTTACCATAACCATCGTTTTTCATCACTACGCGGTTGAAACCGCGGGGTATAGCTAGTAATCTATAAATAGAATAGGCATTGTATCAAATTGCATCAGATTGGTGTTAGTGTCAGTAACTGTCGCCATCCATACAGCGCGACCTTGAAATCAATACTTTGGACATGTGAGTCGCTAGTACCGCTACTCTACTATTAGCTCAGACACAGAATCAATAGCGACTCTTCGCTACTTTTAAGAATACTATACTACATGCGAAACTATACAGACTTATTTAAACCTGAGCCAGCCAGACGCACTCTGCAATCCAATTATAGTGCTATATGAACATATTAATTAAAGGCAAGTGCCTTTATTAACTACAGCAAAACAATATACAAACTCAACTAGCTAAACTACTACACAAAAAGCATATCGATTACCCCAGACCGATAAAGGCTAAGAATGAATTAAAGGCTTGACCGGACATTTCAATACTTTAGCGCGTACTAGAAAAGATATGCTACACGGTAGAACGAGATGCACTGTAGATACAGTTCATCTCGTAGGTTAATATAAAAGGAGAAACTTAAGCTTGGCTGTAGGCTGTCATATAGAAAAAACATACATACATACACACGAAAAACATAACCCACCTTCTTAAGCAGTCGGGTAAAAGTGTTAATGAATAGGAAAGTATTGACTTATAAATTAATATGTGTTTTATATGTTACCAAATTAACTATTCCTGCAATATTCTTAACCACGGTGTATCTAATCTAATACCTTTAAACGAGCAATTCTTGTATACAGTAGGGCCACGATAATCCGAACGCACAAAATTTATACCCTGTTCGGATGTACGCAGCGTTCGGATTATAGTATGCAGATATTTTTGTTTCACTATGTCCTCATCAGTCAAGGGCTCTTGACACTCAATATCGTCATTGTTTGCGAAGAAATTATTAATCTCTGATTCTGAGAAGCCTCTATTACGAAAAATGCTTAATGGTAAGTCATCTTCAAGATCAAAATCTTCCATGTCTTGGCCAGAAATGTCCTCTGATTTGAATAAGTAGTAGATTGTGCACAACAAAATGGCGGAATAGCGCGCGGACCGTTCAAGTACGATACGTGTAGCGTCTAAAAAGTTTAATTCGGCACTAAAATCCGTGGGGCGCACTAAAAGTTTCCGGAATGAATAAGAACAAAATATTCTCCCTTTGCGTAAATGCAATTTTTCGTTCGATTAAACCAATCTTGAAAACTTTTGTGCCACTCCTCCGTGGTGACCTCAGAAACGTATTTTCATTCTCTTCGACAGCCTCTTCTGGTGATGAAAATCGTTGACCGCGTAATTGGTTCTTAATTTTTGGGAACAGAAAAAAGTCACAAGGTGCCAGGTCGGGACTGTATGCAGGATGGATCATAACTTACGTTTTTCACCTTCAAAAATTCGTTTGTCTGTCTGGCCGTGTGGGAACTAGCATTGTCGTGGTGGAAAATGATACGGCGTTTACGGTTATTTTTACGGAGGTCGACCATAATTTCCGGCAAACAAATGGTCGTGTACCAGTCACTATTCACGGTACGACGATTCTCTAAAGCAACAGTAGCCACGTGTCCAGTTTTATAAAAAAGAAGCAATCATCCGCGCGCCGCTATGGTTGGTTTCGGCTCATCTTGAAAGACCCATACGCTCGATTGCTGCTATGTTTTGGGATCGTAGCAATAAATCCATGTTTCGTCACCTGTTACTATGTCCCACACCAAATTGGACGCACCTTCGTTGAATCTGGTAAGCATGGCACTGCACTAAGTGACCATTGACTAATTGAGTGGAATCCACCGCGAGCACAGCTTTCTCACACCCAAATGTTTGTGTAGGATTGATTGTATTTGATTCATGCCTATGTCAAAGGATGCCCGAATCTCATGTTAGGTCACATGCCTGTCTGTTTCAATCATACGGCGCACAGCATCGATGTTTTTGTTGTTCACAGCGGCGGACGGGCAACCATCGCGAGTTTCGTCACTGAGATTGACACGACCGCGCTTGAATTCTGCAAACCAGCTATAAATGGTCGTCTTGCATGGTGCTTCACTGCCAAAAGCAGATTGAAGCCGAGCGATGCTCTGTTGAGCTGTCAAATTACACTTAAAATCGTAGAAAATCATACTACAAAAATTTTCCCGACTTAAATCCATGTTAGTGTAGACACGCAATTTTTAAAATGACGCCACATTGTAAAAACAATTGACAGTCATATGAAACAAACTGCATTCTACAGCCAAAGAATTCCATTTTCAAATGTTGTAATTACTTTTTAAATATTGTTTATGTAAGTGGCCAGTTCCGGAAACTTTTAGTGTGACCTATGTACGAGTGTGGCATTACTTAGAAATGGCAAACGCAGGGGGTCGTTCAGATTATAGAAGCATTCGGATTAGCTTGGGTTCGGATTATCTAGGCCCTACTGTATATATATATATATATATATATATATATATATATATGTATATATATCGAAGTATGAGGAACATTTATTTTTGTCACTAGCTTACTAGCTTAATACTGTATACCTAAATGATATTATAAAAGTGAGGAAATATGTCTCTGTCTGTCTGGGATTTTTCTGTTTGGGGCCATTCAGTTATTATGTAAGACTATTTTTGCTAGTTTTTGACAATTGAGATGGTGTTGTGTGAAATGTCTGCCAATATTAATATTTATTTATTTATAACAGCTGTCCCTGAATTTTTTTTCTTACCTGCAAATGCTGTTGAGTAATTACTAGGGTCTAGAAAACTTCTGACATGGAGTGACAGAGCCAATATTTGATGTTTGAGAACTTCATTTATGTAATTCTGAAAAGAAAAAGAATTGATTTTGGCACTAAATTATAATACCAACAGTTATATAGTATTAGATAATTGTCAAATTATAACCTCATTAATGATAAAAAGTATTAAATATGTTGCAGTCAAAACTCTCAACCAGTCAAAAGTACTTTTGACTGAAATATTTTGTCATTAAGGAGGTCAATAAAAATAACAAGAAAACATATATAAAATCTAACAAAATCTTTTAATAACACATACAGTATTAAAAAAAAAACACTATGACAGTTTCAATTAACTTGTATGTCAAACAATGCTTGAAATGTTCCTGGACATCACCACCACTCTTTAACTGTTAAGAGTTTGTTTTATTACTTACCTGTAAAGCAACTTGCCTTTCTGCAATAAAAGTAGGTTGCATATTTCCAATAAGCTTTTTAGGTGGCAAGGGCAACTCAATGTTGGATTGTTGCAGTATGGCATGCAGCCCAGCGAAGTCTCTGAAGCGACGAGAGACATTCCACTTGTTTTCTTTACATGAGCCTCTTTGTACTCGAAGTGTGTATTCCTGTTGAGAATAACAGTGATATTAAAACTGTCAATTTATTAATATTACTGTTTATGGGATATTTTCCATGTCATATTTTATTATTATGTTATCATACTTTTATATTGTTATTTGTGGTTTCTATTGTTTTTGATTGGGTTCCTTCCTGATATTTCATCATGGTGCATGCAACTACATGAACAATGTTTGAAACTCAATATAAATAAACATTCCATAACAGTGATGTAATTGTAGTGAATAATAAATGTGTAATTTAATTTATTAAGAATTTTTAGTTGGTGTAGAACAAAGGGTCCCAAACTTATTTTGTCCACTGCCCACTTTGAAAATAAATGATTTTTAGGGCCCCCTATTTTTTTAGCTACTTAAAAACCACTATAACTTTAAATGAACCAGCCGATTGATACAGAATTGCACAAATCGCGTTATTTAACAAAAACTTGTTAAAACATGATTGCTCACAGTCTACTACGAAAATTACCTATCTAGGAATACTAATACCTATTAAAATGCGAAAGTGTGTTTGTTGCTTTTTATTTGTTTGTTTGTTTCAACTTTCATTTTGAAATGGGAATAGAATAGAAAGGACCGAAGAGTGACAGACTACTTTTATCCAGAAAAACATCTCATTTCTAAGGGATAATCAAATCTCTCTCTATGCTATATGCACGAATTCACGAGAAAATCACTAGTATTAAATATTTTTAGTTTTTATTTATTCAATAAAACAGGACAGATATATGAACTAAGTAAGTAAGTACCTAACTAAATAAAATTTATGTTGTGTAGTTTGAAATTTATGAATTTAAAAAATAATAAGTACCTACCTAGATGAAATTACAAATCGCCCCCTCAGCCTCTACAACGCCCCCCCCATTTTTTCTGGGTCTCTTACCGCCCTTTAGGCATGCAGCACCAACAAGAGGGCGTTATCGCCCACTTTGGGAAAGACTGGTGTAGAATATGATTGTACTAAAAACAGCTAGAAAAATATCATAGTTAGGGAGTTGTGATATTGTAATTCTGTGCAACCTGACCCTGGCCAAAGTATAGATGTTCAAGCCTAATAAGTTGTGTAAGAGTTTACGGCAGCTTAGTCGGGAGACCGTCCGACTTGCGATCCACAGGTCCTGGGTTCGAATCCCGCAGCACGCACCTCTGTCTTTTCGAAGTTATGTGCGTATTATTGATTGCCGCCAACTTCAAACGGTGAGGGAAAACATCGTGAGGAAACCTACATGTCTGAGAGTTCTCAATGATCTTGAAAGATGTGTGAAGTCTGCCAACCTGCACTTGGCCAGCATGGCAGACATCATATTATTATTTGCTGGCCTTACCCTTCTCACAATGAGAAAATGGCCCGCGCCCAGCAGTGGGACAGTTTGTATAAACAGGGCTGATAAATTATTTTTTTTAAGTTTTGAGCTTTCATGTCTGATAAAAGTAGGTATGTTGTTTTGGAGAATAACCAGTAACCCTGTTTAACCCAGAAGTGGGATAAAAAGGAATGTCTTACGACCCAACCCATGGATCTACGGTAAGAAGGGGACTTCCCAAACACCATACACCCAATATAATAATATCATATTTTACAGTAAAGTGTTGTTATAGCTGAAACTTGATTTAAAATACTTACTGTGTGTTTGTTGATATTTTGTGCATTTTCTACAGTACAAACTAGTTTCTCTGTATCATCCAATGTGGCTTTTATTTGAGAATTCTTGTCGAATAAAGCCATTGCGATTTGCGCTACACTTATGTACAGACGGTCATTAATTTAAAAAAGGTTTCATTAAAAAATATACTACAGACACTTGGATTTGCACAACTGATTATTGTTACAGCACTACTTTAACTTGTGAAAAAGGCGACGAATACTTAAATAGAGCCAATTTAAATAAATAATTAATTTCATCCGAGAAAATACGAAAATTATTAATTTCGATATTTTCAATTCGAGATTTGAGTCATTTGAGACGATTTCGATTCTGTGATTTCGATTCGAATAACCGTGTCGTGTACCAACCGTGTACGAAGTTCGAAGTCTTCTTTTTTGTATTGGACCCGCATTATAAGCATTTGCCAGTGTCAAGTATTAGGATTTTTTCAAGTTTCTTGAATAAAACAAGTTGTAAATGTTCTATTCTTGTCACAATCTAAGTCACGTATATATACAGTCAATTTATAAGTCGAGTCCTGCTTCAGTAAAGTGGTAGCGACTTTACTAGAAGCTTCTATGGAGTTTTGCCGACAACGTAAAATCACACGTTTTACTGCTTTATTTCACTTGACCACACTCATGCACTTTATCGAACACTTAATGAACAAAATTCCGCCATTTTTCTAGCATTAATATTTAAAAATAACACAAGTTTAGGAAATTACAACAAAGCAACATGTTTCGATGACGTTCCCGCCAAAACTCCCACAATCTCCGATCCGATCCGAAGTTCGAAGTGATGCATATTAGAGATGTAAACCGGTTTGAATAAAGCCGATGAAAAACTGGTTTTTCTAGATACCGATAAAAACCGTTATTTTTTCATGAAAACCGGTTTTCACATTCCGTATCTATTAACTACCACCCATAACTTAGAGAATAATTTTTAAACTCAACGAACAGCAAATATGCAAATCGCACAGTGCACATCAAGAAAAAAAAAAGATTAATCAAATACTTTTAACGACATTGCCGACTTGTGCCGGCAACTTCATTACCATCTGAGAGAATATTCTCCACGTCCGGGTACATCCTCTCCTCAAGAAGAAGCCGGCTGCTAGATGATGCTGTCGACCAGTTTTGTTTCTTACATCAAAACGCAGATCTTATCTATTGAATAAATACATTGACATAACGGTATAACTTTCATCAGCTCTACTACTACTACAATCTGTATCAGAATTTTCCGATTCTTCTGTCTCAGTTTCTTCTAGGTTGTACACATACAGAATACAATTTTAAATTGTGAGCGATATATATCATTTTGATAGCCCTGTCACTTGTCCCTGTTGTTTGTGTTGTAAGTAATAAGTTTTCTCTCAACTATTGCTGATGTAGTTTGAAGAGTGAGAGATCTGATAGATACTTTAGGTAATAAAGTAGACTTGCAAGTAAAGTACGAGTCTACGTGAATAGCGACGATCAAATCAAGTAACGGGAAACCGGGATTCCCCACAACTTCGACTGTTCTGTTCCGATTTTTGACAATATTTTCAACAATTTTTGTTTTGCTGAACAAGAAAACTATAATAATTCTTAAATACTCAAAATTGGGCCCTTAACATTGGAATGCGGAATCCACAAAATTAAATTATATAGTTATATGTCCAAGCGTAATCCAACTGCTATACATACATATACAGCCCATGTGTTGTATTTGTATACAATACATGTGTTGTAAACGCTAAATTGCGAGTGGACCTAGTCTTGTCGTAAATAAAGCTCGACGAAACCATTATTTTATAAATCGATATTTTTATGAATCGATTTTTTAAAGAGACAAAAAATCTAGCCTTCGTTATTTTGACATTGATAAAAAGATAACAAGACAGCTGACTTTTGACTTAAATGACAACCAACATGGAAAACAGAAATCAGCTGATCATAAATAATTTCTTTATGATTTTCTTCTTCTTCTTTTTTGTATTGGATCCCGCGATTAGCGATTTGCCAATGTCAAGTATTGAAATATTTTAAAGTTTCTTGAATAATACAAGTTACAAGTGTTCTAGTCACAGTCCAAGTCACGTAAACAGACATTTTCAAATTCAAGTCTTGCTTCAGTAAAGTGATGTTGACTTTACTAGAAGCTTTATGGAGTTTTGTCGACAACGTAAAATCACACGTGTCACTGCTTTATTTCACTTGTCCACACTCACGTACTTGATCGAACACTTAATGTATAAAACATCACCATTGTTATAGCATTAATGTTCAAAATAACACAAGTTTAGGGATATAAAACAAAGCAACAACATGTTACTAAGACGTTCCTGCCAAATTCTATGAGCAAGAAATAATTTTATAAAACGGAACGTAAACTCAATAATCTTATAAAAATATTTATATTATTATTATATTTAAATTTAATCACGATTTAAATGAATATTTACTCAAATTATGCACCTATGCGATTTTAATCTTTCTTTTGGAGTAATAGTATGATAACAAAGTTTTTGCTTTGATTACCAAATCCAGAAAAAGCGTTCGAAAACCATAAAGCGGAATCCATAGCGACATTTCTTATTAGAAGCCTATAACCCGACTACGCCAGATGTAGAGTTATGTTTTTCGAGTGTTTGTATATGTATTTGCATGTGTAAACACGTGAGTGTCATTGGGTACATGTTTTTGTATTAACAATAATAGAACTTTCGCAAAAATAACAATGCGCCTTTTTATAAATAAAGCACTAACGAATTCAGTGAAATAACTAATTTTACGAGAATCATTCTAAAGCAAGTTGATTTAAAGTTGCTTTATCCATTTTCTCTAGCACACTACAAGCGTAACACAATTACAAGTTAGAAAAAAATAAATCTTATTTATATGTTCGGTTTTATACTTGATTGCTGGTTTGTTACTTTTTCATGAATAAATCTAGTTTTTATTTTACTCAGGTCAGTTCGGGCCTAAATCGTGACATGTTATTTTTTGGCTGATTAATAATAAATCCATGCGATTTATGGTAAAAAATAATAATTTCAGAACGTACCTAATAAAATAGCGCGCATGCGCCACTGTAAGGCGCAGTCCACAGACAACGATCAATTTGTCACTTCCGGTACGAACGATTACGAGCGGAGAATATTACGGGTGTTCTGTCTGCCATTGAACAAAAATTTGTGAAAAATGTCGCTGGTATCCGCTCGTATTGCCGGCTCGGTGGCCAGACGCCTTCCAAATGCCGCCAGTCAGGTAATTGTGAATTAAGGAATATGGTAAAAGTGTTGTAAAACCTGGAACATCGAAACCACACCGGATGATCATGTCACGGTATGTTCAGGGAGTGAGATTTTTTATTGATTCCTCCTCAATACTCGATATTCCAGGCATGAATAATCTTACATAATGTAACTATGATTATTACATCTCATAATTTAAGCTTATTGTATTTACTTTAGTTCTAAAAAGTGTGTGATCGGTGTTATGTAACAATGGGCGATCGGTAATTTTTATCAGTTAAAATCCGTTTTAGTGAACAGATCTAGTGTTAAATAATCTTGAACAGTAATTTATGGAGTGATGCTGGTGATATGGGGTAAAATTAGTGTGTAAGTAGTGTTTTTCCAGTGATATTGAGTTGAGTTTTGGTTATGTATTGGCAGGTAGCGAAGGCCGCGGTGCCCGCCGTGACGGTGGCCGCGCGCAAGCTCCATCTTTCCAGCACCCAGAGAGCCGCCGAAATATCTACGATCTTGGAGGAAAGGATCCTGGGTTCAGCGCCCAAGGTTTGTGTTGACATGTTACATAAACCCATCATCTTTCTGTCCAGTTGTTAGAATAATTTAGAGGTTATTAATATCTAAAAATACCAAAGGTTTATTAAATTATAAGTGTTGATTTTGCACATTTTTTCAAATTTGTATATTTTCAATTTTATTAACAAAAACTCGATCAGCTGTTGTAATGGGTAGCATTTGATAAATATATGAACTGATATTTATTTTGATGGCAAGTTTGATTTTTATCTACTATTTATCTTGAATAAATAAATATTCAGACAAATTTATTTTGAGCTGTCAAATTCTACCCCCACAAGAGGACGAGGAGTGTTAAAAAGCTTATTCTAAACTTAAAGTGAAGGAAAATTGGTGTAAAAAACTTATTCCTGAACCTAGAAATTGATTAGGTATGAACAGTATTGATCCATGGCCTATTTTATTGAGTACTTCAGGTTGGACAAGCAAGCTTCCTCTAAATATATTCTTTCACCATTTGAAGTTAGAGACAACAAAAAAAAAAACATGCTACATGCGTAATTATTCAGAAAAACATGTGCATGCCTTGAGATTTCAAATTAGCACTATGGAGAAGTGATCTGAGAGATAGTTTGTTGTAATTTCAGCAAGGGCAATATCTAAGTAATAATTTCTAATCTAAGCTAATCATTCATTTTTAATTGATATTTGAATTGGAATTTTCAGGCTGACTTGGAAGAAACAGGCCGTGTATTGAGCATTGGTGATGGTATCGCCCGTGTTTACGGTCTCAAGAACATCCAGGCTGAGGAGATGGTGGAATTCTCCTCCGGACTTAAGGTTTGTTCTTTTCATTTTCATATTTTTTTTTTATCAGCCCTGTTTGTACAAACTGTCCCACTGCTGGGAACGGGCCATCTTCTCATTGTGAGAAGGGTTAGGCCATAGTCTGCCACGCTGGTCAAGTGCGGGTTGGCAGACTTCACACATCTTCAAGATCATTGAGAACTCTCAGACATGTAGGTTTCCTCACGATGTTTTTCTTCACCGTTTGAAGTTGGCGGCAATCAACAATACGCACATAACTTCGAAAAGACAGAGGTGCGTGCCGTGGGATTTGAACCCAGGACCTGTGGATCGCAAGTCAGACGGTCTCACCACTAGGCTGCCGGAAACTACATACATTTTCATATTAATACCTGTAAACTTTTTTTATTGCTGGATTTCTGTGCATACTCATCATAATATGGCTATTAGAAATATTTTGTACTATATAAAGTACAAATAAGTATTGTCTGTTAAAAAGATTATTCTATAGCTAATGATAACTTTTTTATAACTGTACTATTGCTGGGCTGGGCTGAGCTGCTGGTTGTCAGCCCTGGATGTAAAGAGATGGAGCAAACTGAGTCGCTTGTCCCGGGCGGCAGATTCCAATTTTAAATAAGTAATTTGCTCCACAAAGCAGAAGCCTGGTTGGCTCACTGTTGACTTGTAAAAAAAAAGGTGCAGATATATTTGTGAGTTTTTTAAGTAATTTATCGCAAAGGCTGGAGAGAGGGGCGTTTCTGCCCCGTTTTCGAAAAAAATGCAGATACAGGGCTGCTGGTCATGGTCCAGTGCTGTCAGATATTAATGATGACTAGTTTCTACCTTCTTTTTACCATGTCGCCAATCATCAACTTTAACGAGGGGATTGTTGAAACACAATATAAAACAACCACCTCTCTCACCAGGGTATGGCCCTTAACTTGGAGCCCGACAACGTCGGTGTGGTAATATTCGGTAACGACAGGCCGATCAAGGAAGGCGACATCGTGAAGCGTACTGGCGCCATCGTCGACGTGCCCGTCGGCGAGCAGCTGCTGGGTCGTGTGGTCGACGCCTTGGGTAACGCTATCGACGGCAAGGGCCCGATCAACACCAAGCAACGCATGCGTGTCGGTATCAAGGCGCCCGGTATCATCCCCCGTGTGTCTGTGCGCGAGCCTATGCAGACTGGTGAGTTAAGAATTCAATTTTCGATATATTATGTATAATCATAGGCTGTCACTGTCACTGCAGGCCAACATTACATGTTACCCTCCAATACCTCCTAACCCTCTAACCAAAGTCAAATGTGTGCATCATACGGCCTTATGGTCTTTCGTCTTTAATTCTCTGCCTACCCCGTAAGGGAAAATAGGCGTGATTCTATGCATAATTAAGCAACTTACGATTATGACAGTCTGTAGACTGATTATGTTTGACATTTCTCGTTTTATTTTTACCCTATTTTGGTATAAGACTAGCATGTTGTTGAATTTACATAGAGGTAGATACATCCAACATGAAGATGGCGTGAAAGTAATTTTTTTTACGCATACACATGTATTTAAACTCATATTCTTGGCCCCTCTAATAAAGATATTAAAATATATCAATGTTTTCCAGGTATCAAGGCCGTGGACTCCCTGGTGCCCATCGGTCGTGGCCAGCGTGAGCTGATCATCGGTGACCGTCAGACCGGCAAAACCGCCCTCGCCATCGACACCATCATCAACCAGCAGCGCTTCAACAAGGGAGAGGATGAGAAGAAGAAGCTGTACTGCATCTACGTCGCCATCGGACAGAAGAGGTCCACTGTCGCGCAGATTTTGAAGAGGCTGACTGATGCTGGTTAGTGCTTCTTAGAATCATCATCTCAGTCCCAGGTAGTCCACTGCTGGACATAGGCCTTCCCCATGGATTTCCAAAAAGACTGGTTGAAAGTGGCCCTAGTTTCTTCCGGCCACTTGTATGAGGTTGTTTGTTCACCTAGTGGTTGGAAATTCTACGAGCACACCATTGCCACATGTTAGAATTAAAAAAAAAAAAACAGCAGAAAAATTTGCTCAGTTAAGCAATGTTTAATAGAGCACAATTCCATTTCCCAATTTATTGTCGGAAGTGTCTAATAACTTGAAACGTATGTACATATATTTATATGCATCTCATATTATAAGATGGTAATGCATACAGTTTTATAGTTTCAACTTCAACTGTGAGTAGAATTTAATTAAACTGTCCCGACTACTTTATTTAAATTAATGTTGGTAGTAAAAACTAACTTTTTGGAATCATTCCATTACTTTGTGTTTCCATAGTGATAGCACACATCAGACACTTTATACACATTGCGCTGCGTATTTGGAATTTATACCTTTACACAACGCTCCATAGTGTTGAGTTCGGGTATACAATAAAAATATATATAGCCGTATTAAGGATTTCAAAGTATACCCGACTTCAAAATATTTTTGGGGTATAACTTTCAAGTAGGACATTCCATTTTGCTATACTGTAATCTATACCCGTTTTAGTGCCTTTCAATGAATACAGAGACAGACAAAGGGATGGTTATTTTTATATGTTAGGATTATATGTTAAGTTAGGTTAGGTAAGGCTAGGTCATGTTTTATAAAAAAAAAACCCTAACCTAATCTAGGGTTTTTATTTACTCGTTTCGTTGCGGCCGGGTATGTTTTAAAATAACTGCGCGGGCGTTTCCAAACTGAAAGTATACCCGAAGTCAACACTATGGACAAAACACTATGTCACAAATGTTAGGTAAAGGTAGGCTTTAATGAATAGATTTTCGCTTTCTGGATTTGAAAATATATCCGACAGCAACGGTCTCTGACGTAATGAGCATTGTGTGAAGGTATAAATTCCATATACGCCGTTGCGCTAATAAGTAACAAATTGACGTTTGTATATGTTATAACACACACACACTTAGGTATGAAGTTATGGTTGTTGTATGATTACCAATCGCTGGTGTTGAATTCGAGTGCTTCAAGCCCGCAACAACTGTCTCTACTGACGAGTGAATGCGCTGTACTGCCAAAGTCTGGCAAACGACAGGGCGAGAGTGGGGAGCGGGTGCGGAACCTTAGATTAGCGGGAAGAGTTTCCGTATGTAATACTATTAGTTTCTTCTGTGGTGATAATATAACGTACTATCGTGATTCAGGTGCCATCAACTACACCATCATCGTGTCCGCTACCGCTTCCGACGCCGCGCCCCTGCAGTACCTCGCGCCGTACTCGGGCTGCGCTATGGGAGAGTTCTTCCGTGACAACGGCAAGCACGCTCTTATCATCTACGACGACTTGTCCAAGCACGCCGTCGCTTACCGTCAGGTTTGTAATAACTTATATATACGCGTTACAGGAACAACTGAAGAGAAAAAATATATTGAACCATCAGGCAGATATGAAATATCGACACTATAAATTAAAATCTAAATTATAGTACCATACCAGCATAGAGCAGGCTCTGTCTTAACAATCCTTTTTTTTTGTCCACCTACAGCCTGTATATTTGAGATATAATAAAAAGTATGTAGAGTTATATAATATGTCACTATAATGTGTTTACCGTTTTAGGAATGGTCCACAAATAAAAGAACACTAATCGAAGTATAAAGTGAAATTTCTGCAGTCAACGGTTTGCTATTAGTAAATGGGAAGAGATAGCTAAGAAATATAATGCTAAATTGAAAAGATCTCAATGTTCCGTTCAATATCTTGTGCTAGTGGTAACCCTGTTAATGTTAATGAACAGATGTCACTGCTGCTGCGTCGTCCCCCGGGTCGTGAGGCGTACCCCGGTGATGTGTTCTACCTCCACTCGCGTCTGCTCGAGCGTGCCGCTAAGATGTGAGTGATCTTGTCAAAAATTTAAGTCTGTCTGGCCAAAAGTCGACGTAAGGAACTTTGGCCTTGCATTTTTAACCAAATGCCCAAATAATTTTGAATGACTCTTTCAGGGCAGGATTACAATATCCAGTGGACCAAAAAGTCTAATAGGACATAATGACAAGTCCCAAAGGTCCAGAGGGTCAAATTGACTAATTTTCATACCTAAACATCTTTTCAAGCTTCAATACTCAAGTCCGGTTGTGTGTGGCATACAGTAGCCAACTTTTTGATACCAAATACTTGGATATTTTGGAGTCAGTAGAGCGACGAGTAGGCATGTAGGTGCCGAAAAACCGGTCTCGAAGCTGTGAAGCTTAGAACATCGACGTAAGGTGGCGTGTCTAGCAATTTCTATCAATGTAATTACCAAGTTGTGTCATACTGTACAATTCAGAAGTTACCAATGTAACTGCAGATTCAAAAGTTACCAATGTAACTTGAGATTCAAAAGTTACCAATGTAACTGCAGATTCAGAAGTTACCAATAGATATAGATAGATAGATAACACTTTATTAAAAGACCACAATACAGAAACACAAATACAGAGAGAATAATATTACAGCTAGGTGTCTTAATTGACGGCCTTATCGCTTAGAGCGATCTCTTCCAGGCAACCTTGAATATAAATATTGGTGGACATCTCACACAACACCATCTAGCCCAAACTAAGCAAAGCTTGTACTATGGAAACGAGATGGTTGATAGAATACATATATACTTTTTCTTTTTGTAAATACATACTTATGATACATAGAAACACCCAGACACAGAACAAACATTCATGCTCATTCCACAAATGTTTGGCCTGGGTGGGGATCGAACCCACGACCTACAGCTCAGGAGGCAGTCGTACTACCACTGAGCCATGAAGCCTGTCAACTTGAACTGTAACTGTAACTTGAGATTCAGAAGTTACCATTGTTTCTGAAATGTGTTATACTGTACTCATGTAATTTCCGTGTTTGTAGGTCCGACAAGATGGGCGGCGGCTCCCTGACCGCGTTGCCCGTGATCGAGACTCAGGCTGGTGACGTGTCTGCTTACATTCCCACCAATGTGATCTCTATCACCGATGGACAGATCTTCTTGGAGACTGAGCTCTTCTACAAGGGTATCCGACCAGCCATCAACGTCGGTCTGTCTGTGTCCCGTGTAGGGTCTGCTGCCCAGACCAAGGCCATGAAGCAAGTAAGTTGGATTTTCATCATGACTCTTGTAAAAAAATCACCTACCTCTCTTATTTACAATCCATCGAATACATATTTTATTTCATACATTGTCATCTCTGTCATTTATATACAGAATGTCAGTGATAAAGATATATTTTCTGAATCTGATCTTTTAATTAGACAAATTGTGAATAGCCCTACTGATGTGGAATCCAGTGTCTCGCGGTTCGTAAGGGTAATTTATTTATTTCTGGAATAATAATAAAAATTATCTTATCTATGTTATCTTATTTTAACTATGGTGTGCGAAATCGTCATCAAATTAATGCTGTGCTTGTGATTGAAGTAGATTTTTTAAACAATTAAATTTAGAGAACTTGATGACTATATAAAAAATTAGTTCAAATACCTATGTATAATACCTGAATTATCTTGGGTATATTGTATTCTAAAACTTCTATCTGATCCAAAAGAACGAAAATAGACATTAGTATCAGCTGGAAGCTTTAGAATCAGTGGACCGGCGAGCTGTGAGGTTAATCGGTGACGATAAACTAGCTGCCAAGAAGCTACTTAGTCTCGAGCACCGCCGTAAAGTAGCATGTCTGTCTATTTTCTACAGGATTCATTTCGGGGAATGTGCGCAAGAGCTTCACGACCTAATTCCACCCTCCCCATTTCACTACAGGACTAGCAGAAAGTCTGCGTACTTCCACACATTTCTTGTTCAAATACCAAAAATTCGAACTCAATATTGATCCACATTCCTGTTGCGTACTGCACAAGAATGGATTTCTTTGCCGCCATCTCTGTTTCCTGAGACCTATAATCTTGGAATTTTCAAGGCTAGAGTGAATAGATATCTTCTAGATTGACGAGCTCCATCCTCGGCCACACCTTCGCTTAACACCAGGCGAGTTGGTGGTCAATCGTAGATCTATAATGTATAATAAAAAAAAAATGCAAAGATAATGCACATAGTCTACTAGCTTTTCCTTCATACCCAGTCCAGTTTATTTTTGAACTTGTTTTCGTTAGGCAAACTTCTGATTACTATCTTGTCCTTTAGATATTCTAATCCTAGTAACTTCAGAACCAAATTCTGAAGTTACTAGAATTATTACTAACAGATGCTGAAATCCAGTCCAGCTTTACATATTGTCTTACAAACGAAAGAGAGTATTTTCTTATAGGTCATTAGATCGTTTGTCAGTACTTCAACTTCTGAAAGAGATTTCAGAAGTAGAAGTACCCATCACATAACCTTGATTTTTTTATTTTGAGTCAATAGTTACATGTCATTAATGTTGAAATTTATCTTCTACTAACCACCTCCAACAGTCATATTAACCATATTCCATATAATTAAATCAATTCATCAGGTGGCCGGTTCCATGAAGCTGGAGTTGGCCCAATACCGTGAGGTAGCCGCTTTCGCCCAGTTCGGTTCCGACTTGGACGCCGCCACCCAGCAGCTGCTCAACAGAGGCATGCGTCTCACTGAGCTGCTCAAGCAGGGCCAGTACGTGCCCATGGCCATTGAGGAACAGGTTCGTATTGACTTTCAAAAAGTTGTTGTTTAATATTTGCCGCTAGCATCTATGAATTCTTGATAAATAATGAAAATAATGTAACTGGAATATTTTCTCCTTATCGCTTTTTCAAACTTCGTAAAAGCAGGAGGTTATTATGTTTGTTTCTATGTTTTTTTAAAATGTATTTTTAATGATTTATTTTATCTTTGAAATAGTTCAACTAATTTAGGCAATTTTTAAACACATTTATTATAGTCAATTCTTTGTTACCAACTTGTGGGACACCATTGTCTCTTACCATCAAACCATATGGTGGTAAGCGACAATATGATCAAAGATGAAGCAAAAAAAAAACAATATATAATGAATATGAATATAAATATAAATAATATAATGAAATAAGTAATACACTCTGACATTGAAAAGACTCAAGTTATATTTCAGGAATTCTTACACGTGCAGAAAAAATCTAAAAGTTTTTGTAATATTCACTTGTGCAGGTTGCCATCATCTACTGTGGTGTACGTGGTCACCTAGACAAGGTGGACCCCGCAAAGATCACCACCTTCGATAAGGAATTCACCGCTCACATCAAGACCAGCCACCAGTCTCTCCTCGCCACCATCGCTAAGGATGGTCAGATCACGCCTGATTCCGACGCCACACTCAAGAAGGTCGTCACAGACTTCCTTGCCACCTTCACAGCCCAGTAAACTAGTATAGGGAATACAGTGAGATATTGAGCTATCGCACGTTCAAATGTCGTATGTTAGCTCAGTCTCTTGCTGCCGTCGTTGGTGTAACAGTGATTTTGTAGGAACTATTGTCATATCAACGACTATTTAGTAGTGTCTGCCATTCGTATGCAATGTATTGTTATAATACAATCGTGGAATGTATTTATCTCTGTCAGTTAAGTCAGGAGGAGGTTCTATAAATAAAATCGTAAAATGTTATACGGATTTTGGAATTTTTATTTTATCAACCAAAATCAGACGTTTTGGAGAAAGGTTAGGTCAAACCTGTAACCGTGTCAGGAGAGTAGCAACTGAAAATATTACTGTTAAACGTGAGAATGGCGTGATATGTACATAATTACCTTTTTTGATATAAAAATGCGTCTTAGCAATGAAATAGCTCTTATGTCGTGACGGAAAATGGCATGACGAATCCATGCCCATGGTGCCCTCCTATGCTCGACTTGTGCGTACATTTAATGCTACTTTTAAAAATTTATATTTTGTTTTTCTGGCCTTTACACTTAATAAATAATCTGATCAACCAAACTAGTGGGACCCAACCATAAATAAAGTTTTTATGGTTTCGTAGCTGACATGGAAAAATATGGAACTTTAGGGATCTGCTACTGCTACATCGTTGAAATGTCGGGGTCACCACTTTAGGGATCTGCCTTGTTATTAGGTGAGAAAGGAAATACTAGTTGAGAGTAGAATATCATTTATTTGGAATGTATCCAATATAAGGAATATATTAATATGTGTCTTAGCTATACTGGTAAGCAGTATACATTTAACCGACACGTAAAATGTTGTGTCGGTTCTAATGCTCCGCACTTACAAAACTAATAGCGGCGTCTCGTTCTCGCGCCGAGTCTCTCGCTCGCACCGCTTAAAGATACATGCAAGCGCGTGCGCTCGCTCGCGCATTCTTCGGCGGCCGGCGAGGCGTGAGGACGTCGCGCACGCGTCGATGCTGTGCGCTGCTACAGAACCTTCATATTATCACCTTGTCTGGCTGCATGTCGATTCTCTAAACTAAACCAAGTGACCACACAAATGAAGTGAGGCCCATTTTTCAAGCTGAAAACTAGAGAAATGTCTAAATATCGAGTGGTCACATGTAGATCAGATATTTTAATATTATCTGCAGTAATAAATAAGAAAAATACAAGTTCACTTACGCGGTCACATGGTTTAGAAAATCTACAGGCTTGTCGTAAGCTTCTAAAAAGCATAATACACTACCCGATTTCTCGAGCCCTGTCTGGGAACTATGGGAATCGGGAGTCTGTCTCTTATTACACCACTCTGTCCCTGTCAACAGGGTCTGAGAAGTCCAGTAGTGACGTAGTGTTACAGTACAACGCACTTAAGAGTTATTACAAAGGGTTCAGGAGAGTTACGTAAGGTCAACTTTTTAGCGATGTAAAATTGGCTCGAGTTCAAATGAGCCTACTTCGAATTGTGATATTTTTAACAGTTTTATGTCAATTCTCTTAATTGTTTAAAAACAAGGTATAAACGGGCGGAAGCCAACCCCGTTTATAAAAAGTACTATTTGGAGCAAAAGAGAGTACTAACTTTTTTTGGAGCTAACTTTGCTTATCAGACGAATTAGAGATGCTTTGCGTCGCTATGACTGGAATCCCTGCAGCAAAGAGTATCCCTGCAGTCAAAGTATCTGCCCAGAACTACTAGCCGGTTTTTTTATTTTCTAGTTTGGCTACTAGCCACGAGATGGCAGTATTTGATCTATTATCACAAACTTTTACTATTTCCCAACAGATGGCACTAAATTTAAATCTACTCACACAGTAACAATCTGTGGTACTATTGGTGCATTAATCTTCCCCCGCTCTACACTTGTGCCGTGAACGTCCGCGAACAGGCGTGAACATAAGTGTGGAGGGTTTTCACGGCGTTCGCTGCCGTTCACGCCTGTTCCCCGATCGAAGTCGGTATTTTGTCCCGCGACAAAGACATAGACATAGACAGAAATTTATTATGACAAAAAACATACAACACAAAATAAATATCATTCAAAAAAAAATATAAATCATACACAAAATACTTGTATAACATGTTTCTGTCACAATCCGGTCCCAGCTCAGCATAATGCTAGTTGTAAACAACTAGCGCTGGTCTTCCGCTGAGACCGGTAGGTGACGTCACGCACGTCACGCACGAGCGTACACAATAAAATTAAATTTGCAATAATTACATACACGTAAGCTTATATAAAGATAAATATAAAACATTCTACTTAACTAATAAATAATTTGACAAACAATGTCTGTACTGCTTAGGTACGTACAGAGAGAAAAAAATAAATAAATTATAACTATCAACGTCAGCGCAGCTGTCACACCGTCCAACTGACAGCGACGTCTTTACGCAATTGTGACATTTGCAACTAAAGTATAAATTATGTACTTTTCCCAATTACAATTTCTCGAGTTTACAGTGCTTTTAAATAGAAGGTGAGTATTATAACTAGACTTATTTATACTACCAATAACCGTAAGCTTAAACTAGTCAATAATAAAATAAAATAACGCTAGTATCACTTCTCAGTAGCTCTTTGCCTTTTTGATGTTCAAAGAGAAAGTTTTTCAATTTTAATCTAAAGTTATATATATTTTGCAGGTTACGTATCGGAGGAGGGATATTATTCCAGCACTTGGATGCTGCATAGCGGAAGCTACCTCGGAAGACAGCAGAGCCACACCGCTCAGTAAAGAGTTGAAATGAGCATTGACGTTCAGGCTTACTATTGCACTTCCATGACAAAGGGTTCGCGGCAGTTCGCGCCTCGTTCACGCGCGCACCTCCACATTCACGGCACCGTGCCAGTTTGCTCCTGACTATTGATGTGCACGGACGTGTAATGCGAGCTAAATGGTAGCGCATCGGATTAATATAAGTTGAGATAGTGAATCATAAATTCGCAATTTGAAATATTTTCACGCTGAACGTATACTGTGGGACTCGAAGCATCCACATCATAATAATAAAAGTAAAATTATGACGCCTGGAGAAGGAGTAGTTTTCAAATTAATATCGATCGGTTACGATATATTTCAGTCATCCATCATTTCCTTTTTCTCCAACGCTTTCGAACGATTTTCTTATTTTGTAGGTGTAAATAGTTATATGTTGCCACATCAAACAAAGTTAACGCAGCAGCAGTTTCGACGTCCGTTTCACGGCAGGTTTCACGGCACAAATGAGTGACCTCCGTGAATGTGGAGTGCCTCTGCCGCGAATTCGCGCCGTGAATTCACGGCACAAGTGTAGAGCCGCGGTCTCCGCGGCAGAGCAAGATGCTCTAAGGCACTAATGTTGCTATTTAAATATCCCAGTTAACTCTATGCAGATAACGAATCTACTTTTCTTCTCTGTGGATTTTATGTTGCTCAAAAGCATAAACAGCTTTGGTGTTTTAGCGGGAACGTCTTAGTAACATGTTGTTGCTTTGTTTTATTTTGAACATTAATGCTATTAAAATAGTGGTGTTTTATTTATTAAGCGTTCGATCAAGTGTGTGAGTGTGGGCAAGTGAAATAAAGCAGTAAACCTTGTGATTTGAAGTTGTCGGCAAAACTACATAGAAGCTTCTAGTAAAGTCAGCACCATTTTACTGAAGCAGGACTCGACTTATAAATTGACTGTATATATACGTGACTTTATTCAAGAAACTTCCTAATACTTGACACTGGCAAATGCTTTAATGCGGGTCCAATACAAAAAAGAAGAAGAATAGACAGTTCAAAAGTCTGCTGATACTGACATTAACAATTTTAAAATATCGACAGTGAAAACACGCGAAATCTGACAGTGATGGCTGTCAGATTTCAGGATTTTGACAGTTTCGGAAAAACAAAACAAACGTGTTCATCGCGGTGTTTATTTTTTTTGGTAAGGAATTCCTCTTTTTATCTAAATTATTTGACTAAACCTATGATTACTTTCAGGAGTTTTGTTTTTAGCCACCTACTACATGTTTAGCAAAATTTGTCACCAATTTTATTTCCAGTAAGCCATGGAGTTTTTCGAACGTGCGCATGTTACCCACAAAGATTCTTTGAAAAAGAAAAATAAGTCCGAAGGGGCTGTAAAGAAGCAACTGAAACAGATGCTGCATGCGTACAAGAGTGGAAACACCCACGAAATAAAGTCTTTCGCAGACAAAGAGCAGAGTTATGACTTTGATGATATAAAATCAATTAGCGATTTTTCAGACCTTAGTTTCCATAAAAACGCTGATGATAATTCCCAAGAATCTGATAATTCTCATGCAAGTGTAGAATTGCAATCAAGCACAGGTGCTTCAAGTTCCAGTAATGATCACAGCTCGATTAAGTCGAATGTAACACCAACAGAAACTTCATGCAGTCTCAATACTGTACCTGAATATCAACAACCAGAGTTTAAGTCTCTGTCGCTATCTCAGGATACTTCTACTACTGAAAAAGATTTTTCTTCAATGTTTGAGTCATCAGAACTGTCTGAGGAATATTCTGATAGTGAGATTTCTATACCAAGTAGTCTTCAAACCTCATCAGATGATAGCAATGTTTCTGAAAATGAAGCATTTGATCCTGATGGAACATTAGCCAATAAAATACTTGAAAAATTAGGTAAAAATGTAAAACAAAGCAAAAAGAGAAAATTGGTCAAAGAGAATATTGTGGAAAGCAGTCATTCGAATAAAGAAAAAAAGTCACAAACTAAAGAGAGTTTACCTAAGAAAGTGGCTAAAAAAGAAAGCAAAACATTGAAGAAAGTTCACAAAAACATTGAAGCAAAAGTCTTCAGAGTTGACAAAATGAAAAATGAAACTGAGGTATATAGAGATATCAAAGCTGAAACAAGTGACGATTCATCTTATAATAGCGAGTTAAAAGATTCACAAACTTCAGAAAACTCATTACCGTTTGTATCTGTGACTGCCTTAGACATGCAGAATCAAAGCCTCAATGATATCCTCGGAGATTATGTACATCCAACAGTCAGGAACCTACCTACTGTTTATTATGAATCAAATGAATATGCTGTCACTGATGAGGCGAGTAATGATGACAATGTTGAAGATATAAGCAGCTTAATACCTGAAATAGGTGAAGATTTAGCCATAGAAGACTTGACCTTGGAAACAGATACACAAGAGACAACTGAAGTAAGCACTGTATATGAAGATACCGTACAAACTGAAGATTATCAAGAACAAGAATCCTCGACAGACAATATTGAACCTACAGTTGTACCTATTAAAGTTTACAGTTCTAGAAATTATTATATTCTAGTTATGAAGTATCCAGCAGAGATTTTCGTCCATGGGAAAGTTAAAGTTACAGCTATTGGAGGTTCTGTAGAAGTATATGGATATACATTACAAGATGAATCAATTGAGTTGTATGCTCCATATTGTAATATTGCACATAGTATTAAAACTATTAAAAGTCGTAGTGCATTTCATGGACTTTTCAGTCGACTGTCTTCAGCTGGTCTGTCAGCATCAGAGGCAGAGGAGATAATCACAGAGCTAGCTGAAAATGACGCCGTCATAGGTTTTAGTAAACTAAATTGTCCAAAAATGGACTTTGTAGATAATAACTTTAGCATTACTGAGCTTTTTACAAAAAGAGTTGACCACACACCACGGTTTCTGAAGAAAGCTGCAGAAAATTTGGAATGTTCTCTGTACTTAGAACAACCAAAGAGAGTTCTTGAAGAGAAGAGTAGTTGGGAGCAAGTTGTAACTTGTGGGATGAGTAAGTATCTCTCAATGTATATCAATGAAACAAAAAAAATAATTAAATCTAAATTAACTGATTGAAAATTATAAAATTGAATTAAAAATTATTAAATTGAAATAAAACTCATTTAATTTAATTGTAAATTATATCATGTTTTATGTTTAAATATATTTTAATGCCAGTATCAGATGAAAACAAAATATTTAAAAAAAATTGCTTAAGGGTAGAAAATAGTTTCTCTCCAGTTATAAGGCAAGCTACATGTTCGTCTTTCTTTATTAATCTATAATACTAGTCTGTGCCTGTATCATCTTGCTGCTAGACAAAGGTCTGCTGAATGTAAATGTTGTAATGAAAATATTCTTCCACACGTTACAGTGCCACAGAGCAGAGGCATCATCTGCGGCGGCAAGGGTACGGGCAAGTCAACACTTCTCCGTTACTACGTCAACAGGCTACTCAACAACGGACCCGTGCTTGTCATTGACTTGGACCCGGGGCAAGCTGAGTTCACTATGCCGGGGAATGTTTCAGCTCGTGTTGTGCGTCGTCCTCTGATCGGACCTAACTTTACACATCTGTCGCAACCAGATAAGTAAGAGAATAAGATTTATTTTACATGACTTTGTAAGGAGGGTTGTGTTTTTTGAGTGTATGTATATTTATATGTGGGTATGTATGTATGTTTCTATATGACCTACAGCCTAAATGGCTTGACTGATGTGCGAGGTGTCGTTAGAGTCGTCTTCACTCCCTGAGTGTTGTAAGCAATTTTTTGTAATAATAATAATACATCTTGTGCAAAAATAAAAAAATGCGTTTTTTCGTAACTTCCAGCGAACTTTGTCGTAATAAACAAGTGATGTGATTTTACTAGAATTATTGTAAATACTGCGCATTTATATAGTTTTACAGTTATTTTACGCATACTTTCTCACAAAAAAGGACACTCAACAGCGTATCAAGCGTAACGAAATCGTAAGTTAGACTGCAAAAACTGCTTTTCTGCAGTTGGGTTTTTTTTTTTTAATGTAGATACCTGTTCAATAAATAAAGATTAAAAACTGAAACAACCGATTTCAAAATTCTACTTGGACGACATATTGTTTTCAAGTTATTTTGTTATAAAAACCAAAGTACTGAACTGATTACGATAAAATTTATGTGCGACTACCTTTGAAGAATTACTTACCAAACAAAAAAGAATCGTCAAAATCACTTAATAACTGGTGGAGTAATCATGTAAAAATATACAAAAAAAACATACAGACGAATTGAGACCTCCTTCTTTTTTGGAAGTGGTTAAAAATCGAAAAAGTAACAAACAAAAAGACTTTTTTTCATTATGTTTTCATTTCAGAATGCTCAACATAGGCATGATAAATACAATGGATTATCCGTCTCGGTACATCTCCGCTGTGACAGAACTGATCAGCTTCTGCAAATCCGTGGAGTCCTTCCACGACCTACCATGGGTAGTGAACACGATGGGAATGTGCAACCAAATGGGTCTAAAATACATCACACGCATCATACTAGAATTGCAACCAACATTTGTATACCAAATTGACTCGAAAGTATCGAAAAAACGGTTTGAATTCGAACTACAATCCCAAGCGGTCACGAATTTCTATGAAGAACACATGCAAGTAAAACAATTCAGAACAGATAAATATCCGTGCAATTTAGACTATGTGTTTATATTAGGTGTAAATGAAGATCGAGGCTCCCCGCAGAAAGGTAATGGATTCGCCCTAATGCCGAAAGATGAGAGGTATCTGAATGTGTTGGCGTATTTTGGGCAACTTTTGGACATTTATGGGAAGAGCATATTGGATATTGTGCCTTTTGAGTAAGTGAACGATTTGTTTTTACTAGCTATCATAGGATATCGAGACTGCAAATGTCACCAGTACATTGCGCATTTTTTGGGGTTTCCCTAGTCAAGGTACATCAATTTAGTAAAATAATTAGTACGCACGCCCAGATACATAAGTGACTACGAGGTAAAAAAAACCCCGCGAGCTTCCACAAAGCTGCGCATTTTGCTAGTAATAACAGAACTCTCACAAAAAAATCGTAACCTATTCTGATAAATGATTTTAAAAGTAATTTTCTAAAGAATGCACATGTATCTAAATCGTACGAAGAAAGAATTTCGCGAGAAAGAAGCGTGAAAGAGTGTACATTTACGTTCTCGTAAATGTACACTCTTTTCTAAATCATATCAAGAGTAACCATTACACTACGAAAGTCGCTTGTAAACTGTCTAATATTTAGTAAGTATATATTTTTTATATATATTCTTCCTACGCTGCGCTTGCCGGTACGTTGTCTCCACTCGAGAACCTTTCGGCCCTATCGGCCATCAGTTCTACGTGATATGTGCCCTGCCCACTGGCATTTCAACTTGCTAATCTGCTGTGCTACATCGGTGACTTTTGTACGTCTATGTATCTCTTGATTTCTGACTCGATCTCGTAGAGAGACTCCGAGCATAGCCCTCTCCATAGCTCGTTGCGTGACCTTAAGCTTCCTTATAAGGCCCATAGTTAGTACTCAAGATTGTAGTACGCAGGAAACAGGGAAGGCGGCAGAGAGTTGTATTCATAAAAAAAACCGGACATGAGCGAGTCAGACTCACCCACCGAGGGTTCCGTACACACTAGTAGATTAAAGCGCTTCGGCCGCGTACGTAACTATTGTTTCGTAACTAGTTACGTACGAAACATAATTATTCTACGTACGATACTAGTATCGTACGAAGAAGTTTTTTTCCTTATACGTAATCACGGCGTTTGTTACGTAACTGGTTACGTACTGGTATCGTACGAAGAATAATTATTCTTCGTACGAAATAATAGTTACGTACGCGGCCGAAGCGGATAAAAGGGGTAAATTGTATATTTACCTTCATAAATCGAAAAATATGCATAGTAAAAATATTTAAAAACCGGTTTTAGCTCGTGCTAATTATGCTCTCTCATATGATACCCCACATGATACGGTTAATTCACTTTAAAATTTGGACCTTCATTCCTTGCAAAATGACTATTTTTTTTTGTGATTAAATTAAAAATGTCCAGTTTTCGGATTTTTCCCTATATGTGTACTCTAACACAATGCTTATTGCCAAATTTCATTGTTCTAGGTAAACGGGAAGTACCCCATAGGTTTTGATTCCCTTGTGAGTGTCGAAATGTGCGTTTTTAACGACATATTCGGTAGTAACTTTTTTCTTACGAAAACTGAGACTATTGAATTTTCTCTCTGCAGCAAAAGACTATGGATCTGCGTATATGGTTTTAATTTCAACACGATACCTTCGCGCGTTCTTGAGATACAGGTCTTGACACCCGGACGGACAACAAAGTTATCCTATACGGGTTCTGTTTTTTCCTGTCGAGGTACGGAACCCTAAAAATTAGTATATTATAGATTTGTTGTACACATATGTATTCAATGTCGTATATCGTGATATATTCATTATAGTATCAGTAGGTATAAAAATTCATGTCTGACCTTTCGTCAGGTACGTATGAACTCTTGTTTATTCTACGGAACCAGTTGTGTGAACAATGTATACTTCTCCTTCTATAAATATTCCACGTGAGGGAATCGGACCCATGGCATGATGTCATTGTTATTATAGTGGTGATGATTTGTAGGGATTCAGCCGATGCGCCAAGTATTTTTTTTATATATTAAGTAACCCAGAGGCCAACGAGCGCAATTTTTTGAGTTGCGTAAAACGAGTCGCTCAGTATACGCTGCATTCGGTTTCGTATTATAAAAGTCCAGTTTGTGTCACACGCGACGCAAAATGGGTTATCAATTTCAATTGAATCTAAATTACGTAAATTTATTTTTCCAGCGAAATTTCATTCGCTCGTCTCACTTAGATAGTAGATGTTTTTAAGAACTATTTCAGTGAGACGAGCGAATGACCGGAAATTTCGCTGGAAACATTGCCTTCCAATTCAGAAATTGCACACTGCTGCTTGTCAGTTGAAGGTTATCAAATTCAAGTGTTGTAGTTACTGACCTGTTATCCAGTAGTAGATCTACGTAATGAGTTCATTAAAATCAATTGGATCTATCCGGATCACTTGAGTTTAGTTGGGCAAGGCTTGGAACCGGTTTTAAATTAACCGGTTCTATCTGTGGACCTCGTAACCAAAAATTGCGGGCGCGTGCAAGGATGAGTGAAGTTAACAAAAACCGTTCTGAAACAGATTTATTTAACAATTTTTTGTTTACGAACTTTAATTGCTACTAATCGTTTAACATAGATTAAACCCATCTCTTTTAATACATGATAAGCATGCGTCTGACCGCCAACTGACCTGATGTTAAGTGACGTTGACGCGTTTTTATATATAAAAGTTTATATGAACTTACGCTTTAACCGATTCGATTTTTTAACCCGGTTTCCAATCCCTGCAGTTAGGTCCGTTTATAATAGTGACGTGACAGATGAGTCATTGTTGGTCCAACGGTGAGCGGTCGCCGAGTGCAGGCTCGAGGCTCGTGGATACCGGTTTCAATGAGCTGCTTCTTGTAGGGCGTCATCCCTATTAATTGTAAGTTTGTGGAAAACCCATGAGATTTTAAAGTGTTATGGTCCGCTTTTAGTTATTATAATTAGAAAGAGGCACCTAGACTCAGAGGTTGTCCCATAAAAAATCAACTTGCTTAGATAAATTAATCTAAGCTTAACTGTATATTTCATTAATACGAATATTATCAACTTCGGTTGAAATTTTTATATTTTGTCCTATTGCCTCATGCTTGAAGTCGTTAGATAATTTCGGAAGTATTTCTATTTTCTAGTTTCTATTCGGTATCGTAAACCTACTTGCCCCGTCCACAAAGCTAATTAACTGAATTTTGCAACGACTGATGATTACTTTTCAACTAAATCCGAGGAAGGATAAATCTATTTCGTACAAGTATGAACCAATTACAGTTTTGAATGACAAAGTTATCCGTAAAATATAATTGGTGTTGTAGGAATGAGTAATGAGATATCTCTCGACTCCCGGAATCGAGCCACGCGTGATTCACAGCACCACGACAATGGATAATCATCTGTTATCGCAACACCTTGTGAATGGTGCTGCTGTAATTGGAGAAGACACCACTAGCGCCGGTTCAGACCATGTACAATTCGCGTTACAGGAACTCTTAGAGTATCAATTAAAGTTACATATACATATAGTTATTGATCATTTGATACTCTCCGGAATCCTACCTGTAATATGCGTTTTATCCTTTATGTAATTCTTAGTGATGAAACAATAATCTGTGAATAAAGTAATTTTTTAGGCATTTATTTTGAAAATTTGAACTTTCTAAGGAATGAACATCAGTTCATTCAAAACAACCCTGCCTTTGCCAAATGATTCCCATTTTCCTACCCCTTGATGCATTGTCCATGTAATGGCAAATTTGAATTTAGAAAACTCAAAAACTCCCGATTAGAAAAAATCGTTGACAAAAAAAACCTATTTTGATGAAATATAGCCTAACACTCGATGAAATCCTCTATTAAAAAAACTAGATCAAAATCAGTCCATCCGTTTGAGAGATATGATGCCACAGACAGACACACAGATACACACGTGAAACTCCTCTTTTTGGCCGGGGTTTAAAAACTAATACTTTTGAATTGTAGTGCGAATGATAGTGTGCTATCATGGTGCCTAGACAAGGTTGGCGGAATTTATTTCGAATGGCATCTCATCATCTCTAGGAATTAGTTGCTCTAAGTAGTCTTTCCTACGATTAGATGCTCAGTCTAGCCTTGTCTAGTTTGAGATCGGGTATTCTATTCAAAGACTAGAAATCCTGGCGAGTCACGATCTTTCAAGGCGTTGGTTTACAGTTCAAATTTTTTTCTGGGGGGAAATCTAATTAGAATCTGAATTCTTTTTGACTCTGCTTTGGCTACTTCCTTTTTAATTTTCCCCCAGTATTTTAATTTATGACCTATTAAATAAAACAGGCCAATTACGAATTGATTTCGTAACCAATGCTTCTGTACCTTCTACTTAGTACATTACTTTTATATTTTTGTATACATTGGTTTTTGAAAAGAATCTCACTATTACAGATGTATTCTTTGTCTGTAAAGGTAGTATACTGGTGTCAAGGGGATATAATTGAATCACTTATAATGGGTTTACGGTGCACTTCTAAGTAGGAAACATGGTATCTGTTTGGTCTAGAAGTCGTTCTATAGCCGCCATGACTTGTTTTAAGTTATAAAATGTTGGTTATTTCGTTCCCAGGGTGGAATTACGCAGTTTAAACATTGGAACTAACGTAAATATCCCAGAGCAAGCTGTAACGAAGGTGATCAATGGTAAAATAATAGCGCTGTGTCAACTCGCCGCGGCAGATAAGGGGAAAATGTTTACCCTCGAAGATAAGGCGCTCTTGTGTCATGGATATGGTAATATTTTCTCTTAGACACTACACTATAATGTACTTAAATTAATTGAATTTTTGTAAGTATGGAGACCATATCTATAGAGATATGGTCTCCCCCGCGTGTCGAAAATGGACTCTATTAGCACAGGATTAATGCCAGATGAAATGATAGGAGCATGGTCTATACCCTGCAGTGAGGGATAGAAAAGGCTGTGGATTATGATGGAGTCTCATCCATGATGTAATAATCCTTGTTAGATCTGCTATATCGATGTACTTCATGTTTGGCCACATTGCCACTTACTATCAGGCGAGTAGAGTTCTTAGAATTGGTGCATGTCCAATATATCTTTTTAATTTGTTGATAAACAAAAAAATGGCGGACTGGCGACCTATGCAATAGAAGACAAAATAGAAATACCAGACTTCATAAGAGTTATGTCATTACAAATGATGCTGTTGAGTGGTTTTCGCGAGAAAGCATGCGCAAACATGCTATAAAATGTATTTAAAATGTGTCCTAAAATAATATCTCATTATATAATTTATTTGTCACAGGAGGTTACAATTAAGTGTAATTTTTAGTTTTTATGTGAGTTGTATTATTACTGTTACATGTTAATATAACTAAAAAAACAATAAGAAATAGTTGAACCTTGATGAACTTTGCTAAGAACAAAATTTATCGAGTCCTCTTTTAAATAAAATAAAAAAACTAGATCAAAATCGGTCCATCCATTAAGAGCGATGATGCCATGTTAAACTTATAACTTTGTTGGGGATAAAGTAGAGATGAATGTAACTACACCTTACACATCAAAATCAATCAAGTCGTTAAGGTTAATATATGTATGAACAAACATACCCAACATATACAACAAAAAACATAACTCTCTTTGCATAGTCAGGTAATTTCAAGTTGTGGTTTGTCATGAATCCGCCAGTTTGTTTTTTATATTCATTAGATATATATGTAAAAAAAGGTCTATCTCCTACTGCATGCTGCATCTTCGATCACGTCGTCGCTCACCAAAAGGACAGTTGATTGTTAACAGCACGTATAATAAATACACGATAACAAGTCAATTACATTACATCCATAAAAATGCTATCTAAGAACATTGTTTACTGTTTACTTTTAATTTTATACATATATTGTTCTAAGAAAACTTAAAACCTTGTATTTACTTATCAGTTGTTTCCCGTTTTAATGACACACTGCAAAGGACACTAATAAATACGTCATAGTGTCATAGTGATAAACGGCGCTTCAAACTGGCCATTTTCCTATTTATGACTCAACAGTATGATGTCAGACAAATATAGACAAAAAGCAACATACTCATAAGTAATATGTACCTATAATGCATGGAATTAATACTCGCCTCACTATCATAGAATGTTATCAATAATAGTGTAATAAAGTGCTGATTATTTTTGATAAAAATAAACATGATTATTACTCAAGCAATTGCTTTTTTGCAGGTCTTATACGAGGCATCGATTTTGAAAAGGAGCTTTTGTATGTCTTAACTCCAGTGAGAGCAGAGTTGGAACTGGTAAATACACTAGTTTATGCTGACTGGATGCCTGAGCTCAGACAAGAGAGAGATTTACCCAGCGGCACTGTGGTTCCATATAGGAGTGCCAACATCTCCCATGAGAGAAGACTCATGTTCCCGCCAAGAAGACGGTTTAACCCGATTCAACTACTGAAAGCGACGAGGAGTGCCTAAATTGAAACCTTCATTTATTAGTTATAAACTTGTAATTGGAATAGTTCCAAAAAAATAAATCTTAAATTATAAAAGGAAGTCTAAATATAATGTTAATTCAATTTATATTTGAAAAGATAATTTTGTACTTACAATACTAATAAAACATAACATATTATATTGATGTTTTTAACTTAAATATTTCCCCCATCCTAAACATTGTTTGTATTATAAATGCTGTATTTTATAAAAGTCAAAAAGAGTCTAGAAAAGATTTTGATAAAACATGGGGTTCCTTTATTACTAATAAATTATATTAGGAAAGTTAAAATTTCACACAAACAATAGATTACACAAAACTGCCTAGAGAATCAGATTGGACGCCTTGGGCGTTTGCTGACAGGCACTTTAGCTGAGAATGGAGCTCAGGCTGAGCCCTCCATGTCAAATAACACATCCTACACAATATAAACATCACTATTTTATTGAAAAAATTAAAATACAAAATACCAAACTAAACGAGTCTCGGTGAGTTTACACCGGTCGAGGATATTATATCTATAAAGTTGAAGAAATGCTATAAGTATAAACATGATAGCACAAAAAACCAGTGCCCTCCGGTGATGGAAGGTTCACTTTTTGCCCCCGACTATATAATGTTAAGGCATTTACGCTTACTCGTAATAGATATACTATAAAATATACAAGTACCAATGGTGAAGTGTAGCCACACAAATACTGTTTTTATGTGCGTGCATCGCGGGCCGCGACCTCGCGTCAGCTGTCAGTATCGGAAGGAAGCACTGTGTGGCCGACGCCGCGACTGCAGTCAGAGTCGTATCAAACTTAGTTATCAGGCAGTATGCGAATGATTCATAAATCAGAGTTCTCCCGATCACGGCACTTACAGCAGAGAACACCTAGTCTTCTTCTTCTTCTTGACCTGTAACGCAGCGCGCGTGGCGGTCTCGAACACCTCGCGTACACCCTCCTTGCTCTTGGCGGAGCACTCGAGATACGCGAATGCGTTGATCTTCTCGGCCATGGCGCGCCCTTCCTGAGGTTTTACGGGCTCTTGTTTCATCTTGCGCAGCTCGTTGATGGTGGCAGGGTCGTTACGCAGATCCTTTTTGTTGCCCACCAGGATAATTGGTACATTAGGGCAGAAGTGTTTCACCTCCGGCGTCCACTTCTCGGGTATATTCTCTAGCGAGTCGGGGGAATCCACTGAGAAACACATGAGGATCACGTCCGTATCGGGGTAGGAAAGCGGCCGCAGCCGGTCGTAGTCCTCTTGCCCCGCCGTATCCCATAACGCCAGCTCCACCTGTTTGCCGTCAACTTCGATGTCGGCGACGTAATTCTCAAACACTGTCGGCACGTACACTTCCGGAAACTGATCCTTGCTGAACACGATTAGGAGACATGTTTTACCGCACGCACCGTCACCGACGATCACTAATTTTTTGCGTATCGCAGCCATCGGTCCTGTGAAACAATACAACGCAAATGATTACGATCGTGTCGAGCGTCAACGCCTTTCATGACTTATAAATATGGCCGCCATAGGAATATGGGTTGGGAGTAGTCAGACAAGCCCCAATTGTGAATAAGCACCTGAACTAGCGGAAGAAGAACAGCACCACCACATAGTACCCTCACATGCGAGGGTGTTATTTATTAGATTTTGTAGATACCTGAAGATTCTGGCTAATTTCAGTGGAATTTTGGCCTATCGACACTTTTTAATCGTCTCTGCTCATCACAAGCACTTTCGTTCGTATGTCACCGATGTTGCTACTGTAAAAATTCAAAGCGAAAATAAAACTCAAAGCAATGTCGGTTTCTCAAATAGAATCTTACAATTCGGGTTGGTTCAGATTCAGAATCACTTAAAAAAAGGATATTTTATTAAAAGAAGTCACCAATTTTTCAAATGAAATGAAATCTTTCAAATGAAAATGAAATGAAACATTTTTATTTTACAACACAAGGAGTTAATTGCCATAGTAAAAAATACGTTTATTTTGACTTTGACATTACAATATGATGACATCTGTTTTATGTTCGGATCATTTGACAAAAACCATCATATTTTTTTTGTATACTCTGTGCATTTTGACAAGAATATTGTTGATTTTTTTGGAAGGTTTTACACTTTATTTTTTCACTGTATTTTTTTCTACCAACAATATTTGATGTACGTTGTAAAAAAATAACACGATTAACAAATGCTTTCAAAAATTCTAACGCGATTGAAACTTTCTCCTGGTTCTCACTGTCAAACAACGGAATAATACACGAACTAAGCAACTTTTCATTCATAATGCGATGGCAGCGCGCAGTCTAGTGAGTGAGAACATAAACATACACGTTGACATACAAAGATTACAAATGACACGAATAAATAGCTTATTCGTGTCATTTGTAATGTACGCAAATCTTATATACGGCGAATGTCATGTCTAAATATGCTATGACTTATAATAACTTAAATTAACTAGCAAAAATAGTCTTACGTAATAAATGAATTATTGGATTGTTATTAATTATTGAATTATTAGGGCATTAAGGCCCTTCATTTATTACGTAAGACTATTTTTGCTAGTTTTTGACCGAAGAATGAATAGCTCTCGTACAGATAGACCGATTTTGATGTAGTTTTTTTTAATGTAAATTAAGTTATTGTCGAGAGTGTTATTAGCTGTGATTCATCAAAATTAGTTCAGCCTTTTTTTGTAGAGAGTTTTGAGTTTTCTAAACTTATACTTGTAAAGTCAGTATTCCAGTTTTTAAACTATAAATATTTAATTACATATAGAATTGAATATAGCTTTATTGTACATACGTACAGTAATAGCTTAAAATATACCCAACTTACATCAATCCATTTTTTAAATTACCGATTATTTGGCCATTTGTAAATCGGAAAATGGGAGAATGTTTTGGAACCACGTTTAAGTGATTACTTTTATCACTCATTTGGGTATGATGTAAATGTTACTAATTTTCTCTTTTTACGTTTCCGATATTTGCGAAGCCCAATCTTCATCTAGAAATACTGTATACTTACCTTGGCTGTGAGTTTTTGTGTTATGTGTATGTGTATATATGTGTAAGAACCCCATATGTGTAAGAAATTTTATATCTTTTTATAGATTTCCATCAGATGAATTGCTAAGTATTTGGATCTGTGGAAGATTGTAGCTGTCTGTGTGTACGTATGCTCATAGTTGCAATATATTGTCGAATACAAATTCAAACTACAAGTGTAAGTATGTATTTATAAATATCATAACATCAATAAATAACTTAAAGTTATATAATAAAACCCACACCCAACTCCCAACTATTTTCCCCGACTTCTATGGGAATGTTATACAATGGTATCAATATCGCTATCTCTTACCCGGTAACACGGTTTTTACGTCTATTCATTCTTGGTCTATGTATATAGTACTATGAAATGGACCACAGGTTAAAATGAGTCACAGACTAGGCAGCCCCGGATCTACGATTTTTTCGAATCGGGGCAGAAACTTGACGGTGGCGCCCCTCTCTCCAGCGCTTAAAATAACTTACTTAAAAAAACTTATTATAATTATCTATGTGGCGCCTTTTTCTTAAAAGTTTACGGTGAGTCAACCAAGCTTTCGTATTCTAGGCGCTTAGTGGAGCAAGTTATTTTATTTTTAATCATATTAATTATGATTTTTGCGCCCTCTGAAAATGCCGCCCGGGGCGGGTGCCCCGGTTCGCCCCACCTAGATCCGGGGCTGAGACTAGGTGTCAAAAGCGAGTGAACCATGCACGTCATAGATCGTAGAACTTACGGATAAATTCCCCGTATTAGCCGGGTAAGAGATAGCGATAATGATGCGACTTTATTATATTCTCATAGAAAGCAGGCAAAATAAGTTGTGTGAGCTTCATTAAGGATTCGCTCAATACTCGCAGCTATTTCTCTCTCTCTCGCGCATCACAACCTTTTTAAACATATACAATCATTGAATAAGGATTTAGAAAAGTGAGAGGCGAATGTTTATTTATTTAGGAGGAATCACAGAATTCGTGGCCCTATTTACACAGGGAGAAATATTTAAAAACAAGTTTTTCTTTTATATCTTTTAAATTATATGAGTAAATAGAAAATATATGTTTTTTTTCTAATTCCGTCACCAGTATATGATACCTGATTAAAAGATTTTTCGTATCTAAATAAACATTTATGTTTAAAAATCTTGTGATGCGCGTGAGAGATAGCTGCGTGATTTAATCTCGACCTTAAACGCGATAATTACGTCCAGAAGTTATAATAAACAATATATTTTTATAAAACATGGAAATGTGATATATTGTCCTCTACTTGTTACTACAGATTTGTACTACAGTATATAGAACAAACGGTTATAACGATAAAACAAAAAATGATTACCTACATCTTTCTTTTTCACGCTTGCTATAATTATATTACGGGGTTTCACTGGGCAGTAAAAGCGAAAGAAATGTGACGTACTCTATTACTTTCTGGCTCTACGATGCACGTAGATAGAGTGGAAAGAGAAGACTGCGTATCTGTATCAAAATATTAATTCTAAATGGCGTTAACACATGCTTAATGATATTTTAAAATAGCATATTAAATAAAACAAACAACTGTGTGTGAAATATATGAATTATATTATGATACCAAAATTATGATACTTTATTTACAATATATATTTCTTCTGAATCAATTAAACCCCTTAAACTTGAACCTTTATCACACCTTATCACAAATTAACAATTACCGTTATCATATCACTATCACAGGGCCTCAAGATTGCTATTTCAATTGTATTGGAGTTTCATGGAGAAATCCTTTCCAAGTGGACACTTAAATTTCACAAGAAGGCACGCTTTTATATCAGGGCCAGCAGTTTAGGATGCCTACGCGTTGTCTTTCAAGACGACGCTTATAGATTTATTTACAATTGAAATAACAGCCTTAACTCCCACTACCTTATAAGTTAGATAGGCGATTACTTCTAGCATTACCACTAACTACATAACAGTCAAAACCTTAGCTTGAATTAAGCTAGGAATTAAGTCGAGACCTTAATAGGTAGTTAAATTAGTTGTTAGATATCCGGACGTCGAAAATGTTGACGAGCAGCTAGTAAACGGTTTAGTGTGCATTTGCTACTCGACTATATTACTAACTTAGTGTAAATCATACCATGGCTGGCGTAAAGAATTACAGGTATGTAGGTACAGTTTTTAGTATTCTCCGGTTCTCTAATTGGTGAAAAGAACGGAAATATTTTTCAGCAATCCTAAACCTGATTATTTTTAATAAATCACAGTAACTTCTACAGAAGTAATAAAATTTTAAGTAAGTAATAAGATGATGACTGATTACCTTTGCCGAAATTTCCAACGATCGAGCCTCTGATTGGTTGCTGGTTATTGGTTTCTAAACAACAGCCAATCAGTGGGCCTAGAAGTTTTTCAGATATATATTATTAAACTCGATGGCGTCAACGTAAATAACTAATTGATTTGAATGAAAACAATGCAGCGTAAGTGACGCTAGATGGCGTGATTCGATTTCTATACATTATATTATTAGTTATTAGTTTCCGTGAACGCTATCATAAAAAAATCACTCACTAGACCTCCGTAGCTCGTTAGTGGCTTATTTATTGTGCATCAAGCTCCGTTGAACACCGGTAATTAATACGTAGTATGTGATTATGAGTACGCATTACTTTTTGCATGGCAAGTGCGCAGTATTTTATTAACTTTCAAATAGAATATATTAAAACACGAAAATATGATCATCTAGCAAATAGATTGACAAAACACTTTTTTTTAGGAATGTTTAAAATACCGATTCTAAAAGCGCATCAACAATTATTATCTTACAACAGGTATTTCGCAGGTTACGAAACTCACTGGCCTGGGAATAACATTAAGGGCCAACGGAAGACATGCAGCGGGAGATTCAAAATTTCAAGCATTTTTTTTTGTCCCACAGGTAGTTCAGGTCATTATTATAAGTTGTCACAATGTTAGCGGCAATCTAAGATTATTATTTATATTATAACATCAATTTAAACTTAACTTAACGTGCCTTGTTGCTTACATATCCCGAAAAGTTGCTTGAATTCGTCACAATGGATAACTATAGATACCTGACTTGGTTACAATAGCAGAAAACTGTTTGAAATTTAAATTTCCCGCCGAATGCGTATCATGTCATCTTAAGCAAATAACGTTTACTAGACTCTAAAAACAATCGTGGTATTAGATATACAGACTATGATTAAATGTTCCAACGTAATGTTGGGTTACAAAAAATGCCAAGGCACAAAAATCACTGGGTGATTTCTATACAATGATCATTAATATAACCAATAATTTAACCAATCGGTGCTGATTACCAAATCGTAATAACTCTACAGTAATAAGGTGGTGATTGACTAGTAAGATTACGTCACGAATAAGTAACGAATTCAGTAGATTAAAAACTGTCAATCAGTCGCTCATTTGTGGAAAATTTTAATGGCGACAAAACAAAAACTTTTTTACATGAAATATAAGTAGGTACGTTTGACCACCACATAGTTTACCATCAAAGTCCTTAAAACACTAATCGGTGTGACTCCACTCCTCTGCAATATGTAGGTACACACCAAGAATGTGGACCAAAATGTTTGTGTCGACTTTGACAAAAGCTAGTCAATCATCACCCTTAATAGATTCGACCGAATAAATGCATAAAATAAAAAATAATAATAAATCTAATAATAACTAGGTACTACTCTAGTTATAGTAGTAATTTATTGAAATCGATTAGGTATGTTTAAATGCAAAATATCAAGCACAAAAAGATACAGATTACGTATTTGATTTTATCATCATTTACCTACAGAGTAAATAATAAAAATATTGATATAATTAATTAATAGAAAATAGAAAAACCAGTAAAGTTATTTATAAAATATGAATATAATGAATGTTCTGAGGAATGCTTATTGTAAGAGTGCAGTGCAAAAGTTAAGGCACAGTCAGACTATTATTAAAATAGTTCGTCTTCAGTCTTCAACGCTTTACATGTCTTCTGAGGCCTGAAAAATAATAAAATACAAATATAAATATTTATTTTTAAATAAAAACTACGGGTCACTAACGTCTGTTTTGAGCCGAAATATCCGACTATAGTTTCAACCGCATTCGGCGGTCTTTTTCAAAGGAGCAGCACACACGTCACTCTCGGTCGGTGACGCGCCTTGCACTGCGACGTGCCGCACACTTCAGCTGAACCGACGCAAGACGACCAGCTTCCCGCCCTAACCCTTTTGCAACCGATGACATCACGTGCGGCACGTCGCAGTGCAAGGCGCGTCACCGACCGAGAGTGACGTGTGTGCTGCTCCTTTGAAAAAGACCGCCGAATGCGGTTGAAACTATAGTCGGATATTTCACCTCAAAACAGACGTGAGTGACCCGTAGTTTTTATTTAAAAATGTGTGAAAACCACGTTAATTTCCATAGTACAAATATTTATTTATAACTCCATAGTTACAAGTCAATAGAAACACGTGTATATCACGTGTGCGATTATAACAATAAAAATAAACTCATTGATAAAATGTCAAATACTTTAATCGAAATTATAGAATATCATCATATTTCACAATTATTATAGTAATATAAAACATAGCTAAATGCAGCGCTCTCTGAAAGCAAAGTAATATATTTTATGATCAACCTTTAATACGGAGTTATGTATATTGTAATAGATTTGAATTGTCCGCCAACTCATCCGATGTTAAGCGATCTAAAATATATGTACCTACATAGAGTACACGAGTCCAAAATAAAAGAAGAAGAACCTTTAATACTCTAGTACAATAGCCAAGTTTTTTTTTTCGAAAATAGCCTGCGCTTGACCTTCAATTCGCCTAACAGTTACGGTCTACGATGGAGCACGCATGCCTAGAAGAAACCTACTTACTCGCGATTTCACATGTCCAAGTGCAATATGCGTTGCAATGGAAATAAATGACTATGACTATTTGAAGACACCTAGATTATATATATATAATATATATATTCGGAAAGACCCATTAAGGATTCACATTCTATATTTTGGAGGTACGCACAATAGAAATTGAGCTAGTCGACATTATTGGAGTAGTTACTAAGTCCGGCCTCCCACGAACGTATTTCTAAAACGCACTAAACAAGCTTTGGGATAGAACACAGCGAGTATGAGCGGTGCCGTATTTGATGATTACTCGCTACTTTTTTATTTATTTTATTTTATTGAAATAGGTACCTTTACAGATATTAGGCTATATAATATACAGTATATAAGCAAACTAACTAAAACAAACGTTTATTTTAACCTACTTCAAAAAAGGAGGTTATCAATTCGGTTGTATTTTTTTACAATTGCTGCCAACTTACCAAAGAGCTCGGTCATTTATAAACCAATTTAGAAAAATATTTTTACCCGACTGCGTAAGGAGGGTTATGATTTTCGAGTGTGTGTATGTATAGGGGTATGTATGTGTTTCTATATGACAGCCTACAGCCTAAACGGCTTGACCGATTTTGATATTCGAGGTGTCGTTAGATTCGTCTGCACTTCCTGAGTGTCATATTATTGATGGCTGTATTTTTTGGAATAATAATAATATATCTCTCGCAAAAATAATTGTCGCGTATTGTCGATTGCCGCCAACTTCAAACGGTGAAGGAAAACATCGTGAGGAAACCTACATGTCTGAGAGTTCTCAATGATCTTAAAAGATGTGTGAAGTCTGCCAATCCGCACTTGGCCAGCGTGGTAGACTGAGGCTTTACCCTTCTCACAATGAGAAGATGGCCCGCGCCCAGGGACAGGGACGCCGTGAGACAGTTTGTACAAACAGGCCTGATAAAAAAAAAATGCGTTTTTTTCGTAATCTCTAACGAACTATTTCGTTTTTATCTTGCTTTTCTATAATTAAGAGTGTAAGACAAAAGTTCAAATGAACCTACTTTAAATTGTGATATTTTTAACAGTCTCTTCAACTTTTGTGTCACTCTCTTAATGCAGAAAAAGCAAGATAAAAACGGGCGTTGAGCCAACTTTGCATAGCTATAAGCTATAAGAGTTGAGCGTACGGCTGCAGAGCTCTCATTGGTCACTATAGATCAGGGTTTCTCAAACTTTAAAGTTAAAGTTAACTGTTAAAGTTTCCAGATGACAGCGAACCCCTGAACTAACTAAACACTTTGTTTATGGATAGCCGACTAGTAATAAAACCATCTCGGCTCTAACCAATATGAATAATTTATACAGGCGCTTACGAACTGGGTTTGGTCGCAAATCTTCCTGTTCTCAAATTGTCCCGCATTCGCAAAACGTCGTTTTGTACAAAATGATAAAGCAATTATTATATAAGTGTTTGAAGCGACCTCCAAAATAATGCTTACAAAGATGATAACGTGTGTGGATGGTGTCCGTGCCTAAAGACGTGTCCTACTGTGTCCTTGCCTAAAGACGTGTCCTACTGTGTCCGTGCCTAAAAACGTGTCCTACTGTGTCCTTGCCTAAAGACGTGTCCTACTGTGTCCGTGCCTAAAAACGTGTCCTACTGTGTCCTTGCCTAAAGACGTGTCCTACTGTGTCCGTGCCTAAAAACGTGTCCTACTGTGTCCTTGCCTAAAGGCGTGTCCTACTGTGTCCTTGCCTAAATACGTTTCCTACTGTGTCCTTGCCTAAAAGCGTGTCCTACTGTGTTCTTGCCTAAAGGTGTGTCCTACTGTGTCCTTGCCTAAAGGCGTGTCCTACTGTGTCACTGCTTAAAGACGTGTCCTACTGTGTCCTTGCCTAGAGACGTGTCCTAGCCTAAAGGCGTGTCCTACTGTGTCCTTGCCTAAAGACGTGTCCTACTGTGTCCTTGGCGTGAAGTGGCATTTCTTTAGTGATATAAAAGTTTGCAAAAAATTCTTTATTTTTTCATCGTTGTTTTTATTATTTCAATTATTGAATCTAATGCTAGGGCTACATTAGCGGGCAAAGATTCGTGTCGCGTTGGCGCGCTAAAAACATCGTGTACGGGCATACGCGATGTTCTTGTCTACATTAGGCGGACTAAGATTCATGTCGCGTTGCGCGCCTGTTTACCGACAGTGCCCCGATAATACATCGTCTTCGCTAATGAAGCCCCAGCATAATGCTGGGGCTTCATTAGCGGGCTACGGCAAATATTCGTATTAACGCGATGAGTGTGGCCGGGTAGATCGTTGCAACGCGTAATATTCGGGCGAAGACGATGTATTATCGGGGCACTGTCGGTAAACAGGCGCGCAACGCGACACGAATCTTAGTCCGCTAATGTAGCCCGAGCATAACAAGTAGGATTCTTTTTTTGAACTGATCGAGCGGGTTTCTATAGAATGCAATGACACCCCACGTACCTACCTATAATAACACTAATTTAGGTATTCTTATGAATTGTTTTGAGTTTCGTGCGTCTTTTATAGAACATTTATTGAACTGTTTGAACATGATATGCCTGCTGTTTTTACACGACTGCGTAAGTAAGACAGTTATGTTTTTCGAATGTATGTATGTTTTTTATATGAGCGCCTACATACTAAACGGCTTGACCGATTTTGATGTGCGAGGCGTTGTTAGATTCGTCTTTACTCCCTGAGTTTCACAGGTTATTTTGTAACTATAATACATTTCTAGTAAAAATAAAATAATGCGTTTTTTCGTAACCTACAACGAACTTTTCCGTAATAAACAAGTGATTTTACAAGAGTTATTCAAAGAATGTGCATTTATAATCTTTTACAACGATATCATGCATACTTTCTCACAAATACACGTACAATCAACAGCGTATCAAGTTTAACGAAATCGTAAGTTAGACTGCTAAGCCTCTATTCTACAGTCGGGTATTTTGTTTTTCTTTTAATATAGATACTTGTTATGGGAGTGGGGTCACGATACCTACTGCTCACTGATACATTAAAATCATAAATATTAATCAGAACCAGAAATTACTTTTTTAAACTATCACGGTCATTCATTAAAACACTATTATTATTAACGGGATATTTACCATGGTTCGCGTTAATTTTGAGCTCCCGATATTTCGGCGCAGTTACATGTGTTAACGCGAACCACGGTAAATATCCCGTTATTATTAACGGGATATTACCGTGAATAGAACCAGAAATATCACCAAACCAGATATCTATTTGAAAAATAAGGGATATGACCGACCAGCGTCATAATATAAATAGATCTTATAATTTTGGATAGAGTAATAAAACACAATTATTTTCTTGTGTATATCTGAAGGTCTTCAGAATAAATATCAAGTTCTTTTGAGACAATTTAATAGCCTACAACAAGTATAGATTTTTGTAGTAACTTCTTTGTTTACTTTACTGATGAGTATGCTGTCTCAAATCGTATCGTGGACATATTCTCTTTGGTCGATTCGTCAAGAATTATCTTTGTAAATTCGGTCGTGTTTTGTCACGACTTTTGAACGCACTTCATGGATGATATTTTAGAAATGAAACACGTCATGTTACTTTAAAACCAATTTATAAATTGTAAATACTGGGATACATGGAGTTAAATGAACATTACTTTTCATAGCATAATGCAGGTTTAATAATAAAAATATACCATTACCATACCAATCAGAGTTTATGTATATATTATATAATAAAGATCATTCTATTTCACTATTAAGATTTTTTGAAGGAATAATTTTAATCTATTTTTACTTTCAGATTAAACAACATAATTTAAGTAATTTGCTTATACATCTACACAAATAATAACACAGAATTATTCCCTATCCTAACTATAATTCCACATTTTGGCGTGGCATGATGTGTGTTCACAGATTCTGTCTTTTGTTATAGCCAGAATCTGTTATAATAAAATATTTATTTACACGTTCCTAATAAAAATAAAGTGTTAGTGAATGATGAAGAAAAAAAAATATCTCCCGCTTACTCAATCAACATTATGAGTGAATGAATATTTAACTGAATAATTTTTTTGAGGGTAAAATAGAAAACGTACTAAAATGCCACGTCACGCCACGACATATCGATACAACTTCACTTTTGATCGAAAGTTAATTTTTTATTGTGAAAAAGTTACATCACAGCATGAACGTCACGCCACGACACGACACATCCATACAACTCCACTTTTGGTCGTAAAGTCACGCTACAACTCGTGGCGTAACGTAGCATGTTACGCCACAAGACATCGATACTACTCCACTTTTGATCTTACGTTAATTGTATATTTTACGTTTTGAGCTCATTTAATCTCACATGTAAGAAAAGGATTTTCTACCTAATATATTAGTTTCGATTGACCTAACTGACCGAACACACTAAAAGTAACGATCTGTACCTCTTTGGTACAGATCGTATTATAATAAAGAAGGAACTAAAATAAAGACAAAAATAAAATATTTGTAGTCTGTGCCATATCACGTAACGTAAATGAATGAACAATAACGGATTAACCAATGACAGCTCGTAATTGCGAAATATCAGAGTACTGATTGGTTACAAGTTTATATGTGTTGATTTACTTTGTCTTACTTTATAAGGCGTTCCAAGAAGCAGTAACAAAAATGAGAAATGCGAAATCGGTGATTTGAATGAGGATATTTGTATGACCTAGCTATGACGTCGCCTAGTTGCAGTTATCATAGAAAATTAGAATTTTATGTTTCGTATTTAAAGTCACGTGCCTATGGTCACAGACAATTATGTCTATATGCGTTGTGAGTACAAATTTTTAATAGGGCTTATTTGGCACGACCGTATTTCTTTTATCGATACATTTTTCGGTCACTATGAATGGATTTTCCTTAGTGTACGCCAAAATAATAATATAAAATATCACAAAATAATACAAATTTTCGACTTTGATTCAAGAGACATAATAACGTTAGTTTAGCTCTGGCTCAGATCAATTGGATTGGAAGATCTTTATTTTAGACCAGTTTCGTTGCTTTTTACTTTTTTACCTTTTGCCAAGCGAAGATGCCATATGAGACGCCAATGCCGAGTGCGAATGCCAAGAAGTAAGGTAGGTACTTGAGCGAGGGCCCGTGACGCTTCGCCATCAGCGATTGGATAAACTTGAGGTTCCCATCTGAGTAGGGAGGGTAGCGCGAACTGGAAAGATATAGAGTTCAGTTAAAACTAGTCTAAAGATTGTAAGTAATAAGTATTTAGATGTAGGATTTGGGCCCGGTATAAAAACGAAGCCGGATCTCGGCTAAGTTTACCCTCCGAGTGATTATTTTGTTTTTTGACCGCCAACTCGCCTGATATCAAGCGACTTTGCAGTATACGATGGAGCGTGCTTACCTAGAAGAAACCAATTCACTCGCGATTTAAAGACACCCAGATTACATAAGACATCGAAGTCATCTAGCAACCTGGTAGGTTACCACAATATTAATAACAATCTTATTTCAATATTACTTTGTGCTTTCTCTTGCTCACTTAACTGTAGAAAGAGCAAGACAAAAATAAAAGAAATATTGAAATAAGACTACTTGAACGCTTCTGGTACAGCCTCTGTGCGATACCCTCGGTATGCATGTGTGCAGTAAAGTCGTTAGTGTATGTGAGGTCTATGCTTGTGTTGAGTAAAATAAAGTGAGTGATCGAAATTTGTATTTAGAACTCCGCAGTTTAAAACAATACTTACGATCCGAGCTTCTCTCCAATAGCAGCAAAGTTCTTGATGAGACAGCTCTTCTTGTGTGTGAAAGTGTCAAAGGTAGCTTTCCCGTGGTAAGCTCCGATGCCGCTGTTCCCCACTCCGCCAAATGGCAGAGTCTCAACTGCAATTATACACTTTACTACTATTTGCATAATTATTATATTCTGGTATTTGCCAGTATCGATTTTGATAGGACTAATAAAAGAATTAGGAGTTATATAATGCGTTGAAAGGTCGAGTGATTTGTACTCGGGATTATATGTAAAACTCTCAATAAGGGATTCCAGGATTATTACCAAATGTGAACAATGACTCTTGTATGTTCGTCATTCATTGCATATCTAAAATATACACATCGACGGTTAAAAGATAATAGGGTATAAGCAACATTTTAGTCGAAAGGTAATAGGGTATAAGCGACATTTTAGTCATAAATGAGTTATGAATGCTATCTTAATTAAAAAATTCCGCTTTTTCATTTAGCATTCTTAACTAATTTTTGACTAAAATGACGCTTATACCCTATTACCTTTTAACCGTCAACATGGTATATAATTAAAAAAAAAGTGCATACCATACTACAAAAAGCGTACATTGTTAATTTCAAGACTACTAAAGCACTGTCATAAAGCTAAAAATTAATTATAATGTTATATTTGATATAGAATAGCGATTATCTGACAAAGTTCTATATTATATGTATATGATCTAATACCTTTAAACGAGCAATTCTTGTATATATATAATCTCAAAAACGGCTCCAACGATTTTAATGAAATTTGGTTTGTAGGTAGATTAGGGGACGATAAATCGATCTTGCTAGGTTTAATTTTTTGTGAACCCGGGTTTGCTCGTATTTTCAGTCATAAAAATCCGAGTGGAGATCGGTCGCCCAGATACTTATATATTATATGTAACAGCTCCTAATAGTCCTACGCATAACATTAATACGGCTTCTATTTATTTATGCATATTATTAATAAATTATTAGCAACAATACACATACATTATCATATTTTCAGTTATTTAAATAGCCACGAATTCTGATTTTAATTTGTACAGCTTGTAAATTATAACATTGACTCATAAATTACATTTTTAAACAGAATCATGTTGATATGTCCTAATAAGTTACGGTGCTACATCGAGGCTTGTGTACAAAGCTGATTGCCATACGATGACCTTGAAATTTATTTTTAATTTTGCTACAGTCCACTAACACTATTTTTGTCTTTTCGTTAAGACTGAAAAGTATATTTGCTATAGGCAAATATATATATATATATATATATAGGCTATGAGCACGCCTGGTGTGCTCGCGACATTGCAAGATGAAATTACATGTGCACGCTAGGCGTGTTCACTCACTGGCACTATATAAAGGTTAAATCATAAAATGTCATATTTCGGCTCCAATTGTGCATATGGATTAGTCTTTCTTGTGCTACAGAAGAAATATAGTGTTTCTGATAGTGCATGTGCTTGTGAAACATAAATAATGGCAGGAAATCCAAAATCTCATATTTTTTACGACATTAAAATTATTTTTTGTTTTACGTCTTAGACACATATCAAAGTGCACTTTTTATCTAATAGTTGAAGTATATACCTAGCACGACTAGCTGTTGCCAGCGGATTCGCTCGCGCTATTGGTTTTTTATTGGTGAAAGAATTTTGAAAATTGGTCCAGTAGATCCAGAGATTACCCCCTACAACGTCACAAACCTCTTTATAAATACATATTAGTATAGATAAATGTGATAAATTGACTTGTCAATATAAAAAATTGAGAACCTTTGGAGTTGAACACGCCTGGCGTGTTCGCGGCATTACATAATAAAAAAAAATTATAACATAAAAAAATATTTGATCCTGCGGGCCACTTCAAAATACTTTAGCTTATGGCATAAAGTCTAAGTTCTGCGCTTTTCGATAGAAAATATACTTATCCACAAAAAACCACGCACGCCTGGCGTGCACGCGGCATGGCGATAGGGATTCGAGAGGATACGCTAGGCGTGTCGGTGGCATTGAACGTGTCCCCCAACGCAAAAACGACGAGGTGATATAAGTATGACGTGTCTGTGTCTGTCTGTGGCATCGTAGCTGATGAGCGGATGAACCGATTTTGTTTGAAAGATGAATTAGTCGGGAGTGTTCTTAGCTATGTTTCATTAAAATTGGTTCAGCCGGTTTTTTGTCAGGGGTTTTTGAGTTTTCTAAACTTGTAACTTGTTAATAATTAAATAACGTGTTTAGTTTATACTGTATTGTCATTTCTTAGCACATTCATACTCGGATCATCACTGGCTTAAATAAAAAATCAACCGTCGCGGGATGCCTTGTAATACTGAAACAATTTTATGTAGGTAGAAAATACGGTTTACGGTATAACTTATACCGCAAACCGTATTTTGTTATACCGTACAAGGTATAAGATTTTACTAAAAACATATGCATTTATGCATAAAAGGATGGTTTATTAAACCATACATATTTCTCATTCTTTTTTTTTATTGAGGCCGTCAACCAGTCCCGTTCTTTTTAGATTGACAACACTTGGACGCGTGGGCCGTTACCTCCCATCTGCATGACAGTATCGTTAATGCACATGCCGCCGCTGGATGTATTCTCCACGAAGCTGGAACGGACCCTCGCCTCGTTTGTGAACACGTACATCGTTAGCGGCTTCTCTCTAGCGGAAACACCACCACCGGTTAAGAAGGGAAGAGTTCGGACAGGAGCCGTCGAGCATGCAACCCCGAGAGTGTCCGACAACGTTTTGTACAATTGTGTAGTGCAGGGATGGCAAACCTTTTGTTGATGAACGTTTTTTAATCGACTTAAAATAAGGAGGTTCTCAACTCGGTTGTATTTTTACCGACTTCAAAAAGAGGGTCATTTATAAACAGTTTTTTTTTTTTAATTGACATTGAATATACTTTTAGATTGGTCCCGTAGAAATTTCATCAAAATCGGTTCATTAGTTTGGTTGTTAAAACAAAATTGGGCATTTTGAAGGCAGTGCTTATGTAGCCTCAGGATGTAACCTGAGGACATTTGAGAATTATCAGACAAATGGTTTTCATAAGAGTTAATGTTACTGTTATTACAAGTACATTTCGAAATCGATATACAAATCATAGATCAATATAATTTGACATGCGTGCCATTGATTTGCCAACCCTGTCCATTGTTTCTCGCTCACACTTAGTGAAATCCGATCGTCATCTTTGATCTAACATCTATTGTTAAATTAGCCAATCAGAGCGTACCTATTATTTTGAATTAAACGAACGTCGTTGCTACTCTGGAGATTATATGCTCTAAGAGTTGAGGCTATCAAGACCCTAGATCACCTGGACACTAGACAATCCATGCTTCGCTTTCATATAAATTAGGAATAAATAAATAAAGATTATTTCTAGTTAAAAAGCGCAAAGTTGTAAACAAATATTGCAAATGGTCGTTTTCCTTTTTACTATTGGGCATGCAAGAAAAAACAGACAACAGTTGAACAATTTACTAAGCGTCACAGATCCTTTAGTATCCAGGGTTAAGGGCCCGAGGCTTGAAGGCCTAAGCGGAAATTTAAGCCTAGAATGCATTTCTTAACCTTTATTTTAGTTAAAATATAACTTATTATCCCCAAGTTCAGAGACATGTAAACAATATTTATTAGGGGAGAGACAGACCTTTGCCCAGCATTGGGACATCGAGATCGAAAACTTGAGACTTACGAGTCTTTTGTATCTAATTGTCTCAAAAGGAGACAGACATACCTTTGTCCAGCACTGAGACATCGAGATCGAAACTTCAGTCTTTTGTTTCTGTCTCAAAAGTTGGCAAATTAAGTCAAATCAGCAAACGAACTCGTATACGATTTAGTTCCTAATATGGTTGGAATCAACAGTAAAATCACAAATCTTTAATATTATTCTTGAATTATAGTCAAAAAGACCCTCGAGGCTTTGAGAAAAGAAACCAAAATCGGTTTATCCGTTTTGGAACTACTGAGGCAGGTACACCTTAAATTTGCAACACCCCTATGTTTGCTATGGTGGTAATTTTATCACTGTAGGAAACATAGAGGTGTTGGTGTTATGGTCATGAGAGATATATCTCAATACATTACGAATACTCTGTGAGAGAGACGGAGATAGACATTTATGCCCATATTTTGAATATTATTTGGATTCACTATTTGCCATAGAAAAAAATCCGCTAACAAATAACCAGCAAAACCAGCTACTGGGATAAAGAGAACTGAGTTTCATATCATTTAAAAAAAATCATATGCAATAATTATATATACTTATAAATATATACAAAATAAAAATAATAATTCTATGGGTAAAATAGTTACTAAAGGTTAAGGAACGCAAATTATGTTTTAGTATCTGTACACAAGAGCTGGAAAGATTTGTTCGATTCTCAAGAAATATTATATACATTGCACTGTATATATAGTCTATGTTTTTCTAACTGTCCATAACGAAAACAATGGCGAATAGACCAATGAGAGCACGTACTTTTTAAAATAAGAGCTGTGATTGGTCACCATCGCTGTTTAAGAAGGATAGAAATACGTAGACTTTAAGAAAACACTAGGCTTTATACTAGATCTGCAGAGATTGTGTTAAAATTATCACTAAATACTATTTTTACATATAAACAAAAGTAACAAAGTTGTAAGTTTGAATAGATTTATATATTATAAATGTTTAAATACACGTAACAAATGTAGATTGTATAATTATTTTGTCATGTTTAATAAAGAAATGAAGTATCTTAACAAATAATTCATGTATAATATCTAGACTGTTTTAATAAGTCATGCCTAACCAACAATAAAGCTAGGCGCCGCAGTGACTGAGATATTTGAAGGGATCATTGTAGCATGAACAACTTTTACTATAGCACTAAACCTGAAATCAGCCGAGCGGTAATCAAAAGAGAATTATTTATATTTTCAATTCATTAAAAGTTGTTATCAATGACGAGTACATTGACCCCTATAAAGTATCACTAGTCCGTCAATCACTGTTAAATTGTCTATAGAAGATTGAGATATATACAAACCTGTACACCTAGGTACACATTTTATGCACAGAGCCGAAACCTAAGCATATAAATCCACCCGCCACCACATAAATGTACATGTAGAAATGAGCCATCACCAAAAGAATGGAGTTTCATAATAGTAAACAATATTTGAGCACATTTCGCTATATTTAGAAACAGGGTAATATAACCTCGTTTGTTTCCAGCATTACTGTAGTCGTCCCAAAGAGGAAAAACCAACGGGTTGCACTCCGGGAGTGCCGGCAGAAGTGAAATCTAAAAAAAAAATTGCAAAAAGACTGACTCGTGAAGGATTTGAACCTCCGCCCTCCGATTGACGAATTGAAATTTATAACGGTGCTCTAACCTATTGAGCTAACGAGTCTTACGTGAATGTGTCAAAAATAAGCATTCGGCGCAACGAAATGACGTCATGCTAGAAGGACAAACTTGTACATACAATAATGAACTTTAAATGCAGAACGTTAGAATAGGTTTCTGACTAAAATAATGACGTAATGCTAGAATTACAAACTTGTACATACAATAATGAACTTTAAATGCAGAACGTTAGAATAGGTTTCTGACTGTCCGTCTTACGATCTGACGCGAGTTAAATTTTTTTTACCCATCCCAAAAATGCACAACGCCGCTAAAGAAGTTGTCATTTCAAAAATATCACCCGCGGAATTAAAAGGTAGGTGGAGGCGGGCGTCGTCGTAGCAGACATTTTAATAACAAACAATGTTAAGAGTCTGCTTTTCTACGGTCGGGTATTTTGTTTTTCTTTTAATATAGATACTTGTTAACAAGTTTATTCGGTAATTTTATATTTAGTAAAACGTGGACAAATTGAAATGCGCAAGCGAGACGGACGATGGTCTAAATACTGACTCTTAAGGTGGATCCTGACATCTCGAGGCATGGCCAGATAATACTTCGCTATGTATGCTTCGACTTTTACTATTTAATTTATGCTCAAATACCGTAAACTATTATCATTATAATATTTGCGATGATAACAATAATTATTGTTCAAAGCAGATAAAATATCAATACGTACAAACATTGCCAATTGCACCCATGCTTGTCGAATTTGGACACCACCCCCTTGCGATGAGTATTTGCAAAAACAAGGCCATGTGATAATAAAATTCATAACCACAATTGTTCATTGTGAAATATTCTGTTTTTTTTTTGCATTCATTGCGTTCAATTCAAGAATGTGTATGTACAAAACAATTACAATGTTTATATTTATTAAAACTCAGTGTTTTTATCCGTTTACCCAGCTGAGACTACTTTTAAATTAGTCACGATAAAAAAAAATACCGCAGCGCGTTTAATCCATTCAAAGCGCCAATTCTTTTGTCTGTTGATCTAGTAAAAAAAAAGTGTATGTTAAGACGGTAGTAAAATCTTCATTAAAGTGACGTTAATAATACGAAATAGTAAGTATAGTAGTGACGCGTTGACTATATCTCTCTCGCTCCGTCCCTCGACTCGAACCGACTTTATTCGCACGAGCGTTACGTAGCCAACCGTGACAGTTGGCTACGTTAACTCAGTCTTATATAATACCCACAATAACGGCCTTACCGAAAAACGTTACTTACTTTAACCATCGTCATAAATTCTTTGTCATCTTTCCGCAAGTAACATTACGTATGAGCGAGATGTTGACATAATTATTATGTTAAGCAATGCCATATTTTGTCAACTTCTGGCTGATATGTAATGACTAGAGACTTGATTATATGCATTTGCATATTTACCGCATTTTCAGTAATCATTGCATATTTTGTCTGAACTTTAGTGATCATGCATATTTTCGCTGTATTTACTACATTTTTCGGTAGGTTACCCTATAAATATAAAATTATATCTTTCTTCTAAAATGTTCTCTTTATACCTACACTAAAAATGTTAAAATATTATTCGTTTAATTGTATTAAGTATTAATATTGTTATAGACTTTAATGTATTGTCTACAAGGTTGTTCAATTTTGAGCGAATGAGCAGTTTACCGTTTTAATGCTGATTTAGAAGTAAAAAATATAAATATGGCACATTTTCCCTTTTTTACTTTTCTAAAATTCATCATTTATGTTGCATATTTTAACAATTTTTATGCATATTTTACCCATATTTCAAGCTTTTTATTTTGCATATAATCCGGTCTCTAGTAATGACACATGCGGAAAGAAGACAGAGAACTTAAGACGTTAGTTAAAGTTTTTAGTATAAACTAGTAACGTTTTTCGGTAAAGCCCTTAGTGCTCAGCGCGCCTAAACAAGTTTTCTGTTAAATAAAAAATTCATTTCATTATAATGATCTAGTAACATTGTTTTTGCAAATGGCCTTCGCAAATAAAAAATGAGCTCGTTCTTACCGCCGTAAAACATTATAGTTTCGTTGATACACAAACTTCCCGAACGAGTTTGTTCAGTGAACAACTTTTGAATGTTTCTTTGTTTGCTGAATACGTAAAGCACTAACGGATGTTCCCTGAAATTGTTTATGTACCCTTTCACACACATACACAATGAAATTGTTCCACACATTGAAATGACATCGCCCGTAACATATTTTTTACCAAATTGTTCATGTACCCACCCTTCTGACATAATGGAAATGTTTATGTAATATTTGATTGTATAATGAAATTGTTTACGTAGTCATTATTAGAGGTTATATGGTAGGTATTGTTAATGAAACTGAAATCACGATTTCTATCATTAAGACAAAGAGTAGGGATCCGCAGACAAAGAGTAGGGCTCCACTGTCTCGCTCGCACGCGGCTCCTTTTTTTAGATATAAAATTATTGAAATTACTTTGAGTTGTGTGCACACCTTGAGCATTCATGCTCACCATCGAAGGCTCCTTCTTGCGGCGGCGTCGTGTGGCTGGTCGCTCTCTTCCCTAACATAATTATGGTTGAGTAGGGCGATGGCTGGCACATGCGTCATACTCGTGATCGGGTGCTGCTTGCGGGTCGCTGGTTTGCTCGTGGTATGCACGCAACATAGTAATAAGTACTTAAATTAAAATAAAATATTTTTCCCGTAACGATAATTAGTAAACAATAGTTTGTAATTATGACAAAGGTCACGGACCCTGGTGTCTGTGGAGATAAAAAAAAAAACTTTGAAAAATATTCTTTTTTTAGCTTCATAAGAACACTATTGCGATGTGAACACCACCTCTGAGATGGAAAACTCCTATAAAAATAGAACGGAATTCGGAGAATGGTAACACTAATATTGTTTCGATAGATTTTTGTCTCTTTATCGGATAAACAATTTCATTATACAATACCAAACAATGGAGTATAACCAAAAAAACTTCACTTAAAATAAAAACCACACAACTATTGAAAGAATCCGCACCAATCTAATCATGAAAATATAAATTTAAAAGTAACATGTCATTTATGTTTTTTGTTAGCATTAATTATTTATAAATTCTATATTTTATATTTATAATTTTAATATATAAAATATTTTCACGAGTAGAATGGTACATTATTTTCATCAATAAACACCCCAAAAAATCCCGATTGATAACAACCCAAATTATAAGCTTAGCAAAAAACGAAAAATTATCAGAACCTAACATAATTAAACCGCAATCATTAGATAAATATATTATAAAAAATTGAGTATGACAATGAAGGGTTTTTTTATAAGCTGAGTTTGATAATTAGAAAAAAAATCTTTCTTACCTTTCATTTATGAATTTAATGGCCTCGTACGCATTTTCGATAGGCACTATCGGGAGTATGGGGCCAAATATCTCGTCTTGCATGATTTTATCTGAAGGCGAGACATTTGTTAGTATTGTAGGCTCGATGAATCTATCGTTTGCGTCATATTTACCACCGATGGCCACTTTGGACTTGCTCGCGTCAACCAGAGTTTGGAGACGGCTGTGAACAGAATTATAAACAATATGGTAATTTGAAATAAGATTAGTAATTAGAAATAAAATATAAATCATAATAATAAAAAAAGGCTTAAAAAACAACAAAGTTACTGAAAAGGAAAACATTATAACTTTTCTCTAACTTAAAAAGAATATTGAGGTTTTAGGTACAATTCCAAATATCATGAAATTGACATGAAGGTATTTCCACACCCCGCCATTCACAACCACTTACATGCCACGATGACGAATCTCTACTGTACCTTCTTCGAGTACAGGATGTGTTATGGCACGTTTGCCCCATGTTCATGAATTTGCTCCACGTTGATGAATTTGCCCCACGGTATCCGATAAAACCAGTAATGAACACTAGCTCACCTGAAATGTCTATTATTGATAATCCTGCACAAGTCCGGCGATTTCTGCGGCTCCTCTCCGTAGAACTCCTTGAGCACTTTCCTGGCAGCGTTGACGAACCTCTCCTGCACTTCCTTCGAGCACAGTACGTAGTCTGGCGCTATGCACGTTTGCCCCACGTTGATGAATTTGCCCCACAGTATCCGACGAGCCGCGACCTCGAGGTCCACTGTATTGTCGATGTACACTGGGCTAGAAATGATAATTACGAACTTTTATTCATTTGGACAAAATTAGGAAACTTCACTGGTTCGATCCATTGTAATTTTTATCCTAATTTTAATTTGTTGTTTTTACTTCCTATTTTTGTAAAATTTTGAAAATAATACAAATTTAAAATAAGTAATCAATATTTACATAATTTTATGAACTCATTATATACACATACATTGTGTCAAAAGTAAAATCAGTTTAATTGAATGTGTAGATGACACGTGAATTTAGATAAATGAAGCTTGTATGAAGCAAATCCAAATCACAGAAAAACTAAGTTCCACAGACATAGTAGATGAAGTATGCGACTTCATTTATATGCTATACTACTATACTATTCACTTTGACATAATTATTCACACTTTTGTATTCTAATATTCATAAATTTTAGTGTAATTCGTCTTGACATAAATCTATTTAATTAATTTTCTGACCGCTTGTTTCCTAATTGCATGTTGTCGGTGCCTACAATTATGTTAGCATTTAGCTCTTTGACTTATGTTCATGAGTTACTTTTAACAATCGAAGAATGTATTATCATGTTGGTACCCAATAAATAAATAAATATGAAAACCTTGCGTGCCACATTTTTGGTATCGACTGTGACGTCACACAAACGATTTTGTGATGGAATGTTCCATCCGCGTGAAATATATTCAATCCAATGCATCAGCGCGCTTGTACGCTAGTAACTAGTTTACCAAATATCGAATCGGAAGTATATTATCACCTAAAATTAAATAATCATAGGTCGTCAACTGCGATTTCTTATCATACTTGTTGACACGCTAGGTACATACACTTGGGGGTATCTATAAAAGTCTATGCTAGTTCTCTTGTCTGTGGGAAAACCTAGTATAGTTTTGACTTGTAAAACCAAACCCCGAAATACCCCGAATTAGACCAAACCCCGTATATCTACGTCTGTGGTGTATATCAAATACCTTTAAACGAGCAATTCTTGTATATACACTCGTATATATATAATCTGAATCTCAAAAACGGCACGAACAATTTTAATGAATTTTGGTTTGTAGGTAGATTAGGGGACGCTAAATTGATATTGCTAGGTTTCATTTTTAGTGAACCCGATTTGCTTGTATTTTCAGTCATAAAAATCCGAGTGGAGCTCGGTCGCCCAGGTACTGACATTTATGTAGCATATTCCCACGATATCACTGACGCAATCTAGCACCGAATGACACCAAACTCCATTCTGTCTTTGTTTTTCCTAACTTAAACCATCCATATGGTAATTTTGTCGTATTTAACTCATTAAAAAAAATTGGTGTTGTTTTCGTTTGTACCTCCTAATGCGCGAAATATCTTCTGCATATAGACATCCAATTAATTTATATTTTTTTTTTTATATTTTATCATGTTTATGAATTTCGTAAGGATTATATTACTATAGAAATGTTTTGTTCACGATCGAAGTAATATTACGAAAGTAATGTAGATAAAAGTGCGATAAAAAACTCATTAACCCTTGGAATGTAATATCTATCACAAATAAAACACTTTGAACATTAAACATAGGTGTACATAACACATTGTTTACAGACGAAACTGAGAGAAAATCGTCTATCCCTCTCGTGTTACCAACATTTTTGTGGATATACAATGATTGAATAAACTTAAGGCTGTGCTCTAAGCGCAGCTATGTGCAGCTATCTCTCTCGCTCATTACAACATTTTTAAACATATATGAAACCACTGAGTGGGGATATTATAATAGTGAGATACAGTTTGGTTTATTTAGATAGAAGTTTTTTTTAATAAAGTCTTTCTTCGATACCTTTTAACTTGAATGAGGAGTTCCGAAATATAAAAACTCCGTCACCCATATAAATTATATTTCAATTAAACTCTTTTTAGATTATGTACTGTACTGTATAATTACAGTAGTTTTGAGCTTGCTTTCTCACAGAAACGTACACTCAACAGCATGTTAAACGTAACGCAAGCGTAATTAAAGTTACTGTACGAAAATCGCTCTTAAGCAGGCGAGTATTTTGTATTTCTTTTAATATAAAGTACCTGGGCGACCGAGCTCCACTCGGATTTTTTTGAGTGAAAATACGAGCAAATCGGGTTCACTAAAAATTAAACCTAGCAAAATCAATTTATCGTCCCCTAATCTACCTACCCAAATTTCATTAAAATCGTTGAAGCCGTTTCCGAGATTCAGATTATATATATACAAGAATTGCTCGTTTAAAAGTATTAGATTAGATACTTATTAATCGGGTATAATGCTGTAATTTGGAATGCCCTCGTGCTCTTCGTGGCTTGTTTAACAGTGCATCGTTGTTCATTATATGGGTATATGTACGTAATAAACAACATACGTTGGACGCTTCTAGATTGGACCAGGCTTTACACAATAAAACGCGCCCACAGACCGGTTTTTATGAACATTTCGCTTCATTTATTACCTCGACTCTGACGCTTACGATCTAAAATAAAATGATCCACACCTGCTAAATAAATGATTCACACCTGCTAAATAAATGATTCACACCTGCTAAATAAATGCCTTTTATCTTGTTCTAAGGGTAAGGGTAAGGGTAAGGTTGTTTATGTTAGCCATATAACTAAGAGAGATTCTACCTTTCATAAGTTGAATGATGATTTATTATATTGATACCTTGCCGATGTTTGTAGATGTGATCTCACCTTTTTCCGCTGAGCTTCAGAGTGACTAGCATGAGGTGTAAAGTGGCAGCCTCAAACACGACCTTGCCGATATTGGTGTTTCGTGTAAAATAAGTAATCTCACCTCGCGGATCAACGTTGGCAAAATCGTGCTAAGCAGAAAGTTAGCACGATTTTGCCAACGATGATCCGCGTAAGTGTAAATATATGATCTCACCTCTTCCCATTGAGCTCTAGAGTGACTGGCACGAGGGGCTTGGTGACAGCTTCATGCAATCTTGCTAAGTTGAACCGCCCGTGTAGAAGATGTAATCTCACTTCTTCCCGCTGAGCTCTAGAGTAATTAGTGCTTAGTGGCAGCTCCATGCAGTCTAGTCGAAGTTGATTAGCACGTGTAGAAGATGTGATCTCATCTCTTCCCGCTGAGCTCTAGTGTGACCGGCACGTGGTGTTCACTGGCAGTTTCATGCAATCTTGCCAATGTTGAATCACCCGTGCAGAAGGTGTGATCTTACCTCTTTCCGCTAAGCTCCAGAGTAACCGGCGTGAGGTGCTTGGTGGCAGCTTCGTATACGAATTTGAAGACGTTGTTCCGCGTAAGTGTAAAGATCGTAGTAATCTCGTCTCTTTCCGCTGATCGCTATAGAGTGACCGACACGAGGTGTATGGTGGCAGCTTTATACACTTTAACCGAATTTGAACCGCCCGTGTAGAAGATGTGATCTCACCTCTTTCCGCCGAGCTCCAGTGTGACCGGCGTGAGGTTCTTGGTGGCAGCTTCGTACACGATCTTGCCGACGCTTGTGCCACCAGTGTAGAAGATGTAGTCAAACTTTTGTTTTAACAGCTCCGTGGTCTCCTCCGGACCGCCTTCAACCACTATAACAGCGTCCTGAAGGAAGAATTGTAGATTTTAACTGTGGTAAAAAGTAGCAATTAATTTCTATCCAAACCAAACACAAGCTGAGCCCGGCAGATATTGTCCCGCAAGTTTTTATATTATAACTATAGATAACCCGGCGTACCGTACTTCGTATCACCTATCAATGAGTGGACCCGATATTTTCTCAACGTTTAAACCTTCCCTGGACTACGACAAACATTTCAAAACCAAAAACAGCTAAATCGGCCCAGCCGTTCTCGAGTTTTAGCGAGACAAACGAGCAGCAATTGATTTTTATATATATATAGAGATACCCACAAGTTTCCAAGTGTAACATCACAAGTTTCCGACAAAACTTTCATTTTGAACAAAGTAAATTTTTATACATAAAAACCATTTTTACGTCAATAATTTTCAAAAATAATTTTTAATGGATCTATTTTAATGTATGAAAATTAACTTGGACCGATCGTTTGTCGAAAACTTGTGATGTTTCTATTATAGTGTTTTGTTAGACGATTTTTTTTAAGTTCATGCAGAGACGGACGATGGTAGAACTATTCTAACTGAAATTGTAAATAAGTAAGTACCTATTATACATAATTATTTTTATACCGAAGAATAAACATCACGATAATTTATTGTTCGAGTTGTTTTATCTGCATAATGTACAAAAGACAATACAATGCAAAAAGTTCAGGGTCGACGATCGTCGTTTATTTATTATCATATATAATTAAGTAATAATATTATTATTTACCTTTATTCTGGCTATTTTTGTCCAGCAGTGGACTTCTTATGGCTGAGATAATGATGGTGATAATGGAGGGTGTTGAGTTTTTAACTCAACACACCCCCCCCGCAAATTGATTGGCTGTACCGATTTTGATGAAACATAGCTAAGAACACTCTCGATGAAATCCACTTTCAAACAAAAAAAAAACTAGATTAAAATCGGTCCATCCGTTTGAGAGCTACGACGCCACAAACACACAGATACACACGTCAAACTTATAACACACCCCTCTTTTTGGGTCGGGGGTTAAAACTGTAAAACTGACGTTTAAATCGACCTTTTACCAATAAAATTACTTATGACTAATGTGAAACTAAGCTTGCTAAATACCCACATTGTCCAAATACTTGGGCAGCGTGTCCGCGATCCACTGAGCGCAGGCTACCGACAGCTCGCTGGGTTTCACGATGACCGTGTTGCCAGCCGCGATGGCTCCCGACATGGGCAGCAGAAGGAGCTGCAGGGGGTAGTTCCACGCTCCTATCACCAGCACCACGCCGTACGGGTCGTTGTAGATCACCACTTCGTCCAGCATGTTCACCATGCCTTTTGGTGGCTGCGGGTGATAATGTTCAATTAGGTCAAAACAAACCAAATCCTAACTATGATAAAAAAGCGAATTCACAGCTAAACAGCTGAACCAATCATTATGTTAGCATAGAGATTCTTTAGAAACTGGAAAAGGACACGGACATAGGCTATATTTTATCATCATCGTCACCGGTTTCCTCATTACGCGGGTGACAACTGACACCGCGGAGCGCAGCTAATTTTCTAGGATTAGTTTTTTTTTATCAGCCCTGTTTATACAAACTGTCTCACTGCTGGGCGCGGGCTATCTTTTCATTGTGAGAAGGGTTAGGCCATAGTCTGCCACGCTGGCCAAGTGCGGGTTGGCAGACACATCTTCAAGATCATTGAGAACTCTCAGACATGTAGACCTCACGATGTTTTTCCTTCACCGTTTGAAGTTGGCGGCAATCAACGATACGCACATAAATTCGAAAAGACAGAGGTGCGTGCCACGGGATTCGAACCCAGGACCTGCGGATCGCAAGTCAGACGGTCTCCCGACTAGGCTGCCTAGGATTAGTATTATCTGTATAGAATAATGGTTAGCAGTACAAAGTATTTTTCACCTACTTTATGGCGATGCGTTATATACTGACAATAGTATGCAGGTGTTTAATCAAAATAATCATTGTTAATATAATAGTAGTCATAGATATGAAAGTATAATATCAGTAGTAAGTAAACACATAAACTGACTTAAATGGTATAAATTGGATTTATCACCCATTGTTAGCGGTCTGCAAGTATAGCGTCATTAAAATAAGCATGAAAGAAAGAAGTCACGTGTTCGCGATAGATAGAAACATTCCGGAGCGTCTCGTTGCGATCATGAGTCGCAAGCGCAAGAGACACGAGTGACGTCACCATCGCATATTGTCAACATAAAAAATAATAATATTGTTTTAGGAGTTAATCACACGATGATCAAGCAATCAGTCCTTACGTTTTAAACATTGGGATTTAAGTACAAAAATAATAATAATACAGATTTGCATACAAAGTACATTGAGTTAACAACTTTAACTGAAGTTGCAAAATTATCGTATATTTTGTAAGATCTTCAGCCAGATGTGGACAGCATATCGTACAGAGCATTATAGTATCGTAAAAATACTATAATAAGTAGTGATTGTACAAAATACAACACTTGTTCTCAGATACACTGACGACCCGGACGCTTTGGGTAACATGAAAATGTAAAAAAAGGTTCATATATAAAGTACAAATGCGATTTTTTGAGTCTGTGATGGTAATCCGGATTTTGGATAATCCGTCAGCAAGTATCAATAACAATGATGACGTCACTCATGTCACGTGGATTCTCGGGATCATTCGGCATTTCTCGGAACTGCTCGGAACGCCTTCAGTTTATCATACCATAGGTAAATCTTCCTGCTGTATTATTCACTAACGTATAACGTATACGATGACTTGCTAAGCAAGCCGACGTTCAAAGTTCAAGGTGTGTACCTATTAGATACTTATGTTTTCTTCCTTGTAATATTGTTGTTTTAGACTAGTTTTTACTTACAGACAAGTTGTTTGTTAGATACTTTTAGATTTGCCTTATGATTTCATTTACTTAATATGGTGTAGGTAGAGATTGAGGCAGGTAGTCGTGTATACATTTTTACTACAGCTCGGTTGGTTTTTAAATAAATTGAACTTTTGTTTTTTGTATACAAGGTTTCCAGCATTTTCATTCTTAATGTTCATTCCATGCATATATCTTAAACCTGATGAATGAATGAATTTTTTATCCGACTGCGCAAAGGAGGTATATCTTTTTCGAGTTTATGTATGTATGTATGTCGGCATGTATGCACGTTTATATATTAACTACTACAGCATAAAAGGCTAGACCGATAATAATGTGCAAGGAGCCGTTGGATTCCGCTTTACTTCTCGGGTGTCATAGGCTATTTTTTTCTATTATTAATAATAATATTGATTTATTTATATATTACTTTTTGGAAAAAAAACAGCTGGTGGTACACAAAGTAAGATAAAAATGAATAATGGTAATAATAGTGTCTTAACTTCGCTGTATTTTTTTGTAACAAACAATTGTGTTACAAGAAATTTATCGAAAATAATGCTCATTTAAAACATTTTACAGCGACATTGCGCATACTTTCCAGCAAAAGACAAGCTCAACGCAAGCGTAATTAACATGATAATCAAATGCGACACCTAATAGTTTTTATGCAGTCGGGTATTTTGTTTTTCTTTGGGATACTTGTCCTGGGTCCTGGGTCTTCCGCTGGGTCCGTTAGGTGACGGGTAATAAGTACAACAGACTAACCTTTGTGGGCGCGACCCATTCATCCAAATAGTGCAGCGTGTCCTTGAGATCGTTGATGAGATAGTCGGTCTCAAGCAGCATCGCCTCCATCTTGGACCTCCTCAGGTCCTTGTTGAGGGCCTCCACCATGGCGGACTGGTTCTCCTCGTACATACGCAGGAGGTTTTTGAGCTGCTTCCGCCGCCATTCTATCGGTCTGGTCACGCCTCGGCTGAAGGTGTCGCGTGCCTTTTGCACTGCCTGCGGATAACACGTACTTATTACCGACTTCAGAAAGAAGGAGTCAATTCGGCTAAATATTTTTTTCTTTTATATTTGTTATAGCGTAACTCTGTCATTAACCACCGATTTGAACCGATTTCAAAAACTTTTTTTTTGTTTGAAATGATATACTTTCAGATTGGTTCCATAGAAATTCCATAAAAATCGGCTCAGACATACACACAGACAAGTTAAACTTATAACACCCCGTCATTTTTGCGTCGGGGGTTAAATATAGTAAAACATAATCTTGAACATAATCTAAAAGCTTTTTAGGTTCCCTCCCTTTCACGTAAAGTGGGGATGATTTTTAACCGACTTCGAAAAAAGGAGGTTATCAATTCGACCTGTATGTATGTAATATTGTCAGAACTGCACAGTTTTTGTATATGTTAGTCTATACCAGCTTCTAAACATGTGTGCCAAATTTCATAAATGTATGTATGTTTGTTCACGTATTACGCTAAACTAGAAGCCGTATTGCAAAAAAAAAATATTATTTAATCAAGTTTTTCAGTTTTAAAGTAGTAGCATTTCAACGACACTATACAAACTACTGGGCGGATTTGAACGAAATTCGGTAGGTAAACTCCCACTACTAACTCATTCACTACGGGAGAAAAAGTGTCTGTATACTCTATACATTCGAAACGAGAAAAACCTTTGGCTACTAAACGTGCACTCACTATGTAAAAGAATCTGGCATACTTTATACTGCAAAAATTAGGTGTTACATTAGTAGTGAAGTTTGTTTGAAAATTAACAAAATTATTTATTAATAAAACTAGTAAATACTATTTAAAAAAACCGGACAAGTGCGAGTCAGACTCGCCAACCGAGAGTTCCGTACAAACTAGTAGATAAAAGAGGTAAATTATATATTTTTTTATATTTTCCTTCATAAACCGAAAAATATACATCGTAAAAATATTTAAAAACCTGTTTTAGCTTATGCAACTGAAGCTCTTTCATATGATTCCACACATGACACGGTTAATTCACTTTAAAATTTGGACCTTCATTCCTTGCATAAAGACACAATTTTTTTGTGATTAAATAAAAAATCTGACACAATGCTTCTTGCTAAATTTCATTGTTCATTTCATTCATTTATTAATTATTTAGGTATGTGTCCTGATAATAAATATGAGTTACACACGCACGTTAATTTAAATTCGCTATTTACTGAGAATGTACTAAAGGAAGTAAAAAAGGGTATCTTGTTTAAAAGAGTTTTACCTATAGGCATATTTTTATGATAAATGAATTCGTCGATATTGCGCAATTCATTAGCTGATACATAAATCTAATTAGGTGAGAGGGTGAGACTTAAAAATACCGTTCAAATAATTATGGTACCCACAGAAAGTATAAAAATAGAATGTATTTGAGTTAGTACAATAAAAGAGAAACCAAACGCTTCCGGCCTTACCGAAAAACGTTACTTAATTTTAACCATTGTTTTAAATTCTCTGTCTTCTTTCCGCAAGTGTCATTACGTATCAGCGAGAAGTTGACAAAATATGTTAAACAATGCTTAAAGTTAAATAGCGTTTTTCGGTAAGGCCGTTCGTTGCCAACAAAGAACGAAAACGAACAAAGCTTAGAATAATGTATACATATTCCAGGGGTTCCCAAATTTTTTCAGTGCACTTACAGGTTTAGTATTCTTGGCAGCCTAACTAGTCAAACAGTATTTAATGATACGATTAGATACTAGGCAGGTAGTCACAAACATTAAATAGGAGAGCCGTATATCGTCCATTTATAAGGATAAAGGATAAATAGCCTACTAATAATAATACCTACTTATCGGCGAGTGATTGAATCGTTTATTTTGTGCCCGCTAATACTTGTAACTTTAGTATCTGAAGTCCACCCTCTCCACTTAAGTGGACTAGAGTACAATCGACTGAAGAGACAAGGCATTCCCAGTCTCGCCCAAAGATTTGTAGACTGAGTCAAGAAAAGGGTTTGCTGGAAAGTTCAGCAATTTATTGGCTCTCGATGATAACAAGAACAAAACAGGACATGTGGTTCCAGCCAAACAAGTGGCTTATTGTTTTTCGAACAGATTGCCATAGTGCAGACATTACATCAAAAAAAAAAAAAAAGTATCTGAAGAACAAACAGAAGTATCTCACGGCGCCCGTCTTTATTCTCTACGGCGGCGGCGGCGCATAGTTTGGGAACCCCTGGTTTATTCTAATTGATTCACATGGTCTCGTGCTCTAAACCAAACAAGAATAAACTTTGTCGTTAAAATAATTTCTCTTTTCATTTACAAAATTGTAAGATGAGGCGGCGCTGGTCTGTCCCGAGGTGTTCTAGTGGACACTGGACAGCGTGTCACGAGACATGTTGCATAAGCGTGTCACGGGACATGTTCCACAAGCGTGCCATGGGACATGTTGCCGACACCTTTCTATGTTGTTGTAACATGTCCCCTAGTATCCTTGATAGAATCGATTAACAATTGTCTGAGTGAGTGAGTCGATGAATGAATGATTGATCAGATATTTAACACTTACCTCTGCGATATTAGTTGCTTTCGGCTTTGAATTCGTTACTGTACCTGTAACAAAAAGTTGTAATGTTAAATAAGTTAACAGTTATACCATCTTATTTATATCTAATACCTTTAAACGAGCAATTCTTGTACATATGTACATATAATCTGAATCTCGGAAACGGCTCCAACGATTTTAATGAAATTTGGTTTGTAGGTAGATTAGGGGACGATAAATCGATCTTGCTAGGTTTCATATAATATAGTGAACCCGGGTTTGCTCGTATTTTCAGTCATAAAAAATCCGAGTGGAGGTACTTTTCAACCGACTTCAAAAAAGGAGGAGGTTTTCAATTCATCTGTATTTTTTTCTCCCTTCCATTTAATCCTTTAACCGAGGTCAAATGTGGTCTTTGACGCTCTGCCTACCCCGCAAGGGAAAACAGGCTTGATTGTATGTACAATGTTCATATGTGTAAGTATGTACATAAATTACATATCGTACACACACACTATATTGTATAGATATACTTTATTATGTATGTTACAATATTTATGCGTGTATATATATATATATTTACTACTTAAACATATTGATTGTTAATAATATTATCATTTAGGTAAATTACTTTGGACGTCGTTTTAAGCGATAACTAATACAATTTTAATTAATTCTTCATTCATTCATTGCCCATTGTCCTTCTAGTACCATAACAATTAGTTTCTTTTCATCACTCGTTTACTTTGTTATTCAATTTATATATGTAAAGTTAGCTATGTTTGTTTTGAGTTTCAGTCTATAAGACTGAATTATAGCATTGGTCAGTAATTTATTAGATGTTTCACACTCTGTTGAAGTATATATTGATAAATAATTAATCCGTGGTCTACATTGCTGGTACATCATCAAACTATATTTCTTAACGATTACTGTATTAACCCTAAACTTTGTTGTGTACTGTTTGTTGATCTTAATAAACAATTATTTAAGAAAAAAAGTCAATTTTTCGGAATAAAAAGTATGCCAGATCCTTCTACATAGTTTAAGTAGTAATCCTGCCAAATTTCGTCTAAATCCATCCAGTAGTTTCGGCGTCTATCGGACACACCGTATAGACAGCCAGACAGACAAAAAATGTTGAAAATTACTGTTTTGGCTTCTGTATAGATAGTAATGCATCCTCCAATCAAAATTGTTCAAAAATATTTAATAAATACATACATTTGACCCATTGCAGCCTTATATCCTATATGTAATGTGATAGATATAGATAGGTAGATTTCCTGTTTTAGCAGTTTAGCATATTCTGTGTCATGTATTACGTAGGTATCTCAACGAGGACTATTTAGTTTCGATGTAACTAAACTTAGGTACTTAATAATTTCAATGCAGTAAGTATATGGGATGTAGTCCACTTACACTGTAAGCAAGCAATGATGTAAATTAGGTTCAACAGACTCACCCAGGGTCATCGTTGTACGCTTTAATAAATATTCCGGTATACAAAACACGGATTTACGCAAGAGAAATAAACCGGATTGTAGATTTCCAACAATTGGACACTATTATTACTAAAAACAACAATACTTAAAAGATAAATTCGATAAAAATAATTTGAAGAGTCTAAAAGTATGATTTTAATCTGAACTGATGAATTATCCTAGGAAACTATTAGAAAATTATTAAAAACACGAAAATTACGAAACGCACGAGTCATCAGCTGTTCGTTTTGACAAGAAATAAATTGAATGAGTGAGTGAAGTGATATGAAAGTGAATAAGAATGAAATGAGTGAAACTTTACAAACCATTGAATGTCATGAAGGTCATGAGAAGTTCATTGAACTGAATGAACACACTTGTCAAGTAAATGAGTAACTAGTTGCAGCGATTCATTATAGATGGCGCTTAAATATTTCTTAAATTGATTTGTGCCAGTAAGGAAAGAGGGCGCTATGGTGACGAACATACAAAAAAAAAAGTAAGTAATGAAATAATGCCCATTAAATACGTAGGTTTAGCAAGATTTAGCAGTTCATTGTAAATAGAATTAAAATCTCAAAAATATTTTCGAAAACGAACCTACCTACTTAGATACATAAAAAATAGGTATATAGGTAGCTTTACCTTTTATAAATGGTACCTTTTATAAATGTCTTGTAAAAGTTGTAAAACCAGTTACATGTTTTTCTGTTATTACAGTCCAATACGCCGGCAATTTTATTTTTTATTAGCCCTGCCTGTTTGAACAAACTTTCCTACTGCTGGGCGCGGGCCATCTTCTCATTGTGAGAAGGGTAAGGCCATCATAGTCTGCCACGCTGCCGCCTAAAATTGCCGGCTATATTAAGAGAGTACTATTATGTTTTAGTAAATTATTTATTGAATATTCCTACAATGACACATTTTTTACTTTTGGTGGGCCAAACACTCGCACACATCACATCTGACAAGAAAATAAAGCTTAGCTCTGCAACGATATCACATACGATGGGGCGACGGGGTTGAAAAAAAAACATTCCTTCTTAGTTCTTTATTATGTATGAAGTGCCACCCCTATTTATTGGAATACATCTACTTACAACTAATAACATACAATAATGGTGTGGAATTCAACAGTTGCAACAACGCCATGTTGTTTGTGCTCGAGAATTTGGGGCATTATATTATTATTTTATTGTATGTTAACCGTAACGCTAGCAAAATGATTCTTGTTTGTGTTTCATAATAATAAAACTTGTTATGGAAAACCATCGTGAATTTTCATATTTATAAACAATGCACTCATCATGCATTGTAGTTCCGAGGACGAGGCTATTGACTTATGCAAATATTACAAAGATAAATATTGGTCTTAGCTTAGGAGCTAATCGTCTGATTTCTTATTTGATTGATTTTATGCGGCTGTAGAGAAGTTAAAAGGATGGTTATGGTTTTTAACCGCCGATCCGAAAAGAGAGGTGTTATAAGTTTGACGTGTGTATCTGTATATCTCTATCTGTGGTAATATAGTTTTCAAACAGATGGAACGCTACCGATCTAGTTATTTTTTGAAAGAGGATTTCGTCGGAGTTTTGGCGGGAACGTCTTAGTAACGTGTTGTTGCTTTGTTTTATTTTCCTAAACTTGTGTTATTTTGAACATTAATGCTATAAACATGGTAGTCTTTTATTCATTAAGTGTTCGATAAAGTGCGTGAGTGTGGGCAAGTGAAATAAAGCAGTAAAACGTGTGATTTTACGTTGTCGGCAAAACTCCATAGAAGCTTCTAGTAAAGTCGCCACCACTTTACTGAAGCAGGACTCGACTTATAAATTGACTGTATACGTGACTTAGATTGTGACTAGAACATTTACGACTTGTTTTATTCAAGAAACTTGAAAAAATCCCAATACTTGACACTGGCAAATGCTTTAATGCGGGTCCAATACAAAAAAGAAGAAGAAGGATTTCGTCGAACGTGTTGAATTTATATTATTATTTAATTATTTATGTGTATATCAGACAATTCTAATCTAATTTAAATTTGTATATTGCAGACGAAATAAAGATTATTACTATATTATATTAGTATACAATAAATAAACTATACATAAACTTAAACAAACACATTCACACAGTCTCATCTAGCCCCAAACGAAATAAAACATGTACTATGACATTACAGCTTATAGAATACACATATACTTTTGTTTTGTAAATACACACTTACTATGGTAGCGAGTATGCCATTAGCGTCTTTCATTCCCCGTCATCAATCCCAACCCTTCCTAAACACGGTAAATAGGTTGCCCACCTATCAATACCGTATCCAAGCAAGCCCACCACCCCTCTTCTTTTTTCCTCAACACAACCCAATTTCCTAAAAAAACATATCCACAGGACAAACATACATGCTCATCACACAAAAGAAAACTCAGGAAAATAAAACATATAATAACTTTTATCATTCACCTCTTATACTACAATGACCTCTATGCAGATATAATAACGGTCAAGCTCACACGTCTCAGGTTTATGTAATTCTGCAAATATTGACAGGTAAGTATAAATAGATTTGTTTATAATCGAATGTAACATACACGAGCTACGAGTATAATAATTATAGTTTAAAAAACTGAAGCAACCGACTTCTCATTGATGCCATTGTCAGAACTGGATCAAATTGAAATGGGACCACACGGGAAGCACCAGCTTTCAAATAAAAAAGAATCATCAAAATCGGTTCACCCAGTCGAAAACTACGAGGTAACAAACATAAAAGAAATATAGTCGAATTGAAAACCTCCTCCTGTTCAACCGACTTCAAAAAAGAAGGAGGTCATCAATTCGAATGTATTTTTTAAAGTTTTTTTTATGTTTGTACTTTCTCATAACTTTCGACTGGGTGAACCGATTTTGATTTGATTCTTTTTTTATTTGAAAGCTAGTGATTCTCGTGTGGTTCCATTTCAATTTGGTCCAGTTCTGACAATGGCTTCCATGAGAAGTCGGTTGCTTCAGTTTTTTAAACTTATTTAAAGTCGGTTGAAAATATACAGTCAATGAAACACAGCGGGTAGCGGGTCATTGTACTCATGTCATTATGTGTCATTATGGACTTTACTGTCCAAGAGAATAGTTGCTCTAGTAACAAATTATTTCAAAAAGGTACTTACGAAATTTCGTTTACTTATTTTTTTTTTTATTAATTCGTTTTTAAAACCTTGTTAAAACAAAACTTAAGAACTGATTTTGATTAAATTTCTATGAGACCAATTTGAAAGTAAGTACATAATATATCCTTTTAAATAAAAGTAGAATTTTACATATTGGTTTATAAATGATGCAGCAAATGACAAACTTAGAAAGAATACACAACCGAAATGAAAGCCACTTTTTTTGAAGTCGGTTGAAATGTTGAGGATCTAGAGTCGGTTGACCGGCGAAGACATTTTTGAAGTAGCAAGTGTGTGGCCTCTATCATTCTTTCACATCTCGCCCCCGAATATTAGGGTAAATAGGTAATAAGTAATAGGTAATAGGTAATAGGTGTACATATACATGTACCCAATGATGGATTATAGCTACGAGTAGATAGGTTTTCCCCGGTTCTGCGTGTCAAGCCTCAAGTAAGGTCCGACTAGTCTTCAGTCACTACACTTTCCGTATATTACAAAGTACTCTATGGACAATGCCATCCTGTGTGTTTAGAAAGTGTAACACCAAGATATATAAGGTCAAGAATGTGGTCTTATCTTCGAAAGTGCTGAGAAAGGAGATTTGGCATGCTCTTACTTTATATTCAATGAGTATAACAAAAAATCTCTTTCATAGGCGATCGGGTAATAATGCCGGAAGGGTTATAACTTATAACCTATGCCTGTGCTTATAACGCTCGTCTGTGGAACTGCTATCATCTTTGGAACGGCTCTGCTAAATACCAGCTCGAGACTCTTGATTCTGTAGAATAGCGTTGGCGTGCTGTTCGCCGATAAGCTAGTATTAGCAAAACTAGCAAAGAAACTCTCCTGGAACACCGCCGCAAGGTAGCTGTCTGTCTATATAGTCTGTCAATCTTTTACACGATTCATTTTGAGTGTGCATCAGATCTACACGATCTTATACTGCCATCCCATTTCTTCTACAGGCTTCTACTAGAAAAATCCATAATATATACCCATACATTTATAGATTTTTCTAAGGTTCGAATCGAACTAAACGGTTTAATTCTACGTTTTTTTTATCGTGCGAACTTCTGCTAATGCAGCTTTAGTGAACCTATTCTGATCTATACCATCGACGAATTAATCAGCTTCTTCTACGTAAGCGCGCTCCATCGTAGATCGCACAGGTGAGTTTGCAGTCAAGCGTAACCCAAAAAAAAGCAACAGCTTGTGCCTTTTTTATTTTTGCTTAAAACAAATATAAAAAAGCTGCCAAGTACGCTACTTCTTTAGTAGATCGTCTGGCTACATTGTTAACTTGTAACTGGAACTCGTTCTTGAAAGTGTTCTCGAACTTGTACAACTTATTTAGCCTTGAAAGCTTCGCTTTTAATTTCATCATATACCTACCATGCCATCCTGTGAATGTTTCACATTTCCAACACCAACCATTTGTCCGGCACCGGTCCCCATCCCCATTTGACAATAACAAAAAATATCACTTTAAAGCTTAATCCTTTGCAAAAGGATCCCTAATTTGAAAAAATGTTTTAGCACACTCACAGTATTTTTAACAGACTTCAAAAAGAAAGAGGTTCTTAATTCGTCGGAAACTTTTTTTATGTATGTTCCTGGATTACTCGAAGACTGATAGACCAATTTGGAAAATTCTTATTTTTTTTGTTTGAAATACTTCTAAAGGTAAACAGGTCAGGATCTGATGATGGGATCCTGTAGAAATTGAGGGAACTTTTCAAATTTCATAGACACTCTTAAATAATTGGGTATTTTATAGTACTTGTACTTCTATTTTTATAGTGACTTGTAGTACATTTCCTTAGAAATCGAATTCAGTTGTTCAGTTTTAAAAGCTTTTATTCTTGCCCTGTTAGTATGTGTGGGACAAATATTGCGAGTTAAATTAGAACCACTTCCTGTCGTTACATTAGGTTGAAATTTGCTTTACTTACGTAACTTCGGTGACAATGCAATAATATACTATGTACCATAATGTACCATGAAGCTGGTCTCAAGATGGCGTCGGAAGGTAGCTATCGGAACTCCTAAACTAAACGAGATAAAACCGTCGAGTTTGGACTCGTTTGAATAGTCTTGACAAGCACTCTTGTGCTACATGACAGCGAGGGTCTCAAGATGGCGTCGGAAGGTTGCCATAGGAGCTCCTAAACTAAACAACATCGACAGATTTCAAACAACATCGTACCTATCTACTAAGTAATATTTAATCCCAAAAAAAGACTTAGACGCGTTCTTATTATTTGCTTAGAATTAAAATTAGTTTGTTTTTTTGAAAAAAAAAAAAAATGTTTGTGTTCTTACGACTAACTTTTATTTATATCAATATAAAATTTATTTTCTTCGTTTTAGATCATTTAAATAAAAGCTTGAATTAAAAAAAAAATATATAAACTAATTATTTGATAAATAACCTATCAAACAACACCCCAGATAAAATGGAGTAGACTAGAAAAAACATCATTCCCATTTAGGTACGTGTAGGAGAGTTACCCTATGTTTTTTTTTTAAGATTTTATGTATTTTTCACTTTTTCGGCGTGATTTTTATTATTATGTATACGTGTACCAAATTACAGCTTTCTAGTACTAGTCTTTGAGAAAAAACCCCAAACGGACAGACAGCCTGACATAAATGACGAAATTATAAGGGTTTCTTGTTTAATACGCAACCCTAAAAACTCGATTCCTCGGTATGTAAACACGTACACAATTATGCGTAATTTAAAACTTTTTGTGGTTCAAAAAACTGGTCGGTTCACTTTGCAAAAATAGTAAATAACCTTCAATTCGACAGGTCCGAGAGTCGAGTACATTCTTTTTTTAGACGTTTTATAAAAAAACTTCATATTTCAAACCAATTAAATTGTAATAATATTGTTAGCTTTTTAATACAATCTCTGGTCAAGCCCGGTCTTTTGGTGGGCATCAGTGGGGCCGAAGCTAACACTGAGAGGCCCTTTTTACATAGAATATAAAAAATACAGAAACTAAAGAATGCGCTTTTATAATCTTTTACATGTATTTTACGCATACTTTCTCTCAAAAAACGTACACTCAGCAGCGTATCAAGCTTAAAGATATCGTAAGTTAGACTGCAAATGCTGCTTTTTCTTTCTTTCTTTCTTTTAATATATATATATAAAATAACTGGAAAAATGTGTATGTCATTCAAGTAAACGAATTGCGTATTTTGATTAGTTTTTTTTAGTTTTTTAAACGATCACTTTGAGGTGGCTACGGAATTCTCTCAAGGTTACTAGTAAACCCCTCGAGTTTGCGCTCATATGTGTTTTTTTTAACGATTTGCGTAAACATGTTGACTTGTCACGTCGAAGGCCTGGTGTTACTTTTTTGAGGTGGATACGAACTATCTAAAGGTTACTAGTAAATCTGAGTAAATCTATCAAGTTTGCGCTAATTTTTTTTTTATTTTGACGATACCCGTCGAGGTCCTAACCACGCTTTTTGAAGTGGATATGGGTTAACTGTGTTTGCCGATGAATACAAGTAAGATAGGTGATAAATATCTGATTGCTTGTCGTTTTGTATGAAGAATGTATGAATGTTTATTATGTACCTTACATTATTTTGAATTAATCAGACTTTTTTTTTATACATTATAGATCTGCGATTGACCACCAACTCGCCTGATGTTAAGCGACGGTGTGGCCGAGGATGGAGCTCGTCGATCTAGAAGATATCTATTCACTCTAGCCTTGAAAATTCCAAGATTGAGGTCTCAGGAAACAGAGATGGCGGCAAAGAATTCCATTTTTGTGTAGTACGCAACAGGAATGTGGATCGATATCGCTGAGTTCGGATTTTTGGCATTTCAACGAGAAATAGGTGGTAGTTCGCTGACTTTCTGCTAGCTGTTACTTTCATGTAATATAATTATTATTAGTTTTACATATATTATATTTAACTTATTTTTGGTCGACGCAACTCGTGACCAAAATTGCTGGCCGCTACATTGCACAAAGATTAAGCATTGTTATTCAACGTGGCAATGTGGTCAGCATTTTGGGCACAATGCCTATGTTTCAGTTTTTAGTCTATCATACTCGTATGTAGTAGTTTATTATTATTATTGTATAGTTATACATATTGTTGTCATATTGTTATTAATTTACTTATTTTTTTATTGTAATTACTGCTGTGACATGCTGATTTAATTATTAACAATTTATTATGTAATTGGTGTATTTGGTGTTTTAATTAGTAACGAAGTAAATAAGTATCAAATAAATAAATGGAACTTTAAAAGTAAAGCCTTCGTTTTAACTTTTACTTTTACCTTCACCGCTAGTCTCAAAGACATGAAAATTGGATGGTACCTTCCATAAGAAATACATATATGGTTTTGCTATAGCGAGTAAAATTATGGGATTCTGATAAATAGTGAGTATTATAAAATGTATAAATCTATAATATAACATATCCTGTGAAAAATTAAAAATCTTATCTGTTACGGTTCAAAAGATCGCCTAGATAAACCCATTTATCACAAGTCATTATACCTAATTTCGACAAGATCAAGGCAAATACACAAATACCTATAATTAGTTATGAATTATTTAGATTCACAAAACTATGTGACCGAATAAAGCAAAAGGCCTTGAATATGTAGTTCCGATCTAGTCAAGTTTTTAAAGGAAACGTAGCAAAATGATGCATTATGAATACTAAATTTTGCATTTTTAAAGAATCTGTTTGCTTTTATCAAATTCATTGTATACATTTTCTGTTAGCATAATTTTCTTTCTTCTGTCTGGATGTTTGTAAGTGGTAGCGTGGCAGCGTATATGTGTTATTTTCATCCGACTTCAAAAAAGGAGGAGGTTCTAAATTCGTTTGTATTAAAAAAAAATGTTACCTCATAACTTTCGACTGGGTGAACCGATTTTGATGATTCTTTTTTTATTTGAAAGCTGGTGCTTCCCGTTTCCATTCCCCCATTTCAATTTGGTTGTTTTTAGGGTTCTGTACCTCAATAGGAAAAAACGGAACCCTTATAGGATCACTTTGTTGTCCGTCTGTCTGTCTGTCCGTCCGTCGGGTGTCAAGACCTTTATCTCGGGAACGCGTTGAAATTAAAACCATATACGCAGATCCATAGTATCTTGTTGCAGAAAGAAAAATAAAGTTTCTAAGTTTTCGTAAAAAAAAGTTACAGCTGAATATATCGTAAAAAACGCACATTTCGACACTCACAAGGGAATCAAAGCCAAAAATTTGGCAAGATGCATTGTGTTAGAGTACACATATAAGAAAAATCCGAAAACTGGACATTTTTAATTTCATCATCATCATCATCAACCATTGTCCACCCACTGCTGAGTATAGGTCTCCTCTTTAATTTATTCACAAAAAAATAATGTCTTTATGCAAGGAATGAAGGTCCAAATTTTAAAGTGTACTTAATAAAAAATAACCGTATCATGTGGCTATCATATGAAAGAGCGTCAGTAGCATAAGCTAAAACAGGTTTTTAAATATTTTTACGATGTATATTTTTCGGTTTATGAAGGAAAATATAAAAAAATATATGATTTCCCCCTTTTATCTACTAGTTTGTACGGAACCCTCGGTGGGCGAGTCTGACTCGCATTTGTCCGGTTTTTATTTTAAATATAATTATTGAATAAATTCGATTCCTTAAGAGTGATATTCATATCCTACGAATCTTAATCGAAGGGCAAGTACATATTTTCAAAGTTTACGCATGATAGTAAGTACATACAGGCATAGTATTAAAGTGGTGTTTCGGGACTTTGGAAGTGTGAAGTAGAAGCGTTCCACAATAATCTTATCCAGAATCGGCCTGAAATATAGGTTTTTAAAGACATAAAATCCCTAACTTTAATAGTTTCGTTTCTGGAAACAACAAAAAGTCATGAGTACGTTTTCGCGAAAATAATTTTATTATTTAATTTGTTTAATTTTAATTACACAGACTTAGAAGATTGGTAGATAACAGAAAGAAAAGGAGAAGAAGAGAGATAATTATATAGGTAATAACCTAGACATCATCAAGCTAAAAGTAAGTATTATTATGTACCTATGTAACAAGTTTGAGTGTTGAAAGAATAACAAAATTCCCGACTGCATAAGAGTGACTTTCGTAGTGCAACTTACGGATACGTTGCACAATATGCTGTTGAGCTTTCGGTTTTGCAAGAAATTAAATACAAAGCTACTGTTTATTAAATTATAAAATTGAATACTCTTTATGCGGCGACGGTTTGGCCGAGAATGGAACTCGTCGATCTAGAAGATTCACTCTAGTCTTGAAAATTTGTTAAGGAAAAATTATTACTACAATTATTATTCAAATGTATACACGGGTCTAGCCCGGACCTTTGAAAGGCATCAGTGGGGCCGGAACCAACACCGAGAGGCCCTTTTACAATGTATAATAAAAAATACAGACTGGGTATATGGATGGACTATAAATGGATTATTGTACAATATGGAATTTGACAGATCTTGGCTATTGTGATGGAATGTTAGTGAATTAAATAAACTAGGCTATAGGCTGATGCTCTCACACAGCAGGTAAGATGAAGTACCTCTGTGTGAGAGCATCAGGATGAGAAAACGGCACCTGCCAATTCCGTCTCACCATACAAAAATACCTAGGCAGGTGATGACTCGCCACCCACTAGATGGGCCCCCAAAAAAAATTGTTGTCTGTAAAGTCGGTTTACGGACGATAATTTTACGTGATAACGTCATGATAGATGCGGCACAAGCCGAACGCTTAGACCGATCGTGCCTCTCTATCGCTTGTTCCGCGCTCTCGCTTGCAAGCTCGGCTCAGGCGGAACGTGACAATGAGTCATGCTTTTTCGTGCGTGCACCCGGCGTTCATCGATTTATGAGACGTTATCACGTCAACATGAATTATAAAATATTATATTATTGTGTACATATACACGTATGTATGTAATGAGCGAGCGCATGATCGACGCGACGCGTGACCAAAATGCTGGCCCAACGCATAGGCATTACCATTCAACCGGGCAATACTGATATCATGTTGGGTATGCTGTTAACTATTAGAAATTATTCATATTTATTTATTAGCAATCCACAAGTTTCAATGAGATTTGATCATTTAGATTATTTTTAGACTTTAATTAGTCTGGGGGTTCTATTAGCTTATTGTTTAAGTAGTTAAGTGTATGTAGATTGTATATTGTTTAGTTGTAGTTAATAAAAGCACACACCCATAAAAATAAAATAAAAAAACAAAGCACAACATACGCACAAACCTTCGTTCGTGCGTCATAACTATCAGTTCATAAAGTTTTATTAATAAAACTTATACTTAAGTATAAGTTTTCTTTAGTTACCTAATATTTTTTACACTGCTTATATATACATTATGAATAATGAACAAAATATGATAAACTCAAATGTTATCAATGATAACCACATTAATTCAAATATAATCAAAATCTGGTTCTAAAGTGCTACTTATTCCAATAGTTATTTGAATAATTTATACTTTAAAAAACTGAAACAACCGACTTCAAAGTACGCTAAGTACTTCGTTACTTGTAATATTTCGAAAGGATTAGGATACATAAAGTTCATAAGTACTCGTATCATCATGCTCAGTCGGGTAATAAATAAACAAAACGCTCAATCGTCGAAGTAACTCTATTTTCACCTTATACATGGTAAGAAGGTTTTACTTTTACTAAATCCTTCACTTTCACCTTCAGTTTATTTTTTTGTCAATAATGAGATTTGTCATTGAATGTCAAGTGCTTCGTCTTCGAAAATTAGAAAATGTGCAGATGTTTATACGATAATCCTTAACATTTGATACTTTTGCAAAGAAAAATGTGTCGGTGGAACTCTGCGATTTTATAATCTGACGCATTTCACTCAGGAATACAATGATGATGAATAATATCTAAAAATTAAATTTTCATCAACGATGGAAATTTAATTACAATACACAATTTAATTTACATTATTCAAAAAGTAATAAAACAATGCCTATAAAATAATTATGGGACCAACTTGGGAACTTTCTCTATATGTCAATCTTGGAATTTTCAAGGCTAGAGTGAATAGATATCTTCTAGATCGACGAGCTCCATCCTCGGCCACACCGTCGCTTAACATCAGGCGAGTTGGTGGTCAATCGTAGATCTATCTTCTATAAAAAAAAAAAAAAAAAAAAATGTCAATTCAAGAAACACAAAAATTGGTTTACGACTGACGGAGTAATCGGTGAACAAACATACGAAAAAAAAATAACATACAGAACGAATTGATAACCTCCTTCTTTTTAGAAGTCGGTTAAAAACGTCCGGTATCCGATTAAACAATACGTGAGCAAGAGTTTACTATTTAAAGGACTTCAAATAATGACATTGAAAACTTTACCAAGCTTGACATGACCTCCACAGGGTAGATATATAAACTCATGGAAAACATTCTTCCTAGGTCACGGTAAATTAATAAGTCATTCTATAAAATTTATAAAATCAATAGGAAATGTATACCTACATGTATAAGTTTAGAAAACCGAAAAACCCCGACAAAAAAGGCTGAACCGATTTTGATGAAACACAACACTCTCAACAAAATCCCCTTTCAAACAAAAAAACCAGATCAAAATCGATCCATCCGTTTGAGAGATATACCAGCTTCTTATTTTTTCGGACTTATTGTAAAAGTCAGTTAAGGGACTCAAGTCCCTTAAGTTTCCCTCAGAAAATTGGCGTTTATGTAGCCGATAGGCAAATCATTGCAAGCTAATATTACATCTTACCCTCTAATGCCCCGTAACCTTCTAATATCCCCTAACCCTCCAAAAATCTCTATCTTCCATTTAACCCTCTAACTTCGGTCAAACGTGGCGTCTAACGAGCTTGCATGGTCTTGATGCTCTACCTACCCGTAAGGGAAAATTGGCGTGATTTTATATAATTATGTAACTGTCCTTATTTATTTATAGCTATCCTTTATTATTATCCTTTGTTTTTACAATACAAATATACATATGTGTATATGTTATAGTTTTTACTATAAAATCCTGGGATAATAAACTTTGAGTAAATTGGGTTACCAGTGCTGCTAGCTTTATATTTGCTTACAAAAAGGTGAGTTAGAGACAAAAAAATATTCATTCGTCGCGAAACCACAATCAGAAAAAGATAATTACAATCATCTAATTAACAAATATGTAAATTCGTACGTCATAACTGAAGATACGTAACGACTCCCACGACTTAGTGCTGTGCTATTTTACACACACTGAAAATTGAAATTCTGAAATACATATTTAAACTTACCATTTCCGTTCATGGCTTGAGTTTCCACCAGTTTATCGACGCGTATATTCACGTGAGTAATCGGCGTGTCGATTTTATCGACAGTCTCTATAATTGTATCGATATCCGACTCTATATCGATGACAAGCACGTCACTATCGTTTATCACACTGTGCGAACTCACGTCTTGTTCGGTCGGCGATGGCATTTCAACTGTTTAACACTTGTGTACATTCAACTTGAGCCTGTTTACGTTTTTTTATAAAAAAGGTTGACTCCTTGACTTGTTACACTTGAACACGGCTGAGGTTAGAATGACTGAAAACGAGACACGCAGATTTGGATTAGCATCAATTCGCTAAATAAACTGGTTGGATTGTGGTTTGTTATGGTTAAGTTTTTGTTGTATTGAGCTCCATGGTATAATAGAATTTTCCATATCAAGACACTATGTCGCCGCGCTAAAGAATAATTTGGAATGAGAAGTTTAGAGACGTATATTTTGCCGCTTCGAATTATTTTGAAAATCGAAATTATTTTAATCGTGTAAGGGATCTAATTAGACCTCATTGAGCTCGGACGTTTTTGAGGACTGACGCTACATCCCGTTGATACTTTATCAAATACAAAATCCTTCAAAATAAATATAAACAGTAAAAGAAAATGTTCTTAATCAGCCGAGTATAATCATAATTCTATAACATTTTACTGTAAAGTCATACTTTAGCAATTTGCCTCGGTAATAATCGGATATATTTATACTGAATATCACTTACTGAAGTCATTACTGGAAACGGAGTGCATTAAAGTCTTTAAAAGAAAGTTGTTTGAATTATTGTTAACTAAAGGATATTAAATTTGGTTTGAGTTCAGGAATACATTGATGACATATTATTTTGATTAAGTATATAACATTTTACATTTTGTAATTTTAACATGATATTAATATTTTTGACATAGCTTGTGAGTATTCTAAACAATATTATTGTATACCCTATATAATCGGACACAGCTGTTGAACCATGTTCATATACTCATTATACAAGACCGTAGTTTATAATAATAGTAATATCAGTATGAGCATGAGTATGTATGGTTTGAGTGACCCTTAGTTTTTATTTAAAAATGTGTGAAAACCACGTTAATTTCCATAGTAAAATAATAATATCAATTCAACGATCTGCGCACAACATCATCGGCACCTAATTAATAAAAGTACTTTAAGTACTGTATCATATCTGTGAAATTCAATGCTGTAAATAAACTGACTTGCATTCACCGAGTGAACGTTGCAAAATGTACGTCAAATGACCGAATTAATCAAATAAATATGGCTACCTATGTATGATCCGAATTGTGAAATATCGAATATCATTTCCTCGAAAACCGAACCGAATATTGGTTTCAAAAGTCTTTTTATCAAAATCTCGCAAGCTCATTTGATAACTCGTCTGATAATCGAATCTTTGTAATTCGAAACTTTTTGTGTATAATAAACACAAACATAACGAACCTAACCTGTAACTAAACCTAACCTGTAACCTAATCTGTAGCTAAATCCTTGTAAATGGCTTAAAACAGAAACGTAACGAACCTAATCTAATAGGTTTTCGGTCAAATCAAACTTATGGCTAACAAACTTATGGAATCAAAAACTCGTGCTACGTAAAACATCTTGAACAGACAGATCTACGAAACGGATTCGAAAAAATAAAATTCGAACAAATGTATTTCGGATCATACATAGATAGAGTACCAATAAATATTTATATTTTTTGATGCCAGATGTAATGGTAAACAGTGTATCGGATATGCGTAATTGTTAATCGATTGAGGTGGCGATATCGGCGCAAGGTTTTAAAGTTTTTGTATATTGTCTGGTAAATATTTACTTATTTGCATAACTTGTTTATAAATGCGTATGTGTTTTTTTTTTAACCAATTTAATCTCCACAGACTCCGGGGTCCGTGCCTTTTATAAACTAATATATGCAATTTTAACTACTAACATTTTTTTAAGAGCAAGAGGAATGCGAATGCCTATGTGTAAAGTTGGCCTCGAAAAGGAATGAAACATTTGATGTTTTGCAGCAAATACATTATAAGCAAGGGCGTCGCCAGCCCACGGCCCAGTTGGCAAGTTAGTATTATGGAGGATGAGAAAAATATGAATTGTAGGTACAGGTACAATTGCACGGCCTTTGAGATTGCTTTGCAGTTGGCTACATTTTTTAATCTCTAGGGAGGAGCAGCTGCCCCCCTTGCCCCCCCCCCCCCCTCCCCCTTGGCGACGCCCTTGATTATAAGTAACATCTATTTATGAAAATTAAAATCAGTAAAAATTATCTTAATCAGTAAAAATCTAGTCTAGAGACTAGATTTTTAACTAGAGAATTTTTAACTTTTTTTTTTAGTCTAGAGACTAGATTTTTAATATAAGCATTTTATAGCCATATTCGAATTCGGATGTATGATATTGAATTGAGTAAATTCAATGCCGCACATACAAACACTTGCATTCACTTAGTTTTGTTTGCATTTTTTTTATTTAACCTCTATTATCCACTGCTGGGAAAAAATCTCAACGAAATCTTAAAAAAATATTTGATAAATTATTTAAAAAAAATCGTCTGTATATAATCGACGATAATAAAAAAATATTCAATAGGTAATACCGTAGCCGTAGACGATCATGCTCCTTCCTCCCGCAAACAAGCAAAATGTGGAATATCCTTCCTCGGAAGGTTTTCCCGCTGAGCTTCAACAAAGAGGGTTTTAAAAAGTGTGTCTACAAGCACCTTTCCGGGTTAGCAAAGCAACAGTAATGTCAGTTATGTTGCAGTTGTCCATAGGCGACGGTTATCGCTTACCATCAGGCGAGCCGTCTGCCTTTTTGCTTCACCTATTTTATAAAAAAAAAAAAACCGGACAAGTGCGAGTCAGACTCGCCCACCGAGGGTTCCGTACCAACTAAATAAAAGGGGGAAATCATATATATTGTTTTATATTTTCCTTCATAAACCGAAAAATATACATATTTAACACATTCCTTGCTCACTACTCGGATCCGAGTAGGGGCTATAGTAGCGGCGCCTCTCACTCGGATCCGCGCGAGCGAACGTTTGAGGCAGCCCTCATTCCTTGCATAGAGACACTATTTTTTTGTGATTAAATAAAAAAAAACAGTTTTCGGATTTTTTCCTATGCCAAAACACAATGCTTCTTGCCAAATTTCAGAGTTCTAGGTCAACGAGAAGTACCCCATAGGTTTTGATTCCTCTGTGAGTGTCGAAATGTGCGTTTTTTACGACATATTCGGCTGTAACTTTTTTTTACGAAACTGAGAAATTTTATTTTTCTTTCTGCAGCAAGATACTCTATGGATCTGCGTATACGGTTTTAATTTCAACTCGATACCTTCAAGCGTTCCCGAGATAAAGGTCTTGATACCCGGACAGACGGACAGACGGACAGACGGACAGACGGACAACAAAGTGATCCTATAAGGGTTCCATTTTTTCCTATTGAGGTACGGAACCCTAAAAAAACAAAAAACGATAATTCATTTATGCAATAAGTATCGATAAATAATAGATCATTGTTCGTATTGTATCTATTTAGTGCGTCTAGTTTTTTTAGTATTTATTAATTATACGTAATTCGATTGCAGTTATTCATGCGAAACAGATGTTATGTTGTCTAAACATTATTTTTAGGGTTCCGTACCTCAAAAGAAAAAAACGGAACCCTTATAGGATCACTTTGTTTCCCGTATATCTGTCCGTCTGTCTGGGTGTCAAGACCTTTATCTCGGGAGCGCGTGAAGGTATCGCGTTGAAATTAAATCCATATACGCAAATCCATAGAATCTTGCTGCAGAAAGAAAAAAAATCTCAATTTTCATAAAAAAAGTTACAGCCGAATATGTCGTAAAAAATGCACATTTCGACACTCACAAGGGAATCAAAACCTATGGGGTACTTCCCGTTGACCTAGAACTATGAAATTTGGCAAGAAGCATTGTGTTAGAGTACACATATAGGAAAACATCCGAAAATTGGACATTTTTAATTTAATCACAAAAAAATAGTGTCTACGCAAGGAATGAGGGTCCAAATTTTAAAGTTCTTTAACCGTATCATGTGGGGTATCATCTGAAAGATCTTCATTAGCATAAGCTAAAACAGGGGTTTAAATATTTTTACGATGTATATTTTTGGGTTTATGAAGGAAAATATAAAAATAATAATAATATAATTTCCCCCTCTTATCTACTAGTTTGTACGGAACCCTCGGTGGGCGAGTCTGACTCGCACTTGTCCGGTTTTTTGGGTTCTGTGGTCAACTAGAAACCCTTATAAATTCACCATATCTGTCCGTTGAACAGACAACCGTAGACAGACAGACGAACGGCCCGTTCGTCTGCCTGTCTCCGGTTTAGCTTCATGGGATTCTTACAAAGTTGTAATATGGCATGGGTATACAATATACATAGTCGTCATCATCATCATCTCAGCCATAAGAAGTCCACTGCTGGACATAGGCCTCCCCCATGGATTTCCAAAAAGACCGATTGGAACCGATTTATATGTATATACATAGTATATACATATTATTGATATATGTATATACTATGTATATACATATAAATCACCCAGGCTAATTTGTAAAATAATAAAATAAAATAAGGTGAGAGTGGTGAACAATAACCTGGAAGAAAAGGTTGTACGGAAGAGATCGCTACGGGCGATAATGCCGCCTTTTGTGCTTAGTTGTTTTATTATGGTGTCAATAAAGTGTATTTCTTTTGTATGGTATTGTGATGTACTTTTAGCGATAAGACCGCCCGTTGTTACACTAGTTTTATTTTATTTCCTTTTGTATTTTTTTGTTAATTTTAATGTGTCTCAATAAAGAGTATATCTATCTATCTAGAATCATAAAAATATTATTTTTCCAAGTCCGCATTTTGTGACATTTATTTATTTATTTATCACATGGCCTAATTTGACCAGACGTTATACATAATGCCAGTATTAACTACTTGGTTTATAATATTAAATAAATAAATAAATAAATATTTATCGACAGTTCACATAACACCATTTAGCCCAAACTAAGCAAAGCTTGTACTATGGAACTAGATGGCTGATAGAATACATATTATACTTTTTTTTTGTAAATATATACATGTGATAAATAGAAACACCCAGACACAAATCTTTGTCCTGGGTGGGGATCGAACCCACGACCCAGCAGGCAGATGTAGCCACATAGTTTAGTGTTCGTGATGCGTGATTATATGTAGATAATAAGAGTATGACTGATATAGATAGGAGGCCTCTAGCACGTAGTACTTAGTATATAAGCTTAGTTATTTGTTACAATAAATTAGACCGATACCAGCATGTGTCTCAATATCACCTACCCTCCAGGCTCCGGGCATATTGGTGACCCCAAGTGCATCAAGACCAATCAATGGGGTTCCGGCATATTGGTGACCCCGAGTGCATCATCACCAAACAATGGAGTCCTAGCAAACCCAACTGAGCTGATATACTACCAACTGAGCCACAAGGCCAGTCAAAAAAATATAATTATACTCGCACATATCTATTGTCAAGATTGTATAACAAGTACCTATGCATCATATTAAATAATAGCGGAAACAGAACATGTATACATATCCATAACGCGAGCAGGAAGGGGGATATGGTTACGCAGGTAAGCTAATACGTAGTTAGATATGTAACCTAACCAGCTAGTCTGGTACGGAAAACGCTTTTATATGACCAATTAGCGCTTTCCTTAGTGCACTAGTCTATTTAAGTACTTTGTTATTACTTTTAAGGTGTGTACAATAAAGAGTTTATCTATCTATCTATCTATCCTTTGACAATGGACGGTATTTAAAAAAAATGATAGTGTAACTTGGAAATTTTTAAGTTTTTTTTAAGTTTTTGGCACAATAAAAATCTTGTCTATTGTCTTGTCTATTGTCTTGTCTATTGTCTTGTCTATTGTCTTGTCTATTGTCTTGTCTATTGTCTTGTCTATTGTCTTGTCTATTGTCTTGTCTATTGTCTTGTCTATTGTCTTGTCTATTGTCTTGTCTATTGTCTTGTCTATTGTCTTGTCTATTGTCTTGTCTATTGTCTTGTCTATTGTCTTGTCTATTGTCTTGTCTATTGTCTTGTCTATTGTCTTGTCTATTGTCTTGTCTATTGTCTTGTCTATTGTCTTGTCTATTGTCTTGTCTATTGTCTTGTCTATTGTCTTGTCTATTGTCTTGTCTATTGTCTTGTCTATTGTCTTGTCTATTGTCTTGTCTATTGTCTTGTCTATTGTCTTGTCTATTGTCTTGTCTATTGTCTTGTCTATTGTCTTGTCTATTGTCTTGTCTATTGTCTTGTCTATTGTCTTGTCTATTGTCTTGTCTATTGTCTTGTCTATTGTCTTGTCTATTGTCTTGTCTATTGTCTTGTCTATTGTCTTGTCTATTGTCTTGTCTATTGTCTTGTCTATTGTCTTGTCTATTGTCTTGTCTATTGTCTTGTCTATTGTCTATTGAAATAAATTTTACCAGTTTAACTACTCGGGTGAATATTTTTGATCAAAATCGTTTCCTATACCAGGCTAGCTTTTAGCGCCTATTTTTTTTTAAGATAACAATTAGGTATGTACGTATATATTTAAAAGTAACACAGAATATAAACACAAACACTGCACAAGAGCGATTTTTGCAGTCTAGATTTAAATATATATACGCTTGATAAGCTGTTTAGTGTACGTTTTTTGTGAAAAACTATGCGCAAAATCGCGGTAAAAAGTTATAAATGGAATGCCCATTTATAACCTTTTACCGCGATTTTGCGCTTTAGAATAATTCTATTATTTTATTTTTGAGGAAAAAGTTCTTTGGATGTCACGAAATAGCGCATACATCATAACCACGTAAACATGAACGCGTAAAACATACATATAACCGATAATCATTAACCTGTTCCTTGTGCAGTCAGTTAAAAAGAAATACAATCGGAGCTTCTCGGCTCCGCTATAACTGAAATTCATCTATTTAATGGGGCAGCGGTTTTTCCATTATAATGATAAATAAATAAATACTTATTATTGGACATTTCACACAATACCATCTAGCCCAAACTAAGCAAAGCTTGTACTATGGAACTACATGGCTGATAGAATACATATATATATATACTTATTTTTTGTAAATATATACATAATATGATACATAGAAACACCCAGACAGAAAAAACGCTCATCACACAAATGTTTGCTCTGAGTGGGAATCAAACCTACACCTCAATAGGTAGACTACCAACCGAGCCAAAAGGCCAGTCATAATGGAACTTGAAACTTAGAGCAAACTTGAAAGAAATTTTCTCTAGTGACGAAGCCAGGTGCACGGAGAATTATTTATGTGGTATCAATGAAAATATATATTTTATTATCGATCGCAATTCAGGTCGGTGAAATGCTTCTTCTTTTATTATCTATTTAATAAGTATTAATTTAATACTTGCAATTTATATTTATCAAGTATAATACTTGTAGAGAAACTAGACTTGACAAGATTTAAGATTTTTTCGGAGTGTTGTTTTTTCTCGCGAATATAATTATATACTTTATATATACGAATATTTTAATGTAGTAATAGTTTACGTTTGACCGCCACCTCGCCTGATGTTAAGCGACGTTGCAGTCTACGATGGAGCGCGCTTACCTAGAAGAAATCAATTTTTTTTTTTAGCAAAAAACCCCCCGACAATAAAGTGAATATATATTATTATCTTCTAGATTAATGAGCTACATCCTTGGCATCAGTTGACGGTCAATCATCGATCTAACATTAAAAAAAAAGCAGTTGAATTGATTTTTGTTGTCACGTATATTTAATTATAGAGAACAATCTCGATCAAATCCGAAAAAAACTAGATTAAATTCGGTCCTTCCGCTTAAGAGCTATGCAATAGACAAGACATAAATACACAGATATACATGTCAAATTTATAACACTCTTCTTCTTAATAAACTTCTAACTTCTTCTTCACTTCACTTCTCTTCTTCCTCTTCTTATGTAATGTAATTACAATATCTAAAGGGAAAACAATCTTTGAAAGGACTCCTTATTTAGCTTCCATTTATGAATTTATTAACTGTCATTTCGTTTCTAATAGATAAATGGGCAAGCACTAAAAAGCAATACATGAAAACATTAGTAAACCATTTAACTGTAATTGAAATAAACCGAAAAAAGTTTTGCTGGTAATTACATTGACTTAGTAATAGTGGAATTGGTTGTAATATCCACAATTATTGGATTAATCGTCATCATCATTATCATGGCAATTGGAGGAATATTTATTTTAATTTTAGGCAATCTTAGTAAATAAAATAAACGATATTTTTACTGAATTAAGTAATTAAATTATCGTTAGGCATGTTTGAAGTGGATTAAAATATACACATAAACTTTATTGTTAATAAATAATTATCCAAGTGGGTCTTGGGTCACGTGCAGGGTAGGGTTGCACTTCATAATATGCGGACTTATAAGTTTGATTCTAGGTAGGAACATGTTTGCGATTTAAATGGAATTTGTACGAAATTCGCCTCTGTAGACACTTGACTAATATTTATTTTGCAAACGGATCACTAAATCGAAAAACGGTTTTCCCACACCGGCAATATTTATTGATACCTATCCAAACATATCCCTCATCATGGGATAGATGAGAAAAAAATGTAATCCCCCCACTTTACGTATAGAAAGGTCCCCCATAAAACAATTTTTGTGATTTTATTTCACTACTTTGTCGGCATGACAGAAATATTTAATTATTTAATTATAAAAGGGGCTTAGCAATATTCAGATTGGGTTGAATTTTTAGTTTATTCACAATCATAAATGTGAACATATAAGTAAATAAATAAATATTTGTGGACATTTCACACAACACCATTTAGCCCAAACTAAGCAAAGCTTGTGCTATGGAACTAGATTGCTGATAGAATACATATATACTTTTCTTTTTGTAAATATATACATAGACACAGAACAAACATCCATGCTCATCACACAAATGTTTGCCCTGGGTGGGGATCGAACCCACGACCTTTCAGTTCAGCAGGTAGACGTAGACACACCTGACCAACGTAGACCAACTGAGCCAAAAGGCCAGTCAAATATAAGTCAGTAATAAATTAAACATCGCTTCTATAAAATCTAAGCAACCTGGCAACTTTGATATTAACAACTACTACTTGACGTGAGCAAACAACCTTGAATAATGAGACTACGGCAATCAGCAAGATAATAAAGTTTTTGCGGAAGCGGCTCCGTTACGCTGACACGTTACTGTGTGAAGAGTCGCAGTTTTTGTTTTGTTCACTAAAAGAAATCTTAATGATATGTCATAAAAATAACATACATACAATCATATGCCTGTTTTCCCTTGCGGGGTAGTAGTCTAGTATAAATAAATCCGTTTGTATGGAGCACATCCCAGTATTTGCAACTGGGGGGATTCTTTGAAATTATGATAGGAAAATAGCTAAGAATCATAGATCAATAATAATCCCCGATTTATAGACTAGCTGCGTTCCGCGGTTTCACTCGCGTAGTTATGAAAAACTGCGATGATTATGATGATGATAAGTAGCTTTAGTCCGTCTCCAGGTCCAAAGCTATCTCTATACTAATTTTCATAACGATCGGTTCAGCCGTTTGAGCGTGTAAAAGTAACAAAATTAGCTTTTATAATATCATTATGAAATTGTGTCAAATGTATTCCAAAACACCAGTACATTCATTTAAATTAGTTTAGTATTATTAGTTGTCTTTTATGTTGTCATAAATCTTGTTTTTACAAAAAGATCATCAGGCCGCTTGTGATGGAGATGTGTTTTGAATAAAGTTAAGTCAAGATTTTTTTAGGTATTCGGTTGATTTATTGATAAAAAACATTGTTTTTGTGCACTGCAAGTTTAAAGGTCAAACTAATAAAAAAACGCTTCTAGCATAAACTTGCTGTATGTTTTTTATCATATATCCGTCTACCACAGAGTAATTACACTAAAATTTATGAATTTTGAATGATAGTTTAATTCAAAATTACGTTCATTGATGATGCCTAAAATCTATAAAAATGTATGCATCAAATCACGTAATCACTCTTTTTGTGTGTTTTTTGAGAGTATGGATGATGTTTCAAGTAAGCAGATAGGTATATAAATAATAATATTGTTCTAATGTCAGTACTATTAATTAATGTAATTATTAATGTATGTTGTATGTATGTTATGTTATTATATGTTATTATTAATGTATGTAAGTAGATTATGTGCAGTGGATTTATTTTGCAAATGAGTAACGAGATGAGCATGTCACTCGTCTAATATTAAGGCGCAGGGGTGTGATTTTTTAACGGCTCATAAGAAATTCACATTTGCATTTGTCTGAATTCCGAACTTTTGTTCAGCAGTCTAAAATTAGATAGCTTGGTTAGATAGATTATTTTGTTGATGGATTTAAAATTCGAATGACAGAGATCACTCGTTGCATTAACGAATTATTTGAATGATTGCGAACGAATAAATTGGCGCATAACGTTCGCAAGAAATTCTTATTCGTATGCGATAAATTTCGGGCGATTCAAAAATTTTGCTCCTGAGTCGGAATGCGTAATTCCCACGTGACAAATTTATCTAAATATAGAATTTTTTAACGTATTTTTTATACAATTTTAAAATTATAGAAAACGTGTTGCGTGCGAGTGAGAACAGCTGCGCCTTAAGCTTCACGTTTGTCTATTATTAGTCTGGGTCATGTAGCACTTGAAGCACGGGATATCAGCAGTTCAAAGCACTGTGTTTCTATGCAGTGCCCACATTCCTTAAGATACTAGATGTTATTTTATGCCCGTGAATTTATTATTATTCTGGATATAGTAATGCTTGCACACTTCTGCTTCGCGTTTGAATAACTCGCAAAGGTTCCTCAGGTTCCTCAGGTTAACTCTACAAAAAGGGGGACTACAAAGAATAAATTTAGATAAATTAATTAATTAATTTAAATAAATTCCTTAGACCTTTATCGGTCTGGAGTAATCGATTAAAGAATAATATTTTAATGTAATGTAGGATGGTTTCTTTATTTTAGTTCATATATATTAAATAGAGGTCGGCTGTATTAGGTTTCATTTTAAAAAATTAAGGGGGGTTATCAATTCGTAGCGCTTTTTTTTTAATGTAGGTATGTAGGAATAAGAATTACTAGGAATTACTCCGTTTATCGAATACGAATTGGTGTATAGAGAAAGCCAAGTTGATCCCATAATTATTGTATGTATTTGTTTATAAAATATTGGAGAAAATGTAATCGTTTTATATCAGTTTTCTAGTAAATATAGATGAGGTATCACACCAGTCACAATTATGTTTTTCGCTGACCACACACCATGCATTCTCTGTACTTATGTGAAATTATCTACACGAGCGAGCGACAGTTGAGGTTGAGGCGTTTATTTTTCTGCGTTTTTGAAGTTGCCACTCCTGCATGGCTGACATGGTAGATTTATCTATAACCGCTGGCCATAAAACGTGTAAAAGCTTAATATTGAAAACTAGATTTAATTTTTAATCCTCGACTCAAAAAAGAGTGTTATAAGTTTGACATGTGTAGTATCTGTGTGTCTGTAGCATCGTACGTACGTAACAAACAACGTACCTATAAATAGGGTTAACTGTATCAAAGATTTGGGGGTAAATTTTGATCGCAGTCTAACTTTTCATGATCATATATCAGAACTCGCAAAAGAGTCTTACCGGCGCCTTGGCTTCGTCCTACGGAATGCTAGAGACTTTAAAAATCCTGAAGTAATTAAAACATTATATAACTCCTTAGTTAGAAGCAAACTTGAATCGAGTGCTTGTGTCTGGAACCCCTATCATGTCACCTACGCGCGAATGCTTGAAAAAGTCCAAAAGGCCTTTTTAAGGTCACTGTATAAGAAAATGTATGGTTACTATCCGTTTCTGTATCCAACTAAATTCCTGCTCGGTCAGCTTGGTTACAACTCTTTGGAAGTTAGAAGGATGTTAGACCAGCTAACTATCTGCTGTAAGGCGCTTAGGGGGTCCGTCGATTCTATACGTCTGCACGACTTGCTATGCGTACTGTTCGTACCGGACGAGCCCGGGGTTCCAGCAAACAGACGTGGTCGCCCGCATGACCTGTTCTACGTAGATCGCGGTCGCACAGTAGCACGTTCTATGTCGCCCCTGAATCGTGCCCGTCGCCACTTAAACGCACTCCTTGCTGCCAACCCTGATTGTGACATCTTTTGTGATAACTGGAAGACTATTTTAAGTACCTCCTTGACTTATTGTGAAAATCAATTGGATCAATGGGACAGGTGTAAGAAGCCTGATGATTCATTGGACTTTGACGATAACCTTTGAGTTTATTGACTTGGTACTCTGAGTACTTACCCGAACGGTATATTTTACTTTGTATGACATAATTATTTTTTTGTAATGACATGCTAGGCGTATTGCCCATTTGACATTTTTGTATTGACATTTTAAATGATATTGTATTTATATAATGAATATTTTGTAATCTTCAGACATTTGTTTAAGACATTGTTTAAGAATAATTTTTGAATATTGTGAGATAATTGTAATTGGTATTTTTCCGTTTTTATCTCAATAAACGAATTTATCATTTATCATTATCATTTATCATTTATCGTAGCTCTCAAAGTTTTGGACCACAAAGGTATGGACCGATTTAAATCTAGTTTTTTAAATAGAGTATTTCAATGAAAGTGTTCTTGCTGTGTTTATCAGTTATATAAAGTGTTTTATCGAAAGCAGTTCAGCAGTTTGTTTTCATGACGGATTTTTAAGTTAGGTATCTAAACTTACTTGTAATTGCTTAATTGAAAAATACATTTACATTTCCACATTAAATACGTACGTACGTACAATGTTTGATACTTAGCCTATACTATACCTTAGCAAAAAGAAACAAATTAAAACTAATTTTCTATGGTTTTATATAGTCTGACAACAAGTGCATTTGAATTGATTCGACTTCGATTTTCGTATTGAATAATTAGTTAATTAATTAATTCTTATTTAATTATAAATAATTATTATTTTTATATGATGGCTGGATTCCAATAAAACTTATTTATTGAAGAAATGTACTAATACACATATAATTAAAAATTGTCAAGCTAAAAACTAAATCAGTCCACCCACCCCTAACTATTTCTGGTGCAAAGGTACTCATAATACTTGCGGCATTACCCCGCTGAATGGCGATTATCAGTCTTTGCACCAGAAACAGGGAGTCACCTGTCCTTTCCATTTGAATTAAATTAATGTCATATCTACCGATATTAATAAATGTCAGAAACCAAGTAAAACACGTCGAGTCAACCTACGGTAACAGATGTTACCGTCGCAAATTTCAGTCGATCCAACGCCCGTGAAGACGTCGCCTAACTATCGAAATGATAACTGCCTTCGCGTTTTTTTCGATGCCGCACTCCGGGCGGCAGTCGCGACTCAACTGAATACTAATAGGAACACTTCGCTTGCTGTTATACAATAATGTGCCTGTGAATTAGTTCAATTATTTAATCGGTTGACACGTGCCGATGGCTCTTAATGTCCCTGACTGGTAATGCACTAATGGCTTAGGATTTGTAGTAGTTTCCCGCGGTTTTACCCGCTAATTAACCGACTTCCAAAACGGAGGAGGTTCTCAATTCGTCGGAATGTTTTTTAATGTGTTCCCCGATTTCCCGAAGACGAATTTGAAAAAATATTTTTTTGTTTGAAAGGGTATACTGTACAGCTTGGTTTTTATAACAAAATATCTGGAAAAATATCATCCAAAATAAACAAATTGCGTATTTTGAAGTCAGGGTTTTCAGTTTTTAAGCTATAATTATTTAAAATATAATTTTCCTATAATCATTCCAAGAATCCCCCAAGGTGCAAGTCATGTGATCCGTTCCATACAAACTGATCTATTTAGTGTAGAGACTTGCGCTGCTGTCATGTATTATTTAAAAAAAATAAGCCTAAGCTCATTTTATACTTGGTTGTGACATTAAACAAGTAATTACATAAATGTTTATCACTGTGCTAAGTCTGTTTAACTAGACAACCTTGATCTCTTACTCCTTACTCAGATTTAAAGCGCGTAGGTTGACTATGCTTCCCGAGATTATAAAAATAAAATACTTAGCCTTTTATTTCCTTAATCTTATAAAACTCGAATTAAATTAATATAAATACAACCTATTCCTTTCCCGAGATTATTATAGTACAAGTTTTAGCTTAGAAAACTCAAAAACCTCCCCACAAAAAACACATATAAAACACTCTCGGCAAAACCCTCTTTCAAACAAAAGTAAATAGATCAAAATCGATCCATCCGTCTGAGAGCTACGATGCCACAGACAGACACACAGATACACACGTCAAACTTATAGCACCCCGCACATAACTTTTTGGGTCGGGGTTCAAAATGTAGCCCATGACATTATTTGTAATAATACTAATTATTCAGATGTCGCGAAAATTAAAAATTTTAGTTTTTATTATTTGTAATGTCAAACCAACGAATTAACTATATTACGTTGCCTCAAACTGACTTTTTCGCATCAAATAAGTGTTTTTACAAAAATTGTGTTACGTTATGCAGTCGGGTACCTCCATTTACTTTTATTACAATATTAGCTGCGCTCCGCGGTTATAACAGCGTAGTAATGAAAAACGGTGATGGTGATGATGATGATAAAACTAGCCTATGTCCGTCTCCAGTTTCACAGTTATCTCTGTACCAAATAAACAGACAGAGTTACTTTCACATATATTATAATATTTATTAGTAAGGATGAGGATTATTAACCGACTTCCAAAAAAAAGGAGGTTATCAATTCGACCTGTATGTTTGTAATATTGTCAGAATTGCACAATTTTTGTATATGTTAGTCTATACTAGCGTCTAAATATGTTTGCCAAATTTCATAAGTTTTGTATGTATGTTTTTATGTTTGTCCACGCAATATGCAGAAACTAGAAGTCGTATTTCAAAAATTCTTGAATTTATTGAATAAAGTATCTTTCAACTTACGAGTCACTGTAAGTTTTATCGAAATCGGTTCAGTAGTTTTCAAGATATGGGCTTTCGAACACTCACTTCGTTCATCGCAACTGCAGAGCAGTGTCTACACCTTATATTTCAATTGTTTGAGTAGACAGTGACATGAGCGGCGATGAGCTTTGACGACCGTTTTTAACCGACTTTTAACCGACTTCAAAAAAAGGAGGTTATCAATTCGACCTGTATTGTGAATACAAGTTTTAATTTCAAACAAAACGAGTAAACACTATTATAAAAATGAATAAATAAAAGTAATTTAAAAAAATAAAACCGACTTCAAACTGAAAAGAAAGAAATAACTCGAAGAAAGCCAACTTGTTTGAGGTCGGTGTCAGACCCTATGTCAGCTATCATCAACTAAGTCCTATACAGACACCGACCTCAAAAATAGTTGGTTTTCTTCGAGTTATTTCTTTCTTTTCAGTTTGAAGTCGGTTTAATTTTTTTAAATTGCTTTTATTTGTTTATTTTAGGTACAGAGACATACATTTTTTTCGCTACGCTTACATCTAAACTAAAGTTCGTGGATATAGCTATTGCTATTGTAATTTGTTTTTTACCCGACTGCACAATATGTTTTTCGAGTGTATGTATCCAGATTCATTATCCATGTTCAAAATTTTCGTAAAATATTTAATAAGTTATAAAAAAGATATACTAAATAAATAAAAATAACAGTAGACTTTTTTTTTGCATTTATCTATTTATCATAATAATTATAATTTAAAAAACTGAAGCAACTGACTTCTCATGGATGCCATCGTCAGAACTGGACCAAATTGAAATGGGACCACACGAGAAGCACCAGCTTTTAAATAAAAAAATAATTATCACCCACACGAAAGTTATGAGGTAACAAACATAAAAAAGAAAAATACAGTCGAATTGATAACCTCCTCCTTTTTGCAAGTTGGGTTTGGCATTGTATATATATTATATATACGTATGCCTATCCGTATAACGATTAGGTACGAACCTTTAACAAATGGGTTTTTTAATGGTCAATAGGTGTGAACGCTTAACAAGAACTTGCCTAATGGCACGTGACAATAATTAAGTACTTAAGTACTTTATCTTGGTCAAGGATGAAGCGGGTGAATTCTGATGATAATCTATTAGCTCTAGCCTAGATCGTTTCGTCTTGAGCAGCGTTTCTCATTAGCCGGGTCGCGACCGGGCCATCAAAATAAAATACAGGGTCGCAACATTCCCGCCTTGTTTTAAAAATAATTTGAGACCATTGATAGATTTTTGGTTAATTTGTCGTCAAAAATACACAACATTAGCTCATCAAGCAATTACATTTTCTAAACCTTTGGTAAAAATAAGCAGCAGCTCCATACTTCGCACTATTTAGTGACTAAATATAAAATATGTAGTATTAGTAAAACATTGTTACTATTAATAAATGTGTATTATTTTACCTAATGGAACCAGCTTGGGTTTAAAAGTATTAAGTGGGTCACGAAGAGGCAGTGTGAAAATTACCGGGCCATGGCAGAATAATGTTTGGGAAACACTGGTCTAGAGCGTTTCGAACTCGTTCTTCCAATCAGTCATCGGAACTTCGATGTCACGTCTTCGATGGACGGCATAGGAATATACCTAATTATAGTTTAAAAAACTGAAAAAACCGACTTCAAAATACGCAATACTTGGATGATATTTTTTTCAGTTATTTTGTTACAAAAACCAAAGTACTGAACCGATTTTGATAAAATTTATTTAGGACCACCTACCAATCAAAAAAATTATCATCTAAAATAATTCAGAATTGGGGGAGTAAACGCTGAAAAAACATACAAAATAATAATAATTAATATATACAAGTATGTATCTATCTATTTTTTTTTAACACAAGCTTTTATTATTCCTTGTTAATAATAAAGTACTCGCTAAGACGAATCAAACGAGCCGAAACTCGATGGGGTTGCGTCGTTTCATTACAGCGTACCTATGACCACCTTCCAGCTCCATCATCAGACCCTGGTTACCATTGAAAGACAAACTACTCGTCAAGATGATTCAAATGAGCCCAAACTCGATGAGGTTGTGTCGTTTCATTGCGAAGTTCCTTTGGCCACCTTCCAGCTCCATCATCAGATCAGCAATATAAAATATAGCAGGAAAAAAATCGGATGGATGACGGTCAAAGGTCGGTCGATTTGAGAACCTCCTGTTTTACAGTTTCAAAAGGAAGGAGGTTAACAATAAAAAAAATATATATCGGCGCAAAGGCGAAATCTACCGTCTACAAAAATATCAACAGCTGCTTTCATAACACTCAGTTGTTGTTTTGATTATTAATAATTGTTTAGAAACACGAATTCTTGCAAATACAGTTCTTGTTAATGTTTACCTCAACAAATAATGATTTAAATGGTTTGCTGATTATTAGTTAAATAAATTTAGAATATTTTTATGTTAAAACTAGGCACAGACTCACCAAATAGTTGTTTTAATCAAATCGAATCATAATCGAGTCATGTTTAAATACTTGCCGTTGCAAAGTTGTGGGACCGCCATTTTTGTATAAATACGGCCGATGGCCTGAGCGCCATTCACTCTGTCTCGAGCCGTCGGAGCGTTCGGACCTACAAATACTTGGTGCTGTGCCTAGCTTTGAGAGTTATGTCACGCTACATTTGTGCCTTGTATACTGATTAAATAAGGACCAAGTGTTTCTTCGTTTTTCATTGTTTATCATCAAACAACTATGGATAAAACCCAAGATGATGAAAGTGATGTCAGCAATGCTGACGTCACTCTTTTTAAAAACAACCCTGGGTCTCTTCACCCGTCATCAGAAGTGGGATTTGAACCAGTTCCTCCCATCACGCCTGCTTCATCACCTCCTGATGTTCCATCACCACAACCGGTGATGAATATAACTGCAGATGCTATTCAGCGAACCGCGCTGCAGCAGATGCCCATGTGTGACCTACCTATGGGTAGCGTACAACCGCAGTTCATCATGCAAATGATGAAGATGATGCAACAAATGTCAGAGCGCTTAAGCACGCCTCCAGAACCAAAGGTAAAAATTAATGATATCTACTTACCATCATTCGATCCTGATACAAACATCGGAGTACGTGAATGGTGCCAGCATATCAGCAAAGCAATCGAAACATACAAACTGAAAGACTTCGATATTCGCATGAAGGTCGGTAGCCTATTGAAAGGACGAGCAAAAATGTGGGTTGATGATTGGATGGTGACAACATCTTCATGGGAAGAGCTGCGCAACAACCTCATTACCACATTTGAACCAGAAAACAGGTATTCTCGAGATATAGTTCGATTTAGAGACCATGTTTACGACCCTTCCAAGGATATATCAGAATTTTTATCACGTGCCTGGGTCTTGTGGAGAAGGGTCACCAAAGACAAGCTGGGTAATGAAGATGCAGTTGAAGCAGTAATTGGGTGCGTAAATGATGAACGTCTCAGGATCGAGTTATTAAATGCGAGAGCCACAACAGTTCCTGAACTCATCTCGATTGCATCATCAATACGTAAGAAGCGACCTTATCCAGGTGCAAACTCTGCGATGCCAAACAAACGTCCACGTTTCTTAGATAGCACATCATCAACATTGTTCTGCCGCATCTGCAAAAGAAATAACCACACCACCAATGATTGCCGACATAAACCTACGGAAACCAAACCGGAACAAGGTAACAAAGGGGTTAAGCCCAATACCATACCTACCTGCACATTTTGCAAGAAACCAGGTCATACTTTTGAAGTTTGTTTCAAACGTAAACGGTCAATAACATCAAATGTGAATTGTGTGGCAGGCGCAAACCTAGCTCCAATAGAAATCAAAATCGGCTTAAAGTGCTTACAGGCTGTATTCGACAGTGGTGCAGAATGTTCAGTAATGCGAGAATCGGTGGCCGCAGCACTACCCGGACGGAGGATTCAAGTAGCAAACTACTTGAAAGGTATTGGACAATTCCCAGTATTATCAGTAACCACTCTATTGACCATCTGCGTCATAGACAACATCAGTGTTGAATTGCAGTTTTACGTCCTACCAGACAATGAAATGTCTACTGATGTTTTGGTAGGAATGAACCTGATCAATAATACTAACCTTAGTATGGTAATCACATCTCATGGAACAAAACTTACTCATCATCACTCGATCAATTATATAGAGACTAATAATCCAGTCTTCGACAAACTGGACTGTGACCTCACTGATGAATATGACATTGCGCAATTGCGCACACTCTTGAACAAATATGAGCATTTGTTTATTAGAGGATATCCGAGCACTCGTGTGAATACAGGTGAGCTGGAAATAAGACTTAAAAACCCAGATAAGTACGTTGAACGAAGACCGTATCGCCTGAGCCCAGTCGAAAGAGAGAAAGTGCGGACAATCGTAAGTATATTGCTCGAACACAATATCATACGTGAGAGTAAATCTCCGTACTCAAGCCCTATCATCTTGGTTAAGAAGAAGAACGGCGACGATCGTCTCTGCGTAGATTTTCGAGAACTTAATTCGAACACATTGCGTGACCATTATCCGCTACCGCTGATCTCCGACCAAATTGATCAATTGGCTAACGGCCAATTCTACACAACTTTTGACATGGCTGCGGGATTTCACCAAATTCCAATTTCAGAGACATCAATTGAGAAGACTGCCTTCGTAACCCCGGACGGTTTATATGAGTATTTGACCATGCCGTTTGGATTGAGTAATGCTTGCTCAGTCTACCAGCGATGCATCAACAGAGCTCTATTTCCACTTTTGGGGAGTGCTGCTCAGGTATATGTGGATGACGTTCTAAGTAAGTGTGCAGATGTCCCAGAAGGGCTGTCAAACATTGAGCGCATCCTTATAGCATTACAGGAAGCCGGATTCTCTATCAATGCTGATAAATGCAGTTTCTTCAAACGCTCGATTGAATATTTGGGCAACGTGGTCACAAATGGTACAGTTCGTCCTAGTCCGAGAAAGGTGGATGCCCTTGTAAAAGCACCAGTTCCAAAGACGCCCAAACAGGTGAGACAGTTTAATGGTTTGGCTGGTTACTTTCGGAAATTTATTCCCGACTTTTCCCGGATCATGGTTCCTCTGTACGAGTTGACCAAACAAGGTGCCAAATGGGAATGGAATGAACGACACGAGAAAGCACGAGATAAGGTAATACAAAGTTTAACATCAGCTCCAGTCCTGACACTGTTTCAAGAAGAAGCACCAATACAGTTATACACGGATGCCAGTAGCTTGGGATTTGGTGCAGTACTCGTGCAGGTGATTGATGGAAGACAACATGCAGTGGCTTTCATGAGCATGAGGACCACTGAAGCTGAAAGCCGCTACCACTCATACGAGTTGGAGACTTTAGCGGTGGTACGTGCTATAAAACATTTTCGCCAGTATCTCTACGGTCGTAAGTTTATCGTAATAACTGACTGCAACGCGTTAAAAGCGTCGAAGCACAAGAAGGACCTGCTTCCGAGAATCCATCGTTGGTGGGCATTTTTACAAAATTATGATTTTGAAGTGGAGTATCGGAAAGGAGAACGGCTCCAACACGCTGACTATTTCAGCAGAAACCCAGGTGAGCTAACAGTTAACATTATGACTAGAGATCTGGACTGGCTGAAAGTGGAACAACGACGAGACGAAACATTACGCCCATTGATGGATAGTCTGGGCAATGATCAGCCAAACGATGACTACGTCTTGGAAAATAATGTTCTGAAGCGAATTGTACGAGACCCAGTCTTTGGACAGCAGACATGTACGGTTGTCCCCAAATCTTTTCAATGGAGCATCATCAATTCCTTCCATACAGCACTGAAACATCCTGGTTGGGAGAAGACGTTGCAAAAGATCAAGGAAACTTACTGGTTCGACAAAATGAGTACCTGTGTCCGAAGATTTGTAGATAATTGCGTCGTTTGCAAAACATCCAAAGGTACATCAGGTGCTATACAAGCTGAGCTCCATCCAATACAGAAACCGACCGCTGCCTTTCAAGTGATACATATGGACATAACAGGTAAACTGGGGACTGTTAACGACCAACAATATGTCGTCGTCACGATTGACTCATTTTCAAAATATGTCCTGTTTTATTATGCCACCAACAAAAGCCAACACACTACATTGGCCGCTTTGAAACGCACCATCCATCTGTTTGGCGCACCAGTTCAAATCATCGTCGATGGTGGAAGAGAGTTTCTGGGTGAGTATAAGGCTTACTGTGAACGTCTTGGAATAGACATCCACGCTATAGCACCAGGAGTCAGCCGAGCGAATGGACAGGTAGAGCGCATCGTGGCTACACTCAAAAATGCATTAGTAATGATAAAAAATTACGAAACTGAACAGTGGCACACAACTCTGGAAGAACTGCAGCTGGCAATGAATTGCACAACCCACCGCGTCACAGGAGTTGCTCCCCTCACTCTTCTCACACAGAGGAAGCATTGTGTCCCACCAGAGCTGCTAAGCCTGGTAAATATCGACAATCAGACCATTGACATGGAAGCACTCAACCGACACGTACAACAAAAGATGTCTCAATCTTCAGAACAAGACAGACAGCGCTTCAACTCGCGTAAAGCTAAAGTTCGTCATTTCCAGCGAGGAGACTACGTGCTCATCAAGAATAACCCTCGCATCCAAACTTCATTAGATCTAAAATTTAGTGAACCTTTTGAGATTATCAGAATCCTGGACAACGATCGTTATCTAGTGAAGAGAGTAGTTGGCAGGGGACGACCACGAAAAGTCGCCCATGATCAGCTTCGTCGCGCACCACAACCCGGCGACCAGGATACCGTATCGGCGGCAGAGGATGACTCACCGCCACCAACCAGCGAGCCTGTGCCATCAACTTCACGAGCTGGACTGCCTGAGCAACTAATCCGTGACTCAAGCGATGAGGACACACTATCACAATAAACTGTAAGTTCCATAACTTTATGACTAAACTTCATTCAGTGCACAGATTTATTCCTCTTCTTTTCTACTACTACTAACTACACTACAATGTACCACAGAAGTACGCTACGACATCAATGTACCACTGAAGTACGCTACGGCATCAATGTACCACAGAAGTACGCTACGACATCAATGTACCACAGAAGTACGCTACGACATCAATGTACCACAGAAGTACGCAATGATATCAATGTACCACAGAAGTACGCAACAAACATCAATGTACCACAGTAGTACGCAACAAACATCAATGTACCACAGTAGTACGCAATATCTATGTACCACAGTAGTACGGACACTAACAATATGTATCACAGCACAGAGTATACCACTAATAATACTAAATCACATGATTGATGTGATTGAGTACCACTTATGTTACATTGAGCAACACAAGTTGCTCACAGATACCAATCTCAAAAGAAAAACCATCTTATTATTTCAGACATACTACGACGAGTCTACGAACCACACGAGGCTGGTGCAGAGCGCGCACCGCCTGTCAGAATGGCCGTATCGGCGCAAAGGCGAAATCTACCGTCTACAAAAATATCAACAGCTGCTTTCATAACACTCAGTTGTTGTTTTGATTATTAATAATTGTTTAGAAACACGAATTCTTGCAAATACAGTTCTTGTTAATGTTTACCTCAACAAATAATGATTTAAATGGTTTGCTGATTATTAGTTAAATAAATTTAGAATATTTTTATGTTAAAACTAGGCACAGACTCACCAAATAGTTGTTTTAATCAAATCGAATCATAATCGAGTCATGTTTAAATACTTGCCGTTGCAAAGTTGTGGGACCGCCATTTTTGTATAAATACGGCCGATGGCCTGAGCGCCATTCACTCTGTCTCGAGCCGTCGGAGCGTTCGGACCTACAAATACTTGGTGCTGTGCCTAGCTTTGAGAGTTATGTCACGCTACATTTGTGCCTTGTATACTGATTAAATAAGGACCAAGTGTTTCTTCGTTTTTCATTGTTTATCATCAAACAACTATGGATAAAACCCAAGATGATGAAAGTGATGTCAGCAATGCTGACGTCACTCTTTTTAAAAACAACCCTGGGTCTCTTCACCCGTCATATATATATATGATATTTTATGCTTGTTAGATATAACTGCGTCATTTATAAGGCGATTTGAAAAAATCTACTTTGTTTGAAAGGCTTTTTAGGTTGGTCCCATAGAAATTTCATCAAAATTGGTTTAGTATTTTGGTTTTTAAAACAAAATTGCGCATTTGGAGTCTTTTTCAGTTTATAAACAATAATTATTATTAATTAATCTGTCAAAATCATTCCATAAACATATTAAAACAACATGAGTCATAATATAAGTATCTTGAAGTGAAAGTGGATTGTTGTTTTCGTAAGATTAAAATAAACTCACTTTTATGAAAGTGAAAATGTGCATTCAGCTAAAAATAATAAATAGTCGATCTTTTACCTTTTGCTTTTTATCTTTTGTTAGCATTTAAAAATCAATGCTTCCAAAAGGGGCCATTCGTTTATTACGTTTTTTTCTTTTGAGGTACGGAACCCTAAAAACGAACTTTCTGTATAATTGTTATTCAGAGAGATTAATTATTTTTTTATTAGTTTAGAGGTGCTTTTAGATTTGACCACACATAATAGGTAATATTATGCTGGTAGGTAAGCACTTTATATTTTATGCAAACTACAAATGTAATGTGTCTCGATCTTTGACAAAAATGCAGATATCATCTCATTAGATATCATTCGATTTCGTATTTGGATAACTTTGACCTATTAAAAAAAAAACATTTTTTTTTGTAAAGAAATACTTAGATTTTTTTCAAATTCTTTATTTTTTTCAGTTTTAATGGCAATTTTTCGAAATTTCTTATGGTGACACTGGGCCACGTGCCCCCACAAAAAACCCTCCATATTATTATCTTATAATACCTATTCCACCACCTTTTTTTTCATCACGACGCGGTGTAAGTGTGTCTTAGCTAGTAACGGGACATAGTAACACAAACATATATTTTTTTTGCAAAAATCTTATAATCAATTAAACTTGCAAAACTATGCTGCCCACCGTCTACCTGCCCGCCAATTTCCGGCGGACCTTGTTCTCAAACAAATATGGGTATTTGATATGCTTATGTACGCAGTAAACATACTTAGTGCTAACTATGCGTATACGTGAATATTGCGGATTGATTATATAACTTTTCTAGGTCGTGCACCTGTACCAGTTAGACCAGTCGATAAGTTGACACGACGAACTTGGAAATTATATAAAATTAATAAACAATAGATGTATATTTATATTGTGACAAAACTTCTTTGATAATATTTACGCATAATTATGTAATTTTACTATTAAACTATGTTTTTGCCGGCTTCAGCTCAGCATGGGTCCTTTTACTATTAAATTATGTTTTTGCCACAAGCCGGCTTCAGCTCAGCATGGGTCCAGTTTTTGGCAACCGGCGCTGATCTCCACTGGGTTTAAGCCCCGGACCTACGATTTTTTCGAACCAGGGCAGAAACTTGACGGTGGCGTCCCTCTCCAGCGCTTAAAATAACTTACTTAAAAAATCTTAATATAATTATAAATTATCTATGTGGCACTTTTTTCTTAAAAGTTTACGGTGAGTCAACCAAGCTTTCGTATTCTAGGCGCTTTGTGGAGCAAGTTATTTTATTTTTAATCATGTTAATTATGATTTTTGCGCCCCCTGAAAATGCCGCCCGGGGCAGGTGCCCCTAAATCCGGGGCTGCTGGGTTTGGCAAGTGGAGTCACGCGCTGCACGGTGCGCATTAAAAAAAAAAATTTGAAATTTGATAAGGAGAGTCGGTTCTAGATCTGATTTTGATGGATCAGCTAAACACCACCTGGAAGCTTTGTCGGTTTACCGTCGAGCCAAAAGGACCACATTTTTTATGCGTACTGCATAGAAGTGGAACTCCCTGTCGCCTTCCCTGTTTCCTGAGAGCCATGATAATGGTATTTTAGCTGACGAAATGTCAAGTGACAGCAAGTCACAGTTTCTTAGCAATTCGAAGCGTAAGCGTTTGTAGAAATAGAAATGTTTTCCATTTTTCAACTCTGTTATATTCTAAAACGTAACTCACTAATCACTGGACTCAAACTTCACGTTAAATAGTATTTTGTTTGTAGAAAAAAAATATGTATTGCCAGTCAAACCAAAAGCGTTTGCAAAAATTCAGCGCAATCGGTTGAGGTTAAATTAAATTGCAAGATTTGACTTATATTAATAAAGCAAGTTGCTACAAATGGTATGCATACTTTATTTTTTTTTTTTGTGATTGGATATCACAAACAACAATTCAAGTTTAATTTTCAAAACTGGTTGTGTTGAAAAAAAAAACTTGAATTGTTGTTTTATAGATATATTTTTTTATTCAACTATAATGTAGATGCTGATTAAGTATATCACAAATTATATGCAGTAATGCCCTAAACAATTAATTAAAGTGGTATTCTTCCTGTCAGATTACCGCTTTAATTTCTTGTTTGGGAAAGTATCTTGGCTATAAGATACTTTCCGATTCATAAAAATACAAAAAAAATTAAACATTTGTCTATATAATATAAAACAAAGTAGGGTTAGCTACAGCACATATACCTCAAAAGCTACTGAACCGATTCTCATGAAATTTGGGACGGAGAGATAGGTTATTGTCTGGAATAACACACGCTTTTTATTCCAATAAAATAAAAGGCTCCAGCAAGATAGCAGGTGAAGCCGCGGAACTCTATTAGTTATGTATAGAATTATTTTTGTATTTGCAGATAAGTAAAAAAATTAAGGAACAAAATATTCGACAGCAAAATGTAATGTATGATACTCAAGAAGAAAAGACGAATCTAATTATACCCTAATATAAAAATATATCGATGTTTTTTAAATGTGATGTGGTAGGAAAAAAGGTCACCCCCACATTTTGCATAATTGGAAATCACATAAAGTCAGGTTTTCACGCTGCTTCCTCCCGCGAACAAACAAAATGTGGAATGTCCTTCCTCGGAAGGTTTTCCCGCCGAGCTTCAACAAAGAGCGTTTCAAAAAGGGTGTCTACAAGCACCTTTCCGGGTTAGCAAAGCAACAGTAATGTCAGTGATGTTGCAATTTGACCATAGGCGACGGTTATCGCTTAACATCAGGCCAGCCGTCTGCCTTTTTGCTTCACCTATTTTTATTTAAAAAAAAGAATGAACATAATACACATATACATTCGGAAAAACCTTGTCGTCTTTTAGCAGTCTGTATAAAAATACAATACACTTATCACGACTCGTTATCACTGTAATAGTACGCCATCTCTGTGAAGTGTCTCGTAACACTATGAAATATATGCCGCACTGACTTGTTTATTAAGTTGTAAGTTCGAAGAGCAAAAAGTTTCTTTGACTTGGGGTAGATGTCGCCAGAAGAGTTCATTTATTCGTTACTGTTTTCTGAACAATAATTTCGAACATCAGTAGACCTCACGAGCGCAGCCATTCTAACCGACTTGAAACGAGAGGCAGTTATCAATTCGGTTGTATTATTTATGTTTTTTACCTTATAAATCCGTCATATTATTTTAGTGAAAGGACCTATAGTTATACAGGTATAATATTTTTAAACTAGTAGTTCAACGAACAGTAAGTCTCGTGTAAATGTTGTAAATAATAATTATAAAGTTATCTACTTCATAATTATATTTTGAAAAACTGAGAAAACGGACTTCAAAATACGCAATTCGTTTACTTGGGTGATATTTTTCAGTTATTTTGTTATAAAATCCAAAGTACTAAACTGATTTTGATAAAATTTATATGGAACCATCTCTGAGGACCCTCCTTGTGAACCCTCCTTTTTACCCCCCGACTCAAAAAGATGGGTGTTATAAGTTTGACGTGTGTATCTGTGTGTCTGTCTATGGCATCGTATCTCTCAAATGGATTGACCGAGTTTAATCTTGTTTTTTTTTTATTTGAAAGAGGATTTCATTGCGAGTGTTATTAGCTACGTTTGATAAAAATCGGCTGAGCGGTTTTTTGTCGGGAATTTAAATTTTGAGTTTTTTTTTAATTTAGATAACAGTAAGTAGGTTTTATTGAGACAGACATACATATACACGTCAAATTTATGACACCCCTCTTTTTGGGTAAGGGGTTAAAAACAACAGAATTGAGAACCTCTTCCTTTTTGAAGGCGGCTAAAAACTGTTTATCTTTAGTCGTACGAGTCTCAGGTACGAGTACGCATCATTCCGGTACTCGTTTGCTACTGCATTAAACAAGCATGAAATTCTTGACATAGTTGCGAAGAACGTCGAATACTTAACTATACTGGAGAGCAACAGGTGGTGGCCTTAATCATAAATGATGCAGGAAAACAGCCCCTTAAATAATGTAGTGTGAGTTAGTGCCTCCGTGAAGTTGGGGCGAGGGCTTTAAGTTATAGACCTAGGGGCAAAAACTCTATTTTTATTACTATTTTAGGATCACGCTAGTTTTCTTCATTTATTCTACACATATTAATATTCACGGGATATTAAATAAGTGGGCAAGACCGTATCGTGACACTAATATAGTAGGGTTCCGCAGCTAATATATTATAATCTAAAAGAAACTTTGAGAGTATTGTTTGTTTAGACCACTTAGCAAAAAGTGTCAATAAAAAACCATGATAGTTTAAATACCCCATTTAAAAAAAATGCATTAGTTTACTTAAATTTTCGAGCGAAGCCATGTGACACAGGAGTTACTATTGTGCCTTACTCCCTTCCTAGGTATTGTAGGATAGCTATAGATAGTCACAATCTATTCCCAAACTTCGCTTCACTCAAGATACCAAATTATAAGGTTATCTTACGTCTACATAAAAATATTGGTAAAAGAAATCATCATCATCTCAGCCACAAGAGATCACTGCTGGAAGTAGTCCTCCCCCATAGACTTCCAAAAAGATAGGTTGTATATAAGATGGACAGACGACCTCATATATAAATATGAGGTCGTCTGTTCATCTTGTGGCTGGTCTTCCTACGCTTGTCGATGCGTGTCGATACTCGAGAACTTTACGACCCCGTCGGAGATCACTTCTACGTGCTGTGTGCTCTAACCACTGCAACTTCAACTTGCTTATCTACTATGCTATGTCGGTGACTTTACGTCTACGGATCTCTTGATTTATGATTCGATCTCGTCGAGACCCCGAGCACATCCCGCTCGCTGAGTAACTTTGAACTTCCTTAAATATATGGTAAATGAAATATAAAATCGTATTTTTTTTAAACCTAGTAAATTTTATTACAATTCATCCCTAGCCACTTCTTCGTCCTGCACCACTCCATCCACCGCCATCTCGGCATATTTCTTCAGAAACTCATCCCAGAATTTGCCGCGTTCTCCCAGAGGATTAACAGACATCTTCAAAGCTTTCGTGATATGAAGATATTCTAAATCTTCAGTGCTTTTTTTAATAGGCTCCCAAACGAAGTTTTTGAGCACGCTGTCTTTATCTGGAGTGGGGTTTCTGAAAAGAGAATAATTGTTTCTATACAACGTTTGAAGCACAAGAAAGATTGTTCTTTTTTAGAGTTTCAGCACTAATGTCGGGTGGATGTAACATGTTTGAGCACAGACAGCTATGGTTAAATACCTAGCCTCACATCGTCAAAAATAATACTGTCGAGAATCTTAATTGAAGTGTTGGACTAAGTATGTTTGAATAGGTATTCTCGTTGCTAACACCGAAGTTGTCGAGTAAACACAAAGTAAGTAAAGAGCTTTCACATTTAGCAACTAAGACGTGCGGCTGCAGTACTGTAGCAGGAGTCACGACCACGCGGCATTGTCTTCTAGACTTCCGCACGTCTAGCTAGAGTACTGTCATTTCAAGTTTCCGTACCCAAAGCACGTACCAAAGCGGGAGTGCGGGAGCTTATTATTAAGGTTACACTGTCTGCCAGTCTGTCTGTCCAGCCTTTAAATCACTCTATTTTTTACTATAAACAGACATATCATCATAGTATCATAAAATTTAAACGTTTGACTTTTACCTATATTTTTGTGGCGGATAACTAAATAATTAGGTAGCAAAGAGTTTTAAATTCAGTGCGGTTTCTATACAGCTACCGTGTTTTATTTATATATATTTGTTTCTTTATAGTAAAAATGGTAATAGCTATAAGTCTCAAAATGTTTGTGAATGTATCTAGTATTAATCTTAAACTATAATAACTTATAGGCATGTAAATGTTTAATGTACGTATGTGTATACGTGTATGTGTGTAATGTAATGTTGTACCTATGTACTGTGAATATTGAAAACGGGCTAAGTTCGTGTTAAGCTACGTTTTTTTAATTTTTTGGACTCCTAATTCCTATTTCGCTAAGGCGAAACAAAATCAAACTGAATAACTGAACGGAAAATGTGAAAGATGCAAACGTAGATATATTAAATATAGTCTAGTAAAAATAAATCCGTTTGTATGGTCCACATTACAGTATTGCAACTGGCAGGATTCTTTGAAATTATGATAGGAAAATAGCTAAAAATCATAGATCAACGATTATTAATCCCCGATTTATGGACTAGCTGCGTTCCGTGGTTTCACTCGCGTAGTTATGAAAAAACGGTGATGATTATGATGATGATAAGTAGCTTATCTCCGTCTCCAGGTTCAAAGCTATCTTTATACTAATTTTCATAACGATCGGTTCAGCTGTTTGAGCGTGTAAAGGTAACAAAGTTAGCTTTTACGAGTATAGTATAATTATGACATTGTGTCAAATGTATTTCAAAACACCAGTACATTCATTTAAATAACAATATACTTAGTTGTCTTTTATGTTGTCACAAATCTTATTTTTACTAGACTAATATGTAGTCATGAAGTCTGTTTTGTTAAGTAATTAAGTCAAACACGTTTGCCGGTTTTATTGTTACGGTCACCAGTTGTGCGACTATGTAGCTCGACAACCGCAACATTTACCCGTTCAGCCACTCGTTAATCTCTAATGTGAAAGCGCCGTAAGGGTTGGCGTTTCATTTTATAACGTGTGGGCGAGAAAAGACAGGCTGTGGTCTAGAAGTTATTTTAAATGGCGTTAAGGTTAATTTGTGTTGACTGGAAGTTGTGAAGAAGTTGCGGCTTACCGTTGTTGATCTTAAAACTAAGGGTTGATTCATTGGCGTCCTTACTTTAGATAAATTTAATCTTTATCTAGAGTTGGGATAGCATCATACTTTTATTTAATATCTATTAAAATCTTGGTCTGATGGAGGAGGAAAGACTTTGGTTAAAAATCATACTTATGTACTATAAAAGAAATAACTCACTCAGCGATTCTTGCTTGATAAGTAGTAAAAAAACTTGCTGAATGACTTTGGCATAGTAAATAATACAATTACTAAATAGCAACAGAAGCTATAATATCAAACTACCAACTTGGAAATTAGAATTGAGATTAATTGAGAGTTAGAATTGTGAGTAAACGTTTCTGCGTATTATTATCAAAATCGATCAGAAAAGTGATGAGTGAAAAGTTTTTTGGACCACCTCTTTTTGGACAAAAGACGCTCTAAATAAAAAAAATTGGTATCTATGGCGATAAAAAATCTATAAAATTGTTGAATATATATACTAATTTTCTTTGAAAATTCTTCTAGGTTCTTGAAGAAACTGACATAATTTTATTCGATAATAGGCTTGCACCTGACCGCTAACTATACATACTAACAAACAAAAATCTGGACAGTCGAAAAAAAGCATTCGCTCGCTCGGTCAAAAACTGTCTTACCTAGTTTTAGCAAAGTTTGTCCACAACTTCACCATCTTCTTCAAAACCTTCTTTTCATTATATTCGCTAGCCATCTTGCTCATACTAATATAATCTTTCTTAATCCGAGAGCAAACCATCAAGTAACATAATTCATCAACTATCGTGGCTCCCCAATGTCCCAAGTTAAACATCGAATGCCGATTCAAATATTGAAAGTTCTGGTTTAGCTGACCTCGGAAATCAAACATATAATAAAATACTGGAGATTCTAAAGTCTCTGAAAGCTTCTTCGCAGCGTGGTTCAAAGAATACCCTTGAAGTACATCACCACCATATACTGCATAATCTAAAAGACTTTTAAAGTCTACATTCTTTGATTCAATATAGAAATCCACAATTTCTTGAGTGGCTTGCTTGAATATTTTACTTTCTTTGTCGAATGTATATCCGGTTCTAATTGGAAATTGAAGCATTGCTTCTTCTACACCGTAGCCCATTATTTGTGGATCGAAAAGAAAGTGAGACACGAAATCTAAGCCTTCGCGAGAATTGAAGCCGATTATTACAGGGACGTCATTAACAACCTTTCCATCGTCAGGTAATGTTGTCAGAACAACATCATCGTAATTTGTTTCGATTGCAGGCTTGAAGGGTTGCGCGGAAGTTCTGCTTTTTTTTGCCGTGTCATCGTTATTTAACACTTTTACAACTTTACGTAGCAAATCTGAAGCATCAGCTTTTTGTAAAGCTTCCAATAAAACTGTACTATCATTTGTTTCGATGTCAAACTGCTCACCGAGTTCAAAAGCTTTTGATCTTGAATCAGGATAGAAATAAGTAGTTTCAAATGCGTTACCGCTTTGAATTATTACACCAGAGAACAGTCCTTTAGCCTTTTCTGAATATAACATCAAGTTCACTAGACTACCGCCGCCAACGCTTCCCATCAGTGTCACTCTATCAGAGTCTCCACCAAACTGATGTATATTATCTTTTATCCATTGAAGTCCAAGTATAAAGTCTCTCAATCCGTTATTACCCGGTATGACTTCATCTTCAGTCGTAAGATATCCAAAGAGACCGAGCCTGTGGTTGATTGTTACAACAATAACGTCCTCTTCCAGAAAATTATCATGGGAATATATTTTAGTGCCATTGAATCCCGTGTTGAAGTTGTCATTGTAGTCGAATACAACCACAGGAGCCGTACCTTTGAGATTGGGAGTGAAAATGCTAATGAAAAGGCAATCTTCGGAGCCAGATATACCAAAAGGTTCGTCTAATCTCATTCGAGCGCTGAATTGCATGCATGTTGGCATGTTCTTGAATGCTTCGAGCGTTTCCGACCATCCTTCATGTGGAATTGGTGGCTGAAATTAGAATCATTCATGACTTTATTTCTTACTTATTATGGGATAGAAGAAAATCGAATATAACTTGTATAGAAAGTGATTCAGTGTATGTTTGTTATATTTTTAAGACTAAACAGTAACGAATCAATACGAAATTTTGATATACCTAAAGGTAGCTGGAATCCCGAAAAAGTTATAAGCTGAATTTAATCAGTATTGTAACAATTTTTATTACAAATTTAAACAGGATACACAGCACAAAATATTAGGTTAGAAGCTTTACGTATGTATACTATCATTGTAAGTATAAAAAGTCCAATATAATCCAATAAATGCTAGAAACGCGTCTTAGTCCGATTCAGAACTCATAATTAAATATAATTTTGCCAAATTTTTTTTCAAGAATTTTATACAGAACCACGTCTTTCTCGTCATTTCTCAATTTTTACATCGTAACAATTTTTCATCTAGTCCAACTTACCTTGAATCTTAGTTCTCCAACAGGTGGAACAGCATAAGGTATACCTTTAAACGAATAATAATCTTGCTTCTTAAACAAAGTCTTCTCTATTTTCCCTAAAACATCTCCTTGTTTTAATTTTACTTCTACATAGTCCTCACTATAGCACGTATTAATAAAAAGTATTATAACTAAACTAAATTGAATAGCACAATGTTTATTCATTGTTACTTTTGTTACTTGTTCTCTTATATTAACTAGTACATTTTCAATGGCCACTCAGTTTACTAAAAGATAATTTAAAAGGTATAATACGTGTTGTTTACTTATCTACCTTTGTTATCAATTATATCCAATAGGCAACGACTCAATTTATAATCTTAACGTGGAGTTAAAATTATTTTGAAAGCATTAAATTAGGATTAGTATTTGATAGTGAGATATTTTGAAATGTAAATTTAATTTGTATAAGTAATCTAAATGTTGTCAAATGCATGTCTAAGTGCGTAAAAGGAGAGGGTTTCGTATCTTTTTAAAATTTATAATTTAATCGAATAGAAAACTAGTACTTATAGGATTTATTTGTTAGGGTCAACCAACGTAACAGTTATTTATGTTATGGATGCTAATTAGTGTGTTTTTGTAATGAATAAAAACATTTTATTTTCTACATTGTTATGATATGAAAGCCTATATGCTCTTACAGACTAGGACAGCAGTGGCCGGACGAAAGGACAAGATGATTTTATGAGTATCTTGTTGAGTCATTGAATTTTATTTTCTGTAGTATGATTGAAACCTAAAAAACTGAATCTTATCCTTATGAACACGGGTACCTACCTATCAGCTGGTAATAAAAGGCAGGAATGTCAACCATATGTGGAATCTAGATGACTAAATAGAAGGGTCAAAATGATGGATAACAAATACTGCGATAAATTTATTTGATAATAATTAATATAATATAACAACTTTATAGACTTTGTAGTCCAAGAATTTCATTGAAGTCTATCCAGTAGTTTTAGCGCATGGTACAGACAGATACAAAAACAAAAAAACCGGCCAAGTGCGAGTCGGACTCGCGCACGAAGGGTTCCGTACCATTATCTATAAAAACGGTAATTAAATCACGTTTGTTGTATGGGAGCCCCCCTTAAATATTAATTTTATTTTAATTTAATTATTTATTTTTAAAGTGAATAATATAACTTAATATTCTGTGAATATTTCAAGCGTCTACCTGTTGCTGTTATCAATATCAAGCAAAAATGAGCAAAAAATCACGTTTGTTGTATGGGAGCCCCCTTAAATATTTATTTTATTCTGTTTATTTTTGTATTTGCTGTTATATAGCGGCAACAGAAATACATCATTTGTGAAAATGATGAATGAAAATCCTATCACGGTTCATGAGATACAGCCTGGTGACAAACGGACGGACAGACAGCGGAGTCTTAGTAATAGGGCCCTGTTTTACTCTTTGGGGACGAAATCCTAAAAAAAACTGTTTTGGTTTTAACGGTTTATATGTACTTATTAATTCATCAATATAAAAAAATAAAAAATAAAAATATAATGTACACATTTTGAATCATTTCATTTTTATTACATGCATGTGTATGTTGTTTTTGGCAGTAAGGATTTTGGAATAAAACTTTTTGAGATAATTTCTCACTTCCGCTCATTAAAATTTTGTTTATTACATCCGACCACAATGTCATATTTTATGAACTGTATTTTAGGTATCATTTTGTTTTTGTTATTAAACGATTTTTTCATTAGAATTGAAAGGGATCAATGTAATAATTAGTATTTTATTGCAAAACATTGTAAATATTTACAAAAATAATACTTAAAAGTAAATAATACTGTCGAAGTCTATAGTTCATCTTTGGTGTCTTTGATGATTCCGTCGACAGCCATCTCGGCGTGCTTGGTGAGGAAGTTGTCCCAAAACTTAACCTTGTCTTCGTGTAGGTTAGTCTTTATCTCCAGCTGGTCACTGATGACGAGGCATTCTTTGTTTTCTTTTGTAGCTGGCGTCCAGGTGAACTCTTCTCCTGGAGGGGTGGGATTGCTGAAACAAAAAATTTTTAACTCCCCTGCCCTTTTGAAAAAGTCCGCTAAATGTGGTTGAAAATGTAGTCGGAGATTAAAAATATTAAAAATAGTAAAAAAACTGACTTCAAAATGTTCACTTGGATGACATATTTTTCCAGTTGCTTTGTTATAAAAACCAAAATACTGAACCGATTTTGTTAAAATGTATATGAGACTTCCTCTGAAGGTACCTACCAAAAAAAGAATCATCAAAATCAATTCATAATTGGCGAAATAATCGGTGAACAAACATACAAAAAAATATACAGTCAAATTGAGAGCCTACTTCTTTTTGGAAGTCGGTTACAAATAGACTTGACGGGCGTACTTTTACCTGAAAATGTCTGACAACACAACCATGTTAGTTTTCAGTAAAAACTTATTAACAAGCTGATGATATGAGGCTGATGAAAATGTTCTGTCAAATCCAGATTGTTCTTACCCACTTACTAACAATAATAACCTATACTTAGTAGGATTCTTTGTCATACCTATGTTCAATGTATTTCGTGCAAGCAATAATTGAAAAATTTTTAACCAACCAAAGAACCTTGAATGATGTTTTTGACATCGTATATGGATTAGTCATAAAAGAAAAAAAAAACTGATTTTAAATCTCGATACGCCGAAAAAAAAAGTGCAATTTTTGCGAGAGTTGTATTATTATTTTTACAAAAAGTTTTGCCTGTGAGACTGACAAAACTTTGGAAGTAACGATGGTAAAACATGGGAAGTAAAGACCAATGTAACGACACCACGCATTTCAATATCGGTTATGCCGTTTAGGATGTAGGTAGAAGGTAATATTAACATACTCGTACATACATACATAACCACATACATCCGTAAATAAAACTCTCCTTCTTGCGCAGTCGGGTAATAAATAACAAAATGCTGATTCATTTATCAAAATCTGTTAGAGATCAGGCTAGAGATTTTCAAAATGAGATTGATTAATACTGATGGTCCTCACCTTGTTTTTGCGAAATTGGTCCACATTCTAACCATATTTCTCAAAACTTTTATATCCTCGTTATCCGGATCTTCAAGCGCTTTCTTATATTCTGCTTTGATCTTCTTGCAGACAAATAAATAGCATAATTCGTCTCCAAGAGCTGCTCCCCAGGTTCCTTCCATTGTTGCTGCTGATTCCAAAATTGTCTTCTTCCTCATATTCAGCTCTCCACTGTAGTCAAAAGTATAGTAATAAATAGGTGCTAAAGATTCGTTAGTGTATTTTCGTACTGCGTAATCTATTGGGTAAAACGATGTAGTGTCTCCAAGATAATCTATGAATTCTCCAGGTCTACTGATTTTGATGTAACCCTCATCGAAATAAAATTGTTTAATTTCTTCTATAGCTTGTCTGATAGGATTTACGTTTAGCTGGAATTTGTAGTTAACTCTTACGGGTAATATTAAAGTGAAATCTCTATCAGCAACGGACAGATATTGTGGCTTACGAAGGAATCTTTCACACATTTCCATACCTTCTCTTGTGTTGTAACCAATCATTACAGGTACGTTTATATCTATAGGCCCATCTTCAGGTCGTCTTGTAATTACAGCCTCTGGATGGTCATGTTCTATAACAGGTCCAAAGGGAACTATGCTCATTTGGATACTTCTGGCATCGTCTGCGTGAAGCGAATTCAACTCTGATTCTACGATCTTTTGAGCTGATTGTCTGTTAAACTCTTTGAGTATCAAATTGCTTGATGCGTATTGGAGTTCTAATGTTTCTGCCAAAGCCTTAGCTCTGTAACGACCTTTTCCTTTTTCATTGAAAAGTATAGAATTAAAAGATGTGCCACTTTGCAATATTGCTCCGCTGAATAATCCTCTCGCTTTTTCTGAATGTAGTAAAAGATCTACCAGCATAGCTCCTCCATCATTACCCATTAGCGTTATTCTGAAATTGTTTCCACCAAAGTTATGTATGTTGGTCTGAATCCATTTCAAAGCTAAAATTACATCTTTGATTCCATAGTTTCCAGGAAGTAGATCGTCTTCATATGATAAGAATCCTAAAGAACCAACCCTATAACTAACTGTGACGAGAACCACGTCTTCCTTCATGAAGAAGTCAGGTCCGTAGTCTTTAGTGCCGTTGTGAGTTATTTTAAATTGTTCATTGTAGATAAATACGATAACTGGTAAGCTAACTTCTTGGTCAGTAGGTAACTTGGGGGTATGAATGCTAAGGTGCAAGCAATCTTCCTGCCCACAAAAGCCATATTTCTTCACAGGTTTGATTGGAAGGTAGAACTGAGGACAGTGTGGTTTTTCATTCGTTGCATCGAGAACGTCATCCCATTTCGGATGTGGCTTAGGGGCCTGTAAATAATAATAATAAAATTGATGAAATCTGTTTATTTTTCTAAGTAGAGGAGGTTTGGAAGGAGGAAGGAAGTGGGTTGGTTTTGACTGCAGATGGCCGGCGCTATTGATATACACCAAAAAGTGATGAAATCTGTTAAGCTTCGACATTTAATGTCGAATTAATTAAAATAACTACAAACACTCATGCGAAAGCCTTATTGTCAGAATCATAGATAGGCTATATTAAATAATATAAAAATAACTATATTGGTCTATTCGGTTCTTTAGAATAGACTCTGTTGTTATAAATTGTTCTACTGCTAAGCGTGAGCTTGGCCCATCACGTATTGTGAGGTTTTAGTAAAGGTCAAGTGCGGGCTGGCAGAGTTCACACATAATTGAGAACACTTTCAACCATGCAAGTTTCCCTTAGGTATTTCCTTCGTCATTTGTTGCTCGCGCCAATTCCGCAATACATACATAATAATCTTCAAATAGGTAGAGGAGTGTGGCTTGCAATATAAATTCAGGATCTTTACTTCGAAAATCAGGCAGTTTCCCAATTGGGCTGCTATAATTTCATTATGCTCTTTCCGTTTAAGATAGAAATGTTTATGCCTATCATGATCTTATTTTAATTAGCATGTCTTACCTTGTATCTTAATTCTCCAACCGGTGCCTGTCCATAAGGTATGCCCATAAAGGAATAAAACTTTTCATTTTCAATGATTGACTTTACTTCCACACCTTGTACTTTCCCTGAACCAGTTTCAACAACAACATTTGCTTTAACTATTGAAATAAATACAAAGATACTTAAACCTAACCACACTTTACCGGCCATCGCGGCTTGTTATCTTTCTTTGAGTTGTTTACCGATATTCTATAATTGTTATTTCTACACTGACGTGTCCTAACGATAAATCGATCTAATCTATCTGGGTTTTTACATTATCAGAGCTGGATTTGATAAATATATTAACAGAATTATGTTCTTTACCGTGAAGATTTACTGTTTAATCTATTGTTGTTATAATCTAGTTCTGCATGGGTATTAGGTAAAATTGTATAATTCTGTGCGTAAAATGTACGAAATGATGTAATAATATACCTAATAGTTAGTTAGTTATACATAATTATAAGACATTTTTACAGTAACTATATACATATTTAAGCTAAATAAATAAAAATAATAGTCAATGATAAATCACAAATAAAAAAACATGTCAAAATAAATAATAAATAAAAAATTAAATATTAACTTTAATATATATACAGAAAACAAATAAAATTCTTTAAAGATGGAATAAGTCTTACAGTTTAATTATTATAGTACAAAAAGCCCACCCCTGACTGTACCCGACGCAAAGGTGCCCATGACACTCGCCGCATTACCTCGTTGAATGGCGATGCCTTTGCATCAGGTAAAATCCGGAGCGAGGATCGCCACAAGTCTCCCTTATCCGCTGCCCCAACTCCAAAACCAAGTTATACATATATTATATTTTGTGTGAATGATTTTATTCTGTGTTGTATGTTTTTTGTTACAATACATATAAAGTCCATGTCTATAATAAAACTTTACAAACACTTAAATAAGAAACACAACTTTTACAAAAATTATTTAAAGCTTAATATTTCCCAAACGTTCCCTAAATAAAAAATACTTTTCACACACCCCCAATTATTTTTGATTACCTGTCCAATAATTACCCGCTCGATGAGGTAGATGAGCAAAAAATAATTCATCTCCACATTACATGTAGGGTAGGTACCAAAAAAATGTTTTTCATATTTTTCTTCTACGACTTTATCGGATTTATTAATTGTCTCGGCCAAATTACAGCATTGTAGTACTAATAGTATTTGAGCAAATTTGAGCACAGACATAGATGGACATAGCGAAACTATAAGGGTTCCTTGTTTACTACGAAACCCTAAAAATTACAAATGAATGGCGAAAATGACCTGAGGTGAACTAGCGGTCATTCGAATTTATTAGTGCGAGCGATTTATTTAGAGCGGTAGTGAAATAATTAAAGGTAAACTTTAATATTATATTTTTTTACTAGGGATAGTCTTTAGGAAATATGGTTCATTAAAATTCTACAAATTTATTCAACCTTTCATTAATCATTACTATTACATAAAAAAATGAAGAATCAGAAATCAAAACAATCGAAACTAACAATCGAATCAGAAATGAAGAGATACGTAGACGTACAAAAGTCACCGATATAGCACAGCGGATTAGTAAGTTGAAGTGGCAGTGGGCAGGGCACATAGCACGTAGAACTGATGGCCGATGGGGCCGAAAGGTTCTCGAGTGGAGACCACGTACCGGCAAGCGCAGCGTAGGAAGACCAGCCACGAGATGGACAGATGACCTCATACAAGTGGCGGGAAGACGCTGGATGCAAGCCGCTTCCAATCGGTCTTTTTGGAAATCCATGGGGGAGGCCTATGTCCAGCAGTGGACTTCTTATGGCTGAGATGATGATGATGGTGATTCATTACATAGATATAATAAAATAACATTAATTTATTTTCAACATTCGGATATGAGTTTACAACTTTTAATTTTATAAAGATAAATCTGTACACATTGTGGACGTTGTCAAAGGTAATTTATCTTTTAGCAAAATGATCGTAACAGAAATGCTTCTGACTCAAGTGGACTGGTGTTCTATCTGCTCTGCACTATAAAATTATGTTTCTGTGATAGATATCCAAAAGATTCAACCAATATTTATGAGTTATTTACTTGTGTCTGTGTGATTATGTTTTTGCATTCGCAGTCCTACCATAAGAGTGTATCAGTCTATCGCTATTGGCCAGTTATGATATCATCATCATTTCAGCTACAAAAATCCACTGCTACACTAAGTCCTCTTGAATCCTCCTCCATGAATTTCGAGGAATTTGGCGCGCGATCTGCATCCAGTGTTTTCCTGGTACGTGTCGTCGTCGTCCACCTTGTGGCTGGTCGTCCTATGTTGCTTTATCGTTGCCTCAGTGCTAGTTTGCTCTATCTACTATTGGTAAAATTTCACAGGAGAAGAGTTTAATGCTCTATTTTTTTCAAGAAGCTATATTTGTAAGGCTTGAAAGTATTTTCTTATACATGAGTATATTATATATCTCATGTATAAAAAAAGACTCAAGCCTTACAAATATAGAAATTTAGCATTTTTTTATACATTATAATTACATTGATCTACGATTGACCACCAACTCGCCTGATGTTAAGCGACGGTGTGGCCGAGGATGGAGCTCGTCGATCTAGAAGATATCTATTCATTCTAGCCTTGAAAATTCCAAGATTGTAGGTCTCAGGAAACAGAGATGGCGGCAACGAATTCCATTCTTGTTCAGTACGCAACAGGAATGTGGATCGATATCGCTGAGTACGGATTTTTGGCATTTCAACGAGAAATGGGTGGTAGTTCGCCGACTTTCCTAGCTAGCTTTGCTAGTCCTCTGTTTTTCATAACAATACAGCATTAAACTTTTCTCTAGTGAAATTTTACCAATGGTAGATAGGGTAAACAAGTACTAAGGCAACAATATTTTATAATATTATTTGTAATGCATAAAAAACCAAAAGTTAATATAAAATAATAATTTAATAAATAATTTAATTACTATTCTTTCATGTTTTATTCAGGTATTTGTATAAACATTCACAACTCATCTTTCTGATTTATTTCCCTAACTACACCGTTGACGGCTTTCTGCTCCCATCTCTCTAGGAAATCGTCCCAAAATTGGAATCTTTCTTTATTCAAATCCGTCTTGATTTCTATGTTCTTGCCGAGGCTCAGGTATTGTTTTTCTTCTAAATTGTATTCTGGCCATTTGAGATCATCCAAGGTATTATCGTCTGCTGGCGTCGGATTTCTGTTAAAAAAATTAATGATTTAATTTAAATTTTCTACATAATATCTTATGTATAAATCAAATGATACTGATACTATTTTTTGTATATACAACAAACTTGGTATTAGCTAGACTTTGAATTTTTTTCGTGTCTGTGGCTTAGATTAATAAGGCAATGTGTGTGTGGTATTAATGTTATTTTTTTTATACACAACTTTTTTATGTCAAGTGTTTTAAGGAGTTCATTTTACTTGTGATTATGAACAAGTTTGACTATGGAACCAATCCTGAATTCGCGAAAAACAGTCAGCTGTTCTATACAAAAAGTTCAATGACCTACGGAAGAAATATGTCGAACAACAATTTGTTTCCACGATTTTGGGATTGGTCCTCTAGTAAACGTACCTACATAGTTGACAATGTTGTGTATAATGACCCTTTCAAATATTTAGATCGAAATGAAGAGATATGTAGACATACAAAAGTCACCGATATAGCACTGCGGATTAGGAAGTTGAAGTAGCAGTGGGCAGGGTACATAGCACGTAGAACTGATGGCCGATGGGGCCGAATAGTTCTCGAGTGGAGACCACGCACCGGCAAGCGCAGCGTAGGAAGACCAGCCACGAGATGGACAGATGACCTCACGCAAGTGGACCTCACCACATCCAGATGCAAGCCGCTTCCAATCGGTCCTTTTGAAAATCCATGGGGGAGGCCTATGTCCAGCAGGGGACTTCTTATGGCTGAGATGATGATAATGATGGTCCAGCTGGTCTGTAGAAAGCGACGCAGTGCACTACTAACTTTAATAAAATTAAATTAATGTGCTTTATAATATAACTATTAATTTGCCTGTGTTATATTATTATACATATTATTGGACAATTAATCAATAAGATAAGTAGGTATATGAAATGTGACATTATGTGAAATGTTTCTATTCTGGGCGTAAAGTTTAAAATCAGGTCATTGACTTACTCGTCACTTAGTCATATAAAAAGTATAATAATTACGTTTATGTAAACAAAAACATTGTAAGAAAAAAATCTCATTACCCATATTTCGCAAAATTTGTCCACAACTTGACTAATTTTCTCTGAAAGATCCGCTCCTCTGTCATCGCTTCATTGTGTTTCAAATACTGCTCTTTCAAGTCCGGACATTTAAACAAGTAGCACAATTCATCTCCCATTGCCGCTCCCGGTCCGATGTCTATCGTCGACAGCTTCATTATACCGTTTCTATTCTCACTCAAATCGCCGGAATAATCAAAATAGTAGTAATACAAAGGACTCTTAGATATTTTGGCGTATACCCTCGCTGCATAGTTTACAGGGTATGACATTATCACGTCGCCAATGTACGTGACGTAGTCTGAAACTCTTTTTACACTAATGCCTTTCGTGAAATAGAATGCCTTTATTTCTTCAATAGCGTCGTAGAAAGGATCTTGAAGGGGATCAAAACAGAACTTCGTTCTTATCGGGAATAGTAAAGGAAAATCCTTCTTGAGAAAACTTATATATCGAGGCTCTTCGAAGTAATGCAATGTTGCTTCTAAACCTTCTCGGGAATTGAATCCCATGAGTATTGGAATGTCAATTTCTGTAGAATTCTCTGGGTAATCTACTATGAGGCCTTCTGGATCTTTTTCTACAATAGGAGAAAATGAGATGACACTTCTTTGTGTTTCTTTAAAATGATCTTTAGGACTAGCGTGCAAATCTTTTATAGTTATATTGACAGCCGGAGAGTTATTTAAGTCTTTTATAACTTCTTTACTTGTAATAGGATTTTTACTAAATATTTTTGCTAGTTCAAAAGCTCTTTCTCTCACATTATCTTGTAAATAAGCTGATGACCACGCGTTGGAGCTTTGCAATATAGCATATCTGAACAGGTCTTTCTTCTTAGAATGGATTAGAAAATTAATAGCAGCTGCTCCTCCATGTACTCCCATTAGAGTAATTTTTGACGGATCTCCTCCAAAATTCTCTATATTATCTTTCACCCATTCTAATCCCATTACTATATCTTTAAGACCACCGTTTCCCCACAAGGTCTCATCTTCTAAAGAAAGGAATCCGAATGCAGATAGTCTGTGACTGATTGTGACTACAATCACATCTTCTTCTATGAAGAAATCTGGTTGGTAATCTTTGCTCTTATTGTAAGACTGGCCGAAATATTCGTTGTATATGAACACTATTACTGTTCTCTTGCCCTCATCTACCGCTGGTGTGAAGATATCTAAGTATAAACAGTCTTCAGAGCCGTGTGTTCCCATACTGTTTCCCTTTTTAATGTTATTGTTGAACTGGATACATGGCTTCTTTTCTTTATTTGCTACGAGTACGTCTTCCCATGGTTCTATTGGTTGCGGTGGCTGAAACACATGTTTTCAAGTAAGTACATGGTAATTACTAAAATACCAATTAAATTGATCAAAGTAAGTTAGTAAAAAGATAAATAAACAAGTATTGTACAATTCCTAACGAGCTATACGAATCTGTTCAATGAGAGAACTGATGCGGAAATGAGAATGCTGCAGTCCTTATTTCATTATTTGTTCATATCTAGTAATACAATCGACACGTCAGTTAACATTTTTTGCCACGATAGTTCTGTTTCCAAACAGACTATGCATTTATATTACGAGGCTAATTACAAGTTTTCGCATATAGAATAAACAATTTTTCCGCATAAACAAATTTTCACGCAATATGGAAATGAAAAATAAAAAAAAATATTAGGATCTATTTTATAAATGAAAGAAGATAGGTCTAATTAGTGCTCAGAAAAGCTGCAAAGTTTTTGTTTTATAATAAAGCAAAATATTATTTAGTTAAAAAATATCGGTTAATAAACTGAACTCACCAAAAACCTCAAGTCTTTGACCGGAGGCAAAGCAAAAGGTATTCCCATAAACGCAGCATAATCCACATTTTTATACAATGTAGTTAAAAATCTTCCTGATATTTTTCCATGACTAGTATTCACTACTGGTTTTTCTTGACATGATACTGACAAAGCATAAAGTATAAATGAAATGTACACGTACGCTATATTACTACACATAGTGCAGCATATGCTTCTATGAACAAAATGATTTGTCGAATGTCACTACCGACTGAGCGCGTTTGGACGATGTGATATCAATTATCAATTTTATCTTTGTAATACCGGCAAAATTAATATCAAATATAGGTATGGGGCCATTCATTTATTACGTAAGACAATTTAGGGGACGACCATGTCTTATTTTTGCTTACAAGGGGGTCTTGATAGTTCTTACGTAAGAACTAAGAACTAGTTCTTACGTAAGAACTAGTAAACATTCCTAAAAAAAAATACTTTGAAAAATAAACATTACAATATACCAAACGTGTATTCATTTTTTCTTTTAGATTCTTACATAATAAATATTACACAGGGGGGAGGGGGTCGGCCTATTCTTATTTTTCTTATTTTTCTTATATAGTCTTAGGGAGTCAAAAACTAGCAAAAATAGTCTTACGTAATAAATGAATGGCCCCTATGTTACGTTGTCAGTACACAATTTTCCCAATGAGACAATAAAATTAAATAGTGATTAGATGATTACATGTACAGGATATTTGGCAACTATATGTAAAACACTATTTCGGTTAAAGATTTTGCTTTCTTACAAACGTTTCTAGTTTAGCGAATTGGTTGTTGATTAACAAATATGAAATTAATCAAAAGTGTAACAAATAGGTATATTAAAAAAGTGTCGTTGAATGTCTAAGATTATTTTTTTAAAGACGCCTCGAACCAATTATCTCTGTATATTACATTGATATCCATTATGAGTTTAATTTTTTTTACGATAAAAAAACCTTTTTAATGTTTATTAATGCACAGATCGGACATTGGTTATATAGAAATATAGAAAACTTTGCTATATTGCCCAAGTAATATTTTTCATATTTTTGTAATTTAAAAAAATAGATAAAAGTTTATATTTGAACAAATGTTAAGGTGACGCTGATGATATCTGTGCATAACAAATATAAGATTAGGAAACTCAAAACCACCGACAAAAACAAAAGGCAGAACCAATTTTGATGAAACAGCTATGAACACTTTCGATAAAATCCTCTTTACAAAAATAACTAGAACATGTGTACCTGTGCGTCTGTCTGTGGCATCGTAGCTCTTAAACGGATGTACACCCCTCTTTTTGGGTCTGGGGTTAAAAACGTTATAAGTGAATTCAGGTATCACCTTTTCAACGCTTTGGTCTATAAGACCAGCAACAGTATTACTGGAAGAAGTGGAACAATTTACACCTGTTTAATGTTTTTATAAAGTTAATAACCGTGAATTCAATATTTTGCAAACTTTTTTATGGATGTTAAACTCTCTGACGTGTCTGTGGACTTTAACATGAATTTGGTTTAGTTAATAGTTATTCAGAGTGAGTTAAGTCTGACAATAATTTAGACTAATCAATTTAATTCTTGTAATTTAACTTGTAACTTTCGAATTAATCAATTTATAAGTAATTTAGCATAATTCAACGATAAAAATATACATTTTTGACATATTAATATGTTTAGTTATATAATATTGTTAGTTTCTGAAATATTTGTAGTGTTTGAACATTTGTTTGGTGATAATACAGTTATTATAGAGACGAATGGGACTACAATTTCCGGCCAAAAGTTGTATACAATGTTCGAATACAAACCATATGTGGCGTTTTGGAAAATACCTTATGCTGAACCACCCTTAGGGAAATTAAGATTTAAGGTTTGTCCACATTAGAAATATAAATCTAAATGTCTAAGCTAATACTAAATAATTTTACACTAAAACATTAAAATAAATTAATTTAACTTACGCAAGCAACAATAATTTGGTTTTTAGGGTTCCGTACCCAAAGGGTAAAAACGGGACCCTATTACTAAGACTTCGCTGTCTGTCCGTCCGTCCGTCCGTCTGTCACCAGGCTGTATCTCATGAACCGTGATAGTTAGACAGCTGAAATTTTCACAGATGATGTATTTCTGTTGCCGCTATGGCCTTTTTAGTTATCTAAACTTACTTGTTTGTTTTGCAGCCTCCAAAAGCGAAACATTTCTTTAACAATTCTTTCCATAACTACAATGAACCTTACGATTATACTTGCATAAGGAATATTGAAGATTGTTTACATTTATCCATATTTATGCCTTATAACAATGAGGATACAAGTCTAGCAGTTATGGTATGGTTACATGAACATTCTGATGATCACGGTGCAGATTTCCTTATAAATGAAAACGCAATTGTTGTCACGGTTTCATATCGAACTTCGATACTGGGATTCTTAAATACAGACGACGATTTCGCAAGAGGTAACATGGGAGCTAAAGATATACTTTCAGCTCTCAAATGGGTAAGAGAAAATATCATTTACTTCAACGGAGATCCCAATAGAGTTACAGTTATGGGGTCGGGAACCGCCGCAAATCAAGTGGCCTCGTTTCTAATATCGCCTTTAGCAGAAGATTTGTTTGCGAGAGCGATTGTTCAAAGTGGAAGTGCTATTTCCCCAGCAGATTACCGTTCTTACAACTTCGAAATTTTAAACAAATTATACTGGAGCTTCTATGGGGCGTTCGAGAAATTTAATCGGACAAGCCTTTACGAACGCTTACGAAACGCAACGGATCGTGAACTAGCGTTTGTTTCTAGAGAACTTTTTGACAGTACCGAAGTAAGGGATAGTCAAAGATTGATAAATACATTTGGAAATACAATAGAAATAAATAATAAAGGAGCATTCATGGATGAATTACCTATTTATAAGTACAAGAAGAGGTACATCAACCAAGACGTCGATGTCATGATGGGTTATAATAGTTTGGAATCACTTTATAAGTTGGATGGATTTGTAAGTAATAGACACATCTTGAAATACATGAACTACAACTTCCAGTACCTATTACCATTTAAAGGTAGGAAAGACGAGTACGGATCGAAGCAGTATAAGAAGATTAGGCGGAAAATAATGGATTTCTATTTCGTTAATGGGACAATCCGGGAGAGCAGCCTGAGACGTTACGCGAAGTACTTGTCGGACCAAGTGATTTATCCCGTGCTCCGTCAGGCGAGATTACATTCGGAGAGATCTTCTAATCATGTTTATTTGTACAGATTCGCATTTCAAGGGTCTTTGAATGCCGTGTGGAGTTCGACTTTGAGTAAATTGAGATTTAACGGTGCTACGTCAGGCGACGAAATCTGCTACCAATTCAGATGCAAATCACTTGAACACGCTTATATTGGCGCGGAGTTTACCATCGAGGGGTACTTCGTTAAGAAGATGGCGAGACTATTGGCGAATTTCGCTAAATACGGGTAAGGGTTATTGTCTTATTTTACTTAATTGGAAGTTGGGGCTTTTAAGTAAATTTCCGATGTCGGCACATCTAACCGAAGCCTCAGTTTGTTTACAAAATATTAAGAAGCTTTGATTTTAATTATTAATCTGACTGTTACTTAAATTTTGTAGAAATCCGACACCGGAACCGGAAAATGGAATTTTGGAAGGTTTGAAATGGGAGCCGCTAATGTCAAAGGGATCTTTGAGGGGTGTCAATTTGGGACGAAATGTGAAAATGGTGAATTTACCTGAGAGGAAAAGAATCGAGTTTTGGAATCAGTTGAGGAAGGAGTTCTTTGAAGACGATGAACTGGAGGAAGGATAATGTGCGCTTAATGTAGATTAATCCCTGGTTTATGATTACAATGTCTTCAGTTATAGTTATTATAAATGTATTTATTTATAATAACTTATTTTGCCCAGTTTAAAAAATCAAGTTCTACTTTCGGCTGAGCAGACGAAAGCGTCTCACTTTTTTCAATAAACATATAACAGTACAATATAGTGAGGAAGATATTTAAGAAGATTTTTTTAGGTGTTCAAATATCCTTGTCTTGGTATGTGTTCTATTACATGCCTTACGCTGGCAATCTTAGAAAGATATTGGAAAGACAAATATCATTTTTGGTAGTGTTAATTTAATAGATCTATCTTTGACCACCAACTCGCCTGATGATGTAGCACATCGATCTAGAAGATATAAATTCACTCTTCTAAAACTATAGCAGTTAAACCTTTGATAAAGTATCAACGGGATGTAACGTCAGCCCTCAAAAACGAAATCTAATTAGACCTCTTACATTATTAAAATAATTTCGATTTTCAAAATAATTCGAAGCGAACTTCTCTGAACGACGTCTGAATGACGTCTCTGAACTTCTCAATCTAAATTAGGTTTTAGCACGGCGACATAGAGTATTTATAGCAGAATCTTTAAGTTCGTCATTGTTGGTATATGAGTATTGGTCAACCCAAGACTCTATCTTCGAGAACTTTGTATTAGACTTTACGTCCACGTGATGGAAAGTCATCGAGTGAAACAAAATATAACCACCAATCAGTGTCGCTGACAGTGGTCACCGACAGACGGGCGCGGGTGAACAGCTGAAGCAAGGCGGCGGGACGGTTGCTCGCGAGCAAACTTATTGTAAAATAAATTACTATAAAATAATGCACTAAACGTATCAAAAATGTAATAGCTACTTAACATGGTAAATTTGGTTTTGATGGCTTTAAACACTTTGGAGATAAATGGGAAAAATAAATAAAATGGCATATTTTTCAAAAAATAAAGCTATCGAGATTTTTTTCAGCAATCGTGTTTTTGATTCTAGCGAAACCTAGCCAACAGATCAAAATTTTACATACAAAAAATTTGAGCTTGAACTAATAATACAAGTATTTTTTGTAAATTTTCAAAAAGCTTTGTTTTACTGCTTTTGCGGACAAGCCGGGCCTTAATGTGCAAACATTACTGTGTTCAAAATTAAAAGTCAATGCTGTCAGCAAAATTTAATATTTCAGAGTGACGAGTGTAGTTGTGTAGTGTAGACGATTACTACGCAGGTTATTATTATTGAATGAAGCTACACTTTGGGCGAGAGATCTACTCGTTTCAACACTCAGTTGCACGAAAATAAAAGCAAGCCATAATTTAATTAACGCACATCAAATGACGTATCTAGAATCTTCAAGCTCATTCGGGTCACCAAAATATAGGCCTCTGGTAATAACAACCAGTAAACACTGGAAAGTCCCAATAAGCCATAAATAAGCTCCATTAAAAGACTTAATTAACTGATTGTCCGACACAAATACACTAACGTCCTTTTTATTGCCAATCGGTTGGAGAAATGTTAAAGCATAAAGCTTTCGATTCCATTATTATTGTAACCTTGTTATTAAATTTGCAGTCAGCAGAAAATGACTTAAAAGTAACTGGCCTTGTGGCTCAGTTAGTAGTGTGTTTACGTCTACCTGCTGAACTGAAAGGTCGTGGGTTCGATCCCCACCCAGGGCAAACATTTGTGTGATGAGCATGGATGTTTGTTCTGTGTCTGGGTGTTTCTACGTATCATATTATGTATATATTTACAAAAAAAAAAGTATATATGTATTCTATCAGCCATCTAGTTCCATAGTACAAGCGTTGCTTAGTTTGGGCTAGATGGTGTTGTGTGAAATGTCCACAAATATTTATTTATTTAATGAAGCGCTATTGTGCTATAAATAAACACTTATTATATTTATATTTAATTTATATAATATCTGTCTTTAGACCTTTATCGGTCTGGGTGATCGATTTGCTTTTTGTGTAGTAGTTTAGTTAGTTAAGTATGTGTACTGTGTAGTTTGTATATTGTTTTGTTGTAGTTATTAATAAAATAAAAAATAATATGTTATAGAAACAGCCGAATTAATATACCTAGAAAGTCACTAGAGTTCGATAATGGCGGTGAATATTCTTTTTTCTAGCTTTAGATAATTAAGATGTTAAGTTAAGATAATCAAGGTAATTCCAAAGGTGCGTTTTTGCGACTATTGCAGATCTATTGTGGCATTCTTATTTTGTTACAATATACTAAGTGTCAAGTATACGTCAAGGAAAACCTTTAATATATTCAATTTCACTTAACATTTACATTTTATATTTTATTAGGTAGCAATCACACACATGCAGCGTTTACGAGATAAAATAAACCTCTAGTAACTAGGTCAACCGGCAATAATGAGTCAGAAACCGATAATATCAAGCAATCAATGTATTCAATTAATCTATTAATTAATGGAATTTCTGACAATAACAGCTACTTCAATTGATGACTATTTTACAGCCTGCGGATAATATTTTGCAGGCTTTTGATGGGGGAAAAGCATTAGCGGAGTGGACGTAAAATGGTAGGGGTTGAAGTAAAACGTATTCTTAATCTAAAAGATTAAATCCGGGTGTCTTTAAAACGTGAATCATCATAGACACTAGTTGGTGATAATAATTGGTGATACAGAATACATTAGGTAGTACAAATGACTCACGGAAAAACAATTAAAAACAACTCTATCGCGATGTAATAAAGTGTACCTAAGTCAGTTTACTCAGGCGTTAAGTGCTATTCTTATATTTACTGGACGAGCTGATGGTCATTTCCAGGCTTGATGGCGAGATTGTAGAGTTTACTTTGATGTAAATCAACAAATACTAAAAACTGGTTAAGTGCGAGACAGGCGTGCTCTTTGTTGATTCCACAAAAGAAGAAACAAAAAATGACAAGTGAAAATTCTTTGACAATTGGTATCATGTGACATAAAATCGTAGTTATTGTTTCTCTTAGCTTAAAATCTGTAGAGAGTACCAATTTTATTTGCTTAAAATAGAGTAACGGTAGTGATAAAATATCTTTGGATCGCTCGCTTATTTGCGCTTAATATTGTGTATTATATAATTATATTATGAGCCCTGGTATCAATGTTCATGTTCATATACTGTGTTTATGTGTACGGAAACCTCGGTGTGCAAGAGAAACTCGTACTTTGTCTAATTTATTCTAGATTTTTGGCTTCATTTGTGAACATGAAACATGTTTGAAATGCTTTGGCTCCACTTTCATTGTGAGTACCGCCAAACTGTGGAATGCGTTTCCTGAATGAGTCTTTCCGAATAGATAATTATAGTCTAGGTGTCTTCAAATCGCAAGTGAATATTAGTGAGTTTATTCTAGGCAAGCGCGCTCCATCGTAGACCGTAACTGTCGCTTAACACCAGGTGAGTTGTGGGTCAAGCGTAAGCCTATCGTCGTATAAAAAAATAATTGAATGAAACTATCACTAAAGTTACTCATTGCAGGTATGAATAAAAAAAACGATTGAAAACTACCGTGCCGTGTAGTGTCAAAGGAAATGTTTTTACATTGCTATAATTTACGTAGGTAAAAACGAAATATGATCACTTTTATTTTTTTTGTAAAAAATACAACGAAAATACGGACGTAGTCAGATTTTACTTTCTCAAACTATAGGTAGAGTTTTGTGTGAAAATAATTGGATCTGACAGCAGGGTTGCCACAACGGTTGTATGTAAGTTAATTAATATTTTTGGTTTTGAGTTGAAACAATTTAAATTGAAACAAGATGTTTTAACTGATAGTTTTAATTTCCGCGAGCTTGTTACTGGCATATTTTAATTGGAAGAGGCTTGGGGGTTTATTATCCAGTGGTTTTTAGTGTGGTGTGGTGAAAAACGTTGATGACGATGATGAAAAGTAGCTAATGTCCGTTTCTAGGTCTTAAACTATCTCTGTACAAATTTCATAGCAATCGGTTGTATTTTTTTCTTGAAAAGGTTACAAACAGGATTAGATGGTAGGGAGAGGTACCTTAGATGGTTATATTAGAGGGTTAGAAGGGATTAGAGGGTAAGATTGTAATATTGGCTTGCCTTGCAGTGACAGAGGGTCAACATACGCCAATTTCCCTCAAGTACCTTCACAGACTTTTACAGTATGCTCGCTTTCGCTATATATATTACCTAGTTAGGATAGTTAGGATGACCATTCAATACATAACGCGTAAAATAAAAATTGTGACATTGAAAATTAGATTCAAAATAGAACTCTTAAAGTGTAATTTTCAATGTTAACCTTTACGCGTTACTACGGAATACTTAATATATTGAATAGTAAAAGTATAACAGAATATAGAACCTCCTCTCTATTTGTAGTCGGTTAAGAAAATAGAGAAGGCACTCAAGTAAAGAAATTTTAAGATACGTTTCTGCTATCTATTTCTTTTTGTGGTATGGAACCCCAAAATGCTATTTTCTGGATATTTTCATTTCGTATTATTTTCAACAATGCGAGTTAAGAGTCTGTAGTCTGACCATGGCCGCGCGGTCTCGCTCGCGCATATCCACATTTTTGAAGATAAAAAATGACTGTGTTAACATATAAAAAAATCACCATTTGTAAAACTAGAAAACAATATCACTAATATTCGACGAAAATTTCAATTTGATCCAAGTTAATTATCATACATAAAATATATTTTTGCGGTAAAATGATTTTTATTTATGAAAATTGACTTGGATCAAATTGAAATTTTAGTCGAATACTTGTGATGTTGTTTTCTAGTTTTACAAACCACAATTTTTTTATATGGTCATGCAGTCATTTTATATCTTCAAAAAATTTGGGTATGCGAGAGCGAGACGGACGATGGTCGGACTACGGACTCTTAAGATCCCTTTATCTTCCATAATATAGTTTTAAATTGGGGTTAGTATAGTAAGTAGAACAAACAATATCCATTATCCAGAACAAAAGTTAAAGAAAGGTATATTTACGGCGGCGAGGTGGCATTTTCCCGACGCTATACGAGTCTCCGTTTCCACACATTGATCAAAGCGGCGCGTGGCCACACCTCGCTGGCAGGGTTGCCACAATAATCTGCAAAAAAAAAACGTCTCGAGATACGTATATGTTAGTCTCGTAGTTAATACCATAGTCAAAAAGAAGATTACTTGTTGTCAATGTGGGTACTGTAACTCCGTGTCAAACATTGTACATTGTGCCTTTCTCAAAGGTTCTTGATTTTTGAACCAAAATATTGCTCATTAATGAATTAAGTGATTTATAATCGTTTGGGAAAAATTAAAAACCTTCAAAAAAAGCTATTTTACGAATTTGTTCAAGAACAAGGGTTCTATTTTCCTTACATTTTCATTATTTTATTCAATTGAGACGTTAGGAATTTATCATTTAGATAAATAAATAAAAAAACATAATTTTAATTTTATACTAAGAATTTTTCACTGTGCTATTTAAAAATACATATAATTCTACCAATTGAGCAGCCATATTGACAAAAGGGACAACCCTAGAACAAGAAGACATCAAGCACAGCTGGATAGCGGCGCCTGTCGCAGCCAAACCAAAGTGACTCATTTAGAACGGTCAGTGAGTACTTAGCACTTTATTTTCGATAGAGCTAATCAGTGTGTATGACACTCTTAAACGATTTCAAAATACCGTGTGTGTAACTTGTCTCATATATGGTATTTCAGGAACAAAATCGAAATTTTAGTAGGAAAGGTTAAAAAATATTATTGTCGCCGCTTTCTCTGATTTTCATGTTAATTTATTTTAAAGTTATCAGTGGAAAATTTGTGATACCTATTTTATTTACTGTTTGATGACTGGTATGAATATAAATATATTAGAATATAATATACATATATAGAACAAGATAAAATGTTCAGCAGCACAGTACATACTTTCCCCATGAAAACAAAAACATAAACAAAACTCAATATGGCACTGGCGAATGTGCTAATCGCGCGGGTCCTAAAGAGAAGAAGGAAATATTCCTAATTATGAACAAACTATTTTCAGGAGATTTGTTCCTTAACATGTTGTAAACAGATGGATGTAGATGTTTTCTAAATTCAGTTTCCGTGTTAATGCTCTAACAGATCTGCCAGCTAGCTTCCTCTGCGGTCAATGAACATCGCCATAAATTTACCCGTGTCCTATGGTTACTGCAGCTTTGTTCTACTTACTCCCAGTTAAAATGTTTGTCTTCGTGCTTTCATTGGATTTAGGAAGTAAAATTATGTATGTTGGTTGCTTCTGTATAAGTAGATTGACTTTGATAAAGTTAAGAGTTGGTAAAGGCAGGTTATAAACTCGACAAATGGCAAATGTGGAAGCATGATGCCAAAATCAAGGAAAAAACAAAAAAAAGCAGGTTGAAGTCATAGAGATATATATCTATAGGGTTGAAGTAGCAGTGAACAGAACGCATAGCCGTAGAATTGATTATTTATCGATGGGATCGAAAAGTTTTTGGGTAGCGAACACACATCGGGAAGATCAGCGTATATTGGACAATCTTCATGGTAGACAGCTGACCTCATATAGGATGCAAGGCACTGGAGTAGGAAGCAACTTGCTTGGTCTTTTTGAAAATTCATAGGGAAGGCCTAATAGTGGAATTTTTTGGCTGAGATTATGATGTTGAAGTTAGGATTCTATTATTGCATAGAATGGCTAGACACAATTATAGTTTCGTGGGTATGGGGATAATCCTGCCTGAGTGTTATTTTCAATGTACCTAATTAAAAAAAGGGCGAGGTTCTCAATTTGGTTGTATTTTTTAAAATATTTTACTACGTAACTCTAATTCTAACTCTATGGAAATAATTTTGTTTGAAAAATATAGTTTCATATTAATTCCATAGAAATTTCGATTTTACAATACAATAAAAATACGTTAATTTCGGTCTAAGAAATGTTTACATATTAAATTGGATTGGTAGTTTAGGTTTTTAAAACAAATTAACTGGAAAATATGTCATTTAACCACACCACCTGCTGTGCTATGTCAGTGACTTACTGACATAGCACAGCAGGTTAGTCAGTTGAAGTGTCAGTGGGCAGGACACATAGAATTGATGGTCGATGGGGGCTGAAAAGTTATCGAGTGCGGAAACCACGCACCGGCAAGCGCAGCGTAAGAAGACCAGCCATGAGATAGACAGATGACCTCATACAAGTAGCGTGAAGACGCTGGATGCAAGCCGCTTCCAATCAGTCTTTTTGGAGGTCCATGGGGGAGACCTATGTCCAGCACTGGACTTCTTATACCTGAGATGATGAAGTAAGGCCGATATGGCGAGTATCCAAACCGGCAGGAGGACATCTGCTGAATTCATTTAGTCGTGAATAAAATAGGCATGTAAATGAATGTGAAATTGATAACACCTCGCATTTCACAATATGTTGGAGTTCCATTATTCATATACACAAGGTTATCGTCTCACCAATAAATCTAGTTCACATAAAAATTCATATAATCTTAAGAAAACACCACCTCCTGAATTTATACCCTGGCCTCTGCTTCCCTCGTCACGTCAGGGGCGCTCCAGTGATTAATGGCCAGTTGATAAGGCCTCGTACAAAATACAGTAATTTTTGTCTCTAACCCCCGCGATAAGATAGAAGGGGTAGTATTAATTAAGGGAGTTTAATGGCAGTCATTAGGAACGGGATGCTAGCTGTCTTCGTACAATTTTATATATCTTATAAATAGAGAAGGGATATAAAACTAATGTTTTTTTCAGTTTTTGATGTGAAATATCAACCGTAAGCTGATGTCTTACCGGTGTTGGATATTTTTAACTGATTTTCAAATAGAAGGAGTTTCTCAATTCGTCGGAATTTGTTTTATATATATATTCCCGGTTACTCGATGAGGCCTGGACCGATTTGGAAAAATGGTTTTTTGTTTGAAAGGATACCTACATTTTCCAGGTGGTTCCGTAGAAATTTCATCAAAATCGGTTGAGTAGTTTGATTTTTAAAACAAAATTGCGCATCTGTTCAAAATCGAAGTTGTATTTCCAGTTTTTTAGAACTATAATTACCTGTCTATACAAAAATAATCACTATGTTTTCATCTGACAAGTGTAGTTACTACGACGGTTAATTTTTTAGCAACTTCAAAAAAGGAGGTACTCAATTCAATTGTATTTTTTGTTTGTTATCTCATAACTCCGTTATTTATGAACCGATTTGAAAATAGTAGATTGTTATACAAGGGGCTAAAACGACCCATTGTAACGAGGTAGAATTTTACTCCCGAGCTTCAGCGAGGGAGTAAATAGAAACCGAGTTACAATGGGTTTTTAGCGCCGTGTGTTACACTCTACTTTTCACTACGAGTGCGAGAAAATAAAATAATCTCATACTTACAATAATTCAAAGTTTATTTTATTATTAACGAGATCTTTGCAAAGAGAATGTAAATATATTCCAAAGAGATTATTCTACTTTTAAATAAAAACTGTTTTGTGTATGTAGGCTCTTTGGTAACCGATTAAAATTTAAAAAAAAAACTTTATCCCATAGACCTTTATGCTATTTTATCCCCGCTTTAGCTACAATGACGGACTTTTAGAGCAAGAGTAGTGAAAAATATTTTTTATTCCAAAGCATATTTTACTTTTAAATTGGTTCTATAGAAATTTAGACAAAATTGGTTTAAAAATAAGTATGAGAAAAAAATGTCATCTACGAGTAGGTAAACGAAATTGCGTATTGGAGTGTGTAGGTTTGTTCAGTTTTTTTTTTCTTTTTACATACATGTGTTTTGTACTTGACCGCCAATAAGTACTTCATTTCCCTCTACGGTCGAAAATGTAAATATCGAACAGTTTGTTGTCCTTACAGGTAGATCGCAGCTCATTTGGTGGTATGTCTGCCTGCTAATCTATTTCTATGTATCGTAAGTATGCATTTACAAAAAAAGTATATACATATTATGTATTCTATCAGCCATCCATAACACAAGCTTTGCTTAGTTTGGGCCAGATGGTGTTGTGTGATATGTCCACCAATATTTATTTAATTAATTATGGTTAAAGTACTTTTACAAGTTACGATGTAGGTTGCATCAGTACGAACCTTGTTGGAGTACTATGGAAACCAGATAGCTGCCAAAAAAAATTGTAAGTGCTTATACTAGAACAATTTAATAGTAAAATTTTTCAGCAAAAACTTGTGTTTACAAAGGGTTCGCCACATTGTGGTGGTCTTCGGATTCCAAAGCAAATTTAAGCTCAATATCAAAGAACAAGTTTTAAAAATGCGAATAAAAACCTCAAATAAAACAAAGAGTGGAATTCGCTGTTAATTCGCGAAAGAATGCGGCGCGGCTCAAAGGGTTTGTGGGTTGATCCATCCTGACGGAACTTTACACTGCTGGGAAACAGTAGTTTGTGTTTATATTATGTAATCGGCTTCAAAACAATGATTTGGTTAATAATTATAAATAATGAAATAAATAAATATTTTGTGGACATTTCACACAACACCATCTAGCCCAAACTAAGCAAAGCTTGTAGGAACTAGATGGCTGATATGATATATAGAAACACCCAGACACAGAACAAAGATCCGTGCTCATCACACAAATGTTTGCCCTGGGTGGGGATCGAACCCACGACCTACAGCACAGCAGGCAGACATACTATCAACTGAGCCACAAGGCCAGTCAATATATAATGAAACAATGAAAAACAAATAAACATTGAATAATATTGAATTTGATAAACAATTAAAGGTTTTTAAACTTTTTGAAATAGTGGGAAATTATTGTGCGAGAACTGCGAAATTGATTTCGCCTTGTTTATTTATTTATTACTTCCTCATTTCACAATAATAATAATAAATTTATTACAAATTAATTAATCACAATAATTATAGTTTAAAAAACTGAAACAACTGACTTTAAAATACGCAATTTCGTAAACTTGGACGTTTTTTCCTATTATTTTGTTTTAAAAACCAAAGTACCGAACCGATTTTGATAAAATTTATATGGGATCACCTCCAAAGTATTACTTACTAAATAAAAAAAAGCATTATCAAAATCAATTCATAATAATTGGCGGAGCAATCGCGTAACAAACATACAAAAAAATACAGGCGTATTCAGTACTTCCTCCTTTTTTGGAAGTCGATTAAAAAAGAAAGCAAGAATGACAAGTGAACGTGTCGTTGACAGTTGGTGTCATATGACATAAACTTAAAATTAAGTAAATACTTAGTACTGTTACAATCTCTTTGGATAGAGAAAAAAATAGATCTCCTCAATGAATCTCATTGGGTCTCCTATGTTTTATTTTGATTTAAAAATAAGCTTTCTGTGTAGTTTTTATGACTTCTGCATTTCTAAGTTTGCTCAAAATTATTGTGACCTTTTATGCTGTACATCGTTCACTGTAACACTCTAAAAACAACGTACGTACGTATCTCTACGTACATATGCAAAATGCGCTTAATATTGGGCAGTCGGTTAAAAAAGGTTTTCAATAGTCAGCATCATTAGAGTGGATCTACTTAGCAAACAGTCTGAGAGCTGCTGGTTACTAATGTTGTGTAAAAGGCGATTTTCAATTTAATCGAAGGCGCCTTTTAAAGAAATCTAATACTCGGCACTTTGAGACTTCGCTTGTCCGGGATCTCAATAGACGCGATTGCTACAGCCGTACTAAGGTTTCACTGTGGTTTCATACAAATTAAAAATAAAACGCGTGGGCTAGGTACGTATAGTATAGGGTTCCGTAGTTTGCAACTACGGAACTTCTGCCGGACTTCTGCCTTCTTGTTTGGTACTGTCAAAGTTTTACAATTGCCATGAACAGTACGAACCCTTATAGCTTATAAGGTTTGTGAAATTTGAACGAAATTCGCACTACAAGCTTTTTACCAATGTAAATAGGGCGAATTCTGTACTTTTTACAAAGACAATATTGTCGGAATTAGATTACCTTAAATGCATATAAAACACTGACAAAGGCGCTTTGAGTAAATATAACGAGTACAAGCTTGTTATTTTTTTTCAAGTTTTTTTTATTATAAAATTGTAATGTTTGATGAGGTTTGATGTCAATGAATGAGACTCACACAGGACAGGAAAAATGGCGTGAACAAGAGAATGTCTATACACAGCAGTAGGTGAATACAGACTGAATAGAGAGATATAAATAGCAATTTTTGAGTTTTTTTATCAGCGCTTTTTGTCAAACTGTCCCACTGCTGGGCGTGGGCCACCTTCTCATTGTGGGAAGGGTAAGGCCATAGTCTACCACGCTGGCCAAGTGGGAGTTGGCAGACTTCACACATCTTCAAGATCATTGAGAACTCTCAGACATGTAGGTTTCCTCACGATGTTTGCCATCACCGTTTGAAGTTGGCGGCAATCAACAATACGAACATAACTTTGAAAAGACAGAGGTGCGTGCCGCGGGGTTCGAACTCAGGACCTGCGGATCGCAAGTCAGATGGTGTCCCGACTAGGCTGCCGGAAACTTTTTTTTGTATATATGTTCGGGTCATATCTACCACTGAATTTAAAGCAATTGTCCTCAACTGATTGAGATGAAATTTTTCATACACGTTTAGTTCGGATGACAGCATGCGGTTAAATAAGTGACGTCATTCTAAATCCAATATGGCGGATGGCGTAAGATGGCGGACTAGTTACTTTTGTTCACTCCCATGATACGGGTATCAAATAAAAGGGTTTCGGAAAATGAAAGGGTACGGAAGTTTCAGTGTACGAAACAAATTCGTACTTAGTCAGTTCTTAGCGTTTAATGGAAGTTTCGGTGTATGAAACACATTCGTACTTGGCCAGTTCTTAGTTTTTAAATAAGTATAATATATACTACTTATGTAAACTTATCGTTATCACGTTTGGATTGGTGACTTGCGCCAAATAGAAATGTAGTTGTTACGTCGGTTCATTTCCCGGACGGTCGACATCTTTGTTGACGGAGGAGAGTGGTTCTCCAGTTTCAGAAGCTATAAGTAGGTCCCACCGGCAGGCGCGGACCGGGCTGACTACTATTTATTATGTAGTATGTACCTATCAACATTGATGTTTGGTATAAATACTGACCTTTATACAAGAACGATTTTTTAGGGTTCCGTACCTCAAAAGGAAAAAAACGGAACCCTTATAGGATTACTTTGTTGTTCATCTGACCGTCTGTCAAGACCTATTTCAGGAACGCGTAGTTATAGAGTTGAAATTAAAACTATAAAGGTACGCAAATCAGTACCTACGAAAATCAGTAGAGTTTTGCAATTGCAAATAAATCAAACTTCTAAGTTAGCGTAAAAAAAAGCTGTTTATGTTGAAAAAAAATCGCATATTTCGACATTCACAAGGGATTAGTAAGTTGAAGTGGCAGTGGGCAGGGCACATAGCACGTAGAACTGACGGCCGATGGAGCCGAAAAGTTCTCGAATGGAGACCACGAACCGGCAAGCGCAGCGTAGGAAGACCAGCCACAAGGTGACAGAAGATATCATACGAGTGTCAGTAAGACGCTGGATGCAGCCGCTTCCGCTAGGACAGACAGAAAAACACCGTAGCCTCATGAATAGGCTCTCGTCCACACAATTAGTACGGAAGCTAAAAGATAAGGCCTTGGGGATTACCACAATCGTAATAACAACCTTATTTCATTCAATATTACTTTGACCTTTGTCTTGTTCTCTCTTATGTAGAAAGAGCGAGACAAAAGTCAAGATCGATTGTGGTACCCTGTACGCAGTACCAACAAGCATCCAGACAGAAAATAGTTTTTTTTTCCGGTTGATGCAGATGCCTCTGTTCACCTCGCTTTCTCGGTCAATAACCTTAATAATAGGTATGTTTACTTCAAAGTAGATTTGTGTAAACTTACAGTGTATAAACTCAATTAATTGTTATCTAAAAGACGATAACAGAATGTTGCGATGTTGAATGTAATTATTGTCATATCTGCTAAAATTACGTAAGGGTGCATTAATAAGTTGAAGTAATTAATTATAACCTGCATTTCCTTACACTTTAACGGCCTTAACGAAAAACGTTACTTAACTTTAAGCACTGATTAACATATGTATTTTGTCGACTTCTCGCTGATATGTAATGACACTTGCGGAAAGAAGATAGAGAATTTAAGATGTTGGTTAAAGTTAAGAACGTTTTTCGGTAAAGCCGTGAAAGTCAAAATTCGTGATGTATATTTTTTACACTTTTTTTAGTGTAATATTTTTGGGTTTCACGTATGTTCCCTAAAACATAACAAGAAAGAAATACTAATTACGGCGAATGAATGTGAGTGCTTACAAATCTTAAAGAATCCGGCTAAGTGCGTGTCGGGCTACACGGTAATAATATATAAAATAACAGGGCCTGTTGTTTTATACTATTAACTACTTTTCTAACTAAAATATTAGTGTTGGTATAACACCAAACTATTGTAAGTAATGTAAGTTCCTTCCATTATGTCTGTGGTTCCTTCAAACTCGATGTATCACCATGGTGAGTCACGCAGGGTCATCTATCTAGAGGGCTTTATACGTCTTACCCTGTCGACGCACACTCGCCAGACCGCCAGCCCGCTTGCCCGTATGGAGGAGATTTATGAACAAATATCTTTATTGTGTGTACTTTGTTTTAGGTGTCCAATTAGTCTGTGTATGATTTTGGAGTTCTATTTTAGGTGTAAGGTAATATGTGTGTTCCTTATTTAATAGAAATAATAAGAATAATGATACACGAAGATAAATAATACTTTGTATTATACTTCGAGCATAGGTATTATATTACATATTCAAAAAAATATTTGGGGGGTGCTTGGTGCTTTGACCCTTACCCGTAAAACGACTATGTATTGTTCAAAGACATTTGACTAACCTACTCGTAGCTAAAATACATAAATACATACAGTAACAGGCGAAATGTATCACCAAAACAATTTGTAGGTTGTAAACGAAAACTTATTAAATGAATTGAAAATCTCCAAAATTTTTAGTAATGAATAATTGTGATGAATGTACCTAAGTAAAAACCTTTAAACTGCAGTTTATATTGGTACTCTAGTATACTTTTGAACTGAAACTGATATGATTATGATTGAAATTGTTAATATAATTATGATTGAAATGATATGAAATTATGATTATATGAGAAATGTTCCTTCCGCATACAAGAAATACAAAAGCCTTTGAATTGGGCTTCTCTCATGTTCGTTTTTCTTGCGATTTATCGTAAATTAAACTAACTTAGTAACAAAACAGAAGACCCTGTTTTAAGTTCACATACATTATGATATGCAATTGTGGAACCATAGTTTGCGCGATTCACGACACGCACTTGGCCATTTATTAGCATTTCTATTGGAAATAAACTTTCTTGTTTTTTTACTTGTCATCAGTTTCTTATAATTTTTCTCGCTCGCTTTGCGCACTCTATACACTTTTTCTTTTTTATTTATGCTTGTTTACATACTTTTTTCATAAACTTCGTACAAGGTGAACCATTCATTATGTTTAAAAATGTGTTTTCATAAATCAAAGAGTTGCCAGAGTTGCAAACACCGCGAATGTGAGTGACGACAGCGATAACGCCCTGAGACTACGTACTTAAGTGTTGTAAGCCCTCGAGATTGATGGCGCTTCCAAGGATGTGTACCACACTTCGAGTATTCCACTTCCTGCAAACATAAAATATAGTAGAAGAAAGGAACACAATTAGACAAAAAAGTTGGCCGTCAAATGAGAATCAAAATTATATCAGAATACAAAAAGAGTATACAAGCGGTGAACACGTCATAATTATATCTGTAGTTGAGTAGGTACACGGAGCATAGTTAGAAAACTAGTTTAATTTTTCTGTGATACGAAGTATACAACTCTGTATGAGTTGTAAATGTTGTATGTTGTTATTGTGATGTTGTTGTAGTAACGAATCTTATAGTATACGCGCACGCACACAATGGAGTCGAGAGCGGTAACGAGGTGGAGTGGAGTGGGAGTAGGGTACCCCACTGTTGGGGTTGGAGGTTACAAAGATTTTTATACCATAAGAGCCTAATTAGAACCTAATTAGAATAGTTCAAGGTCAGTGTTTTCCATACTGCGTAGCCACTTGAGCTCTCTTCCGAGACCTCAAAAAGAATCAGAACAGAATTAGTAGCAGTAGTGCAGTTGTTTTGTCAAAGAACCCAACTAATGCTACTCTTTACTTTACTAGCAGTAGTCCGGTTGTCGGTGTCAGTAGTCTGGTGGGCACAGGACATGAAATTACTACCCTAATAACCAATGGGCATGAAATTAATGACCTAGATTTATACACAAATTATGGAGGCTTTTATGTATTCATACAGCAGGTACCTCTTTCTGCAATAAATAGCACGTCACATCGAACTAGGTAAAGGGTGGTACGACGTTTGAGAAATGATGCCCATATTTTCCCCCGATTTTCTGGGACTCAAAAGGGTCTCGAATATCGGCCTCGAGTGACCGATTTCGACAAGTCAGACTCGTTTTCTGCGATATATTGTGTTGTAAATCTTTTTCTCTCGAAGCAGGCCCACTTTGGGAAATATAACAATATGTATGCGAGAAGTTGTGGAAATATTATATGTAACGTATACTTATAATAGCTTCCAAATCGTTTTATGATTGTGCATTACTTTATTTCAGACAGTTTTATTTTCGCAATTGTCTTATGTCTATTTTGTTGTAGAAATGTTCACATTTCCTTTTTTTTATATGTGTGAAATTGAAGGGCTGATTTTTTAAGAGTATAATTTTTTTATCAAGTGTATTTGGGCAGCCTGCTATGCGACCCCCTATACCCTAACGTTTACGTTAGCGTTACGTTAACGTTAACGTTTTACGAATTTTGTACGCACGTATTTGAGGATAACGGTACAATCTTCGCAGTACCTGTTTACAATACAACTAAAATTGTTCTGCGAATTTGTTAAAATATTGACCAAAATATAGATTTATTATTTCCTGAACACTCAAACAGAATAAACAGAGACGTAAACAATTACTCCGATACACTTTTAGCGAGAAACTTGATATAATCACGTTATCATTTAGCATGTTTGTAAATAACGAGTAGGTAGAACAGCTGAGAGTCAGAGGTGAGATGTCAAATTTTAAGATAGCCATTTGTATATAAAGAGGTTCATACACCGATGTTGCAACAGATATACGGAGTCTACGGGAAATTAAAGTCATAAAATGACATTCAAAGTGAGTAATATTTAATTGTACCTAATAGTGTTTTAAAATACATGAAAATTACGATTAAATAGATAGATAGATTCTTTAAATGTATTGTTATTTTTATTAAGTGACCATTCTTCTAGAATTTTCTAAACTTTCGGTTCCGGATTAATCTGGATTCGTTAAAAGACATCATAAATTCAGATTCCTGTTTTTTTAGATTTCGGGCAATTTTCTCTATTATTTCTATAAAAAAATAGTCAAAATAAAATCATAGAAATGAAAATTTCAGTCTTAAGGACTGAATTTTCATTTGTATGATATTCATGAAATTACAAAAACATAATTTCAATAAAGGATCTCTTGTCGATACTTATAGGTACTTCCTATTTTAGTGTGAAATAGTAATAAGTAGATACTCATATTAGAGTGTTGTAACTGAGTATATTATGTGTGTCAGTAATAAACATGTAATTTATATTGTGTATCATTGTAACATGTTTGAGTCTTTATTTTTATTCGACTCTTAAAAAGAAGGAGGTTATCAATTGCGTTGTATTTTTATGTCTCCCCATAACTCCGTCATATGTAAACCGATTTAAAAAAATTATGTATGTAATGTAAAGCATATTCATATGTAAACCGATTTAAAAAATGTAAAAGCATATACTTTAATGAATTTTAAAAGAATGAATTAATTAATGAAATTTACATGTAATTTAAAAGCATATAAATTCAGAATCAACAAATTGGGTGTAAAACAAATAACTGGATGAAAATAGGACATCCAAGTAAACAAATTTGCGTAGTTTGCTTAAGTTTTTAAGCTATAATAATTTTTAATTTACAATTTACCCGTTGTTTCAGATCGCTTGCATTGTCCTGATGGTAACTATGGCGTGCCACGGTGAGTGTTACTTATACATAATAATTATTTTATATGATAACATATGATCCGAATTACATTTGTTTGTATTTTACTTGCTCAAATCTGATTCTTAGAACTGATTCCATAATTATGTTTTACTTGGCACGAGTTTGGAGGAGTGGAGGCCCTGGAGCAACGAAGGTGTAGAGGCCCCTAATTATTTTCCGAATAAAAATTTCAATCGCCGAAAAGATGATTGATAACTGATTTCATTATTAGCTCAAAGTTGTTGATTTGATGTTTTTATCTCTATTGATCCTCTCTTGTGGAGGCCTCGAGGGAATAGCCCCGCCTGCCTTGCCCTAAATCCAGCCCTGTTAAGTATAAATAAAAAATATACCTACTGATTTGGTATGCAGATAACTGACGGAATTAGTGTACACTATACAGTAAAGATATTGTATAATAGGTATATTAAAATATGACTTCTTAAAAAAACCTGTCTTATTTTTCACAGGGTTTTAATTAAAATTGTTTGTAATTGTTTAAGGTTACCCTTACGGAAATGGTGGTGGCCATAATTCTGGAGGTTTTGGACCTGGACATGGGTCCGGAAGTCAAGGTGGATATGAACCCAGTAACCAAGGAGGTTATGGGCCAGGCAACCAAGGCTTCGGATCTGGTAGCCAAGGTGGCTTCGGACAGAGCAACCAAGGTGGATTCCCTGGCGGCCAAGGTTTCCCAGGCAACCCAGGGGGTCAAGGCTTCCCAGGCAACCCAGGGGGTCAAGGCTTCCCAGGCAACCCAGGGGGTCAAGGAGGTCACCGTGGCGGTTACCAAGATAGGGGATATTAAGTAGTTAAACTACAATTAGAAAATCAAGAGTAGGTTAAAATATTTTTTGCATTCACCTTTAGGTATACGTGGTAATTCTGTATCAACGTCAACCAAGTACATTTATTTGTGATTTAAAATAAATGTATTATGAATTAAACCTTTAGTTTTATTTTCTATAAGAAATAGGAGGTATTAAAGCTTAATATTTTACAGATAAAAAAAATAATAGTTAAAAAAAAAACAACTAAAAAATAATAATAGAGAATATAGTTTTCGCACACCCGCAACTTGGGAATAAACGAATATTTTTCGGTTATTTATTCAACGATGGGATAAAAAATAATTCATCCTCACTTTACGTGTTGGGGATCAATGACTTTCCATCACGTGGATGTAAAGTAAAAAAAAAACACGATTATAGTGTCCAGGGTCCTTATTCCGTATGACCATCGGCCGCATTACGTGGATTTGGTACGTGGTTGCGTCTACAATGAAAATTAGACTTTGGTTTCTTAAACTTCTAAAACTCAAACCTAATTTTCATTGTCAATTCATTCATAGTCATACGGAATAAGGGCCCTGGGTTGACCGATACTCATATAACAACAATGACGAACTTAAACATTTTGATACAAAGACTTTAATATGTCGCCGCGCTAAAGCCTGATTTAAATTTAAAAGTTTTGAGACGTCTATTTTGTCCCTTTGAATTATTTTGAAAATTGAATTTATTTTAATCGTGGAAGGAGTCTAATTAGATCTCATTGAGCTCGGACGTTTTTGAGGACTGACGCTACATCCCGTTGATACTTTATCAAAGTTGGGGAGCTATCCGACACGTAAAGTGATCTTAAAAATATCATTTTCTGTGGTATATTTTTGGCGTAATTCATAATATGTTTACCCATGTCAAATCACAGCTTTCTATTAACCTGAGTCTTTGAACTAAGCTAAGGGCAGCCGGATAGACATGGCGAAATTATAACAGTACACTACGGAACCATAAAAAGCGTCGTACAACCAAGTCAACCGACTGAAATCAGATGATTTCAAAACAATATTGCTCATTATTTCACTCTACGTCATAACAGCAAACAATAAGATACATTCAAACTTACTCAAATACACATAATACATTTCAAGAAATAATTACAAGATCCACGAACCAAGTTATTAAGACTCGAGACAAGTGCCACGCCACGAATGAATGTAATTCCACAAAATTATCGTTAAGCAAAGTAATAAGGGAGTGGGGGGAGCCACCTATTATACAGAAGCGGTGGAGATGAAATCCAAATGTGCTCACTTTTGACGAGCTGAATGCTGAGGTTATGTAAATAATAATAATGTAATTATAGTAAAATTAGCTTGCTCAATTTTATTGTTCCTTTTTAGAGTTCCATAGTTCCATAGTTTAGAAAAAGGAGCCTTATAGGATCACTTCGTTGTCTGTCTGTCTGTCATGACCTTAACGCATAGAACGTGTAGTTGTATTTTGAAGCTAATATTAAATACGAATAGGTTAAAAAATTAAATGCTCGCTTGTCGGTAAAGCTATAAATGTATTAAACTTCCAAGTGGTCAAAATAAAAGAAAAACAAAATGGTAAAGACCGTATCGAGATATACATATAGCAGGATTCCGTAGCTAATGCTTACTACAGCCTTTTGTACCGGTTTACAGAACACCTGTCAAATTCCGCTTATGAAGTGCTAATAGTCCGACTAAAATAGCTGTGACATACGGACAGACAGACGACCATCTTCTACTTCGTCGTTTCGATGATACTGCTTAAGGTAGTAGGTTTCTTTATACTGTTGTCAGACGGCCATGGTAAACTTATAAGGGTTCCTCGTAGTTTATTTATTTATTTATTTATTAAGGCTTCACAATGGTAACTACATCACATAAACACCACAATTAACACTTCTCAATATTAACTAAATGTGTTACCTTTCAAAGGAAGCACAGCATGCAAATTTACTTAAAAAAACAAAGAAGAAGCTAACCGTTACAGATACTTAATATGATTATTAATAGTATTAATTAGTGACAGGATATAATTATATGCTAAATGTATTTATATGTTGAGAAATAATAATATATTGGAAATAAAACAATTTTTTACTTTGCAAAGTGTTCGAGACGTCATGTCATAAAATTATGTAAAATATACGCGACAAATCCGTCAAAAGTTGTTTTATCTCAGCGACATTACATATTTGCTTATTTAAAGAGTTAGAGAGACTCCTTGTCTATGTCGGTCATAATTAAACTTAGATTAATTTTGAATTTCGAAAGTGTGTTTCCAAATATGTCGAGAATTTCCGTGTGGTAGTTAATACGGTACCCTAAAAAAAGCTAAAAAAATTGCCTCAGAAAACGGTGTCTAAACTCTCATCACTCAGTCTAGATCCTCATTGATTGCTGAACCAAGCGATTTATCCCAAAAAACACTGGCGTCCTATAAATCTTCTGTAAAAATAGCTTTGAGCCGATTAACATGCAAATATATGCAGAAAAACACCAGTAAACTAATTAAAATAACTAAATTAAAAAATGAACGAAATTCATAAAAAAATTATTCGTTTTTAAATTTAGTTTTTGAAATATTTTTAATTAGATTAGTGGTGCCTTGAGAATTGACCCGCATTGCGTGTTCATTTAATTTTGAAATATCAAAAAAATCTAAAATATCGTTTAAAAGTTACTTTTGGGGTCATGTAAACTAGAAGTAACCTGAAGGTGTTAAAAGTTGCAAAAAAGGCTACAAAAGTAACCAAGGGCGTCGCCAGCCCATGGCCCATTGCAAGTTAATATTATGGAGGATGAGAAAAATATGAATTGTAGGTACAGGTACAATTGCACGACCTTAGGACTTTGGTTACTTTGCAGTTGGCAACATTTTTTAAATCTCTAGGGGGGGGGGGGGCAACTGCCCCCCTGCCACCCCTTGGCGACGCCCTTGAAAGTAACCTTCTGGCAAGGCTGATATTTTTTTCCGCCTCAAAGCATTTCCTTCTAAGTCTTCCAACAGTTGCTTATTCCCTAACTGGTAATAACCAGGTCCAGCACGGGCAACACCGGTCTTGGTGGTCGTTCCGCGACCGTAGATTACAATAAAACTTGGAAATTGGGCGCGAATTACTGTATTATTTAGTCGTTAATATTCGTTTTGAGTTTCCTTGAAAGATTTATGGAGTAAAGTGCCCCATTTAAGGAGTTCATAAAATAGTAGCGCCTTGGCTTTATAATGATTTTTAAATGAAATTAATACTTTTTATTTTGGATTGTACTCGTAGTCTGTTTGGAAAAAGAACTGTTGTGAAATTGAGGGCCTTGCTGTCCTTATTTCATTATTTTCTTCGAATACATTTTAAAAAAAAGTTTTAATTTTTTGCCATTTTTCCAAACTCTAACGAAATTACGAGATATCGTGTGTGACGTTGAGGTTGTACCTTTGTTTTTTTTCTCTAGCGTAAGAGGGAGGGTAATATTCCTAAGATTGTGTGATTGTGTTAAGGTTATTCATGAGAAGTCTGTTGTTTCAGTTTTTTAAACTATAATTATGTAATGCACAGTTCTTACCTTAACTTGATGGCGGTAAAGATATATAATAAGTTGCCTAATGAATTGAATGACCTAGATACAGAAAATAGCTTTGTCCTGAATGAATCTCAAAACATTCCTAGAAGCCAATTGTTATTACACTCTGGATGAATTTTTCAAGGATACATTTGTAAATAAGAAAATAGACCTTAAAGTGGCTCCGGATGATCCACTAAGTTATATATTCCATAGTAACTTCTCAAAAAGTCTGCATAATACAATAAGTAACATCAAAATGCTTTGTACCGTGCATAGTTGATATGCGCTAGTGCACAAAGCTACAACCATTTTCGCTTGACCTGTCTTTCTCAAACCCGATTCTACAAAACCAAGAAGAAAATAGAAAGTTTTGAGCAGCATTGAGATCTTGTTAAACTAGACGCTCGATAGTTCGCTGGTATGCATTGCGTCTAGCAATCTTATTTGGAGTCGCTTGTTTATAGAACACGCTAGGAGATGGATAAAATATTTTGCGTGTATTGTAAGTGCATAAGCTATAATATAAATTATAATACAATGTAGATTTTTCACTTGCGAAATAAATTTAAGGTAGTGACAAATATTAAGAAAGAGATGCCCGCTTGCTGCATCAGAACATTCATTCATACAAAACAACAAAAAAGGACTAATAAAAAAATAGGCATATACATAGAGCACTTTCTATGTATATGCCCATTTTTAGGGTTCCGTACCTCAAATGGAAAAAAGCGGAACCCTTATAGGATCACTTTGTTATCCGTCTGTCTGTCTGTCCGTCTATTTATTTATTTATTTAAGACCAACAGCTTATTTACATTTTTGGAACAAAAATACTTAATTAATAAAATTAGCCATTAATAAGTCTGTCCGGGTGTCAAGACCAGTATCCCAGGAATGCGTTAAAGTATCGAGTTGAAATTGAAACTATATACGCAGATCCATAGCCTCTTGCTGCAGAAAGAAAAATCAAATTTCTCAGTTTTCGTAAAAAAAGTTACAAGCGAATATGTCGTATAAAACTCACATTTCGCCACTTACAAGGGAATCAAAACCTATGGGGTACTTCCCGTTGACCTAGAACTATGAAATTTGGCAAGAAGCATTGTGTTAGAGTACACATATAGGAAAAAATCCGAAAACTGGTCATTTTTAATTTAATCACAAAAATTTGGGTCTTTATGCAAGGAAGGAGGGTCCAAATTTTAAATGGCTTTAAGCGTATCATGTGGGGTATCATATGAAAGAGCTTAGTTAGCACAAGCTAAAACAGGTATTTAAATATTTTTGCGATGTATATTTTTCGGCTTATGAAGTTAAATAGAAAAAAATATATGATTTCCCCTTTTTATCTACTAGTTTGTACGGAACCCTCGGTGGCCGAGTCTGACTCGCACTTGTCCGGTTTTTTTATTATATACAGAAACCTTCCTATTCACAAAGGTTCGGTTATCAGATATAACAAATATTAGTTTAGGTTCGTTAGGTTTCTATTAATTATACACATAAACTTTCGTATTACTAAGATTCGGTTATCAAACGAGTTGTCAATTGAGCATTTTGATAGTGTCTTTTAAAAATAAATAAATTTAATTTTAATATATATACCTTCTTATAATACCTTCACGCGTTCCTGAGATAAAGGTCTTGACACCCGGACGGACGGACAAACAGACGGAAAACAATGTGATCCTATAAGGGTTCCGTTTTTTCCTATTGAGGTATGGAACCCTAATAACAGAAACCTAACCTAATAACTGTTTGGGCAAATGAACATAACAAAGAAACAGATGGCTAACGAAGTTTTGGAATCAGAAACTCCTGTCAAGTAAAATATTTTGAATCAGGCAGTTTTACGGAACAGATTCGGGCAAGAGATATTCGAACAAAGGTATTTCGGGTTATAGATAGGTTACCCTTAAGTGTGTACGTTCCTATCTACCGTGTAAAGGCTGTAAGTCGAAAAAAACGTGTTTTGAGAAAATGGCCGTTTAAAGTTTTTTGGGTTTAATTTGATTATTTTTCCTTCATAAGACTTTCAAGAACATTGTTTGATATTGATTTTAAGGTATTTTTGATATCTATTTAGCCATCTAGTATTTACTCTAATATGTTTAATAGTAAATAAAATACAATCAAAAGAGTGGTTTCCCATACAAGTGTTCCTACAATAATGTTGCCATTGTTGTGGCAAAACATTGATTCACGTCATTTAGCAAGTATAGCAAATAGACAAATTTTGCAAGAGTTTGTTACCAAAATCCGCACATTTTTAACGTAAAAACTCTATAAAATAATTAAATTATACGAACGACAGCACGGTCCCGTTGCAAGTGCAGCGTGAGTGATCTATCTCTTACTTCAAAGTTGCGTAGCCCCGCGCGCGCGCGCACACTGATCGCGAACGAGCCACTGTTATTTGAGCTCCCGGCAAACCTATGCGCTATCGCTTGTCGATCGCAGCGCGCGTGTCTTGAAACGTTGGTTTTTTGACACGGTATAACTTTCGCGCGCATTGTTTTGTTTTAGCAATACACGGTATGTTTTGTTGCCGTGTTTTGGAATAATAAACCTGTAATGTTCTGTCGAATACAGTGTTTTTAAAAGTATTATATCAGTGTAGACAAAGGTTAAAAGAATTATTTTTTTACAGGGGTTTAGAACAGATCACAAGAAAGTCAATGGGCCCTGTTAACCCAAAACACTGTAACTTAAGTTACAGTGTATTGCCTTTACACGGTAGCTATGTACTTTGCAGATAGCTCTAGTATGACATTGCCCCAGTTTAGGTGTCCAGCGCAGATTTTGGTAAAACGTTTTTCGTGTTTTACAGAGTACGTGATCACAGAGTAAAATAAATTTTCTGAAAGTTTCACTATTCAGCTGGTTTTAGTTTTGTTTTGTAAAATTTAGTTCAAAGCTGTTTTTCGAGAGAGTTATTTTGTTTTTTATCTTCTCTTAACTGTGCCTCGCTGTTCCACTGCAGTGGAAAATGAATACTAGTTTTTTTTCAAATACATTATAAATAAATATTGGAGGACATGTGCCAAAACAAATGCTAAATCGGGCAAGCCGTTCTAAAAAAAAAACTGTTTATATGTGTATGTACCTACATGGAGCAATTGGTATTCCTATCCCTGATTCCATATCCCCATATGTTGCACGTCTGAATAAAATATACATTTATTTATACAATACAATACAAAAACACTTTATTGACACCATAATAAAAATTACATTAGGTACATGTTAGGTACATGTGGTTTATGTTTGTTATTAAGACGCATAATACATACACTCTATATAATATTATATATAAAACGTGATTTCAATTGGACAATATCAATTACAAATAAATTGTTATTCTATTCACTGCCAGAAATACGGGCTGTCTATCGTACCCTTTAAGCCATACTGTATAAAAATAAATAATGTAGGTACCTAATGTATGTAATATATTGTGTATTTTTAATTTAAATAACTAGGCACATCTCGGTTGCGATCGTAATATCCTTTCTTAATGTATACTTACACTAAATAAAGAAGGCATTCTCCAAACTTCATGTCTGTTCTGATCAGTCTCTCTAAACAAAGCCGTTAATCATACACTAAAAAAATTCGCAATCCTTTCAATAGTCAATAGTTTATTGCATTCATTATAGGTTACATGGAGATGTTACAGTACATGTTTGTTTTTAGTAATACAATGACCCTGGTAGGGTGTAGCAACTGGTACGGAGAGGAACAGTTTATTCGTAATTTTTTTTATCATTAAGGAACTCGTCTAAGGTAACACACCAAGGTAAGGTAATAGTAACACTTATTAATTAATATAGTTTTGAGGGTTTGGGCAAACTCCTGTTCATTTTCAATTTCTTGTAATTGTTGTGGCAACTTATTATATATTTTAATGGCCATAACATGAGGGCCAGAGCTATGCATTATTAATTTAGACGTTGGTGATATTAGGTTATGTTTGTATTGTGATCTTAATTGATATTCTCTTTTCTGGTCTAGTTAAATAGACAAAACATATATATGTAGAGTAGGACCTAGTAATTTCAGCTTTCTTATTTTGGCGGGTAGTATAATTATATCTGTTGACGACGGAAGGTTAATCAAATATTCCTTTTGCTTGTCAAAATTATAATACTTACAGAAAATTATGAAACAAAATAAAAAGAACATTCTAAATAATAAAACCGGCCAAGTGCGAGTCGGACTCGCTCGCGCACGAAGGGTTCCGTACCATTATCTATATAAACGGCAAAATAATCACGTTTGTTGTATGGGAGCCCCCTTAAATATTTATGTTATTCTGTTTTTTAGTATTTGTTGTTACAGCGGCAATAGTAATACATCATCTGTGAGAATTTCAACTCTCTAACTAGGTATTACGGTTCATGAGATACAGCCTGGTGGCAGACGGACGGACGGACGGATGGACAGAAAGAAATAAATATGGGCAGTGTGAACAATACAAAAGGAAGGTGCGTTCCGCACAATATCTAATAATATATATATATATTTTTTTTTAACCCACGAATAAGTCCGCGTTTGACCACCAACTCGCCTGTCGGAAAGCGAAGATGTGGTCGAAGATGAAGCACGCAGACTTAGAAGATACCTATTCACTCTGACCTTGAAAAAAACAATGTTGTAATTCTCAGGGAATAAAGAAGCCGGCAATTTGTTCCACTCTTTCGCTGTACCGATAAGAAACGTAGAATTAAACCGTACGAATATTGGGTAAATCTACAATATATGGGTAATTTTATTTCAGCTTCCACATTTTGACAGATATATAATCATATCTACTTATCTCCATTATTGACTTACCTAATTATCCAATTACTTAAGTAAATAGATATTATACTCACAATTTCCAGCGTAACAAGCCAGCATAGCGGGTATCTCAAACACAAGATATAACAAGCCTGTAAAGGTGGCGACCGCAGTATGCCAACCTCCGTCGTTATCGTGGGGCGGTGGTACTCCTGAATAATTATTCTCGAGCCTAAGCACACATTACACCCGTGGAAGATATTTGTTCAATTTATTTGCCTGCTAATGAGTACGGATGTTCTTGCAGAATTAGTCAAAATTGTTAATTCCAAGAACTTACCTATACATATAGTAATATATAGATAAGTTTCTATTAATTTGTTTTATGACAAGTTATATATATATATAAAATTTTTTGTTATGATTTTATTTGTAAATTACGATTACAATATCGTAATCGTTATCGCTATCGTAATCGCTATCGCTGTCACTGTCACTATCGCTATCGTAATCGTAATTGTTTTCGTTATCGTTATCGTAATCCTTATCGTAATTCTTGTCATAATCCTTATCATAATCGCTATCGCTATCATTTTCGTTATCGCTATCGCTATCGTTATCGTAATCGTTATCGTTATAGTTATCTCTAAATCGCTTTCGTAATCGTAATCGTTATTGTTATCGCAATCGCAATCGTTATCGTAATTGTAATCGTTATCGCTATCATAATCGTTATCATCATCGCTAACGCTATCGTTATCGCTATCGTAATCGTATTCGTTATCGTTATCGCTAAGTCGCTAAATCTCTATATCGCTATAGTAATCGTTATCGCTATCGCTGTCGCTGTCGCTGTCACTGTCGCTATCGATATCGCTATCGTTATCGTAATTGTTATCGTAATCCTTATCGTAATCGCTATAGATATCGTTTTCGTTATCGTAATCCTTATCGTAATCGCTATAGTTTTTGTTATCGCTATCGTTATCGTAATTGTTATCGTAATCGTAATTGTTATCGTAATAGTAATCGTTACCGTATTCCTTATCGTAATCGCTATCGATATCGTTTTCGTTATGCTATCGCTATTGCTATCGTAATCGTAATTGTTTTCGTAATCGTTATCGTTATCCTTGTTGTAATCCTTATCGTAATCGCTATCGCTGTCGCTGTCACTGTCGCTATCGCTATCACTATCGATATCGCTATCGTTATCGTTATCGCTAACGCTATCGTAATTGCTGTCGCTTTCGCTACCGCTATCGTAATTGTAATCGTTATCGTAATCCTTATCGTAATAGCTAATCGTTATCGCTATCGCTACCACTACCGCTATCGTAATCGTTATCGCTAACGCTATCACTATCGCTATCGCAATCGTAATCGTAATCGTTATCGTTATCGCTCTCGCTATCGTTACTTTTATTTATTCATTTTTATAATAGTATTTACTCGTTTTGTTTGAAATTAAAAATTGTATTTACAATTCAGGTCGAATTGATAACCTCCTTTTTTTGAAGTCGGCTAAAATCGGTCGTCAAAGCTCATCACTGCTCATGTCACTGTTTATCAAACAATTGAAATATAAGGTGTAGACACTGCTCTGCAGTTGCGATGAACGAAGTGAGTGTTCGAAAGCCCATATCTTGAAGACTACTGAACCGATTTTGATAAAACTTACAGTGACTCCTAAGTTGAAAGATACTTCAACAGAAAGAATTTTTGAAATACGACTTCTAGTTTCTGCGTAATGCGTGGACAAACATACATGCATGCTGTTATAGACTAACATATACAGAAATTGTGCAATTCTGACAATATTACAAACAAACAGGTCTAATTGATTATCTCATTTTTTTTGGAAGTCAGTTAAAACAGGGTTTTAATTATTTTTACGATGTCTAAATTTTAGTTTTATGACGAAAAATATAAAAAAAATATATAATTTTCCCCTTTCACCTACTTACTAGTTTTTAAGCACGGTATCCTCGGTGGCCAAGTCTGACACGTACTTGTCCGTTTTTTTTTGAAGATAAAATGACTGCATGCATTTATAAAAAAATCGTCGTTCGTAAAACTAGAAAACAACATCACAAATATTCGACAAATATTTCAATTTGAAATAAGTTAATTTTCATATATAAAAATCATTTATGCACAATGACATTCTTTTTGCGTTAATACTTTCTTAACTTTGACGAATGTATCTGTCTGTGGCATCGTAACTCGAAATCTTACGGACCTATAGTTTTTTTTTGCTTGAAAGAGGATTTTATCGAGAGTGTTCTTAGATATGTTTTATCAAAATCGGTTCATCCGTTTTTATTTGTCGGGGTTTTTAAGTTTTATAAACTATACTTGATCAGTAATACAGATACGTACACACTTATTTATAAAGAAATGATTCCAACTAATGAATAATGCTCTGCTATGTAATTGACGTGCCGTAATTGCCGTTTGAATTGGATCAAATAAGTACGGAATGGATTTGTATAACATTTAGCTATTTTAAAAAATATATTGTCGAGCAATTGTTGATCCGAACGGAGCCAATAAATCTCATAAATATGGTATTGGATCAACAAATTGAGCATGGATCAACAAATTCAAGCGGATCAAATAGAAACTGATCATACGTACCGCTGGATCTAACAATTCCTAGATCAGATAACTATAGATATATATATATATATAATGCGCCCTGCGGCTTCATCCGTGTATTGATGGAAACGGCAATGAAGATAATAAAAAGTAGTCTAAATCCATATAAGTTAGTCATCTCTGAACCGAATTTGACTAAGGTTATACAGGTATACGTTTTGTCGTGAAAAGGTATTAGAGATAGAGAGAGCTAAAGTTATTTTCACTTTTGTAATAATTATTATTAGGACTATACGCGACCTTACACAGCATCGACATACGAAGAATCTGTATACGCGCAATTATGTGTGTAACGTCAATGGCTGTCACTATTTAAGACTAAAAATATTTAGTCACATTATTTGAATCGCGTGCCAAAAAAGTCTCCTATTTAATTTATCTAAATTATTTACAATAAATTCACCTAGATTAAAAAGAAAAATCCTACATAATAAATTAAAAAGAAAAACGTACAGTTCAGTTTAAAACGGCCAAGGTCGCTATGCATATTTCTCTAAAAATTCTAAATGTTTGTTTCATGGCCGCTCAAATGTCTTGCAATACGCAACTTCCTCTCCATCCTATATCATTTGCAAGGGATTGTCCTTTCTCTTAGGGTGATAGATACGTGATGAGCGGGGTAGGTGCGAGTGCGGTGAACACTGATGGTTCACAATGGAGCGAGGCGCGTTCCAGCCGCGCGCCGCCCTCGGCGGCGGCGATCGCTGAGCGGAAAACTTACGTCACTTTGAAGTACGTGCGCCTGTTTATATTTAGGTGGAATTTTTACTCGGGTATGCTTAACGGCGATGTGATATCACTTTTTACGTAGAGTAGGTTGAACAAACATTTATTACAACATAAACGTATATATATATATTGACAAATACTTAATTAAAAAAAAACGGTTTAACTATGGAAGACGTGAAGTTAAAAATATTAAGTGAAGTTTTTCGAGTATGTGCTTCTCACAGCGTAATGATATTTGAAGTGGTAGTTTCATTCAAAATCCTATTTTACAGTTGATGTCGAAAATCAATAATCACGTACCTAATTACTACCTTTACCACGCATATTTTAAGTGTATTATGGTGCACGCAGCTTACTATAAAAAAATACTATTCATAACAAATATTATAATATGGCCAGAAAACCCACACTTACATGTAGATAAATAAAAAACAAGAAATTTTATACAACAAATAAATATATTTTCCATTAAGTTCCATGTATAAATTTTAAAAGTACTTTTTAAATAACATTTATGACAACAATATTCTCAATTACAATATTTTTGAAGTGGAAAAATTTGAAATCACAATGTTCTATAAATATGTATTAATAATATATAGTGTTACAGTTAAGTTAGTTCTTCCGTTAGCCACTATCGAATTTATAAATGTATACGGTATACAATATTTTAAATGTGTACAATTTATATTAAGTTTTCTATTTTTTTTTATGTACATAAAGATGGTCAGCGCGGCTTCTCGTTCAATATCTCGAACATTTTACTTAGTAGTAAGGAAGTTTATATATACGAGTCTAGTCTAAAGAAAAATCGAATAATGGTCCACATGAAATATTAACTTACACAAATAAGCATTTAGACACGATCACTAACTAACACTTAAGCAGTACAAGAAATAATATTAATATCATACATTAATCTGGCCTTGTGGCTCAGTTGGTAGTGTGTTTACGTGTACCTGCTGAACTGAAAGGTCGTGGGTTCAATCCCCACCCAGGGCAAACATTTGTGTGATGAGCATGGATGTTTGTTCTGTGTCTGGGTGTTTCTATGTATCATATGTATATATTTACAAAAAAAAGTATTTAAGTATTCTATCAGCCATCTAGTTCCATATTACAAGCTTTGCTTAGTTTGGGCTAGATGGTGTTGTGTGAAATGTCCACAAACATTTATTTTTATTTTTTATTTTACTAATACATTTTTAAGTGGGAACGTTTCTCATACGAAAATCAATAGGTTGTAAAAGGCGAAACAAGACATGGATTATCAAAAATATGGAACTTAAAACAGTACAGTTTTAATCAGTATGGTAATGATTTTTGCTCGTTGTTCCTGGGATTGTAGACAATATACCAAGTGACAAGAAAAATAAAGAAAATAATTCCTGTTTTGCTCACGCATATAAATATTTTTCAAGGTATAAATACTTGTTGTCATGCATAAAACAGGTATTACAACTACATTTTTACGCATGTCTAGCTATTTCTTTGAATAATTCCGTATTCCATTACTATTAAATCTTCAAAAATATTGATAGATAAGCATGAATGAGACAAAATTCTACAAAGCCTATAATATTTAAAGGTGTCAATTTCGTATACAGAAATATATTGCATCAGCAAATGAGCAGAAAAGTGATTAAATATGCTTGTACCAATTACAAATTGAAAAATAAATTATTTTTTATGATTTGAATTATGAATATAAAAACAACAGTTTTGATAACTTAGAAGAAAGACAAGAATTGGGTTGTCAAGGAAGGTACAGAGTTACGATGAAATAATTTATTGGCAGCATACAGCAGACAGTAATTTAAAGTATGATAATTATATGTAGACACCTTATTTATATTTGAGAGGCTAATATCCCGCTATTGATTTTGTATAGAAAATGTTTAACCTTAAACTTTATTCCCTAGCCACGAAACCATCGGGAAATTTTCACTCCAAGAATTAAAGATCAAAGAGAAATAAACATATGAGAATGTTCTATGACAAAAGCTACTAATCAATAGCGAGCTGTAATTATACGTACCTAACTATTACAGTTTTCAAATATGTAGTGGATTATATTTACTTTTATGGACTGGTGTCTTTATTAACTGAAACAAACCAAATACAAAATATGTACATAAAATTATTTATTATATCTACACAAAAATCAATCGGAAAACTCTACACTAATTACTTATTGAATTGATTATATTGTGTATTTTAGCGATTTCTGTTTTCACATTTTTAGGTAAATATGTTGTTTCTACATCTAGCACCATAAACTTGGATAAAAAATTAAGTCAATCGCTCCGTTCCATAAGTGCATAAATTCTTGTTGGTTAACTTCAATACAAGTAGAATTTTTGAGGATTTTCAATACAAACGATTAGTAGTAACTATAAGATACTTTTTGTGTAGTAGTTTAGTTAAAACGTGTAGTTTGTATATCGTATTGCTGTAGTTAATAAAGGCCCTTACCCATTAAAAGAAAAACTGTAAGATAATAATCTTAATTCTACAATTACAGTTTGCTAGTTAGAATCAGATTGAAAGGTCAGTACGATACATGTCATGACAAAAAAAAAAACAACTAAAAAGCGATAGTCAGCCTCTGAGAGTCAGTTTCGTGGCACGATTAAAGCTCGCAGCTATCTCTCTCGCGCATCACAACATTTTTAAACATATAAAATCATTGAGTAGGGATATTAGAAAAGTAAGAGCTAACTTTGTTTATTTAGAGAGGAGAAACATAAAAAAAAAGTTTTAATCAGATATACTGGCGACGGAATTACAAAAAAAAAAAAAAAAAATATTCTTATTCCTCAATTTAAAAGATATCGACGAAAACCTTCTAAATATTTCTCCTGTCAAAATAAACAAAATCAGCTCTCACTTTTCTAATGAGAAAAGTGAAAGCTGAAAGGAGAAATTCAATGATTTTCTCCAATTCAATGATTTTATATGTTTAAAAAGGTTGTGATGCGCGAGAGAGACAGCTGCGCGCGTTGAGCGAATCCTTAAAGTCAGTAAAAGCAGAGAAAATTTAGCTGTTACATAATTCATAATGTTGACAAATTAGTGTCTCCATACCTCTACTTAGGTCGTGAGTATTCTGGGAAATCAATTAAGTCTAAGCACGTTTTCGACTACATAATTTTGTTTTCTGAGTGTTGGTGTCTGTACTAAAATGTTTTTCATGTTCATTCATGGCGTATTCCACTCATTTATGCACCTTATATTTTCTCTTATGTGTTATAAGTTTTAATGTTTCTGACTGTTAATAAGATAGCTTAGTTCCAAGTTACGTTTCGTTGTGTATGAATTTTGGATATAAAAACTTGTAGCAGATGTAGCGCTCGTAATGGTTTGTAGCTCGTAGCGTTCGTAGCGCGTAGGCACTTGCATAAAGACCGTTACAGACGACGAAGATACTATAACATTTATTTTATTGCTAGATATAATTAAGCTCTGAAGTATGTGTTCTGTACGTTTTGTAATACAAATAATTATGACAAAAAAAAATATTACAGGATTTCGTGTAGTTACATTGAATATTAAAAAATAACAGCATTTGATGTTTCATAGTTTTGTAAGAGATATGCTTTTGTAATAATAATATATTTTTTCTTTGCTTTTACTGAAAAAAAAGTTAATAAACTAATGTAATTAATAATAATTATTAATAAGTTCAACAATAAAGTAATTATATTTAATAAAATATACAAAGTTATTTTATAAAAGAATCACACACAAAAATATATAAATGTAATGAAGATAATTAAAAAACGAAAAACAAATGTCTTTTCAAGTTATACAGTCAATTAGGACCAGAAATAAATAATTATACATTATAACACTACGCCACCAAAGCTGTTAGACTAGCCTTACCTTAGCACTAGTAGCACTATTTACTCCAAAGCGTATACATTCAAAACCTGCACTATCAAAAATTTTGCAAGATTAGGGAACATTCTTATATTAGGACTGATTTAGGATTGTGCGTTTTAGTTTATTTATTTTTCAGTAACTGCGGATCTCAATATTCTCACAAAACCAGTTAACTCCCACTAATATGTTACTAAGAAAATTTGTAAATTGTTTGTTTGCAAAAAAAAAAAACTGAGCAGGTGCTCAAATATTTTCAAAATATTTTGGTTAAACGTCGCAAGTTATTCAACATGGTGATATAAGACCAGTATACGAGACTGACCAGTATACGAGACTGACCAGTATACAAGACGGGTACGCTGCCAACCGGTAATGGGTACGAAACGAACGTTTGGATTATATTTAGAATTGGGTTAATCTGTGTACTTTTACATATATTAGTTAAGGAAGTTAAAGTTTGTGTATGGTTTTGTTGTAAGTAATTAATATATGTATTAATTGTTATTTTTACAATAGAGTACTAGTCCTATGATAAAAAAATATTATAAAATTGATGCATCGTATGACATTGATAAGATGCAAGCAACCGTTAGTGAAGTAGCAAGAGAAATTTGGTTTTGTAAATACTAAAGTTTTAGTACAGTTAATGTTCTGTACATTAACTGTACTAAACCTTGAGTATTCATTTATATTATATAATCAACCGGAAAACACTACAGAAACAGAACATTGAGATCCACCGTAATATAATGACTAAGGTTAAAATTGTGATGGAATATATTATATATTATATGTCTCATACAAGTGGCGGGAAGACGCTGGATGCAAGCCGCTTGCAATCGGTCTTTTTGGAAATCCATGGAGGAGGCCTATGTCCAGCAGTGGACTTCTTATGGCTGAGATGATGATGATGATGATGATGATATTATATGAAATAAAATAATCACAATCTCTACAATATCATGTAAATAAGTATTAGGAATTCTCTGGACTTTATTGATTTAGTTTATTTCCGCTTTAATATCGTCATGCAAACAAATGAGTAGATGTGGAAATATACTAAATATATTCATTTTACAATAATATATGTTAGATAATATATGTATAGAACATTTAGTATATTTCCGCATCCATCCATTTGATTACTTCATGTACTGAATCATTATGTAAAATGTAAACCGTTTTACTTATAAACGCATCTTAAAATCTTATTCACTGACCGTCTTACTTATACACGCATGTTAAAATCTTATTCACTGAATAAAGGCTTATCACTTTCTGTCAGACGTCAACTGTCACGCGCGAAAACGGAACAAACACTGTTTAACTAAAATGCATCTATTCAGCGTTTATAAGCAAGACGGAACATGGTTTGTTATTTAGTTTTTTTTTTTTTTATTTCCTCTACAATATCAAAATGTAACTAGCGGATGGAACCGGAAATAAACTAAATATTCAAGTCAGATTACGTTTTGTTCATGAATGTCCGCAAAGTGACGTCTGATTCAATAGACTATCAAAATATTATACATTTAATAAAATATGTAGTAGTTGTAACGACAATATTAATTTAATAATAATACAATTATGGAAGGGCAACAACATCAATAACACGAGCTAAATATTACATATATTAAAATAAACATTATTTTTCTTTGGAAGTAATGCTAATTATACTAATAATTAGAATATAAAGAACTTTTTAAGTTCTTTTTAAAATATACAACGACAATAAAATCATATACTTTTAATTGTAAAACATATTTTAAACACTTACACATCTATTCTGATTTGCAATACGAAATTTTATAAATCAATTATTAATATAAATTAATAACTATTTACAACGAAACAAAATCGTTATTTCTTAGTAAATTTAATTAAATACTTGAAGTAATGGAAGTATTGGCACATTTGAACAATATTATAATAACATAATATACTTACCTAAAAATTATTATTACAAACCTATTTTATTATTTTTTTCATTCTTTCAGTATTTGATAAGACAATAATTATAATCCAGTAAATATATTTCATATTAAAAACGCACAAGAAAATGTTACTCTCAATTCAAAGAACTATATATATATATATAAAACGATCTAAATATATATATATATATATATATAAAATATCGACAATCACTACATCAAAATGGCATGGAAAATAAATAAATCTTTGTGTAAACAGATCCATGACAAATAAATATTTTTTAGCATAATAGTGGTCTAACACAGCAAATACAGGTAACTAGCTATTTGGCGATGTTGTATATGTTACAACCAACTAGCTTAGTTCAATTTCAATTAACAGCAGAAACTTTTTATTAAACGACGCCGGTCAACTGACTTCCTTAATACAGCCGTAGCGTCTAATACAATATTTAATTAACTGGTTGGTCAGTGCTTAGGTAATCCATAGCAAAGGCTAGGCTGTTAATTTAACGGCTTATTAAGCTAGTTAGCTGCGCCATATAAAAAACGAATCTGCTATTACTATTTCTAGTTAGTCTGGGTTCGTAAAAAATATTTCGAATTATTATAAATATTTTAGTAAGACGTTAGATGATGTATTAGAAGATCACCATAAGGTTAATATTTTTACATTAACATCAGTCTATTTCCATGAAAAAGACTCATTGGCATAACGTTTTTTTTTATAAAACGTGGAATTGAATAACGCTCCGATTCAGTAGTTCTACTGAGTAGTGCATCTGGTAGTACAAATGATACAACATAGTATCTCTAGCACAACCAGTCGATTTATTTCCGCTTCAATATCTCGCTCAGTGTCCAAAATATAATAATGTATGTCAACAAAACTTGTTATTTAGGTGAATACCATAGACTTCTATAGATATCCCAAGTGTATGTACGTAGCGTGTCAACAGTAAGATAAAAAAATCACTGTTGACGACCTAAGACTCAACTATTTACTAGCGTACAAGCGCGCGGATGCATTAGGTTAAATAGATTTCGCGCGGATGGAACATTCCATCACTAAATCGTTTGTGTGATGTCACGGTCGACACCAAAAATGTGGCACACAAGGTTTTCATATAAATGAAGTCGCATGCTTCATCTACTATGTCTGTTAAGTGGTGAATGCAATTTTCGTATCACGTTGAACCAACATTTTTGATTACAGATTAATTTTATATTATATTTTCAGATTGATTAGGTACTTACAACATTACGTATACGTGTTTTGATTTCATGCTGTTGTTGTTAGTGTTAAATTTGTTGTTTAAATATACCTCACATTTAAACAACGAATTCAACATCAACTAGTACCTATACCTACTTACGGTTTATTTGAAGCGGAAATAAACGAAATATTCAAGTGTAATTACGTGTCGAAAATAAACTTGAACGAAGTGAATAAAATAAACAGATTTTATTTGTTTAACATTCACTCCATTACCTATCTCAAATTACACGCATATAAAAAGCGTAATTAAATAGGTTTACCTAAAATTTATATATTACATAAATATTCCTTTTAGGTACACAGTTACGTTAAATAACATGTTATGTTTAACGAAAAATACTAAAGGGCTTAACTCAGCACTTAATTTTTATAAAAATATAACAGAAATTTCAATGTTAGCCGCATGATTTGATTTATAGCCAAATAAAATTATACTGACAACAGTTATATAAGATTAGGCTCTTCATAGTTCTATTATTTAATCTGTGGTACTGGGTTAAGTCCTTTTACGCTTGTTTGGTACTAATATAATTTTATGGACGTCTTAGCTTGATGATCGTGAAAGAACTAAATCATTTGCTGAATTTAATCTTCTAATGAAATTTTATTACATTGGCAAATGACGTCTATCGCTAATGTCCACGTAATGTATCACTGTGATAATGAAAATGAACAGTAATCACAATAAGCTAATGTTGACCCTGTGTCAGTCGCCGACTGCGGCCGAGGCGGGCAGCCTCGGGATCAATTTCTATCTACGTAATTTAGAATCTACGCTCTACGCACGTAGTCGATTTAGGCACTGCCTATACCTACCTAAACGTCGTTGAATTACACGACTCTCACTATCTACTCACCTATCTAATTAAAGGTATATTACGAGCTCCAATACGAAATTTGGCAGTTACGTTTCGAGGATAAGACTAATCAGAACAATGTACAGGGAAAAATTCGATTGCACCGTCTCTATACTAAGTTTGGGCGAGTCCACTAAGCTAGGTCTACACGAGTATCGATAGCAGTCACGCCGCCGCCTGCGACGACGGGTCCGGCGAGCGCTGGAGCGGGCGAGTCGAGTGCGCGTCCGCTCCGAGGAGTCGCGGCGAGGACGGGCCGCGGGGGCGCGCGCCCCGCCGCCGGGAAGGCACAAGGAGGAGCGGGGGGACGCGGCGGCGGCTGCGGCGCAGCGGCAGCGAGGCCGGCGCCGCCGCGCGCAGTCAGAGCGGGAAACAACGCGGCGAGCGGCGGGGCTCGCTCGCCCCGCGTCGTCGCCGCACCACTGTGCTCGAGCGCACGCTGCTCGCGTCACCCTCGCTGGCGCCGCTGCGGCCCCCGCCGCCGCACAGCCGCTCTGGCTCTATCGGCTCTAGCTTATGCATCGACGGTCGACTGGAGAGTCTCGCGCTGCCCGCCGCCGGCGTGGATGCGGCGCGTTCAGGTGATTCGTCATCATTCAATTCGATGCGTCCCAGTCGTAGGGCTAGCACGTACTCTTCTCGTTCGATGACACTCGGAGGCTCCTCCTCGATAACCGTGGTGTCGGCGAAAGTAGAGTCTGCCGCCGCCGATTCTGCTCGAGGTGATTCAGTAATTCCCAGAACGGAACCTTTCGTATCACCCGACGAAGGTGACGCATCTGGTGCGCTGCGTTTCGGTGTAGTGAATACCGAGTCGGAGGCCCAGCTACGAGATTCTGAGTTCTGTCGCAGCGTCTCGTCCACGCTCCTCTGTGAAGTCCGACGGCTGTTCCGCGGACTCTCATCGTCTATAGCGCGAAAGTCGAGAGTGCTCAGGTCCACAGGACCGGCTCGACGTCGAGAGCTATCTCGTCTAAACGATGGCCGATGCGATGAAAATGCAGCATCGTATAGTTCACAGATGCTGGTTCGATCCGAATGAGGCTCCTCGTAAAGCGTTAAATTCCGAGTTTCCGTAGCGTCAGAGGGAGTTTCGTCGCGGTTCGATGTTACTTCGCTATGCTCGGATATGTCGAACGTGAAACGCCTGTCGAAACGGTCAGGGCTGAGCAACGGAGCTGATCTGGAGCAATCTTCTTGACGTTCGACATCTTCCGTTTCGAGCGGTAACGGACGTAGCGTCGAACGCCGCGGGGAAGTGTCTTCAGAGTCTGTGGAGCGGTCGGATCGCTGCGTGTGGCAATCATGTCGGCGGCCCAGCATCGGCTGTGAGCTGCACGGTGCGCGCCGACAGCAGGGGCGCTCGTGTCTCACGTCTGACCCGCTGCTGCCTGTCGACTTAGAATGCGGTGGTCGCCTCCTTCGGTCGTCGTCGCGACCGTACAGCGATGTGAATTCTTCAGAGCAAAACTTTTCGAAAAGCTCCTGGGAGCTGAGCCTTGTCGAACCGGTGGCATTGTAGAACGCTTCCGTAGGTGAACGTTCGGCCCGCTCGTACAGCGCACTAGAACTCGCTCTTTTAGATTTGTCCATGAGTCCGAACTTGTATATACGAGGCAGGCGACGCTCGAAAACTCCCTGCGAGTGTGCGCGAGCGGGACCCGCCCGGGGCGGGTGGTAGTCGCGGCCTTCGAGCGCACGGTCCGAGGAGCCGGCGCGCGCGGGCGGCTCCGGTGGGGCCCGCTCGAAGAACATCGGAGAGGAGACGAGCTCCGGTTCATAGTCGTCATCGTCATCGTCGTCGGGAGCCTCGCCGGAGGGGCCAGAGTGCTCGAGCGAGGAGCGCACGCAGTCGCATTCCTCGTGCTCGTCGCTCGCGTCGCCTTCGTCGAAAGAGGGCGCGCGGGGCCCTCGGCCAAACGCGCGCCGGCGCTCGTCCGCGGCGGCGTCCTCGTCCTCGAGCCGGATGGAGCGGCGCAGCGGCGGGCGGTCGCGTCGGGGCCGGCGCGGCGCCTCCACGGTGGCGGCGTGCGGCAGCGGCGGCCGCGGCGCCGTCGGCAGCAGCCGGTCGAGCGAGAAGCCACGCCGCGGCGCGCGCCCTGGCCGCCGCCGCTCGCCGCCCGCCGGGCTGCTCTCCTCCGGCGGCGTGGTGGGCAGCGCCGCGCCGCGACCGAACTCGATGAACCAGAGCTCGTCCTTCAGTTCGCACTCTCACTTCTTTTCGTTCATATCCTTATTTAAGTAATGCAGCACGTAATGGAGGACGAGATCGTAGCAGTACTTGTACTCGGTCTGTAGAATAAAAAATATTCAGTGAGTAGATCAAATTTTAAAATTATGCCCATTTTCGTAACTGAACCTCACCATGTTCTCCACTAGCTGCGGTCGATGTCGACGTACAGTCTTCACCGCTTGAAAAACGTCTACTTCGCCATGCTGGATGACTTGTTCTATGCAGGCATTTGCAGCACAGTAAACTCCAGCACGACTTCGGCCATCACTAGAAGATCATTTTATATTTAGTAAAACATGTAAACATAAAAAAACAATACAAGAATGTATGTTACGAAAACTTACGGAGACACAACGCAGACAGGGCCATAGTCAGTGCGCTGTCGCCACCGCTCAACCATGTTCATGAGCTCTACTAGGGAGTTGGTCGAGGAAGGCACCTTGTGGCCCATCGGCCAGCACGTCAGTTGGAACAGCTGCACCGTTTTTGTTGGCGCTTTCACACCCGCCATCAACTCCGTCAGGGAAATAATCTGGAATCATGACAAGCAATCAGTACTAAGCAAACTTCCTCTTTTGGTATCAGCGATTCGATTTTTTCTAAATAAGTTTTGTCCTATAAGGTTCACTGAAACAACAACTGCATTTACCTTTCATAGGTAGATGTTAGAACAGTGCATGGGCACAATAGCCAATAATTCTTAGTCTGTGAGGTGGTACAGGTGTACTTCTGAAGCCTTAGCCCCAAGTGTTAGCCCCATTTACACAATCTGTCTGCAACGTCCAACTTGTTCTCGGAGACGATTTATAGAATTCCAATTTGGACATTGCAAATCACTATTACAGACACAGCACAGTACTCTAGTGATAGGTTTTCCTCTGAGGTAACAACGTCAGGAGGACCTTGGTATTCTGGTGGTACTTTTTAAAATGAAAGCGGTTATGGTTTGATATAATCAGCTGTAATTTTGTTTTTTCCCGACAATTTATTCTCTGAGAGATCGTATTAGGAACGAAATTATTCGTTGCAGGATTAGTCATCGACATAGCACAGCATATGCGTAAGCAGGTCGAAGTGACGTACATCGGACGTGAAACAGATAACCTTTACGGTAAAAGCGTTTTGGAGTGGAATCCTATGTAGATAATACAAGTATGTATAATAGGAGAAAATAGAAAAGCAGTTTATCCAGTCTTTGCAAGATATGTATTATTATTATTACAAAAAAAATATAGCATATGACACTCAGGAAGTGAAGACCAAACCTGAAGGCTGTAACCTGTCTTAGAAACATACGAGTACATACATACATACGTACAAATATAAATACACTAGAAAAACATAACCCTCCTTCTTACGCAGTCGGGTAAAAATAGACTAAGGTTTGTTACCTTTTTGCTGATCCTAAATATCCAAGTCTTGATGTTTGTGTAGTGGTTGTGTGAAACGTGGTCTATCGTGAATACTGGTCCATATTTCTTAGAATGGCGTCCTTCTGGCCAAAATGGAGGAAATTGTTGCTGGAAAGCAAAATTAATGAGGTTATAAGCTGTTTAAACGTTTAAAATTCGTTTTACATCAGCCGAGCTTGTATATAAACTGCCCCAAAAATAGGTTTATACCTTTTTATCATTTTGAGAAGGGACAAGAATTGACAAGATCATAATCGACAACGCTGGGTAAATGCGAGTTGGTAAATTTCACACCATCTCTGTTTTCTTCAACGCTTAAAGTTTGTGGCAATTAAATGTACGTGGTCCCTAACTATGGGCCTTATAAGGAAACTCAAGGTCACGCAACGAGCTATGGAGAGGGCTATGCTCGGAGTCTCTCTACGAGATCGAATCAGAAATGAAGAGATACGTAGACGTACAAAAGTCACCGATATAGCACAGCGGATTAGCAAGTTGAAGTGGCAGTGGGCAGGACACATAGCACGTAGAACTGATGGCCGATGGGGCCGAAAGGTTCTCGAGTGGAGACCACGTACCGGCAAGCGCAGCGTAGGAAGACCAGCCACGAGATGGACAGATGATCTCATACAAGTGGCGGGAAGACGCTGGATGCAAGCCGCTTCCAATCGGTCTTTTTGGAAATCCATGGAGGAGGCCTATGTCCAGCAGTGGACTTCTTATGGCTGAGATGATGATGATGATGATGAAATGTACGCGCTTAACTTAAAAAAAAAGATTGCGTGACTTGAGATTTGAATCCAGGACCTGGATCAACCAGGATTCTTAGTTCTTCGTATACTACAATGGTGGTAATGATGATCATGCGGCATACGAAAGTAGCGGATAGAAAATCAGATAGTCCCCCAATTAGACTGCCTTAACTTACTTTATTCGTAAAATTGCGTATTTGTAGGAAAATAAGAGTAGTAGTGAGACTTACAGAATTTTTAGGCGGTACACATAATACGACTACTGCAGCGCATTCATAGTCGTATACTAGCGACCAGAATTCTCCCAGGGTTTTGATCAGAGGCCATTCTGTGACTATGTATTCCCGAGGCTTTGTATATCCCTGAAATACAAAGTTTTTTTTTATTATTTTCTTTTATCGAGGCGTTTCTATCAGTATTTTACATAATAAAATTGCCAACTAAGTTGAGATTTTAAGATGCACAATAAGTTTCGAAACTGAAAAAAAGTAATTTGTTGAAGTTTACTTACGTCTACGAACACAGCGTTGATATAGTCTGTAAAACTGTTCCCTTGAAAAGACGTAAGATATGGACGAAAGTTGTCAGCTGAAAGAAAACAAATGCTTTTGAAACACATTTAAATTAATATGAAATAACTTATGGAAAAAGATTATTACAATACTTTCGTCTTATACAAATTATACACCATGTCCAGCCCCCGTATTCCGAACCCATTCGATTTCGGAATCGATTCGATTTGTATATCTCCGTCTCTGACATTTCCATAGAGAATGACAGAGACGGAGATATACAAATCGAATCGATTCCGAAACCGAATGGGTTCAGAATACGGGGCAGATTTTAGCTTAGAAATGGTATCTGAGAAATAAAACAGTCTTCATTTACAACCTATGTTCAAATTAGCCAAGTCTATATTGAATGTTTTTTTTTTCTAAATTATATATTTCATCCTTAACTCACCTTTGGTTACATTTGGTACATTGGTAGTAAAAGAGACAAGTTTCGCATAAAAATAACAAGTAAATAATACTTACGAGGCACGACTAAAACGTCCCTATTTTTCTCCCTATTGTCTCCCCTGTGCCCCCCTGCACAGTCTCCTATCGTGAACCGGGGTGTTTGTTTACAGATCTGCTGGTATTCTTTCTGGTACTCATTAAGCTTAGAGACGGGGTCTCGTTGAGATTTCTGCTTCAGTCTTTGAGACAGTTCTGAGACTGGGAACCAGGAAATTCCACAAACGACGTGTTCTTCTAATGTATCGTAGACGAATTTGTATTGCTCCTAAAAAATTGGTAACAATATAAAACTCACTTTTTTCGTAAAAAAAAGATAGGAAGTTCTTATGAAATATTTTAAATACAATACCTCGTTCTCTATAAGGCCTTTCCGTGATTGCCGAAGCTTCTTCAAGAATCCAAACACATCAAAGCAGTCTTCTTCTTCAGCCAGTTCCAGATTTGCATCAATGGCTAAGTATACTCCTGACCTGCCTCCACCATCACTGGAAACATATGGCCACAACTGAGGAAGCATTTCTACTGCATAGTTTCTACTAAAAATATACAGCTTGCATTTTAATCAATTAAAGATGCTCCCGAGGGTAACGTGTAAAAATGTATCAATGTATAAAGTAATAACAAATGATCAATTAAGATTATTCGTTACAATCTAATGTAACGAATGATCTCAACCATTACAATTATAATTATATTAACAAGAAATTCTACGAAAATATTGTTGATATTGTTCAGAACTCAGGCGAATTCGCATGTGAATTCCTTTCGAGCGATTCAAAAATCGCATCCCTGGCCTACACGCAGTCTTACTTTTATATATATTTTTTTAATTATTGTCCCACTGCCGGGCAAATGTCTCCCCCAAATCGTTCCATTCCTGTCGGTCCCCGGCAAACATCTCCCTGTCCTTCTTAATCCTTCTAAGTTTTATCATAGTAAATATAATTTCATATTCGGTCAAATATTCTTATACAGTGTTATTAGAGCACACTGAGCTGATTGGGTATATAAGATATATACTATCTTGCATCAAGTCGAGAGAAAGTCAATATAATATCATTAAATTGACTTTGGGATTGCTAAAGTGTGGAATTCGCTTCCTGAATAGGTCTTCTCCTACAGATATAGTCTGGGTGTCTTTAAATCACGAGTGAATTGGTTTCTTCTGGGTAGCACGCACGAAAAAACCGTACAAAAAATATGTACGTTATTATAAATAACTTTAACTACAGACACAATCCTTGAACCCCGAAAAAAAAAACATCTCACAATCATTTTTCCAGGGGGCCAACGAACTATCAAGATCTCATTTAATTTTTTCGCAAGTTTTTGTTTGTGTTCTTGTTAAAAATTGTTCATAAAGATTGCGTTGACCTCTTCTCGACTTACTATAAAACTCTAATAATCCAGTATATAGCAATAAATTAATTAATTTAGATAAGAATAAATCAGCTGTTCCAAACATTTCATAACAGGTCAATGAATCCTTTACTATGGAACAGCTGATTTCTTTTATGATGTTTGAGAAATCGTGGAACAAAAGTCATTTGCGATAAAATTCGAACGATTCAAAAATTGAGCCCCAGAGAGCGAGATGTTATTCTTACTTGCAGTGTACGATCATAGGCCCCGCCGCCGGGTTGGTGGCCAGCCGTCTCCCCACCACGGCCCGGACTCGTCTCCGGAACTCCAGCAGCGCGTTGCTGAACGGACACGTGTGAGAGTGCCACTGCGTATAGTGGAACTGGAGGATGAACCTTTCTTCTACCACCACCTTTAGATAATTATAAATGTAGTTTATTGTGATTGGCGATGCGAACAAAGGTCAACTGAGAAAAATTATTAACTAAGCAAAAAAGCATTTTTGATTTAAGCAAAAAATACTGTTTGAAAGTTTCAAGAACCCCACGTGACACCTCCATGGCCAAAATGGTAAAGGCTCCCAGGTACAGATCGGGATAATGCAGGTTCAAGTCCTGTCGGATATGTGTAATTTTTGAATCGTCTATAAATTTGTGGAATATTTTAATTAATTTGACCGGATGTTTGTGCGTTCACATGTTGGTTACTCGCGTACAGGTCGTACTTTTCAACCAGTATTGACGGAACTTTTGTTTTTGATTTTTTTTTATTGGTATTTATCGACTATATATCAATAAGGACCTTATTTCTCCACAACCTCGTACCAAACTATTGTTGAAAAAAAAAACTTACTAGTAATACTTACTTACAAAATACTAATATATTATTTACTACTAGTTCTGAACAGTAGACACTGTTCAGAACTACTAGTAAATAATTTAGAAATTTTGCCACTTTTACAGCTTTTTTTTCAATTTTCCAAACAATTACGGCATTACCGAAAAACGTTACTTAACTTTGATCGTCGTTTTAAGTGTCAGCGAGAAGTTGACAAAATATGTTAAGCATTGCTTAAAGTTAAGTAACGTTTTTCGGTAAGGCAGTTAATTATTAAATATAATTTGTCAGAATAGAGTACAAAATAAATAAATGGACCCAACCAATGAACTATCAAATTATTTTGAAAAATTTACTACCGCAGTACTTTGACAAGGTATAGTTTAGGGCTTTGACAAGATATATTTAATAATTCATTAGACTTGTACGTACATCTTTCTCAGTCTTGTAAAGCCTGAAGGTCCGTATGTGGAAGTTGGCCAGCTCTTCTTCCTGAACGATGCCTACGCTGATGTCTCCGTACGTCTCGTCTTTTTCTTTATTTGGAGGCCAGTACTGGACGCACATCACCTGGTTCCAAAAAAAAACAATGTTATTTGAAAAAAAGGAAACATCGAGCTCAAGAAAAAGTCATAGTTTCTTGGTAGAAGCTATCATATTTAATAACCAAATCGACCAACCAAAGCGTAAAAACCAAAGCGTATTATTTTTAATGCAATTTTCTCTCTCTTTCATTACTGCTTAACTTCGTAACGCCCATTTTTAAGATTTAATAGAAGTATTACGTCTACGTGGATCTCTGTACACCAATCAAGTAAAGCCTAATTAAACGACCAGCTTAAAGAGAAATGTGAACCGCAATTTGCAAATGGCGGTGCGAATGAACCCACAGAAGGTAACAGAAAGTAAGGAAGTCCGGTGGTGACAACAAGCCATGAATTTAATTAAAAGAAAAATACGAGACATTGTAGACCGGCTTCCAATCTCTTCCTCGGAAAATAAGGTTGTATTTCCAGTGGTAATTCTACTCCAGTCATTACTGCAGGAAAGTTATGCAGGCAGTAAACTTGCGTGGAATGTTCCATTGAACGCTTAGTTTGTTTAGATTTTTAATTAAGTAGCTTTTTAAAACGTAAATAAGTTAAATTAGATATACATATTTAGTTACGACAAGAAAATGTTTTTTTTTCTTTTTCCAGTAACGTTTAACGTTAGCGATGTCAATAATACCGCAAAATATTTTGACATAATTTTGATATAGATTTCACATCTACATTATTGAATATAAAATGACTGAATGTACTTACGACAAGGATCTCAACAATAATCTCATGTTAAAATCTAACTATTGTTACTTTCTGTTTTTGTCTGTTTGTGTTAGGAAAAAAAATGAACAAGAATCACACAAAATTCCATAAAAAAATAGAATTTATCTTTTTCACATTGTTTTTTTTTAGTTTAGTGGATAATATCATAATGACAAGATACATAATACACGTGGAATGCAATAAACTCGAGATTCTTTATTTAGTTACAGATTTACTGTAAGAACATTCTGTCACTTTATAATAATATTAGGTACCTTTCAAAAATTCCAAAAATGTTGTGCGTACGAGATAGATAAGGCTAGGAGCCTACTCATAATGTGACTTGGGTAACTTAGTATTTTTTTTTATCAGCCCTGTTTATACAAACTGTCCCACTGATGGCATCTTCTCATTGTGAGAAGGGTTAGGCCATAGTCTGCCACGCTGGCCAAGTGCGGGTTGACAGACTTCACACATCTTCAAGATCATTGAGAACTCTCAGACATGTAGGTTTCCTCACGATGTTTTCCTTCACCGTTTGAAGTTGCCGGCAATCAACAATACTCACATAACTTCGAAAAGACAGAGGTGCGTGCCGCGGGATTCGAACCTAGGACCTGCGGATCGCAAGTCAGACGGTCTCCCGACTAGGCTGCCGGAACTTAGTATACATTTTCCATATCCATAGATTAGTGCCTAGGTTACATAATGTAATAAATCTGACATTTAATGCTAAGGAAAAATATAGTCAAAGTTCCAAGCACATAAAATATAGATTTTTCCTCCATTGCTCGCCCCAATTGAATAAAATTCCCTGATAGTTCCTTAAAAGGTCAGAATCGGTATTGACTTAACGAATTTATGTGGAAGTGGGGAGCGAGAAGCCGGGATGTGCGATTCACTCTCACGGATTTTGTATTTTCTCAGAATAAACTTGTAAATGCTAATGGAATAAGCTGGCATGTCAACAGGTCATGTTTTTCGCATAAATAAGTATGTGTTCATCATCATTATCTCAGGTACAGGAAGTCCACTATTGAGTATAGCCATGGATTTCTAAAAAGAAAAATAAAATATAATATATGAAAGATGGTTTTGGATAATTTTATAACCATTTTTTTGGCATATGTCAGTTTGCGGAGCTTGGCGGTGTGATTGTCAGTAGAGACAAGTAAGCGTTCAAATTGCAATTGCATCACGAGCGAGCGGTAATCAGACTACACCCATAACTTCATACGTGTGTGTGTGTTATATACAGGCGTCAACTTGCGTGTGTATCACTGATTAGCGCGTCTTTGTATGGAGTGTGCAACGTGTGTCCGAACCGCAATATTAGGGTTCCGTACCTAAAGGGTAAAACGGGACCCGCTGTCCCGGTACTGAGACGCTGTACTGAGACTTCGCTGTCTGTCCGTCCGTCCCTCTGTCACCAAGCTGTATCTCATGAACCATGATAGTTAGAGAGTTGAAATTTTCACAGATGATGTATTTCTGTTGCCGCTATAACAAAAAATACAAAAAAATAGAATAAAACAAATATTTAAGGGGGCTCCCATACAACAAACGTGATTTTTTTGCTCGTTTTTGCTCGATTTTGATAACGACAACAGGTAGACGCTTAAAATATTCACAGAATATTGAGTTATATTATTCACTTTAAAAATAAATAAATATATTAAATTAATATTTAAGGGGCTTCCATACAATAGACATGTTTTTTTTTTGCCGTTTTTATAGATAACGGTGCCGATGCCGATTATAGTGATAATGCCGATATAGCCGATAATGCCGATTATAGGTACGGAACCCTTCGTATGCGAGTCCGACTCGCACTTGGCCGGATTTTTATGTACAACACACGGCTTCACATCAGTAGTATCATTGAATAGTACCATCAATGGCACTACTGACACAACTATGCATCATTAGTACCATTAAAACAATTCAAACCTCTATTATAATCTATATGGATTCTAGTTATCTAATACAAAAGTCAGTGAACTTCCATCTGCAGGTCGCTATCGGTCTATATGTCGTATTATCGGTCTATAGGTCGGTCGACCTCGTACAGGACGCCTTTATTCCGGGGGACGGTACCAAGTCCCATTTGTGTGCTTCGTCGCAATTACTACGATTGCTTACTGCAGAGGTAAACATGAAAAAGGTAGCGGGTAGGAATAATTTCACGCGAGACGTCCGTTGCGAATGACCAATTTCTTTATTCCGATATGAAAATGGAACGGGTGCAGCTTGTCCGTATATTAGTGTTGTGTTGTCATTTTTGTATTTGGTAATTTGCAAATTACAATACGGTCATTTGAGAATTGCAATGTGGTAACTTGAGCATCTGGTATTTTGAGAATTAAGTAAGGTGTTCATTTGAGTATTTAGTAATTTAAAATTGTAATAATATTACTATTTTTAACACCATATTATGGTACCCAATATAAGCATCTGACATTTTGATAATTTTAAGAAGACCATTTAATTTAAAGTATCTGAAAATATGCAAACGTAATGCGGTCGTAATCATTTAATTATTTAAGTAACAGATTAATTTAGAATTGTAATTAAAATTGTAAAATGTTATTGATAACCTAGTCCTTACCGTATTGAGGATACAGTAAAGTGCAAGCTGGTAATTTGTGTACCTAGTTCGTCAAAATGGTATACAAAACACACGTGGCTCAAAACGGTGAAATCATTACTTCGCTCTAGTGATACAAAGTCAAACGCAAGCCCGTTCAATGTAAAAACATTTTTTTTCCAGTAATCAACAGCTTTTACCATCTTTAATTATACAAAATAAACAATATCATTGCACCATTTTTTCTTAATAGGTAGGTTTACGCTTAAAAGTCAACTTGCATAGAAGAAATTATTTTACTAGCGAAGCACTTAGATTATATTTTTAGAAAAGATCCACAACACTTAGTACACACTGTATAATTTAGCAGTACGCACTTTCTTTTCTTTCTAAGGTTCTGGAAGAGATCGCTATTAGCACCAGGCCCGCCAGTTGTTACACTAGTTCTTAAAGAATGTAAATTTTATGGTGTGTACAATAAAGTGTTTATTTATCTACAATTAGATAACAAGTTGTAATTTGTAGTTGCGTTGTGAGTACCTACAGTACAATAAACAGTTATGTCTTCCATAAATAAATATATGTCTATGTCTATATAAAGCTTTTTAGCCCCGCTGAAAATACCTAAATCTTATTAGATACCACCAGTGTAGTGTAGGACTAGCAATGAAATAGGAAACCTATGGAAATGAAACGTCAACAAAAAATTCGTGCCACTGTGACGTCATCTGGCCGCTAAACATGGCGGTTTTAGTGCATATGGCGTTACAGTGCCATCTGCCCATCTCTAGCATGCTAAATTTTATCGTCGTTTCGTATGTTGCCGTCTCGCTCGCACTTGCTTATATGCCGGAAAGGGATGGAAGCTTTATGCTTTACTTTTTGACAAGACAAGTACCGGCTGAACTGACTGACAATGACATTTGGTGCGCTAAACATGGCGGATTTTCGGCCTCATTAGGTATTTACGTATATTCATGTTACACTTTATGTACGCACTGAAATACTGTTATATTGTTTTCCTGCGAGTTACAGTGCTGAGTAAGAACGAGATAGATATATGTTTATGTGTGTGCCTTCAAAATGGATGCTATTTATATAAGCAATTGTACGTATAGAACAATATGTCGCGTCCCTATTATATAGGTCAATGAGGACTAGTCATAACTCATTTTCACCTAAATGTACTGGGAAATAGAGACAAATTGGCGCCAAAGAAACGGTGAAATTGAATTTTCGCAAATGGCACTCACAACATTAGGGTGGGATAATGCGAATCACGAATTCTAACGTAATGATTATGGCAATACTTCACTCATGCTTATATGAGTATGTAGAGAAATGGGCTTGTCTTTTATATCCGACTACCAGAGAAGAGGGGTAAGGTTTTATGGTTATATATACCTACTTTTTTTACATTGGTTCGATTAAAATCATTGTGGCTTTGTTCGCGCCGCCATTTGTAAACAGAGATAAGAGGTCATATTTCTCTTTAAGCTGGTTGTTTCATTAGGCTTTATTTGATTGAGGTACAAAGATCCACGTAGACATAATGCTTTTATTAAATCTTGAAAATGGATGGTACGAAATTGAGGAGTATTTAAAAGGGAAAAATAAAAATGACTATATCTTTCCGGTAGCCTTTTCAAATTTTGTTATAACCATGAAGTTAAAAAATAAATAAATTGAAAAGCACAAACCGTAGGCACAATCTAAACACAAGTTTGTGAGTTCCTCTTTCACGCTCATACGTCTGAACCGATTTACATGAAATTTGATATGGAGGTAGTACATACCCTGGAATAACACACAGGCTACATTTTATCCCATAAAACATATTTAAATAAATAATAAATATTTTTAAAACTTATATTGAAAGAAGAAGAAAAATACATTTAAATAGAAGAAAAATATAAATGTTCCTATGGGATACTCAAGAGAGTTAAAATGGTGTTCTGAATTATGTGACGCAGTACCAACCGAACGGATATGAATTAAATTTGGTATGAAGGTAGCCTATACTCTGGAGTAGCATATACATTACTTACCCTAATCCTATCCCAATTACCTGAAGACCTATTTACACCACTCGATTTATAAGAGACAGGGTCCCGATAACCGTAGTTACCAAAGAGGCATCCGATAGACAGGGCCCGAGAAATCGGGTAGTGTAATAAGCCTTTAAGCGTAGTGCATTTTCATCGGCGTAGTGGCGTAAAAACGGTGAAAATAATTATGAACAAATGTAGATTCCCCTTCTCCAGGTTTTAAGCTATCTCTGTACCAAATTTTAAAACGATCGGTTCAGTTGTTTGATCGTGAAATGGTAAGAAACAGACAGAGAGAGAGAGAGAGAGAGAGAGAGAGAGAGAGAGAGAGAGACAGAGAGTTATTTTCGCTTTTAGAATACCTATCAGTAAAGATAGATGAAAATGTATTTTGAACAATCTGGTAAAAACAGAAAACTTTATATATCACGCAGCTGGCATAGGATTCTGAGCTGAAATAATAACACACTGTTCTGTTCATAAAGCCAGTAAACTACTTTCCTTGAACTCCCCGCGACCAACCATAATGGATGTTACAGAGGTCTATTTCTCTGGTGTCTGCTCTAAATTGTCTTAGACCGGCAACAAAATTAATAGAAAGAAAAATGTGCCTCGCTCCGGACTCTCCGCGTTGATTAAAACTTCTATGTTTACAACTGAGATAGTATTTCTACGTTTTTTTTCATCAAAGCTTTCCGTAAAAAGGAAATATGACAGAATCGCTTTGAAAAATCTTGATCAGAATTGCTGGTGTTTTAGAAGCAAGTCACGTTCCTGTTGAATGTTAGAGATTATTAAGTTCTTTAACCTCTTATTATAAGCTATTTAAATTTCATTTTTCTTATCCCGCTATAAGCTGGTATCTGCTGATGAAGAACATATGTTCAAGTTAGCGGGTTTTGCATATTTACTATATTTTTCTATGTTCTCTATATAAAGATAACGGTAAATAGAGACAATTTTGTTATAAAAACTAACGTGGTTGTTACACATTTTCATTTTGAACAAACTTCGGAACAGAATTCGGATCAAAAACAGACGTGAGTAACCCGTTTGTTCAAAATAAAGAGACATGGAACAAAATCAAAATATTATATTTAAAAGTATATAAATATTTTATACATAAGTTAGATGTAATGTGTCAGATAAAAGTGACGTCATCTAAGAACGTTTGTTTTGCGAGAAAGAGACTGAGTATCTTTCCTCATAAGTACCCATCAAACATTTAAAAAGTAATTATATATCTCACAAGTTAACTGGTAAATTTAAATTATTATTTTTTCTTTTAAATTAATATTATACCCTAGAGAATGTGGTTATTTATTTGAGCCTTTTGAAGTCGAAACTTTAAGTTCATAGAGATCCAGAGCAAAGAAACATTTCAAAGAACTTTCTTCGCGATTGGTCGACGCAACTTGTAAGTGCTACTTTTCCCAAAGAATAAGATTAACACTGTACAGAGGAAGACGACATCATGAAGGAGAGGCATATGCCCGGAAGTATGACGATGATGGTGCTAACTCAATGGGATGATTTAATTACAGGTTTTCATGCAAGCGAACCACCTGGTGATAAACTTCACAGTATTATTCTAATGCAACTCAAAACTAAGAAGTAGTCAAAAACAATATATAATGCGCATTGCACTCGTCACTCTGTAATGATAGATAGATAGATAGTTAAATAAACTCTTTATTGTTTACACCACTATACTATAACACTAATTAACACGACGTTTACGTCTAATTAGACGTAAACTCTTCCTACACCCATAAATATTCCTGGAAACATTGTTTTTCAATTAGGAATTACAACAGTTTAATCATTAATAGACCTTGGTGGTTGGCGGTCGAATAATAACTAGAGGTATATAAAAAAATATATATTAAGTATATATATATATATATATATATATATTATATGGAAAATGCAAATAAATCCTACCACAACAAAGTATGTTTATAGAATAAAACCCGGATAGTTAATAATAATATTGCACCCGTATATTTTTTTATTATCCATATATGTAAACATTTAGGATAGATGACTCACTTAGGAACAAGACATCTATCCCGCAAACAATTTGATCGTACCTTGCCACGCACAATCGCACAGAAACTATAGTACATACCTACAACACAACCGGGGCAACTATACCCGTGGAGCATCTATCCGTGTGTATTATATTAAATTAAAGAAATGACTGTGATTGACTTGTGGTGTGATTGCCAAAAGATATCACTGACATTTCCAATAACAATCAATTTAAGACTAAGCTGAAACGATGGTTATTTAATAATGTGTTCTATGACTTAAAAGAATTTTTAAACAGAAGTATGACTGGTACTACCTTGTTAAATAGACGATTTCAGAGTTAACTAGTGTTCATAATTTTTTGACTAATTGATTGCAAAGTATTTTCTACATTAAATTAACATTATCTAATTCTATTCATCTGACATTAAATTTAAATTATTATTAATATTGACATCTAGATAAATTAAAAATTTATTGACATAATTATATAGGACATTACTACAGTTTAGAAATCGTTTATGAATATTAAATCATATTAATCAAGCATGTTATAAATTTCTGACAATATTGAATGCCCGATGAGGGTAAGCTGATAATTCTATATAATGCACTATCACCTAGCATGTCTGTATGTATTAGCTATCAATAAATATATCTGAATCTGAATCTGAATCTGAATCAAAAGAGTTGTTACCTTAATGAAATCGAAGGTCTTTGTGAGCATGACGATGGCGGCAGCTCGCTCCTGCCAGATCATGCGCCAGAAGCACTGCACCGTCTCCTCGGTCGGGCCCTGCGTCACTATGTACGCATTGGGCTTTAATATACTCTGTGGACAATAATAACACTTGATCAGCAGGCTTAGACAAGTGGTAAACGTTTCTATTCCCCCAGATCTTTGAATAGTGTTTTTAATATTATTAGTTAACCAATGATCGGGAATGGTCTGTCGCGTTTGTAGCTGCATCGGTTTTATTATTACGCGTCACCATGTTTGTCCGTGGTATCCATATTTATTTATTAGCATTCCACAAGTTTCGATTAGGTGGTAGGTAAGATATTTTAGTTACATTGTGGACCCCGTCGAGCACAGCTAATAGGCAACTGCCAACTAAGTATGGAAGAGGAAAAAACAGTTAACTAAATAATTATAATCTAAAGTAGTTAAATATTTATGGTAAATCGTAATTAGGAAGCAAAATAGTAACTAAGATCTCGATTGTAGTTCTAGTCGAAGTAAATAACGAAATAAGGTCAGCAGCGCAATCAGCGCCAGATTAGTTCTCTTTCTGAACATTCTATTAACAAATAAATATAATAGATGTATCTATAAATATTTATTGTAAGAGAGTACAAAAACAATATGGAATCAATATATAAAATACCTATACATACTAAATATATTATCATAATCTAATAAAATAAAGTCTAATTCTTAACTAATGTAAGGCTGCAAGTCCCACGCATGCAGACCCTGATCTGAGAGTCCCCATCACGCTCGCAGCGTTACCGCGCTGAATAGCCAAGGAAATTTGTTGTACTAGGTACCACCCAGATCTCGGGTCGCGACCTCTTTCTCGCATTCGCCGTCCTAGATCTTGAACAAATTCCCTGGCTTCTGAGCCCCAAGGTCCCGCTGCCTCGAAATAAATTATTTTGGGAGAACAAAAGGCCCTAAATTCTTGAATAAACGTTGGCTAGATTTGGGCTTTGCCATACTAATTACACAGTTTAGTTATTGATATAAAAGCAAAAACGAACTAACTTGGAATCGCTATAAGAGCTCATAGTATACTAACGACTGGATCTTAAATTTCATAGCGTAATTCTTCGTGAATATTTCCGAGGCAATTATTCACGAAGCCAGCATTATTAGCCATGAAACCGCAGAGGTCAATCTGCCTAAATGACCTTCTGGAATCCTGTTGCTGGTCATAAAGCTCAGAACAGTGGCTGGCGTTGGTTATATTAACGCATTTTATGAAGTCATAAAATTTTATGACCTTCATATCTCGGATTATGAAGCAGGCGGATTGAATTCCATTTCTTCGTGTGACCACGTAAAAAATTTGGTGTACCAGTTTGTAAAAGATAAAAGATCATGTGAAATGAAATGAATTTTATAAAAGATAAAAGATTATGTAATAAGTAGGCATATAACTATATTATTAAATGATATTTATCAGGGATAGTAAGCGTGATTGTGACGATCTAAGCATTTTGGTAGAAAGTCAAGGAAATGGAGTGCTGCATGTCGTGTTATGACCAGTTAGAGTCTATTGAAAAATATACGATTCATATCCATAGAAGAATACCATTATGCACACTTATTTAAGGTATTGAATGTTGTTTGGCAGAAGAATGATGAAAATATAATAAATGTTGTGGAAGCTTAAGAAGCACCTACAGCTGGAGTCGTTATGATGGAAAAGGTTTAAAGCAACGCAATAAGAAAATGTTGAGGAGAATTAAAAAGTGACAAAATAGATAAAGCGATGGACACATAAAGATGATGAATTAGAGAAGATTGATGGAATAGATTTACAAAGAGAGCTTAAAGCGCAAGTCGGCAAGAGTTAACGTAGACGAACTTATACAGATCAAGCTGAAGACATTTCAAAGGAAAATCAGATCAAAATACCAAAACACGCAAATGAAATTAGAAGAAGCAAAATGAACACATCAAGATAATTGAATTGAAATTGATAATATATATTTAGTCACCGTTACAGGTTCTCCTCTGTAAAACTGGCATAATTTAGTCATCATCATCATATCAGCCCTGTTTGTACAAACTGTCCCACTGCTGGGAACGGGCCATCTTCTCATTGTGAGAAGGGTTAGGCCATAGTCTGCCACGCTGGCCAAGTACGGGTTGGCAGACTTCACACATCTTCAAGATCATTGAGAACTCTCAGACATATAGGTTTCCTCACGATGTTTTCCTAATAATAATTTGGTATAATTTGGTAAGTAGATGTATTATGTAAAAACATGTAGGACAGTTTTTACTTTATACATATGTACGTACGTGTAATTGTAAGTTATTTTGTCTATGTGAATAATTATATAAATATAAGACTCTCATTTGGCACGTAGGATATATAGCGACACGATTAAGTAAAATAGAAACTAAAACAAGCATTGGCAAAATAGAAATTAAAGTCGATGAAGCTTTTAACTCAAATAAATAAAATCAAGTCAAAATACAGAAAGTTGCATAATTACACAATTCTTTTATTGCCCTGTATTTCTTTGCAAATTTTTATGTTTTCAAGTGCCCAGATTACGAATTTATTCATGAAAGTACTGAATATGCTCTTGTTTTTTTTATGATTTTTACATATCTTATATTGTTGTGTTTCTCGTTTTTCGATTTTTGTAATGTAAAATTAAATAATGATTTAAAAAAAAATTTGCAAATCTTACAAAATCATTAATAATTTCATGAATTGTGAGCATAATTATATCCAAAATCAATCTTATATCTAGGGCAACAAAACCACTGTACAGAAGTGTTATATAACTCATTGCGTTTGTATCACAGCGATATTGTGCCAATAAGTGGACGGTATAGAATATAAGCTGTAAAGCTATAGAAAAAAAAACTCATAAAAATATAAATAAATAATAACAATAATAAATGCCCGAGTAAATGGGCAAAAACTACAGCAATAATTTCCATTATAAATGATACACAACAAGAAATAAGGAAAATATTACAGTTGAATAAAAACGGAGTCTGCAAGTTTACTGCGGAAAAATGAGAGAAAATTGCTGTGAATCTAACACAATGCCAACTGATACTACTTTTGTTTTGTTTACATAGAAAATTGTTCTCTTTTTCTAATAGGAAGACTATTTAATTTTATTAGAAATAAATTTTGATCGAGACTGTTCTTAGCGACGTTTTTTTGTTTAAGTCAAGAAACCCTTAAAGTTTCGCCATGCCCGTTCGAATTTGCCTTATCCAGACTCTTTCTTAGTACTAGAAAGCTGTGATTTGGTATACACAGGATGTTTGGAAAGAGAATTTATTTTTATCTGACTGCGTAAGAAAGAGGGAAAGAGTTATGTTTTTCGATTGTTTGTATTTATGTATGTGGGTATGTAGGTATGTATATATATGTATGTATGTTTCTATATGATCGCCTACTCGTACAGCCTAAACAGCTTGACCGAGTTTGATGAGCGAGGTGTCGTTAGGTTTGTCTTCACTTCCTGAGTGTCATAAGTGTTTTTATTTATTAATAATCATAATACGTCTCTCGCAAATCGAACACAATCCATGTCCTTGTACTGTTGACATTTCGCTTTAATCCGATTAAATCATAGAATTTTAATAATAACATCATTAACAATGAAAAATTACAAAGGCTCGCGACCTCAAAAGATTCGCTCACAAAACTTCCCAAAACATTGTAACGAAATAAAAGTTTCCCGCCTAACTGACTCCGGCATCGCGCATTCTCTTTGTCAATAAAACGGCCAACTTACGCACCTTTTGACTCTGGAACCTTTCGTCGACAATTCGTACAATCATTACGTCGGTACGTGATGCGATCCACGTCTGCGGAACCCTTCGCGAGCGCGTTACAGGATTTTATACAATTGTAAACGCAACGTGAGTACGACGCGTAATGGAAAAGGGTTCTTTATAGAAAACTCGGCGGGAGTCGATTTTCCGAGTTTTGTTGGGCGGCTTTTGTCGGAGACCGCTTTTGGATTGAAGCTCTAAAAAAGGAGTGTGTCAACGAAATTAGATATTGCCTCGTCATGGGTGAGTTTTGAAAAGGTTCTGTATGTTGTCGACGGAACATAATGGAATAGAAAGTAAGGTTTTAGACTTGACTTTGACTTGTGACTTTATTTTTGTTTACGGTTGATTACGTTTTTTTTCTAACTAACCTGATATTAAAAGATGAGTGTGGAATATCCACGATAAAACAATGTCAAAAAGTAATGTGTTTAAAAGATATATTAAACGATAGCCCACACGAAGAGGTAAATTATATTTTGTAATGTAAATCTCCGATTTTACTACATAAGATGCTTAAATATATTATAGATTTTTTAAACTGACCCCAAGCTTCTATTTAACTTCACCTGTACCAGGGTCTAAATGTCAGATATAAAAAAAAAACATGTTAAATTTGATAACGTAAATTGACAATGGTTTGTATTATGACATTGTGCCGATTTGATAATGGAGCCTCGATGTAAGTTCTGGAACTTTGTATTAAAAAGTGCTAAAATATCATGTAAGCTTTGTTGTCTTTGGTATCTTCCATGACAACGAGATTCTGAAGTTGGAGTCGGGAGATTGCCACTGGAACTCCCCGATGGAAACTGCTAAGATTTTGTTTTGTGTCTGTGCTCATTTTTTAGTCACCGTAAGATCTATTACTATTGTATTGCTTTAAAATTGCATTAAACATGCGTTATTTTGCGGAAATTCATATTCAAAACATAACTCGTAACTTCTAACTGAGGTGGGCAGACAACTTAATAGAACGACCTCGAAGAGGTGAAACGCGTATCGATATGAGTATCAGCTCAAAGATATACAAGTTGTGAAAAGTACCAGCTTGGAGCCAACAAAGCAGACAAGAATACTAGGTTGAAGACTTCGAATCGGAAACACACTTGATATTTAATTTAGATATAAGTGTTTAAAAAAATGAATTATTATGTTTTAAAATAAATAAATAAATAAAAAACAGACAAGAGTCCAGCTTGATAACTTCGAAGCATGCAAGAGTTCCAGCTTGAAGACATCGAATCGGAAACACGCCAGATATTTAAATTAGTTTAAAAAGTTTTTTTAGATTATCTAGTTGTATGAAAAATACGTATATGTTTCCCACATTATGCATATTAGTCTTGCCATATATGAAATGGGGTGTTATACAAGTGGCATTCTAATTTTGTGAACACCGGTAGAATAGAAAAGTAAATGTATGGGATTGACATGAGATGTCATGTGACGGCACGTCACTGTTTCTTAGCATTTCAAAGCGTAAGCGTTTTAGTCTAGTAAAAATAAATCCGTTTGTATGGAGCTGATCACATTAAATGCACTTTGAGGGATTTTTTGAAGTTATAATAGGAAAAAACCTAAAAACATAGATTAACAATAATTCCTTGATTTATAAACTAGCTGCGTTCCACGATTTCACCCGCATAGTTATGAAAAACGGTGATGATTGTGATGATGATAAGTAGCTTATGTCCGTCTCCAGGTCCACAGCTAATGTATTTCAAAACACCAGTACATTCATTTAAATAAGAATATTCTTAGATGTATTTTATGTTGTCACAAATCTTTTTTTTACTGGACTATTTGCAGAAATAGAAACATTTGCCACTTGTCTAACTGTACGTCATATTCACATAAAACACTTAAGATCTGCACACCTACACTACTCCCGTTAAAGCAACCCAATTTAACGCCGGCAGTATTCCTGGCATGTGTGCCGGTCTGACACGACCGTGCTTGTAACGTAAAAGGCTCCTCACAAGGTATTATTTATAGAATTCCCTCACCCTCGAGGTATGTTTGAAACTTATGAGTGCTCAACTCGTCTTTTGATGCTGCCAGAATTAAGTACTTTTGCTCGGTTATACGCGTAATTTAATTTTACTCCCATCCTTTCGTTATGTAAGTACTTGTTAGAATGTGTTGTAAGTTTACGTGCTTGGTTGGTTTTCATGTTTATATTACTAAAATAATATCCGTAATTTATTTTTGTGACGTATTTTGTGATGTGGGTCCAAATCTAAATGATGGTTACAAAATAAGCCAAGGTGGTAAAATAAATCTTTATAAATTTTAGCATTAAAAATCCAATTTTATACTATTTTTCCCCGAGATTGGTGAGAAGTTAGGTGTAGCGCCATTTACTGACCGTTTTGATAATATTTGCTAGAAACGATTATATCAGAAAAGAGGTTGTAGACAAAAAAAAGGTTATGCAATCTGGGTTAACAAAAGGAGAATTATGGCTACGAGGCCATTTTGTTGGCCAATTTTTATAATACATATTTGGCAAAAACACGCGATACTCAATTCTTAACATGAATTTAGAATATAAACAGTAAGCCTCGCGAGTACAGAAAATAAGTATTGCTGCAAAAAAGTTACTAATGTTTTCTAAGGCTTTTGCGATTGTTACTCAATGAAAAAAAAAAACCCGTTAAGATTTGTTTAATTTTAATGTATGTCCCAATTCTTTGATTTTACTTTTACAGCAAGGTTTACAAAATACAGTAAGAATATAACTCAAATTACTTACAAGGTCACTCAATTACTTACAACTGGTATAGTATACTCACATCTATGTAGGAAGCATTAATATAGTCCGAGTCCGGCTCTCGGTCCACGGTTTCTAGCACCACTCTGTTGTAGTCATCTGTGGACAGAACGTGTATCGGATGAGTGACATCACAAAATCCTTAGCCGAAACTCATACAAACATCAGAGGGCATCTCATTCTATCGTGTAGCTCGTAGCTCTTCTGGCGCACGGTACTAAAGTACTGAAGGCGCTTTTAATAGTAAGTAGTTTTGATAGTAAATCCTATCTTTCCGTGATGAAATTAATATTTCATTTAAATGAACATAAGTTTACTCATAATACGTTCGCAGTATCGAACAAGAGACCATGTTTTTTTAAGGTTATATAAATTACACCATTGGACCCTACATTGCGCATGACACGGCATGCACTTGGCCATTTATTTATAAGTCCATTCGGTTATCTTGTATCTTCAAAAATGTTCAAATGTCCGAGTGAGCCGCACGATTTCGAACTATAGACTCTTAAGTAATGTCTCTAATATTCAATTAAGTACGTCATTGATAGTGCTACTAAAAACTATATGACTTGTACGTATCTACAATTAAACGGCACATTTAGTCAGTTGAAATCATAATATTTTACGGGAATAAATAAATCTTATTCATCTCCCGACAGCGGCAGAGCGTCACGTCGAATCTCTGATAATCCAGGGAACATGTGGGATAAAAACTAGGACGGAATATATTTGCATTATTTAAGAAAGAAGCTCGTGTTGGGAAATGTTTCACGTTGGCTTATAGTTTGAAGTACTTGCGATGGAAATTTATGGCATAAATGTTTCTAGAATTAATAAGCAACTAATTCTAAACTACGGTTTTCTACTGGTAACAAGTATAAGCTTAGAAAACTCAAAAACCTCGACAAAAAAAAGGCTGAACAGATTTTGATGAAAGAATAATTTAGACAAAATCAAACAAAAAAAAAACTAGATGAATAAAATAGAATGTCGGTAAGATATACACGTCAAACTTATAACACCTCTCTTTTTGGTTCGGGGGTAAAAATGAGGGTAAAAGATGTGTTGTACACGTGTTTCGATATATGTTCACCGAAATAGATGTCTGAGGTATGAAGAGCTGTTTTTTGTTATACTTCTGAAATATAAATGATCAAACAAGAACGCTCATTTAAATGTATTTTATACGTGCTGTGTCCTGTCCTCACTTCAACTTGCTAATCCGCTGTGCTATGTCGGTAACTTTCGTAAGTCTAACGAAATATGAGATATGATTATATTGCCATAATACAATTTGAATAATTGGAAAACGGGCAAGTGCCTTTATTAACTACAACAAAACAATATACAAACTCAACTAACTAAACTACTACACAAAATGCATATCGATTACCCCAGACCGATAAAGATCTAAAGACAATCCAAATGCTCAAGCCCACTACCATTTGGCAGCGTACCCAGCATGCTGCCCGCATTGCCACGTTGAATGGCAATGCTTATGCGTTGGGCCAGATACGCTCCAGCATTTCGGTCATAATACATACTGCTAACGAACCTCCATTTTGCAAAGCATTATACATTAGATGAATATTAACCATAACCATTTTATTATCACCAGTGCATAAATGTGAAATTCTCATTACAGAAAATTAATTGCATGTCCGTAATTTAAAGGCGCGGCAACCACGCCAGTGAAACAAGCCCGTTTATCTGTCCCCCACCAAGTTATGTAGACGGGCTATAATGAGAATGGAGGATATTGGAGTGCGTCCATATTAGTGGTGTTTACGAGTATTATAGAGTATATAATTGACATTGCTTATGAGGTTGCTAGCAATTAATCATATCTGGTCTTAACGAAGTAAACGAATTACGTATTTTGAAGTCGGTTTTCAGTTTTTAAGATTAAGTTTTTTCAGTCTCTTGCTGCAGAGAGAAAAATCAAACTTCTCAGTTTTTAGAAAAAAAGTTACAGCCGAATAGTCGCAAAAACACATATTTCGACACTCGCAAAAGAATCAAAACCTATGGTGTACTTTCCGTTGACCTACATCTGTGAAATTTGGCAAGAAACATTGTCATTTAGTACACACATAAATGAAAAATCCGAAAACTGAACATTTTTAATTTAATCACAAAAAACTAGGGTCTTTATGCAAGGCAGGAGGGTCCAAATTTTAAAGTGCTTTAACCGTGTTATGTGGGGTATCATATGAAAGAGCTTTATAAGCACAAGCTAAAACAGATATTTAAATATTTTTACGATGTGTATTTTTCGATTTATGAAGGACAATATAAAAAAAAAAAGATTTCCTCCTTTTATCTACTAGTTTGTACGGACCCTCGGTGAGCGAGTTTCACTCGCACTTGTCCGGTTTTTTAAACTATAATTACATATATTAATAGTCTAAAACAAAAGAGTCAGAAAATTCAAAAATGTTAAGTCAACACCATCGGTAATTATTAAATTTATCGCTATATATATTAAATATAGCAACAAATGTATTTAACAATATTTCTAATTCGTCGTTTCTAAAGTGAATCACTTCCGGAAAAAAAAAACTTCAGTACTCGACAGTCCAAATACAATGTTTACAACATTTTATATTCTCCCAGGCTCTTCTCCACAGGGAGGTTGAAATAAAAAACAAAATTAAATTCAACCCACCGTCTGCTCCATTCACTTTTGTAAAGCAAACATTGTCTCTATCTTTTACTCTCCGCGGTGCATGCTCAGCGGGGAAATCGCATATTGTATAGAACTTCAATCCAAGTTAACGAATAAACAGAGGGAAAACTTTACAGGAGCATCAGTGACATTGCAGATTTTGTTGATTTTAGCGTTTTATCTTTATTTTTCGAAATGAGGTCGTTTTCATAAAAAAAAATCATATTGATATTTGGCTTATTATAAATGGACGTAAACGAAATGTGACGTGATTTATTCAACTTTATTGCAATGGCTTGTGCAGTGTTGTCATAATTTCGTCAACTTGTAGTGTAGGTAAGATTGTAGAAAATTGTTCTGATTGGTAGGTATAAGAGGTCGGAAGGCTGATGCTACACTCTTGCATAGTCAGTTGAGATTTATATCTTTGTCTTTATGGAAAAGTTAGTAGTTTCAAAAGTAACTTTGTCATTGTTATTTTTATATCATGTCATCTTGTTATAAATGTGAAAGTTTGTAAAAAAAGTCTTCTAACTCTCGTTACATTTGTTACTCCTTCAAGATATAACAGCTAAATAGATTTAAAAATAAAACTTAGAATTATATATAGGCTATTGATCCCAAAACTAGAACCTTTTTTTAATGTCGTCGACCCATCAGTTATCCTTCTGTTTCTTTATAGTCTGTGCATCAACGCTATAATATTAACGATGTTTGCTCGGCGCCCGACTTGCGGTTATTGTTTCATTTATTAACTTTGCAATCGTCTCGCTTACCGAACAGATTAAAAGCTTTTACCGTATGTGAGTACTATTACTGTTGTGGTACGTCTTATAATATTATTGACAACTTAAAATTTGAACATACCTACGTTTTAGTATATCTTTTTATTGAAAAAATTAAAATTTCATGATTTAATTGCATAATTACATAATTATTATGGTCACACATTTGACTTGTTGATCTTTGACATTATGCATATATGGGTCAAACAAAGCTGCATATGAGAAAGAATCTAAGAGCACATCGCCCGCCAGATACTGATGCCAATGAATATTGAATGCTTGCTTATGGCGGGATTTAACCGACAACAATGTCAATTTCGAAAGAGAAGATGGTTTCAAATTTTCAGTATTGTAGAATCTGAAAATCTCGTTACTGGCAAATGTTCAGGTCGTATTCTGGATTTAGAAAAGTCTGAGTTATAGTTTTGTATGTCGTGAAAGTAATGATTTATATTTGCAAGATTAATGAGGGTAGATCTATTATTTATATATCATCATATCTCATACAGACCACCAGCGTTTCTCCAATATTACACAATATAATTGTATTTGCCCTACATGTAGGTACATTCATAAAACAAATTAAGCAGTATATCATGATATTAAATCTAAAACTGATGAAACATTGTATGGCGAATGGGTTACGATGAGTCTACGAAATACGTAGCGTAACTATCTACGCCACGTCGTAGCTTTAGTTTTCAAAAGTTGTCTGTTGAACTTGTTATATTTTCTAACATACTAACGTGTGCATGTTCCGAGATATTATTCATCGGCTGTGAACCGACTTCGATGATTCTTTTTATTTCAACATTAATAGAATAGAATAGAATAGAATAGAATAGAATAGAATAGAATAGAATAGAATAGAATAGAATAGAATAGAATAGAATAGAATAGAATAGAATAGAATAACTAATAATATTCATTAATTTTCTATTAATTTATTCTAGTTTAAAAACTGAAACAACGTACTTAAAAATATGCAACAACGTTTACTTGAGATGTGATTTGACTTTTTTTTTCAGTTATTTTATTCTACAAACTGAACTACTATACCGATTTTAAAGAAATTTCAATGGGACCAATCAGCAAGTATCTGTATCTGTTCAAACAAAAAATGATTTTCTACATCGGTTTATAATAACGGAGTTATGAGGTAACAAACATTAAGAAACCGTAAACCAAACTACCGTAAAAAAACGAACCGTATGGATAACCACCTCCTTTTTGAACTTTTTGATACTTTATTGCAGTCCTATAAAAAATCAACAACTGCGATTCAACAGCTATTCAACTTATATATTAAGTATAAGACTTTTTTCCAGGTATAGTTTATAGGAACTTCGAGCAATATTTCTGAGCTCATAATAAACATATTAAAAGAGTATGTATATTAAAAGAAAAACAAAATACCCGGCTGCAGAAAAGCAGTTATTGTAGTCTAACTTATGATTTCGTTACGTTTGATACGCCGTTGAGTGTACGTCTTTTGTGAGAAAGTATGCGTAAAATCGCTGTAAAAGATTATAAATAATGCGTATAAAGAATGCGTCTTTAGAATAAATTTAGTAAAATCATTCGTTTTACGAAATAGTTCGTTGGGGGTTACGAAAAAACGCATTTTTTTATTTTTGCAAGAGATGTATTATTATTACTTACTACAAAAAAATATAGCCTATGACACTCTGGACGCGAAGACGAATCTAATGACTCGCACATCAAAATCGATCAAGCCGTTTAGGCTGTAAGCTGTCATATAGAAACATACATACACTCGAAAAACATAACCCTAAACCCATTAACTTACGGGTAAAAAGGTTAGAATTTTTGTTAAAACAAAAAGATAACAGACTGTGTGTTCGTTTTTTTTTACGCGCACACCTTTTGCTGGGCGTCGCTGCAGGCGGAAAATAACGAGGTTACTTCCCGGTGTGGGAACACCGGGATATCGTGAAATTGTCAGTGAAAATTCAGTGACCAACCGTCAACAGTAGAATATAAATATAGTAAAAATAATGTTATTTTTCTATACTTTCCAACATTTTTCTGAGCACTGTTATTATTAACGGGATATTTACCGTGGTTCGCGTTAATTTTGAGCTCCCTATATTTCGGCAACATGCACCATGTTCACGGGTGACTGAAGAATGCGGGTGGATGATACGGTTAAGAGCAGACATATCTGTCTACCCTCTTTCTTTGTTCCCGTTAATAATAATACTAATAGTGCTTTAATGAATGACCGTGATAGTTTAAAATAGTAAATTGTTATACAAGGGGCTAAAATGACCCATTGTAACGAGGTTTTTACAGTTTTTAGTAAATAGAAACCGAGTTACAATGGGTTTTAGCGCCGCCGTGTGTTACACTCTACTTTTCACTACGATTGTGAGAAAATATAATAATCCAATACAATATTCAAAGTTTATTTTATTAAAATGAAATGTATAATTTGTACAATTCTGGATATTTAACGAGATGTTTGCAAAGATAATGTAAATATATTCCAAAGAGATTATTCTACTTTTGAATAAAGACTGTTTCGTGTATGTAGGCTCTTTGGTAACAGATTAAAAAAAAAAAAAAAAAACTTTATCCCCTAGAGCTTAAAATGCTATTTTATCGGGGCTTTACTACGCTACAATGACGGACTTTTAGAGCAAGAGTAGTGAAAAAGTATTTTTCATCCCCCCATCTCGGAAAGAGTATTTTTGCTCTTCGATATCTTTTTTTTTTTTTTTTTTATGTAGAAATAGGTTCGCGCTTGACCGCCAACTCGCCTGATGTTAAGCGACGTTGCGGTCTACGATGGAGCGCGCTTACCTAGAAGAAACCAATTCACTCGCGATTTAAAGACACCCAGATTATATCTATCGGGAAAGACCCACTCAGGAAGCGCATTCCACATTCTAGCAGTTCGCACGATGAAAGTGGAACTAAAGCGTTTCGTTCGCGTTCTTGGGATATCCACCATGAAACGGTGACGCTTTTTCGTGTTTCTAACCGTCCTATAGAAAAAAGGGCTAGAAGGAATTAGATCATGCAGATCAGATGCACACTCACCGAAATGGATCCGGTAAAAAACCGACAAGCTAGCAACCTCGCGACGATGTTCCAAGCTTTGAAGCCTAGCTTTTACGAGGGATTCGTCGCCAATTAGCTTCCGGGCACGTTTCTCTATAGATTCCAACGCCTGGAGTTGGTATTTCGCCGATCCATCCCAAAGATGCGAACAATACTCCATGCACGACCGAACTTGTGCTTGGTAAAGTGTGAGCAACTGTTCCGGCGTGAAGTACCGGCGCACCTTCGAAATGATACTCAGCTTTTTGGCAGCTAGTTGAGCTTTAGACTCAATATAGGAGCCAAAATTGAGGGTTGATGTTAGAGAAACACCCAAGAGCTCAAGGCGGTCTGTTACCGGCACCGACTCATCTCGGAAAGTAGGAGCTAGTTTGAAGGGGCTCCTTTTGGCGGAGAATATACACGCCTGGGTCTTAGCTGCATTGAATCTGACAAGATTGGCATCACCCCAATCGGAGACTGCCTTAAGTGACAGATTCAAGCGCTCGACCATAGCCTCTCTTAAAGACTGGATTTCAGGTCCACTAGCCCGTGGCCATATTGCCGGTCACTGAGGAGGTCATTCGATTCTAGGTACGCCAAGAGCCTGTTGTTAAGGATACGTTCCATTGTCTTACAGAGAATGGAAGTGACCGAGATAGGCCTGTAGTTAGCAGGGTCGGCACGACTACCTAATCTGAGTGCAAAAGCCGATATTATCCTCTAGAGGATATAGTAAATTCATATGGTTTTTGGTTTATGGTTTATGATTCCCTCGCTAACGCTCAGGATTCAAAATTTTTAATCACTCGCTGCGCTCCTGATTCAATTTTAGAATCTTTCGCATGCTTGGTCATCAAAATTGAGCACGCGGTTAAAAAGCAACTTTGCACTATTGTATAACAAATAACTATTTTGAGCGCCTGATCGACATGTCACGTGACCAATATCACGTGGCCGGTGCGAATCTGGCTTAACGCATAAGCAGCATTGCCATTTAACGTGACAATGCTGTAGCATGCTGGGTACGATGCAAACTGGTACTGGGTTTGAGCTATTGGAATTATCTTTAGACCTTTATCGATCTAGATTCATCTATTTGCTTTTTGTGTAGTTTAGTTAATTAAGTTATTGTGTAGTTTGTATATTGGTTATTTTATTTGTTACGTTACATTATTTTGTTGTATTTAGTAAAGGCATTTGCACAATAAAAATGAATAGTAAAGACTATACAATAATTGCATTTTGTATGACGTATGCCTGTAAATATCACAATCTGCTTTCGTTTGTGCGGATATTTCTTTTTTGGATGTTGATACTCGTATATAAGGCGCATTTTTCAACTAAATTTGATGGTACTTGATTCTACAATTGGATAGATAGATTTTTATTTCATTAAAAAGGGGAAAGGTTGCTGCGGCGCCATTTACCGGCCGATTCTCATTAGTCTTCATCTTATTAGTCTTTTGTTCCTGTTTTCAAGAATTATCAAAAATAAACGAAACAAAAAGAAAACAGTAATAATTTAAAATATATACAAAATCGCTCAAGAGCTTGTCTAGACAGAAGATTGTGAGGTCTGAGTCTGAGTTAAATAAATAATTAAATATAAAAGTTTAAAAAAACTAAAAAAAACACGCTCAACCTTATCTAATTATTGTATTGTCATCGGTCCTCGGTCCAAAAATCCTTAGTAAAAAACATTAGTTAAAATTTATAATTATGTTTAAAGTAAAAGTAAAGAAATTAAAAGTTAAGAATCCTGTCGGCAGCCGACTTAGGCCTAAGTTGCTGATGGTAGGGCCGACAGACTTAGGAACCTACTGACAATGCGTGCTGTGTTTAGAGCAACTGCCTTCTGTATCCGACCTTTGATGATTATTATTATTATTATAGCAATATTTTCACCGTTTCGGAACCTGTCCTACTGTATAGTTATTTGTTATGTGTCAAAAAGGACTCTGGCCAGCAATTTACGAGTCCGTCGCACGCCACCCGCACGCCGCCGGGGTAACTGACGGTAGACAGTAACTGTTTCTAACGGCGCATGCCTGATGGCCACAACCTAATTGTTTTACTGTTGTGAATGTCTCTTTTCCTTGTGATTTAATACTGGCATTCGTATATATCAGTAACTACCAGTGAAACTTGTGGAATAAAAGGACTTTCTGTGGACGGATATTTGTTATTTAGCTACGTAACATGATATTGTAAAAAATAAATATAGTCAGTTGGTTAATCAATTATTTTGACCACTCGATATTTTGATAGTCCTGGATTAAATCGATTTTATTAGTAAAAATTGCATAAAATGACATTTACACAAAGTATGACACCGCATTATTTTTTAGATAAGTATACGTTTGCCAATAGCTCGGCTGTGCAAAACGACGCTGTGACTGAAGATGAAGCACGCAGACCTAGAAGGTAATTATTAAAATTATAAAAAGTAAACCTTATGTAATCAATGTATAATAGAGAATACTTACAAGGTATTACTTTTTGATTCTGGTTTTTGTGTAGGTTTGTCTTCTTCGTCGCGTGTCGACACGAATGTGAGTCTACTTTGACCGCCGTCTGTAACAATAATATACATTAGATACTAGAACATCAACAGATAAATACGATTACGATAGGATCAACATTTTTTGTATCTTTCCCTCTTATAAGTCTCCTTTCCATCTAACTCTCGTGACGTCAAATCTGACGTGGAGTGGTCAGTAAGTGAAATAGCCGTGATTTTATTTATAATGGTAACTTATATAGCTTAGATTGGAAAGTGGCTCTAAAATGAGATCGAAAATTATTCGAAACTTGATGCCTTACTGCCATAGCCACGAAAAATTCGTCGCTTGCACATTTAATAAAAATAATTATAGTTTAAAAAACTGAAGCAACCGACTTCTCATGGATGCCATTGTCAGAACTGAACCAAATTGAAATAGGACTACACGAGAAGCACCAGCTTTCAAATAAAAAAAGAATCATCAAAATCAGTTCACCCAGTCGAAAGTTCTGAGGTAACAAACATTAAAAAAATAATATACGCGTCGACTTGAGAACCTCCTCCGTTTTTCGTCAGTTAATAATAAAAGCAAAAACGAGGCAGACCTATAAATACTCAATTAATTATAAGTATCACGGGCATCAACACATTTTTGATTTTTAATTTTAAATTCAAAATTTCAGTTTTCTTTAGTTTATTTAAGTTGTATATCTGTATATTTAAGTTGTTTAGGTTATTTTAGTATAGTTTTATTTAAGCACCTACATATGTAATTACAATCTACGAGAAATAAATATAATTAAAAAACTTATTTCATGAACAAAAATAAATAAATTATAAGTAACAAATTGAATAATAATATCTTAATACCATCTCGCTATTTTATGTTTGTTGAAAAATACTAAAAAAGTCGAAAGGAAATGTCAAAGCAGAGTACAATACGTTTGATGTCTCCAGGGAAAATAAATTTGTTTTCATAATACAGATTATTTTTTTACTAAACGAACTCGCCAGAGTTCGTTTTTCTATTATTTCCTTTTATCAGATATTTCAGTTGCGTATCTTATTAGATCTACGCCTACGCGAGGAAGAAACAACGAACAATAACGGCGTCAGGTTTCTTGATTTCTTATTTTTATATGAGTTGTGGTATGAGAGTACTCAAGGGCGTCGCCAGCCCATGGCCCAGGGGGGGGCAAGTTAATATTATGGAGGATGAGAAAAATATGTGCAGTTGGCTACATTTTTTAAATCTCTAGGGGGGAGGGGGGGGGGGGGGGGGTCTGCCCCTCTGCCCCCCCTTGGCGACGCCCTTGAGAGTACTTGATTTTAGGTAAAGAAAAGTAACAGTTTTTGGTTGATTCAAATTGAACTTTATATAGTGTAGAATAATACTGTTGTTTCAGAATAACTTAAATATAAGCAATAAAAGGTTTATTATTAAAATTTAAATCATTAATGTCAAGCACGGATGGACCGGTCAGTCTTCGGATGGGTGACCGTGAGTGGCATTTTTTTCTGAGTGCTACCGTGGGTCGGATGACACGTTAAATTGTAGCTCCCGGTTATTTTGCAATCGTGAATCCTGGTCAGAGGCCTATAGGCGACTTAATAACTCTGACACTAGGGCTGGCCACTCAGTCTATACGAACTTACTTTAGTACAGGTATAGCAGCATAAATAAATTTCTCCCGGGCAACCTTAATATTATCCTTCTACCCCACTATTACTAATCATTACCATCGATTTTCATCACTATCCGGGTGAAACCGCAGGGCACAGCTAGTTGCGACACAAAAGCAGAAAAACATGGTTAGTGTGAAAAGAGTCATGCCTAATACTATTTAACCCGACTTAAAGGAGGGATGTTATAAGTTTGACGTGTGTTCTATGGCATCGTAACTCTCAAACGGATGGACCGATTTTAATCTCGTTTTTTTTTTTTGTTTTAACGAAGATTTCATCAAGTGTTATTTCTTAGCTATGTGTAATCAAAATCGGTTCACCAGTTTTTTTGTCAAAGGTTTTGAATTTTATAAGCCCAACTTATACTTTTTATTATGAAAACTAACGTGATTGTTATACATTTTTATTTTGGACAAACGGGTTACTCACGCCTATTTTTGAGCCGAATTCTCCGACAAAGACAAAAACGTGGTCTTTTTCAAAAGGAGCAGCGCATACGTCACTCCCGAAGGACGGCTCGTCACAAAAAAAGAGGTGAGTAACCCGTTTGTTCAAAATAAAAATAACTTATATTTGTTTCGTCATTTATTTGGAACCCCGTAAAGTATCTTATTATTATTAATGCTTCGACTATGTAAATACAACGAGTATATTAATGTAATACACACTTAAACTTACGAGTTTAACATTAATCTCAAATTGAAGAGTTTTAAACATATTTAAAGTAGTCCAAAATTTCTGATCTTGTCAACTAACTTTTTGCCAAGGCTGAACTATACCATCGGAAGTTGGCGCGTATTTTGTGACTTATCAGCTCTAATGTGAAATGTGTTGGCTGTTACCCAACAGGGAGTAAGCAGGATATTATCTCAAGCACTTGTGATTATCTGTGTCAGACCTTGTAAGGCCCTTGCGTTATTATATTTTGGAGAAAAAAATTATATCTATTATATTTACCGATAATACATCGTGTAACTTATATTAACTTAGAAACCAATTTTTAGCGATTCAAGCAACTTCTCGGGATATGTAAACAAAGATTCGAGGCGCGTTATTGATTGTTAAAAATTATCGTGATAATTATAAATAATAATCTTGAATTGTCGCAAACATCAGTTACAATTGTTACCCGAGCTAGGTACAAGGACAATAAAACTGTTTTAAATTTGAATTTCCCGCCGCATGCGTATCGTTGGCCCTTAGCTGAGTCTATTCCTGAGGTGGCAGAGGTGGAATAACTAATAAAATCTAAATACATCATTCTTTGAAATCAGGATTGATGTAGATAAAGTTTTGTGAATTCTCAGATAGGATTCCAATTGATTGTCATATTTGTTATTAGTACCTGGGAGACCGAGCTCCAATCGGATTTTTTATGACTAAAAATACGAGCAAACCCGGGTTCATTAAAATTGTTACCTAGCAAGATCGATTTATCGTCCCCTAATCTACCTACAACTACAAACTAAATTTCATTAAAATCGTTGGAGCCGTTTCCGAGATTCAGATTATATACATAATTTTATACAAGAATTACTCGTTTAAAGGTATTAGATAGATATACCTCAAACATTTGTTGTTTTCTACCTAATATTCTCTTGCTTGCTACGGTAAATATATTTCGAGCTATTCCAAATATTGCCAAATGAGTTCGAATACCTATGACTCGAAATGACACGCGTGACGTCATCACAGTTGTTGACACTTGCGAGAGCAAGAGCCGAATGTGTTGTTATGTCAACAAAGACAACAATATACGACAGTGACGCCAGTCGTATCAATCTTCCTACACATGCCATCTACAATCTACATACATGAGACTGTAGTTAGTTAGTCCGTTCACAGATTATACAATATACATGAGATTGTAGTTAGTTAGTCCGTTCACAGATTATACAATATACATGAGATTGTAGAGTCCGTTCAGAGATTATATTCCCTTCAGGCAGCGCGCTGTAATCGCATTATGTATGAAGTTCTGACGTACAATTCAGCATCGATACAACGATGTTACCTTTTTAGTATAGCTGATAAAAAGGTAACATTTAGTTTGCACATTGGCTAAGTTTGACAATGACATTCAGAGTATTTTATTAATTGAATGAAAAGATTACGTTTTTTTTTTCTTGATGTTGGCACCATGCTTCCACATTTGCCATTTGTCGAGTTTATACAGAATTTAAAAGTTCAGCAGTATAGTATAATTATTATTAATTATGTTTCGATCATGACGGCACGCGCGCACTTGATTATTTGCGTAACCACAACACAGTACTAAAGTATGAGCGCGTGACAATGACCACACCGATGCATGTTTTAACAGCAAATTTTGCAAAATTGGGATCGTATATTCTCTGTTAGGTGTTATTGCGAAATTATGAATCTAATCAGTGCTTGAAACGCTATAATTACTTGCGATTATAGTCATAAGCGTACCAATTAAAATTAACGAATGTAGAATGAGCTTCCATTTATATTTTTGCAAAGTTGACCAATTCGTCACATTAAAAAAAAACTAGTAAATGACTTCACAAATGTGTAACAAAAATTTTATTTTAATCCAAATAAGTGAATAAATGAATCGTGATCAAGAATTTCTAAATTTTTACGTGAGAAATTTCATTTTCTACGTTCAAAAATGTTGATATGTGCGAGCGAGACCGAAAAATTACTAGGTACATACAAGAGCAGTCACAAGAGCGAAAAAGATATCGTATTGCTTTTCTGAACGACATAAGCCAATTTCAAGGAGTAAAAGTGTATTTCATAACAATAACTAAGTAAAAAGTATTATAAGCCAAGCCAGCCCAGAATTCTAATGTTCAAAATTTGTGGTATTTTAAAATTCCTAAGAAGCGCGAGCCCCTAAAGTAGAACGATAAGGCTTGCCGTACTTACTTGGAACTCCAGTTTGTAGAGTACGGGAAACTTTCTCCGCTGCTCGCACAGTTTGGCGAAGTTCTTCAGCTCGACGGGCCGGTCCGGTATCGTCTCCGTTATGGAACCCGTCTCGTCGGCTGTGGAATAAACACAGTTACTATCATTTTTGATATTTGTTAGGGCTCGTTCAGGGTTACTAGAGGCGTCGCGAAGCGCGTCTAGTAGCGCGTTGGACGGCGCGTTTCACGTTTCAAACGTAACACACGTGAACAATGTTCTATCTGAACGCTCTTATATGTTAGTATAGGCTTGAGTAGACCATGCGACGCGTGACACCCTGGGTATTCCCGAACAAGCGCTTAGATTTAGACTTAATACAGGGTACCTAAGCTGATAACTCGGTTCATACCGTTTCATACGAAACTTTTTAATAAACTATAATAAGACTAAACCTTGTTTACATGCGTAAACACTTTTCATATTACACTATACATATATATACCATACGCTATCACGTTTTATTCCTATAATCAAATTCAACGTCTAACTAAAGCCCACAACCTAAACAGTCAGCTAACCACTGTAAATAGCATCTAATCTTCAGATTTATTCCTTCAGCAGGCTAATAAAGTACCGGAAGGTAAACAAAGAGGCCATTTCATGTGCCGATCATCAGAAGATGCAGTAAACAGGAGGCAATAGCCCTCGAGCGTATTATAATGGGGGCAAGCTAAAGAGGTTCAGCCCATTAGCAATTTTCTCAACCTTTTTACAAATATGTAGGTTTGATTTTTTGCTAACCTTTGATGATGGTGCCTTTGAGAATATTCATTTGTGTCATGTTCTAACCCGAACGAATTATGACATGTAATTTTTTGGGTTCCGTATCTCAATAGGAAAAAACGGAACCCTTATAGGATCACTTTGTTGTCCGTCTGTCTGTTTGTATGTCCGTCTGTCGGGTGTCAAGACCTTTATCTCAGGAACGCGTGAAGGTATCGAGTTGAAATTAAAACCATATACGCAGATCCATAGTATCTTGCTGCTGAAAGAAAAATAAAATTTATCAGTTTCGTAAAAAAAAGTTACAGCCGAATATGTCGTAAAAAACGCACATTTCGACACTCACAGAGGAATCAAAACTGTACTGTAATGGGGTACTTCCCGTTGACCTAGAACAATGAAATTTGGCAAGAAGCATTGTGTTATAGTACACAATATAGGAAAAAATCTGAACACTGGACATTTTTAATTGAATCACAAAAAAATTGTGTCTTTATGCAAGGAATGAAGGTCCAAATTTTAAAGTGAATTAACCGTATCATGTGGGTTATCATATGAAAGAGTTTCAGTAGCATACACTAAAACAGGTTTTTAAATATTTTTACGATGTATATTTTTCGGTTTATGAAGGAAAATATAATAAAATATATGATTTCCCCCTTTTATCTACTAGTTTTTACGGAACCCTCGGTGGACGAGTCTGACTCGCACTTGTCCGCTTTTTTTAAATTATCATAGTAATTCACTTTTGATATTGATAATCCAGTTGAGGGTAGTTGGAGAAAAAATAACTACCGAAAAGCGACTGAACTTTGATCAATTTCTCTGTCTAATTTCCGTCATTATGTGTTAGCGAGAAGTAAACAGATATTTTAGGCATTGATCAAAATTTGGGAAACGTTTTTCAGTAAGACCCTTAAAGTTGAAGTACCTACAATTTCAATAAGTGCCTACTTTTCAAGCTGTAGTTTGTGAGTTTAATAACCACCTTGGATAAACATTTGTGTAATGAATATGGATGTTTGTTTTGTTATTAGGTGGTTCTATGTATAAGAATACATTTATTTATTATAATATAATATATTAAATTTTTAAATGAATTTAAAAAAGCATAAGTAGGTATTCTATCAGTTATCTAGTCTCCATGGACTTAGAACTTAACTTAGTTTAGAGCTAGATGGCGTTGTGTGAAAATATCGACCAATATTTATTAATTTATTTATATTTTGTACTAAATAAATCTACGTTTGGAAACCAACTCGTCTAATGCTAGGCGACGGTGTGGCCGAGGATAGAACACTAGAAGAAGAATGATGTATCTAAAAGATATCTAGCCTTGAAAATTCCAAGGTTGTAGTTCTCAAAAAACAGAGAAGGAGGCATGGAGTTTCACTCCTGTGCAGTGTTTATAATTTAGATTGTAATGAATTTATGTATGTACACAACACGCTTCTCGGATGTTCATATGTGGGGATGATCTTGCAGACTTGCGACACGAAGCGGGTGACGATGGACAAGCTGTTCCCTCAGTGCTTGTTTGACCTATCTACTATATTGGTAAAATTTCACAGGAGAAGAGTTTAATGCTCTATTTTTTTCGAAAAGCTATTTTGTAAGGCTTGAATGTATTTTTTTGTACATGTATACATTACATTACAGTACATTGAATTTATAACTTGTGTATAAAAAAAAGAAATATAGCTTTACAAATATAGCTTTTCAAAAAAAAAATTAGCAAAAATCTCTTATCCTGTGAAATTTTACCAATGGTAGATAGGTCAGACAAGCACTGAGGTAACGAAACGTTGAAATAAGGCCCACAGTGACGAACTCTAGTACGATAGCAGCTTTACATTGAGTAATATCCCTAACCTAACTCTAAAACCACAAGCTAATTAGAAGGACCTTTGAGCACGTTGCTAAGTGCACTAAGAGCCCTTTAACCCAACAACCCGGGTTGATAATAGCGAACGCTGAGGGGCGCTGGCTTTAACTCCGCAAAAAGGGTTGAGACGACCTGTTTTTACAAAATTCCAGATAAATATGGCTAATGAACGAGATAATGGATACTTTTAGGGTACCTTTTAGCTGAGTTTTCTCGACCTATACCTGAAACCTAATTATGTAGCAATTATGCGATGTTAAAATATATAGATAGCGTCTGCTTTTGACCAAACCGAAAATCTATTTGCTTTAGGCACTTCTTAATGAATTCGTGTTTCTTTTGGGGATAAAAATAACGCATTTTTAATAAATGTTACTTAGGTGAACAAGCTATAGCTCAAAATACTAAAACCCGCTATATCCGCAATGTACTTAGATAATTATATTTTTGTAAATATATACCCAAAGAATATTAGCACTACGCAAATGAAATTTGAAATAAATATATTATCAAGTTAAAATTAATATAGATAATAAATGTAGGCGTCTCTGTAAAAATCAAGTTTCGAAGTTCACAAACTTGGTTTTTATAGGGAACATAAAGGGCTACATTTTTCGCAATAAAAAATAAACCTTAACCCTACAGTGCATGATTTTTTTTTCAGTAATGAAAAAAATATATGTGATAGTAATAGATACCCTTATTTATGGAAAAATAATTTAAAAAATCTGCATGCATTATTTTTTGTGTTATGTAGGTTTTGGTGTATGACCCACATATGTCACAAAATGCATTCCGCTCATAATAGTTTTATAGTTTTTCATAATAAGGTACCTAAAAAATAAACCAAAATTGTTTATAAAATCAAGTTTTATTGAAGTAAATAAAAAACATTCATTTGCTTTACATTTATAAAAGTCGAAATAGTTTGAAAACTACAATCTAACCTATTTATGAAAGGACATTTTTTTTTTTCTATTTAAATAGAGATAAAAAAAAACTGTAGGTGTAGTGCAACATTGTACTTCTGCATTGACAAAAGATTTTCCTTTATATGCTGGAAATGTCCTTGAATTTGACCAGATTTTGATTTGATTTGATTTGATCTATGACATCTTTACAATACGCCTAATTCTGCATTCCACAACATCCGTACATTGGGTTGAGGAATCAGTCTAAGTAAAAGACATATGCCCAAAAACTTCTTGATTTCTACTACAGTAACTACCTGTAGCTTAGAAGGATCCTGCTGTATACTATATTTTGTAGATTCCTCGGCGATATTTTCCAATACAGGTCCATGCCCTTGCAAGTGCAGCGTAGGAAGACCAGCCACGAAATGGACAGATGACCGGGCAAGTAGCGGGAAGACGCTGGATGCAAGCCCCTTCCAATCGGTCTTTTTGGAAATCCATGGGAGAAGCCTATGTCCAGCAGTGGACTTCTTGTGGCTGAGATGATGATGATGATGCTCCAGGTGGCTCCTCATAAAAAAATACAAAAAGTATTGCAAGGAGTTTCAAAAGCTGTTACTGGTTCATCTAAGTTATCATCACCAATAAATCCAGCAGACGGCGGTTGAAAGTTAGTTTTTCTCCAGAGGTATCGCCTCTTCTTTTTGACAGGTGTCAAAGGTGATGTAGCAGATTTAGCTGTAGGAGTACTTAGCACAGACTGTGGCAACAGTTGGCTAGCAGCACTAGGTGCTTGCACTTTTGAAGATTTTGGCAATTCACGATGATCAGCTTGACCAGAAACATTGAGCTGAACTTCTCTAATGCTGGTCTCGATAGGTACTGATGAGCCACTTGCCAGTGAGGGAAAATTGTCGAGCGTTTTCTTTAAAAATTCGTTCATAAGCAAGTTAGGTGTTTCCTCTACTTCGTTCATCACCAAATCGCTAAGCCTGATCAAATCATAATCGTTATCTTCTTCTGAATCTTTCAGCTCATCTTAACTACCCGATGGTATATTCATAATATGCTCAATTTTGTCATCTACCAGAAGTTCATTAGGTCTCACCTGAAAAACGTTTATTATTCTAAATTACTCGTAATGCATAATGACCCATATTAGGAACATACGAAAAATCCTCAATAAATCATATATTTACTAAATATATTTTACAAATATTACGTCATAGCAAAATTAAATAATAAACTTACCTTTAGTAATTTTTTTATACCAAAAATACAATATTTTCAGTAAAATTTATAATTTTTAATCTCACGTAATTCAACGTTTACTGAACCACCCGCAACTTTAAATCAAAATTTGATTTGTAAGACACCAGAGCTAATAATCGAAACAATGGAACTATCACATGTATTACCTAAGTGTATACTTTTGCTACTCCTCACTTTATTGCGCTATACCTTTTCCTTCGTTAAGATATTAGCACTTTTTCTGTATGTCCCACTTCTGGCACAATACGCGCTGTAGGGTTAAAACGCAGTGTATCTTTATAATTTTATGTAAAAATTCGCCGCGGAATTTTCCAGACCCTATTATGATAAAAGCTTTGTATCAGATAAGATGTACCCGTCGGTAGAAAGACGTAACGCGACCCGTTACCGCTCCTCTGCTGCCGATAACTCTGCCTCTTTCAGGAATCTCAGGAATTTATAGAATATCATTTTACCTGCGATTTGCGCTTACTCACGAGAGCAGCTTTGATAAAAACTGGCACATCAATACACAAAACCGTCAAGACTGGAAATGTCGTGGGGAGGCCTTTGCCCAGCAGTGGGACACTACAGGTTAACATCATCATCATCATCATCACAAGAGCAGAATATCCATTTTCGGCCTTACAGAAAAACGTTACTTAACTTTAAGCATTGCTTAACACATTTTGTCAACTTCTCGCTGACACGTAATAACACTTGCGGAAAGAAGACAGAGAATTTAAGACGATGCTTAAAGTTAAGTAACGTTTTTCGGTAAGGCCTTTAGTGGTACCATACACATTTCACGAGTTAACTTTTTGCTTAATTGGAAGAGGAGGGTAAAAAAATAAAATATTTTATTTTTATACACCATACACTACAACAAAAAGAGAGAACACAGATAATGTAATATCGTTCCCGTAAAATACATATATACCTTGGATAGTATCAAGATGTCGTTATTACATACATACACTCATGTCTATTTTCCCTTACGGGGTAGGCAAAGCGTCATAAACCATGAGTCCGTTTGACGCTACATTTGACCGTGGTTAAAGGGTTAAATAGAAGGGAGAGTGTATTTTTTTATACTAGATAGATCTACGATTGACCACCAACTCGCCTGATGTTAAGCGACGGTGTGGCCGAGGATGGAGCTTGTCGATATATATTAGATTAGATTAAGTTAACTGGTATATCCATTGTATTTGTATCCATTATATTGTATTATGTTCACATAAATTATGATGTGCAACTACGGAACCCTACTTTGAGCATGGCACGACACGCTCTTATTTAGTATTTAGCAGCTTATTTAGTATTCTTGGAATAGAAAAGTAGCTGGCTGGTGGTTCTATGTTAAAAAAATTAAATCAAATCGATATATGCATAAATGACGGAGTTATGCGGCAACAAACATAAAAAAAACTTGAGAGTTGTCTAGGGACACCCGGATGGAACGAAGTTCCACATAAGAGTTTGTTGTCGATGCTTTAGAGAGAGAGAGAGAGAGAGACAGACAGAGAAACACGCGCACGTCCGCAGCACGGCTTACAACTATAGCAAAAAGTGTCGTTACAACTTTTAGCCCCTTTCGCAACGCGCGATAAGGAACTTCGTTCCAATACAACCGAATCGTTAACCTCCTTTATGAAGACGGTAAAAATAATGAAATAAGGACAGCAGCGCCCTCAGTGTGACAAAATAGTTTTTTATTCGAACACTCAACTTAAGACTCAACTATCTAAGTAAGACTCAACTTTCTACAGCCTAAATGGCTTGATTTGATGTGCAACTTGATGCGGTTTTGCTCCCCGAATGTTATTATTATTCTAAATATGCAATTCGTTTTCTTGGATGCCATTTTACCAGTTATTTTGTTATTAAAACCGAATTACTAAATTGATTTTGACAAAATTCAAATGGGACTACCTCTAATGTATAAATAACCTATAAAATAAAAAAAACATCAAATCAATTCATAATTATTGGCGAAGTAATCGGTGAACAACCATACAGCCGATATGAGAACCTCCTTCTTTTGGGAAGTCGGTTAAAAATGTCATATGCGACGAATGGTTATTTATCTGTGATCCTAATTGTGAAATATCGAATATCATTTTCTAGAAAACTATTTTATTTTTTCAAAATACACTAAACCGTAAAGCTTATTAAACGACTCGCCTGATAACCGAATATTTGTAACAAGCCAGTTTCTGTGTATCATATAATCAGAAACATCGAATATCATCTCCATGAAAACGATTGTTTTTTTTTTCAAAATACACATTGTTTAAATTAATAAGCTCATTTGACAACTCGTCTGATAATCGAATATTTATAATAAGAAAGTTTCTGTGTATAGTAAACGGGAACCTAACCAACCTAACCTAATAAATTGATATATGTGTTAACCGAGCCTTTGTAAAAAAGAAGGTTTCTGGAAATAACAAAACAGAAACTTAACGTACATAACTTAATAATTATTCGGGAAAATGAAATTTATGGCAAACAAACTTATGGAATCAGAAACTCGTGTCAACCGAAACATCTGGAATCAGACAGTTGTACGAAATGAATTCGGTAATTTTTTTATATATTATTAATGAAATGACGTTGTTAATGACTTGAATTATGTTTTGTATTTAATAATATTGTATTCTGTATTTAAATAAATGAATAAAATATAATTAAATATTGGTATTAGAATTATAACTACAATTCGGACAAGTAAAATTCAAACAAATGTGTTTCGGATCGTTGGTTACCGAATATTTAATATAAGGCCAACCAATGAGCTGAAATATAAGCTTATTCAGATTTATTTAAAAAAGGTACGAAGTTCTACGATCTATTTTTGTATAAACAGGGGATTATCCGATCCATCGGGGCCCACCACACTTTGCAGTAATCGGACGCCTCTCGATAATCCCATGGTTCGCTTTGCTCCTTCCCTCGGTGGATATTTTCGGATAAACTGTTTTGGTAAAGGTAAAGCGGTAGTTGAAATATTGGACTTGTTTTCGTTTTGACAGCCAATTTACGTTTATTATGGTGGAAATGCTTTATCAGATCCTTATAATCTACGTTTAGCGGAGCATTGTTAGCACATCACGCATTTTATGTAGCAAAAGAAAACTGTTTTGACAAATATTCGATTTCGATGTTTTTTTTAATGTTTAAAAGCTGAAAGATTTTATAAAGCAAAATGAATACGTATAAAAAAGAGAGAATGAAATAACCTAAATTGTTACAATCCTATATTAATAATAACTAGTATTATATATAATATTAGTTATTATATTAGTTATTATACAGGTCGTATTAGTAATAAATATAGTAAGTAGTAGGTCTGACCAGGAGCTCATCTCATTTTCAAAAATGTATCTGAGCGTCTGATCGATGCAACGCGTGGCCGAAATGCTGGTACGTATCTGACGCAACGCATAAGTAAACATTGCGATTCAACGTGGCAATGCAGTTAGCATGTTGGGTACGCTGCCAACCGGTAGTTGGTTTGAGCAATTGGATTGTCTATAGACCTTTATTGGTCTGGGGTAATTGATTTTTTATCGATAGGCTTGCGGCTTTTATTTATATCTGAATCTGAATCTGAAAAATAAGACATTCATGTACCTATTCACATCAAAAAAGAGGTCAGTGGCGTAAATACACAAGTTTAATAATTAAGTATAGTTTTTTAAAACTGAACCAACCGACTTCAAAATACGAATACATTAGATATATATGTACGCAACTTGCTGTTTACTTTTCTATAGGCTTGGATGATATTTTACCAGTTATTTTGTTATAAAAACCAAAGTACTGCATTTATTATAATAAAATTTACATGGGACCACCTGTGAAGTATGCCCTACCAAATACAAAAAGAATCATCAAAATCAATGCACAATTGGCTGAGTAATCGATGAACAAACTTATAAAACAAGAAAAGAAAAAACATACAGACCGAATTGATAACCTCCTTTTTGGAAGTCGGTTAAAAAGACATAAATATCCACGGAAACGAGATATTTAATGTACCTACGTATAACCACGTATGATCGGATTGTGTCCCGAAACTGCTTCGTCTGAAACCACATTGAAATTGGGCATCTAAACTGCATCAGGAATTTAGGTCACCACGTAATATGGCAGTGTGACATAATACAGATATGTGTAGCTTTGTATACAACATTTAAGCTGGGATATGTGACTGTACATTGTTATTTTTTAAATATTAACTAATAATTTAGAAGCGAAACTGTATTTTGTTCGTGTGTTTGTTTATCTCTGTCTTTTGTTACCTTTCATGATTAAAAGGCTAAACTGCATATATATTGCATGCTATATTGTGAAATTTAGTATCAAGCATTAGGTATTGAGTTATGCTTACAATAAAAATAGTCCATTTGGCATTAAGCAAATGCCACCGTCAATAAGTAATAATCCTGTCTATTTTACCAGAGATATTCTCTAATTGAAATATTTAACCTGCGGCTCAGTCCCGTTATTTTAAATTTTAGTCAGTAGGTATAACTGCCCTAGGGACTAAAATCTACTTTTGATATTATTCTGTACGGTTATGAGGCCAAATAATCGCCTAAGGCGACCTCTGGCCACAGCGGAGATAAGAGTAATACGCTGGCCGTTTACCAAATCCTAGACTGGCCTTGTGGCTCAGTTGGTATAGTGTGTATAGGTAGACGTAAACCGGCTGAACTGAAAGATCGTGGGTTCGATCCCCACCCAAGACAAACATTTGTGTGATGAGCATGGATGTTTGTTTTGTGTCTGGGTGTTTCTATGTATCATATGTATATATTTACAAAAAAAAAGTATATATGTATTCTATCAGCCATCTAGTTCATAGTACAAGCTTTGCTTAGTTTGGGCTAGTTTTTTTTTTTTATCAGCCCTCTTTTTTGTATAAACTGTCCCACTGCTGGGAACGGGCCATCTTCTCATTGTGAGAAGGGTTAGGCCATAGTCTGCCACGCTGGCCAAGTGCGGGTTGGCAGACTTCACACAACTTCAAGATCATTGAGAACTCTCAGACATGTAGGTTTCCTCACGATATTTTCCTTCACCGTTTGAAGTTGGCGGCAATCAACAATACGCACATAACTTCGAAAAGACAGAGGTGCGTGCCGTGGGATTCGAACCCAGGACCTGCGGATCGCAAGTCAGACGGTCTCACCACTAGTCTGCCGGAATTTATTATTTATTTATACATAATAGGTATTTGCGAAGGCTTTAGAATAATAGATATTTAGTATAGATAGGAGACCGTGACAAATTAATTCATATTAGTAGGGCCTGCCGTGGGGTACCGGCTTAGAATAGTACCTCCCCCTCTCTTCCCGTGGGTGCCGTAAGAACCGGCTAAGGGAAATACTACCAGAGATGGGCAGCAGCATCCTCTGCGGAAAACGCTACCCACTGCGCTCGCCAACCCGCATGCCAAGCGTGGCGAGTAATGGCAAAACCCCCCCTATGACAGACGACAAAAATACCAGGCCCCCAGTCCCCGGCAGCTCCGCTATTCCGGACTACGGTAGCGGTCCCGGTCACGGCGGAGCAAGGGGTGCTAAGAATCTCCGGAAGAGATCCGGCTACCACCCCCTGCATAAACGACGACTGGCCCTGGTAACACACAATATTCGCACGATGAGGACAGACGAGAAGCTAGCTGAGCTGGAAGAAGAAATGAGTAGGTTACATTGGGATATCCTGGGGTTATCGGAAGTCCGACGAGAGGGTGAGGACACGATAACCCTGAAATCCGGTAACCTACTATACTACCGGGAGGGCGACCAACAGTCCCAAGGTGGTGTCGGGTTTCTCGTCCACAAGTCCCTTGTTAACAACATTCTTGCCATCGACAGTGTATCGAGCAGGGTTGCGTACCTGATACTCAGAGTATCCAAGAGATATTCGTTGAAGGTCATCCAGGTATACGCACCGACCTCGGCACACTCGGATGATGAGGTGGAGGTGATGTATGAGGACATTAGTAGGGCCATACACACTTCTGAGACCTTTTTTAATGTTGTTATGGGGGACTTCAATGCGAAGCTGGGCAGGAAATGCGAAAGTGAGTTGAGAGTGGGGCAATTTGGATATGGACAACGGAACCCCAGGGGACAGAGGTTGGCTGACTTTCTGGAGAAAGAGGGACTCTTCATGATGAACTCTTTCTTCCAGAAGCCACCTCATAGGAAATGGACCTGGTTGAGTCCCGATGGTTCTACGAGAAATGAGATAGACTTCATCCTGACCACCAAGAAACAAATATTCAATGATGTCTCTGTGATCAACATGGTTAAAACCGGAAGTGATCACCGAATGGTACGAGGCACTTTGAATATTAATGTTAAACTGGAGAGGTCCCGTGTGATGAAGTCTACACTCCGACCCACTCGCGCCCATATCCAAAACCCCGAGAGCTTTCAGCTCGAACTATCAAATCGCTTCGAGTGCCTGGAGAGCTGCGCATCGGTGGATGAGATCAATAACAGGTTTGTGGAAACTGTCCGTACGGTGGGCGCGAAGTTTTATAAACCCCACCGTACAAATAGACCGCAAAAGCTCTCGAGCCATACCCTCGACCTCATGGCTGAACGACGCTCATTGCAACTGCAGTCTTCCGGTGACGCCGAGTCATATAGGCGGCTCAATAGACTCATATCAAAGTCTATGCGACACGACATCCGTACCTTTAATACTAATCGTATTAAAGAGACGATAGAGCGGAATAAAGGCTCCAAAGTGTTCGCAAGAGACATGTCTATTGGGCAGAGCCAGTTGACGAAGCTGAAGATGGAAGATGGCAGTATAGCGTCGACCAAAGCAGAAGTCTTGAGGGAAATCGAGAGGTTCTATGGACAGTTATACACATCGGTCGCAAAACCTGTTAGCAGTTTGGGCAAAGATCCAAGAGCCAAACTGACTCGACATTATACCGAAGATATCCCGGACATCAGCCTGTACGAGATTAGGATGGCCTTGAAACAGCTCAAAAACAACAAGGCACCGGGCGACGACGGAATTACATCAGAGCTACTGAAAGCGGGTGGAACACCGGTACTGAAAGTCCTTCAGAGGCTCTTCAATTCCGTCGTGCTTGAAGGTACAACGCCAGAAGCATGGAACAGAAGCGTGGTGGCGCTGTTCTTCAAAAAAGGAGACAACACTTGGCTGAAGAACTACAGACCCATCTCGCTTCTGAGCCATGTCTATAAGCTGTTTTCAAGGGTCATCACGAATCGTCTTGAACGCAGGTTTGATGACTTCCAGCCTCCCGAACAAGCCGGTTTCCGAAAAGGCTATAGTACCATAGACCACATCCATACGCTGCGGCAAGTGATACAGAAGACCGAAGAGTATAACTTGCCCCTTTGCTTAGCGTTTGTGGACTATGAGAAAGCCTTTGATTCGATCGAGACCTGGGCGGTGCTTGAGGCTCTCCAGCGATGCCGTATTGACTATCGGTATGTCGAAGTGCTGAAGTGCTTGTACAACAACGCCACCATGCCAGTCCGAGTACAAGACCAGAACTCAGAGGCAATTTCATTGAAAAGAGGCGTGAGGCAGGGAGACGTTGTCTCTCCGAAACTGTTTACCGCCGGTTTTGGAAGATGCCTATAAGCTTCTGGAATGGAAAGGGCTCGGCATTAATATTAACGGCGAGTACATCACTCACCTTCGGTTTGCCGACGATATAGTAGTCATGGCAAAGTCGATGGAAGAGCTCAGTACGATGCTCGAAGACCTCAATAGAGTTTCCCAACGGGTGGGCCTCAAAATGAACATGGACAAAACGAAGGTTATGTCGAACGCCCATGTAGTGCCCACCCCAATATCTGTGGGGAACTTCACTCTTGAAGTTGTTGACGAATACGTCTACTTAGGACAGACGGTCCGATTAGGCAGGTCCAACTTTACGAGGGAGGTCAATCGTCGTATCCAACTCGGCTGGGCAGCGTTCGGGAAACTTAAAAGCGTCTTCTCGTCCAATATTCCCCAGTCCCTCAAGTCGAAAGTTTACAACCAGTGTGTGTTACCAGTGATGACATACGGCACTGAAACGTGGTCCCTAACTATGGGCCTTATAAGGAAGCTCAAGGTCACGCAACGAGCTATGGAGAGGGCTATGCTCGGAGTCTCTCTACGAGATCGAATCAGAAATGAAGAGATACGTAGACGTACAAAAGTCACTGATATAGCACAGCGGATTAGCAAGTTGAAGTGGCAGTGGGCAGGGCACATAGCACGCAGAACTGATGGCCGATGGGGCCGAAAGGTTCTCGAGTGGAGACCACGTACCGGCAAGCGCAGCGTAGGAAGACCAGCCACGAGATGGACAGACGACCTCATACAAGTGGCGGGAAGACGCTGGATGCAAGCCGCTTCCAATCGGTCTTTTTGGAAATCCATGGGGGAGGCCTATGTCCAACAGTGGACTTCTTATGGCTGAGATGATGATGATGAGTAGGGCCTGACAGACGTTGTCTTGACCAGCTCGATGTAAAAACATACATAGTGTAGCTGCGATACTTACCTAGTTATAGGTAAAATATAAATTCTGAATTTAATACCAAAATTTAATAAAAATCTCCTTACTTGACACCCTTGGTGGTGATGGGGTCTTTTTTTTTTGACGATAGGCTTGCGCTTGACCGTCAACTCACCTGGTGTTAAGCAACAGTTAAAGTCTACGATGGAGCGCGCTTGCCTAGAAGAAACCTATTCACTCGCGATTTGATTTGATTTGATTTAAGAAGTACTTTATTATCATAATGACAAATACAGTTTATAGACTTAGCTTAAATAGCTTAGGTTACAAATTATCTTATTGATTAAATCGTTCTATAGGCTAAGTGCGCCTTTTAAAACTTTGAGCTAACAAAATGTTAGGTGAGTGAATACATTATTTTTAAAACATGACTATGAGGATAAATTATATAATATAAATAAAGTGGTTTTGTTAGGTACATACTACTTCGCTATTTCATATGTTTGTGTCGTGCTAATATAGTATGAGGTGGATAATTACTTACATAAATAATAACACTAGGTAGGATCTTACAATTTACATATACACATAATTTTATCATTATTAGATATGGCATCTGGATTGCTATATAGGTAAAATAAATTAACAAATCTAGTAAAAACTTGTAAGAAAATAAAGTAATAAGATATTATTGAACATTTACATTTGTGGGTAATACAACAAATACATACAGGGCCTGTTGTACAAAAACAAGAAGAACAACCAACCAATCGCCAAACCAGTTGGTTAAAATTCGTAATCTCAAAAGAAAATACGAGTGTAAACCAGTTGTTTAAATTAAAAACAGCTGTTTAGCTGTAAACTGCCGATTAGTGAGTTAGATGAGTCGGGCACTCGACGAGCTCATTCGAACAATAGATAGTGATGGGGTAATTTGTAAGTTTTGTACTTGTCGATATATGAAAGATTCGCGATTTGAAGACACTTAGATTATATCTATTCGGAAAGACCCATTCAGGAAGCGCATTCAACATTTTGGCGGTACGCACAATGAAAGTGGAGCCAAGGCGTTTCGTACGTGTTTTCGGAATATCAACCATGACGAACGATGTCGCTTTTTCGTGCTTCTTACTGTCCGATAGAAAAAAGGGCATGGGAGAATGAGATCATGCAAAGCAGATGCATACTCACCGAAATGTATGCGATAAAAAACCGATAAACTGGCAACTTTGCGACGATGCTCCAGACTGTGGAGTTTAGTCCGAACAAGGGAATCGTCACAAATGAGCCTCCTAGCACACCTCTCAATGGTCTCTAACGCCTCGAGCTGGTACTTAGCAGATCCGTCCCAAAGGTGCGAACAGTACTCCATGCACGACCGAACTTGTGCCTGATATCGTGTAAGCAACTGTTCTGGCGTGAAGTACCGACGCACCTTCGAAAGGATACCCAGCTTTTTGGGAGCTAATTGAGCTTTTGACTCAATATAGGAGCCAAAGTTAATAAGTAGTTAAGTTAAAGTCAGTCTTATTCTGGATTGCTACCAAAGAAAGTCAAGATGTTAGACGCAACTGAAAATAGATGTGTTTTCCTCGAGTCTCTAAATTTTCTACAGCTTTTTTTATCGTTAATAGACTTGAGCTTGACCGACAGTTGTCTGGCGCTAATCGATCGTTGCGGTCTACGATGGAGCGCGCTTGCCTAGAAGCAATCTATTCACTCATGATTTGGAGACACCCAAATAAAAAAAACCGGACAAGTGTGAGTCAGTCTCGGCCACCGAGGAGGGTTCCGTACAAACTAGTAGATAAAAGGGGGAAATCATATATTTTTTTTAGATTTTCCTTCTTAAACCGAAAAACGTACATCGTAAAAACGTTTAAAAACCTGTTTTAGCTTCTGCTAATGAAGCTATTTCATATGAAATCCCACATGATGCGGTCAATTCACTTTAAAATTTGGACCCTCATTCCTTGCATAATGACCCTATTTTTTTGTGATTAAATTAAAAATGTCCAGTTTTTGGATTTTTTCATATTATAACACAATGCTTTTTGCCAAATTTCATAGTTCTAGGTCAACGGGAAATACCCCATAGGTTTTGATTATTTTGTGAGTGTCGAAATGTGCGATTTTTACGACATATTCGGCTGTAACTTTTTTTTACGAAAACCGAGATTTTTTTTTTTGCTTTCTGCAGCAAGATATTATGGATTTGCGTATATGGTTTTAATTTCAACACGATACCTTCACGCGTTCCCGAGATACAGTTCTTGACACCCCGACGGACGGACGGACGGACAACAAAGTGATCCTATAAGGGTTCCGTTTTTTCCTTTTGAGGTACGGAACCCTACAAATTCAAAAAACATTCATGTAGCATATTTCACATTTTATTAGTGGTACGCACAATAAAATTGAATAACGTAAGTACCTAAATTTATTCATCTTTTGTAAAAGTACTAACAGATCTTTTAACAACAAGTAAAATTTAACTGCTTTTAAAAGAAACAAAGTGTGTTGATCTCCGTTTGACCAGCGGCGTTAGTAAGATCCAGTGTAGCAGCTTATACTATGGCTACAAAACTTCTTGTTTACGAGGTACATACTCTCGATAAACATACCTACTTGCGAAGTCGGGTAAAAAGTATAAAATATAGTCTGAATAGGAACCAAAAATATAACAAACTTTCCATAGCGAAATGTTTTAGCGCTAAAGTATCATAGTAATACTTGTAAGCGAGCATTGCTATTTAGCCGCTTTGTATCTCAGCATTAATTTTTATTGTGGTGAGCATTCACCAACATTTCTCTGGAATTTTATATTCCCATATCTCGCCACATTCTCTTGCAAATGCAAATATTACAAGAAGCGAAACTAATGTTCCACTGAGAGGGAGCTGCGCAGAAAACAGCTAAGCCAGTCGAAAGATCTACGGATTAGTTTTGTAGAATTGTTACGACGGTAGTTGAGTTTGGTAGTTTGTAATGCTAATAATAATTATGTATGACAATACCTACATTCTGTATGGGAGCATTAGCCCGTATCTTAGTTTTCCAAGTCAAAACTATTTCATCAAAATAGGCAAAATTTATTATTGTACAATAGTTCCATCAGCCATCCAAATGTGTTGTACATTTAATTTAATTATGTAAAGAGATTCTCAGTGTTCGGAATAATAGTTCCATTGACTATGCGTATCTAATGGGTATCTATGTTTCATTTTATATGTAAATGGGCCTTTCAGTGTTAGATTCGGCCTCACTAATGCCTGTCAAGGAACTGGGCGTGATCCGTGAATAAATTTAAATTATGTATCTATGATAAAATCCTTTTTTATTCGATTGTGTAAGGTGGGTTATGTTTTTCGAGTGTATGTATGTATAAATGTATGTACGTTTCTATATGAATGTATGATCGCCTACAGCCTAAACGGCTTGACTGATTTTGATGTACGAAGTGTCGTTAGATTCGTCTTCACTTCTTGAGTGTCATAGACAATTTTTTTTTGTAATGATATAATAC